>CM047817.1:66480782-67080782 GCA_026214975.1 Gentiana macrophylla
ATGAAGGCCGTCTTCTCGGTGTCTTTAGGATTCATTAGGATCCGATGATATCCCTTGTATGCATCTAAAAACCAAACACTTCAAGTCGATAGTAAAGTCTACTAACTCGTCGATTCTTGGCAATGGATATGAGTCCTTTGGACATGCTTTGTTGAGGTTGGTGAAGTCCACGCGACATACGCCGGTGC
The DNA here is from genome assembly GCA_026214975.1 of Gentiana macrophylla. Lineage (NCBI taxonomy): Eukaryota > Viridiplantae > Streptophyta > Magnoliopsida > Gentianales > Gentianaceae > Gentiana > Gentiana macrophylla. The sequence goes on from CM047817.1 coordinate 66,480,971, forward strand.
CGTCGGGCTTCCTAACTAACAAAGGGTTGGCTAGCCATTCGAATAATACACTTCTCTTACTATCCGGCGGTTAATAACTTCCCGACTTCCTTCTCTATGGCTTCGACTCGATCATGTGCAAAGCTCTTTTTATCGAATCGGTTTCTTGGCTTGATCTATTTCAAGTTTATGGACCGTGATATCTATGGATAGTCCCGGCATGTCATCACCCAAGCAAAAACATCTTCGAACTCGGTTAGAAATTTCGACCAAGAATTGTTTTTCTTTAGCCGGGATCCAAACCCCAACTCGTATGCACCGATCATCTTCTTCCTTCCCATAGATTTAACATTTTCGATGGATCGACCGAGATCCAACTCTTCTCTTCTTTTTCCTCCGAATCAGTTCTTCGACCAAAACTTGTTGTACGCCATTTTCCCGTCCTGACAATGGATTCTGACGCCTGCAAAGATCAATGTCTCCTCTTACCTCATGGGAGCCGTTCTGGTAGTAAACTTCATCGTTGTTGTGGAAAGTGGAGATGATGGCGCATAGTTAGAAGAGAGAAGGTCATCCCAAGATGACATTGTATGCATGCGAAGTAGCCTTGACTACCATGTAGTTTAATTCAATGGTCCTTCCTTTCTCGCCATCCTCGATCGTCGTTAGCAATTTTATCGATCCCATAGGATGGACCGCTTGTCTGTGAACCCAAAAAAGGAGACTCTCAGAGGAGCTATGTCCTTCACTTTTACCGTGCGACCATTGTAGACTCGATACCCGAGCTCGGCTAATCACCGCTTCAATTACCAACCCATCACCGTGACTCGAGACTTGGGAATATCATCTTTGGGTCCATACCCAACTTCCGTTGTAAATCTCGGTCTCTTATTTTCCTCGAATTGTCGGCTGGCTCTCGACTGGCTCGGTCTTGGTCATTCTCGGTGGCCCAAAGATCGATCGACGTAATTATTGGGTCGGTTATCGCCATACTTACCTCGATCGAGGTCTCGCGTGTTGTTTCTTTCTCGATCCGGATATCGGTCCCAACGTGGTGATCGATCTCTACACCTCCGAGCATCACGACCCCGATCTCGATCTTGATCAGAATTCATCCTTTTAAACTCTCTGCGCCATTTGGGCTCGCTGCCCTGAGACCTATCAACCACCTCATCCAGCTTGCCTTCTTGAATACAAGCATCGATGTCTCTTTTTAGGTCGTCACAATCATCCTTTGTATGACCTATATCTTTGATGACGGTCAACTTTATACCTTTATTTACCTATTGATTACCCCCGATTCTAGCTTAAATGGGCTTTAAGTGGTTAATAATTAGTCGTCTCGTGCATAAATTACACCCGGGCGAGAAAAAACAGGATTTGCTTTATAAAGAAAAGAAAAAAAAGAGAAATTGTGAACATTTAGGTTAGAGATTGCTAAACCGATGGAGCATTAGATGCACGGTTGTAAAACAAGGTAGTAGGGTAGCAAGTTCATGGATATTTGAAGGTAGTTGCTTGCTAGGCACCCACTATTGCAAGCTACTGTCCCTAGAAACTCTGTGCTGCTCGGCAAAGAAAAAACGTGAACTGAGAAAAGTTTCTTGGTTACCAAATCCGCCCCGCTTCACTAGAATCTGGTATTACACCTGTATTATTTGTTAACGGTAAGGAGGTGTCACAAAGTTTTGAGTGGTGAAAGTTGCATCTAGAGGACATTATAATTCGAATCTCTCTATTTTGAAAATTCTACGTGACGGTTATATCACACACACGTTGATTCAATGATGAAATAGTGGTTAATGCCTAACTGACAGACGTGTTTGCTATTTTATTTACTTTGGAATATTGAGTGAGTCTGCCATCAATTAGTAAATTATGTTTCGGTGGTTCTTTCGCCTTCTGTGTTTGCACGGGACGATCTAAGGCTAAGTGGGGGGTAGTTGATGACGGTCAACTTTATACCTTTATTTACCTATTGATTACCCCCGATTCTAGCTTAAATGGGCTTTAAGTGGTTAATAATTAGTCGTCTCATGCATAAATTACACCCGAACCGAGTTACGACTCGTTATTATGTAATTAGCCATTTTATTATATTATTTGATATTACAAGCCGTGTTTTATGGTTTATTTATAGTGGGCTTGATTTGGAAGCGATTGGAATGGACTTTAGAGGAGAAAATGCATGTAAACGCCCAAGAATAGACCAGGGCGACGGCGAGAAAATGGCCCGGCGAATCCTCGGGCTCACGCGGCAATGAGCCTCGCTCTGGCTGCCAACGAGTTGACTAAATATTCCCTGCTTCTCTAGACGCGTTTTCTATCTCGTTAGGGTTTAGGATTTACGAATTAGGTCGGCTGACGGCTATTCTAAGTCGGTTTTACAGCCTATATAAACTCTCTTTCATTAGTCACTTTTTATCACAACTCATAACACAAATTCTCAGTTTCTCAGAGCAGTTTTTATACAAATTTCCAGCAGTAATAATGTGAGTTATTTGTATTTATTTGTTCTTTGTTTGTTGTAATTAGATTCCCCCCAATTATTGTTTATCGTTTGAGACTGTTTGTTCTTAGTTAAACGATGTAGATCTAGGATTACGACGTGAGGCAGTAGGGATTCCTCATCTATAAGGATCCACACACCCATGTCAAGATCTGGTGACCTGCATATGACTTTGATCTGAACGAAAATCGTGTTTTTAGTAGATCTATATAATTGCTTTATGAATCTCTATTTTATCCATTACGTATGTAGAAACGCTATGATTTAGGTTTTCGCCGTGTCAATCTAGCCACGTCATTATGGAGTGATTGTCCACCTTGAATTTCTTATCTTAGTAGGTATGGCTACGGCTACGTTGCTCGTCTGTTTTAATTAGCGTATTATTAGGAAATACCAATATAGTACTCCTAGATCGGCTCATGAATTGATCTTCCGGGACTTTCAGCGAGATCTAGATCTGTTCTATATTCGGGAATTTCATGCACCTAATTATACGTAAATCGTAGATTAACATGATACCTAAAAAGTTAGTGTTAATGGGACGGAGACTGATGCGATCGCCTAGGAAGTACGCCTAACCACATGAATGTTGCCTAGGTGAGGAATACGGTTAATATCGGGATCCCTAGTTTTGTAAGCGTGCGAGTTATATGAGATGGAGGCCTATGAAGCGAAGACACGTATTGTAGCATAGTGATCTAGATGGCCTAACCGGAGCTAGATCTAGTTTAGGGGATGACTCCCGTAGCCAATATAAAAGAGATACGAATCGGATTAATAGTTATTGAGTCTAGTTGAATTATATAGGATCTCTAGATCCAAACGATAGCATAATAATGGGGGAGGTTAATTACGTTGTCTTTGTTGTGTTGTGTCGAGTCGAGTCCTTTATCTTTCCTGTCTCTTGTTGGTCGTAGACCCCTTTGTGTCCTTGACATGAATAATTAATTGTTTGTATATAAATGACCCACAATTGGTTCCCTGTGGGATCGACCTTGATTCGCTATAGCTATAATACGATGGACCTAGTCCTCTTGCTAGTATTGATTTATGGTGGTCAAGTATTTTATTATCACTTGATCTACATCATCAAGTTTTTGGCGCCGTTGCCGGGGAACCAACGGTCAATTTTATATTAAATAATTTTTATTCATGTTAAGTTTTCGCTTTGGAGTCTGTTTTTACGTTTTTAGTCCTCTCGGTTGTCTCGCTCCTGTGTAAAAATTCCGAACCAAAGCGGTGGCTTAGACTCTAGCGAGATCGCCTCTCGCCGCCAAAGAAGCCTGGTTCTATTTTCTGGGACTTCACGTGTCTGTTTATCTCCGTTGTTTAATCCGTAGGTCTGATAGCAGCATGGGAAACCATGTTAAAGTCAGTCTACGGTCTGTTTGTTTTTTTTGTTTTTCTTCTCTTTGTAGAAACCAGGGAAACAATAATCCGACTCAGTAATTTTTCATGGGCGCTGAGAAAATAACCCAGCAACATGTGGAGCTACGAATCTACGATGGGAAAAGCGATGGAAGCAATACCTTTAAAGCACCAAGATGGCTCTGAAAGAAAAAAAAAGAAAGAAAAAAGAAAATAAATATTAAAAGGTTCGAATTATTCGTGGTACAATGTTGAAGGCAAGGTACTACACTTTTTGCTTATGTTTTACTATCTATTGGTTTTTTGAACATAAGTTAGTCTTTACATGAACATGAATGAGAATCTTAGACCGGAGTGAGTTTATAAGATTAATTTTATTAGTGCCGAAGGTTCTACCCCAAATCTGTCTCATCTAGAGGGTGTAGGGAAACATGTAGTAGTTGAAATGAAGCAGTGAATAAAGAGTTCCTCGTAGTTCTGTTAAAATCTCATGTCCTATTCATGAGATTGCTTCTACTGGCCATGGGAGCAACAATTTGTGTAGTTTAAGCATTCGCAATCTAAAGAAGACGTTGAGTTTCGAGAGAGCATAATGAAGCAGCATTATAGAGGATGTTATTAAAATAAGTCCCTAGGACTAAATCTTCTTAGAATTCATTACTTCCTAAAACGGGAGCCGAGGTAAGAGCTTTGTATAAATAGTATGGATAGATGTCGTTTCCTAGGCCTCACAACCAAAGGAAGAGTATTATTCCACAAAAGTGACGAGCCCACCTCATATAGTGCTCAAGGGGTCCATATCTGGCGATCCAAGAAGGATGACTAACAAGGATAAATTTTTGGGAAGTCGAGCTGAGGACTTTAAACTCAGAACTACTTCTTTAAAACCCTTAGGATTTCTTTTTAGGTTTTGTTTTCTTTGAGTCAAATAAGAGTAACGTGACGTATGTTGAGGTTTTTTCTTTTGCCGTGTTCCGATGGCCATTAGGCTAAGGATGTGCAAAACTTTTTTTACTCAATATAGGCCACGTGAAATAGAGTTTCTTAGGAGAGTCGAGAAATTGCTAAAGAAAAGGAAATTTAGCAATCAACCTTAAGATGGAAGCATTGAGAGAGCTTAAGAATTATTTAAAATGTAACAGAGAATGATTGGTGCGAACAAGAACGCTTTTTGGTCAACTCCCAAAACTTTTTAGAATGGCGATCCGAGTGAAAATCCAAAGTTGTGTGCAATTCGTTCTGCAACTACCCTTATCATTTCCTTTATACCTTTTCACCCTTCAACCTTTTCTATTCTTTCATCAATCTGCCTCACAATTCACATTTCTAACCATTCTTTCATCCCCTCTCTTTCTTTCCATCTATTTCACTCTCCCACCCTAACCCAATCCCTTCACCAATACCTACCCAAACCCATATTCTAAACAAATTTCAACCCACCCATAATCACAATGTCTTACCCACCCTTTATCTTTTCTTACCATCCTTCACTATCTTTTTCTAAACCCATTCTCACCTTTCGTTGCGGAATTTGAATATTGCTAAGCTTTAATGATTAACTTTTCTCATTTTGGTTTTCATGGTCCTAGCTGGGGTACGTGTATCTCTGACCCTAGCTAGATTTTATAAGTTTTTGGTTCGATCAAAATTCTACTTATCTTTCTACCGGAAGTTTTAAATTTCGCTTTTTTCTGACCCTTCCGGCACATAGAGATGATGAGTTTTGTTCTAAAATATCACACCGATCCGACCTTGTTGATGACGTTGAGACCTTCTACGTGATGAATTGGGTAATTCGTAATTTTGAGGAGAAGCTACAACTCCCTAAGTTGTTGATATCCAATCAAAACGTGAAGCGTCTGCGCTAAGTATCTGATTTTATCTTTAGCCTATAGGTCACATTCAATCTGTTATCCCTCACCAAGTTTCTCTTTTACACTGGATGGAATACATGGTTGATCCAGTCAACCTCGTGTTTTCACACATGGGGTAATGCTTTTTGATCTTTGTCTTCTCCAACCGGTTTTAAGAATATTTAAGCGGTGGCGGTTATAGATGAAGACTACCATCTTTAGTTGCTTGTTTATTTTTCTTTCTATTTAGTATTTTCTTTTTGAGTCCGTATATCCTTTATCTTATTCGTTTTAGTATTTCGTGTCTGAACTAGTAGTTTTCATGCTATAAAATAAACATTGTGAGGGCTTAAACATCGGTTTGAGGTTTATTTTATTCCTTTTACTGCCCCTTTTTGATTATTACTTTTTATGGGCTAACACTGTAACAAGTTTCGAGCTTTGTTGAAGATTTGTTTTGCAGCGATATATCTCTTGTTAGTTCCACGGTCTATCTATGTGCCCCGAAGTTCATCGACTTGTTCCACTACCGTGCTTGACGAAGCTATGTTCCTATCTTTATTTTATTTTATTTTATACATTGAGGACAATGCATCGTTTAAGTGGGGGGTACGAGTCACTTAGCTTCCGTATATCGAATAATTAATAAATGTGTAAAAATTAAAATTTTAAGCAAGAATCACATTTCCTTTTGTGAAAACCGAGCATGTGTAGATGTTGAAAGAAGCTCTTAAGCATAGTTATAACTTATTTTTGCCATGCTGACTTCAGAATTGCTTAGTAAATATCATATCAAGTTGTGTGCGTAGTTTTGTATTAAACATATATTTTGTCGTTGAGTCAGCCTTTTTAAGCACGTGTAACTTAAATGCTAAGTCTGAAAGGTTAGATAAGAAATTATGGTTTCCGAAAGGCTGAAACGGGAACTACTTGACTTTGTGATTACTTCTTCTTGTCATACTTTCGATAAGGCTAATATCGATGACAGTGAAGCAAAACCGGGTGAGAAAAAACAGGATTTGCTTTATAAAAAAAAGAGAAATTGTGAACATTTAGGTTAGAGACTTCTAAACCGATGGAACATTAGATGCACGGTTGTAAAACAAGGCAGTAGGGTAGCAAGTTCGTGGAGATTTGAAGGTAGTTGCTTGCTTGCCACCCACCATTGCAAGTTACTGTCCCTAGAATCTACGCGGCCCTGGCAAAGAAAAAAACGTGAACTGAGAAAAGTTTCTTGGTTTCCAAATCCGCCCCGCTTCACTAGAATCTGGTATTACACGTGTATTATTTTTTAACGATAAGGAGGCGTCACAAATTTTTGAGTGGTGAAAGTTGCATCTAGAGGACATTATAATTAGAATCTCTCTATTTTGACTATTCTGCATGACGGTTATATCACACACACGTTGATTCAATGATGAAATAGTGGCTAATGCCTAACTGACAAACGTGTTTGCTATTTTATTTAATTTGGAATTTTGAGTGAGTCTGCCATCAATTAGTAAATTATGTTTCGGTGGTTCTTTCGCCTTCTGTGTTTGCTCGGGACGATCAAAGGCTAAGTGGGGGGTAGTTGATGACGGTCAACTTTATACCTTTATTTACCTATTGATTACCCCCGATTCTAGCTTAAATGGGCTTTTAGTGGTTAATAAATAAAAAAAGGGTAAACCCTACCCCCGAGGGTCCCCACTCCCCCTATCCCACGGGATGAGTGGAGATGTAAATCAAGATCCCCCAGTAGCTCAGAGTCAATGGGCTTACCTTTAATAGGACACAATGCCCGAATGATGGGTATGCACTGGGACATATTCAGCACCTCATATGGCACGGATGGTTCCGTGTGGAACATTTCCCAAAACCCGAATATTGTCCGTTACGTATGAGAAATGATCCATGTTGCGAATCATAAATGTGCCTCACCAAGAATTACAACGTTTTAGCTTTTAAACTCATCACATATGTATTTACGAGTTAAGTACTAACCACCAGATTCATTCACGTATAAGGCTCCTTAGGGACTTCTAGTCCTAGACAACTAATTACACTACCTAGCACGTTGTAAAGAGATCATTGACTACTAAGTCAATGTCCCACAAGGCCTAAACAAAGCCTTCCGGTGCTCCCACCTTCTCCCCGCAGAGGGTCTCAGTTATGGTGCGATTTGATACCAAGGCTACCAGAAGTCGATGTTAGACATTGTCAATTAACATATAATGTTCCACAGGAACATACAATTCACATCGTATCGTGTAATACACATAAAAGCATAAAATTAATATTATACATTTTTACCGTGATATATACCGCACTTTTACTATAACCATTAAGTACTATATTGTGCATGCCTCTTAGTATAAAAATAAATTAAAGTTACTTACCATATATAATATCTATTGAATCAATTATATTCTCTTTTTTTTTTTAGGTTGAATCAATTATATTAATAATCTTTTTCTTTTTTTTTTCGTCCAAAAATAGAATACATATATAACTTTCTTTTACTTTTAAATACATCTGCTCCACTCCCTCCTGCTTTTAGTGGTTAATAATTAGTCTTCTCGTGCATAAATTACACCCGAACCGAGTTACGGCTCGTTATTATGTGATTAGCCATTTTATTATATTATTTGATATTACAAGCCTTGTTTTATGGTTTATTTATAGTGGGCTTGATTTGGAAGCGATTGGAATGGATTTCGGAGGAGAAAAATGCACAGAAACGGACCAGGAGCGGACCAGACGAAGCAGAAAATGGCCCGGGCGAATCCTCAGCTCACGGCAATGAGCCACCGCCAGCCGGCAATGAGTTGACTAAATTATCCCTTCTTCTCCATACGCATTTTCTATCTCGTTAGGGTTTAGGATTTACGAACTAGGTCGGCTGACGGCTATTCTAAGTCGGTTTTACAGCCTATTTAAACTCCCTTTCTTTAGTCACTTTTTATCACAACTCATAACACAAATTCTCAGTTACTCAGAGCAGTTTTTAAACAAATTTCCAGCAGTAATAATGTGAGTTATTTGTATTTATTTGTTCTTTGTTTGTTGTAATTAGATTCCCCCAATTATTGTTTATCGTTTGAGACTGTTTGTTCTTAGTTAAACGATGTAGATCTAGGATTACGACGTGAGGCAGTAGGGATTCCTCATCTATAAGGATCCACACACCCATGTCGAGATCTGGTGACCTACGTATGACTTTGATCTGAACGACAATCGTGTTTTTAGTAGATCTATATAATTGCTTTATGAATCTATATTTTATCCATTACGTATGTATAAACGCTAAGATTTAGGTTTTTGCAGTGTCAATCTAGCCACGTCTTTATGGTGTGATTGTCCACCTTGAATTTCTTATCTTAGTATGTATGGCTACGGCTACGTTGCTCGTCTGTTTTAATTAGCGTATTATTAGGAAATACCAATATAGTACTCCTAGATCGGCTCATGAATTGATCTTCCGGGACTTTCAGCGAGATCTAGATCTATTCTATATTCGGGAATTTCATGCACCTAATTATACGGAAATCGTAGATTAACATGATACCTAAAAAGTTAGTGTTAATGGGATGGAGACTGATGCGATCACCTAGGAAGTACGCCTAACCACAGGAATGTTGCCTAGGTGAGGAATACGGTTAATATCGGCATCCCTAGTTTTGTAAGCGTGCGAGTTATATGAGATGAAGGCCTACTAAGCGAAGTCACGTAATGTAGCATAGTGATCTAGATGGCCTAACCGGAGCTAGATCTAGTTTAGGGGATGACTCCCGTAGCCAATATAAAAGAGATACGAATCGGATTAATAGTTATTGAGTCTAGTTGAATTATATAGATTCTCTAGATCCAAACGATAGCATAATAATTAGGGAGGATAATTACGTTGTCTTTGTTGTGTTGTGTCGAGTCGAGTCCTTTATCTTTCATGTCTCTTGTTGGTCGTAGACCCCTTTGTGTCCTTGACATGAATAATTAATTGTTTGTATATAAATGACCCACAATTGGTTCCCTGTGGGATCGACCTTGATTCGCTATAGCTATACTACGATGGACCTAGTCCTCTTGCTAGTATTGATTTATGGTGGTCAAGTATTTTATTATCACTTGATCTACGTCATAAATCTTCATGAAACTCACAATACTTTCTGGGGTTTCTCTTATCTCGAGGCTTTTTAGTGGCCTCGGTTTTTTTGCTATGCCCTTCGAGATCATGATGGATAACACTTCCTCTCGAGACCGATTGAGGGGGATGAAATCTTTATCGCGTAGAGCTCCTTTCTTTCCCAAATGGTCTGAGACGGGTGATGTGATACGGTCCCAGACTGTTGGCTTGCTCTCGTTGTTTTGTCCTTTTGATTGATTCCTATTCGGACCTCGAGTGTCCTACTTCGAATCCATCCAGTCGGATTGGGTGTGCCTACGCACTGCCTCTTCCCCTTGACAAAATCTATGCACCACATTAACACACTCATCCATGGTACGAGGGACATCTCTGCTCAACTTCCTATATAAATTTGTATTACGCAGCCCTCCCACAAATGACGTGATTAGAAGTCGGTCATCTACGTCCTTGACTTGCATGGCCTCGAGATTAAATCTCTTCAGATAATTTATCACCGTTTCATCTTTGTGTTGTTTCATATTCACGAGGTGCGTAGCACTTAAATAGAACTTTTTGTTTACGATGAACGCATCTCGAAATTTATGGGCTAGCATAACGAAACTAGAAATTGACCTAGGTCGTAACTTGGTGAACCATTCTCTGGCTCGACCAACGAGCAACGTCTCGAAAGCCCGACATCGCATTGCATCAGGTGCGTGATCCAGCCTCATCTGAGATAGGTATCTGTGTAGATGGTCCTCTAGATCAGTGGTGCCATCGTAGAGTTCTATCTTCGGTATCTTGAACCCTTTAGGTTTGGGGAATCCTCGATTTCTTTTGTGAAGGGTAATTCTATCCATAGTGAGACTTGATTTTGCCTAGAATAATGTCCAACTCCTGCCTAACGCTATCTTCATCCATCCTTTGATGCTTTTGTTGAATTTCGCGTCTCTTTCTCTCCACGGAGCTGGAAGACGCACTAATCTATTCCATGTGGACGTGCTTGGCGTTGCCGGCGGCCTCCTTCTTGCCGCCGTCTACTTGTTGATGTGCCATGAACGCCTCCACTATAATTCTGGACATCAATTCACGATCAGCCCCTGCCAATTGATCCACAATAGCTTGATGTTCTGGAGCAAGACCTTTCTTCTCCTTCTGAGGATCTTCATGGACAGGATCTAGCACTGGATCCTTTGTTCTTTGTGGATCCAGATCCATCTGCTCGTTGATCTGCAAACCCTGTTGATCTGCTGCTTTGGAAGTAGTTTTCTTGGCGGTCTTATCCTTAGGAGGCATCGTGATATGGATGTATTCAACAATAAAAGACCCTCCTTCTAGCGCCAATGATGATGACAAATTATGTCACCTAATTAATCTGGGTCTTGCTTGATCGAATCTAATGATGAACACCCAAAACCCTAATGCCTCAAGAATGAGTTGTAGGTTTTATGATTTACGGCTGAGTCTAAGAGCTTGTCTTAGATTGCCTGCGTATCCTGTCATTGTCCAGGAATCAAGCCTTGCGTAGTTCCTGGAATGTGGTATTTATAAAGATAACGCGTGCCCTAACCCTAATATTAGGTTGGTCTTAGCTATTGTCATATTTACCCTTAATGGGCCTCGCCCCTTGCCAAGTTATCATGCTGATAACGGGCCTTCGTAGATGGTACGGACTCTGTCCTCGACGCCGACTTAACCAACTTGCGGTAACCGACTCTAGGAACCTTATCCTACACTGCTCGAATGTCGATCGGCATAGACCGACTCGAGTCTCGACATGCGTACCTTGGTACTTATTCATAATGTGAGGACCAACCGATAGACGACACATGGAGGGGAGAAGTCCTGTATCGTCACGCCGCACGAGTAACGCACGAACACTGACGCACGCGCGACGCACGTGCGACGCATCATGCACGCATCATACAAAGCATATTTTGTCAATTTTTTTACTTTTTGAGCATATTTTCAGATTTCCCTTTTTTTTTAAAAAATAATATAAGATCGTAAGGGTTTGATTGACAACATGCATGTATAGTTTCTGAACTATGGATTATGCATGTACGTATACTTACAAAAAGTTTCCGGTTGCGACCTGTATTTCAGTCCAAGCCACATTGTTCGTCGGAACACTATCGATGGCTTCCTATATCATTGTATAACTTCCTCTCCCACTGGGATCCACTCCTACGGTGGTGAGGGCAAGGACGGGTGCAGCAAAATAGACTACAAATAAAATTGTCTGCAAAACATACCTATATTTTAGCTAGTGACAATAAATTTGTATTCCACATAAAGTCTTTTTTTCCCCAAAAAAAGTATATATTATTCGTGACAAAGTAATTAAATTTCGTCATGCCATGTATCCTTGTTGTAAAAAAGAAAAATCAAAGCTATCGTATCATACCCAAATTCGAAGTGATTAAAACTGTTTATATAATTACAAATTCAATTTACTTTACCAAAAAATAAAAAGGAAAATTTCACAAAGTAGACGCCTATACTGGCATAAGGAGGCTGTTAGGGCGCTTTTCAATGTGGCCTCACGAGGCTGTTAAAATATTTTTCAAGGCATTTTTCGATGTCATTAAAACCCTATATTGGCATGACTTCTCATTCTAATTACATAATATGTTATCTATTTTTTCCAACACATAACAAAACAAACAAAAACACGCGAAGCACATAATAGAACATAAAGAAAGATTTCAGTCAAACAGTCAATTCCAAAATGTTTGGTAGGAAAGAGATTTTTGATCACATTTGACTTATATTTACAGGAAAAAAATTAATACAAGTGTTCTCCTTACCTCATAAATGGACTGCCCGTCTTCAAATATAAAATCAACTGTGCCAATAATCGTACACGAATAAAAATAGTGGCGTCCGTTATGGTCGAAGAGTGTGTCTTGGACGCCAATAAAGGTCACGTCATAGACGGCGCTTTTGTCACCTGATATTTTTTCCGCTACGGCTTGCACAAGACGATTCGTGTTAGCCTCCGATGGATAGTTGTATGAGTTCTACGTAATGGAAAATATTAGGTGAGAACGGTGTTCTATAAAAAAAATATATTATTTAAAGGGAAACCAGACAATTCTCAAATGAATTTATGTCCTTAATTTCTCAATCCACCTTTGATTAAAATAAACTTAAAAATAAGATTCGATGTACTTACTGCCAAAGTAATACCTTGGACTACTATATTATCTGCCAAGAAGATTAATGTCGCTAGGTCGATATCGCTTGCACCAGGGAGCCTACCCCATTCCACTTTTATAATATCTGCCCCCATTCCGTCAAAATATACGAAGGGCTTGTCACGCGGAAGAGTCACTTGTTCTCGGTAGAAACAAAGGAAAATGGTTTTTTTTTTGGGAAACTTGATTTTTTATACTTGAAAAGTAAAATATTTGAAAACTATGCGTCGCAGGAAGATGTTTTGAAGTTGTGCCTACGTCCGACGCATGAGCGACGCACGAACAACGCATGAGCGATGCATGAACGACGCACGAATGACGGACGAGTCACGCACGAACACTGAGCGACGCACGTGCAACGCATGACAGACGCATCATAAAAAGCATATTTTGTCAATTTTTTTTTTACTTTTTGAGCATATTTTCAAGTTTCCCTTTTTTTTAAAATAATATAAGATCGTAAGGGTTTGATTGACAACATGCATGTACAGTTTCTGAGGCTAAATTACACTTTTGGTCCTCTAACTAGACACGTTTTTCGATTTTGGTCCTGGTTTTTCACCGGCGACAATTTTAGTCTTGTAAGTGGTCTTTTTTTTGCAAAAATAGTCTGAGCGCTGAAAGACCATTTACAGGACTAAAATTGGTCTTTTCCGGCGACAATTTTAGTCTTGTAAGTGGTCTTTCCGGCGACAATTTTAGTCCTGTAATTGATCTTTCCGGCGTTCAGGACTATTTTTGCAAAAAAATAAGACCACTTACAGGACTAAAATTGTCGCCGGAGAAAAACCAAGACCAAAATCGAAAAAGTGTCTAGTTAGAGGACCAAAATTGTAATTTAGCCCAGTTTCTGAACTAAGGATTATGCATGTACGTATACTTACAAAAAGTTTCCGGTTGCGACATGTATTTCAGTCCAAGCCACTTTGTTCGTCGGAACACTATCGATAGCTTCCTATATCATTGTATAACTTCCACTCCCACTGGGATCCACTCTTACGGTGGTGAGGGCAAGGACGGGTGCAGCAAAATAGACTACAAATAAAATTGTCTACAAAACATACCTATATTTTAGCTAGTGACAATAAATTTGTATTCCACAAAAAGTATTTTTTTTTACCAAAAAAAAGTATATATTAATTCGTGACAAAGTAATTAAATTTCGTCATGCCATGTATCCTTGTTGTAAAAAAGAAAAATCAAAGCTATCGTACCATACCCAAATTCAAAGTGATTAAAACTGGTTAAATAATTACAAATTCAATTTACTTTACCCAAAAAAAATGGAAAATTTCACAAAGTAGCGCTATATCTTTGGCATAAGGGAGGTTGTTAGTGGCGCTTTTCAATGTGGCATCACGAGGTGTTAAAATATTTTTCAAGGCATTTTTTTCGATGTCATTAAAACCCTATATTGCATGACTTCTCATTCTATTTACATAATATGTTATCTGTTTTTTCCAACACAAACCAAACACATTACAAAAACAAACAAAAACACGCGAAGCACATAATAGAACATAAAAAAATATTTCTGTCAAACAGTCAATTCCAAAATGTTTGGTAGGAAAGAGATTCTTGAACACATTTGACTTATATTTACGGGAAAAAAATTAATACAAGTGTTCTCCATACATCGTAAATGGACTGCCCGTCTTCAAATATAAAATCAACTGTGCCAATAATCGTACACGAATAAAAATAGTGGCATCCAAAATGGTTGAAGAGTGTGTCTTGGACGCCAATAATGGTCACGTCATAGAAGGCGCTTTTGTCGCCTGATATTTTTGCCGCTACGGCTTGCACAAGGCGATTCGTGTTAGCCTCTGGTGGATAGTTGTATGAATTCTACGTATTAACAAAATGGAAAATATTAGGGTAGAATGGTGTTCTATCAAATTTTTTTATTATTTAAAAGGAAACCAGACAATTCTCAAATGAATTTATGTCCTTAATTACTCAATCCACCTTTGATTAAAAGAAACTTAAAAATAAGATTCAATGTACTTACTGCCAAAGTAATGCCTTGGACTACTATATTATCTGCCAAGGAGATTAATGTCGCTTGGTCGATATCGCTTGCACCACGGAGCCCACCCCATTCCACTTTTGTAATTTCTGCCCCCATTCCGTTAATATATATTAAGGGCTTGTCATGCAGAAGAGTCACTTGCCCTCGGTAGAAACAAAGCAAAATGGTTTTTTTTTTGGTAAACTTGATTTTTTATGCTTGAAAAGTAAAATATTTGAAACTATGCGTCGCAGAAAGATGTTTGGAAGCTATGCCTACGTCCGACGCATGAGCGACGCACGAAAGACGCATGAGCGACGCACGAACGACGCACGAACGACACACGAGTCACACATGAACACTGAGCGACGCACGCGCGACGCACGTGCGACGCATGACAGACGCATCATACAAAGCATATTTTGTCAATTTTTTTTTACTTTTTGAGCATATTTTCAAGTTTCCCTTTTAAAAAAAAAATAATATAAGATCGTAAGGGTTTGATGACAACAGCATTTACAGTTTCTGAACTAAGGATTATGCGTGTACGTATACTTACAAAAAGTTTCCGGTTGCGCCCTGTATTTCAGTCCAAGCCACATTGTTCGTCGGAACACTATCGATGGCTTCCTCTATCATTGTATAACTTCCTCTCCCACTGGGATCCACTCTTACGGTGTTGGGGGGCAAGGACGGGTGCCGCAAAATAGACTACAAATAAAATTGTCTGCAAAACATACCTATATTTTAGCTAGTGACAATAAATTTGTATTCCACAAAAAAATCTTTTTTTTTCCCAAAAAAAAATTATATATTATTCATGACCAATTAATTAAATTTTGTCATGCCATGTATCTTTGTTTTAAAAAATAAAAATCAAAGCTATCATACCATACCCAAATTCGAAGTGATTAAAAATGTTTATATAATTACAAATTCAATATACTTTACCAAAAAATATGGAAAATTACAGAAAGTAGACGCCTATACTGGCATAAGGAGGCTGTTAGGGCGCTTTTCAATGTGGCATCACGAGGCTGTTAAAATATTTTTCAAGGCGTTTTTCGATGTCATTAAAACCCTATATTGGCATGACTTCTCATTCTATTTACATAATATGTTATCTGTTTTTTCCAACACAAACCAAACACATAACAAAAACAAACAAAAACACGCGAAGCACATAATAGAACATAAAGACATATTTCAGTCAAACAGTCAATTCCAAAATGTTTGGTAGGAAAGAGATTCTTGAACACATTTGACTTATATTTACGGGAAAAAAATTAATACAAGTGTTCTCCATGCCTCGTAAATGGACTGCCCGTCTTCAAATATAAAATCAACTATGCCAATAATCGTACACGAATAAAAATAATGGCATCCATTATGGTCGAAGAGTGTGTCTTGGACGCCAATAAATGTCACGTCATAGAAGACGCTTTTGTCGCCTGATATTTTTGCTGCTACGGATTGCACCCGGCGATTCGTGTTAGCCTCCGGTGGATAGTTGTATAAGTTCTACGTATTAACAAAATGGAAAATATTAGGTGAGAACGGGGTTCTATCAATTTTTTTTATTATTTAAAGGGAAACCAGACAATTCTCAAATGAATTTATGTTCTTAATTACTCAATCCACCTTTGATTAAAATAAACTTAAAAATAAGATTCGATGTACTTACTGCCAAAGTAATGCCTTGGACTACTATATTATCTGCCAAGGAGATTAATGTCGCTTGGTCGATATCGCTTGCACCAGGGAGCCCAGCTCATTCCACTTTTGTAATATCTGCCCCCATTCCGTTAAAATATACGAAGGGCTTGTCACGCGGAAGAATCACTTGCTCTCGGTAGAAAGAAAGCAAAATGGGTTTTTTTTTGGGAAACTTGATTTTTTATGCTTGAAAAGTAAAATATTTGAAAACTATACGTCGAAGGAAGATGTTTGGAAGCTATGCCTACGTCTGACGCATGAGCGACGCATGAACGACGCACGAGTCATGTCACGAACATCGAAGCGACGACGCGTCGACGACGATGATGACGATCATGCACGCATCATACAAAGCATATTTTGTCAAATTTTTTACTTTTTGAGCATATTTTCAAGTTTCCCTTTTTTTTTTCAAAAATAATATAAGATCGTAAGGGTTTGATTGACAACATGCATGTACAGTTTTTGAACTAAGGATTATGCATGTACGTATACTTACAAAAAGTTTCCGGTTGCAACCTGTATTTCAGTCCAAGCCACATTGTTCGTCGGAAAACTATCGATGGCTTCCTATATCATTGTATAACTTCCTCTCCCACTGGGATCCACTCTTACGGTGGTGAGGGCAAGGACGGGTGCAGCAAAATAGACTATAATTAAAATTGTCTGCAAAACATACCTATATTTTTGCTAGTGACAATAAATTTGTATTCCACAAAAAGTCTTTTTTTTTCCCAAAAATAAAGTATATATTATTCGTGACAAAGTAATTAAATTTCGTCATGCCATGTATCCTTGTTGTAAAAAAGAAAAATCAAAGCTATCGTACCATACCCAAATTCGAAGTGCTTAAAACTGTTTATATAATTACAAATTCAATTTACTTTACCAAAAAAAAGGGAAAATTTCACAAAGTAGACGCCTATACTTGCATAAGGAGGCTGTTAGGGCGCTTTTCAATGTGGCATCACGAGGCTGTTAAAATATTTTTCAAGGCGTTTTTCGATATCATTAAAACCTTATATTGGCTTGACCTCTCATTCTAATTACATAGTATGCTATCTGTTTTTTCCAACACAAACCAAACACATAACAAAAACAAACCAAACACAAACATTTCTTTCATTGAAAGTAAACACACACACTTCCACAAATGCATAATGTACGATGTTTTCTAAATTCCTGACTTGTCCATCGGCATCTCAAATGTGACATCTAATATATACCTTGACCTACCAATGCATTAAACACCGGTAGTTAGAAACAAAATGATTACGACTACGTGCATAAGAACAACTTTCACTAAATATAATCGTAATTTGTGTTAAAATTATGTTGAGGTTGTAAAACTGTACTTTTCTGCATTATATTCTTTTTCAACTAACATATTTAAAAGATTACACATGTAATGGTTCTACACTGTATGACCATTAGGAATTTAAAACTTGAAGCTTGGTAGTGTCCTGCAGTTCCCAAGAAACATCAAGTTTGATCTAGGTCTAAGAAAAGAAATGTGGATCATGAATTTTTCCAGGTGAAGCCAAATTAAAAAAATTGTTAAAAAGATGAAACAATAGGGTTTTGAACAAGTGACTCAAATATAGTAGTAATTTTCCAACCAAATTTGAAATTAAATAAGAGATTACATTAGAATTTATCTCACAATAATATACATACATGATCTTTAATACTATTAGAGGGTGTTTTAGTAATTTCAGACGAAAAAGTTGAGTGCGCACAGACTTGTGCTTGTGTACATTGGGTCCGTCCCTGTAAGAAAGCCCATTAAACGGTTGGGGTCATTAACCGGATAATAAGGCGGAATGGAATGAACCTAGGAAAACCATGACCATGTTTAAGTTAAGTTTAGTGTTGCGATGTATTTGAATCAACACTTATTGATCGTATGAATCGTATTGAGTCAACTTATGTGAAAAGCTGAATTACTTGTATATATATAATTATGTTGACCTTATTTTAGTCAACTCTTGTTAAGTTGAGGTGTTTTCTCTCTAAAGACAAGAAAATTCCAAAGTACTAACAATGTCTTAGTGGAATAAGGTCAATATATATAAGGAAAATGATGGCACAAAAATATGACAAAATTTAGAGCATTCAACTAATCATGCAAAATATTTTCAAAAAAAAAAAAAAAAAAAAAACAACTAATCATTAAACAAATCACGGACTTCACAGTGTTCAACTAATAAAATATAAGTGACCAAGTGTCACACCTAGCGAATAGTCATGCAACTAATTTATGTCAAAATGGTTTAAGTATGGATAAAGCTATTTTGGTCGGGTGTTTGTGAGATGTCATAAGGCTACTTTGGTTTAGATGTTTTTATGATCTATTTGAATAAAGCTAAATATCATACTATCACTCAAAAAGGAATATACATTTCAAGTTTGGTTTGAAATTACTACAAAACCCATTGTCGGAAAGACTTTCTCTCTCTCTCTTTACTCTTTGTCTAAAAACAAACAGAAGCCCCTCGTTTTCCTCCTTCTTTACTGCTGTCTCCGGCGCGGGCCTCTTTTTTGTTTTTTTGTTTTTTTTTTTTAAATTACTTTTTTCTGTTTTTTTCTTTTTTATTTTCGTCCTAGTTTGACGTTTTTGTCCAGATCAACATCTTTCTTATCTATAACCACCCTTGGCAAGTTCTGGATCTTCTTTCTCTTCTCCTTTCCTTTTCCGATTGGACTGGTGGTGGTTTTGCTGGCGGGCGGCGGCTCTGTTGCTTTTAAGATTTTTTGGTCGTCGGTTGAAGAAGAGAGAGATTTACGGTGATGGCTTGGAGTTTTTGGTTGCCGGATTTGTTAAAGTCTTCACCGGATTTCTTTTCCGACCGCCGGTTCTCCGGAGAAGCTTTCCCTGATAAAGAGTGGTTGCATGCAGATCTTCTTTGCTCTCTTTGGTTTCTTGGCCGGATTGGTGTGGTTTGGAGATGGTATTTCCATTGTCGCTTGCGGCGGTTCATGACGGTAGTCGGTAGATGGTGGTTCTGGGCAGCCGTTGTGTCCGTGTTTGTTTTATGTTTTTTTGATTTTGTTTGTTTGATTGGGTGGATGATAGTCAGTATTTTCCGGATTATCGTTTAGGATTTTAGTAATCTTCTATGTTAATGCTTTGAAAAAAGAATATGTATTGTATTATGTTACCAAATCATGTCCTCTCTATTGAGACTGAATTTTGGGGGAGATGGATACTCCCATGTCCGGTCCCTTTCGTCTGTTATAGTGTCCGGCTTTAGGCCGGTAGTGATCCGGAGTAATTCTGGCTATTGTCCGGCTTCAGTTCGGTATACTTTGTTTGTCGTTTGTTTATTAATACAATCCTTTCGTTTCTAGTAAAAAAAGATAAATAATAAATAAATAAATAAAAACAATAAAACCCATTGTCTGTTATAAATACACACGTAATATGTGGATGTCCATTTTACGGTACTACATTAAAATATATTAAAGCAAAGACATTTACTCAAAGTGCCACTTCATATACATGGACACATAACCATGTTGCATGGCATGTACTAGCTTAGGACAAGTGTCTTCATATGTAGCATGGAGAGAATGCTCTTGATGACAAGTGCAAGATGAGTCATCAAGTTTCCATCTCTATATATTGGCAATTTCCCTTCATTTATAGATAGAAAAGAGATGTGTTTTCCTTTGATGTAAATACATGCTTGTATAGAGAAAACATAATGAGAAAGCTTCATCTCTTTGATATATTTTGTTACCATTTCATTGTTATTTTACATCCTTTACATAACACGTTATCAGCACGATTCTCTACGGATCGAGCATTTTAATTCTCAACTTATCTATGTTGGGACTCGTCTTCTTCCCCATTTTTATTTTTCTTCTCGTTTTCTCCCCTTTTCTCTTAAAAACGGAGTTAACTTGTCAGCTCAACATAATCTGTGTTGAATAAGAGGAAAAGAGTACTAAATTGTAGCTTTTGAAGCTTGAGTAGTACTGGGAGTAACTCATGAGTGAAAAAAAAAGGCAGAGGAAGCTTCTTCTCTTTTGTCTATACATATAGTTATTTTCAATTTCGGATAAGCAGCAAGTTGAGGGAAAAAAATTTAACTTCTTCAACCGTAGGAAAAGAATAAGTCTTCCCATGAATTGAATTCGAATCTTTCAAAATTGGCACAGTCAAGTCGAACATCTCGAATGCTTCATTTCCTGAATCACCTTGGCCACCAACAACTTCCTTAGTTGTTTCTTCTTCAGAATCCAACAAGTTGTTGACCTCTAGCCCTCAGCAATTGAGTTATATGTTGTTGTTGCTGATTCAAATTCTTCCTCCAATTCTTCATCACTTGTCTTTGTAATACCCGACACCTAAACAGCCGAATTTGCTGATGTTACGGCTGAATAAGAACACTCATTCCCTGAAATTTTAAGTTGCTCATAATGAGAAGAAATCGAATGAGAACCTGTTGGAATTGGTTCGACAACAGAGCAACATAGTGCCTCTTTATCAACAGAGTTATTAGTTGTAGGCATTTTATCGAACAGATGGCGGTCAGTT
The DNA here is from genome assembly GCA_026214975.1 of Gentiana macrophylla. NCBI lineage: Eukaryota > Viridiplantae > Streptophyta > Magnoliopsida > Gentianales > Gentianaceae > Gentiana > Gentiana macrophylla. The sequence continues at coordinate 66,502,255 of CM047817.1, forward strand.
TTTATGCTTCTCATCCTCAATCAACAGAGTGCCACTTCGATTTTGCAGTAAAAAAATGGAAGTGGAAGAAGATGCACATAAAAGAAGAGGAAAATGGGTTGGAGGGAATTTTCCCTCCGAAATCTGCTTAGTTGGAGTGGGGATAGTCAAAATTAGTTTAGGTGGCAACCAAATCAGCAGTTTATGTCGGAAAATAAGTCCAATCAGCTTTTTAGGTTGACAAAACCATTTTTGAATGCTTTTAAAAGATACATGACCAAAATTTTCACCGAAAGAAAAGCGAGATTAAAATCGAAATGAGAAAAAGTTATCGGACGAAAATTCCAATTTTTCCGACATCTATACATATGTTCTCGTGTTGTGATTTCTCAAAGTCATGTCATTGGTTGATTTTCTAAAATTAATAGACAATTATGGCTTTGTTATTGTAACTAGCCGGATATATACTAATCAGTCAAAGTAAAAAAAAACCAAAAAAAATTGGTAAGAAATGAAAATAATAAATAAGAAGAAAGTCATTGTATCATTTATCTTTGTATAATACACTTATTATTGTTATAATTCTATCAAATGCTTAACAATATATGTAAATTTTTTTTTTGAAGATTATATATGTTAATATTAAAGAGCAAAATACACGGAAGCTCCTTCACTTATATATTGTAGTGATACATTACTGATCTATTACGTGTATACGCATTAACTGCAGAATATATTATATTCATTATAAAATATACTGCATTTATTTCATTCATACCAGACGTGGGATCTTATGTTGTACTATATATGTTGTTGGAGAAAATAGAGGAAAAATGATTTAATCGATTTTATTGATTTTTTTAAATCATTTACTGGCAACTATTTTAAAAGCGAGTTCAATAGATTTTATTAAAGTTATCGAAACTTTATTAAAATTATTGGAAACTATGTCTTCACGTGAATGATAATAGGATTTTAAATCATTCAATTCGAATAGGGAGAATGAGATGTTAACGCTTTAAGTTGTTGTGAGATATGAGAAGTAAAGTAAAACTTTATCCCATATTGGAACATGAGTGTTCCAACGTCATGTATTTATATGATGATAGTAGAAAACAGAACGAGCCGAACTCCTACCGAAACGCAGTAGGAGTTCGAGCTCGGCTCAATTTTTCGAACCTAAGGTTCGGCTCGGCTCGAATCGATCGAACCTTAATTTAGCAAGGTTCGGCTCGGGTTCGAATCGAATATTAGGAAACATGTTCGGTCCGGTTTGGCTCGAACATGCTCGAACATGTTCGAACCGTTCGAACATGTTCGAACTTCTAACCCTAATTTGATTTTGATTTCTATTTTAATTTAATAATATAGATATATATATATATATATATATATATATATATATATATATATATATATATATATTATATAGTTTTTTTAAAATATAAAATAGTTCGTTTTAACGTGTTCGATACGGTTCGGCTCGATAGATTTAATATCAAATACTAACGCTCGCTCGGCGTTCAAGGTTCGAATCGAACTCGAATCGAGCTTTTTTCGAGCCGAATACATCGAATCGAATCGAATACTGACGTTCATTTACAGCCCTAATGATAGTTGATGATTGGTATAAGCTCCTAGAGAAAGGGAGAGAGTTCAGAATGTTTTAGATAGACGATGTTCTGCTAAAATTGCCACACGCTGCGCGCGTCCCCGACCGCTGACCTTGGGCTTGGGGAATTGAAATTTGAGGCCTTGGGTGGTTTGTATTATCTTTTGGACAAACTCGCGAGGTGGCAAGTCGGTGAGTCGAATCGAATCTTTGAAAATTTGAAATTCAAATGTTGAATCTTTGAAATTTGAATCTCGAGGTCACCAAGCAATTTAGCATACTGAAATTTGAATTCAGCCAAGTCATTTTCAGTAGGCCAGCTGAAGCATAGTTAGTTTCAGCCAAGGCACCTTCAGCACAGACTGAATATCTCACTCAGCTGAGACTTTTCATCTTCTGCTAAGACCTTTCATCTTCGAAACTGTCATCATTAATATTGATATCAAAGTGGGAGTAGTGGGAGTAAATTCATTAATGGTTATCAATGCAGAGACCTTTCCATTGCCCGCTCAAGCCTCTTTATAAACAAGCATTCACAAGATGGAAATACAGATAAGTCATACACTAGCAACAACACAAGATAGAATACAAGCATACATTCCACTGCATAAACTTTTCTTGTGCATTCATAGTGAAGAGATTCTGGGCATTGTCAGAGTTTGACGTAGTTTAGAAATTGAAGTACTCTTTTCCGAAGCAGAATCGAGTTATCCGGGAGACAATTGCAACAACCGTGGGTACAAGCCGGTGCAAATTTGTCTTAAGGACAGAGTGCAAATCGTCTCAGTTTTGCATATCCTTTTATAATTTTTATATCCATTGTATTTATATTTACATTTTGAATTGGAAATAAACTTGTTCTTTACTTTTCTGAATATTTATTTTATTCGCATACGGGTATAACAATCTTAAGACAAATTTTTCAGAACCGCTTTTGTTCTGAATTTTTTTCCTGTATGCAAAATTAATAAAATAAATTTTTCAGTTGGTTCTGAACAATTTTTTTTGGAGCTGAATATCATTCGGTGGTATTCAGAATATCGTTTTCATCTTTTTGGTCTCGTTGTGAATGAACCATATTCTGATTGTTGATCTTCTGTTTCTGAGCAGAAATGACTACTGTTAATGATGCGTCATTGACACCCACTTTCAATGTTGCGGCAAGTGGAAGTGAAAACGTTGTTGCTTGTTTGGTGTGGCTCAAGGTGAGAAACTAGAAAAATTAAATGTGAAGAATCACCGAGGTGAATCTTAACGTGAATATGTTGTTGTGAAACTTAATTAAGTGTTCGAGTAAGAATTGTTAAAATAAAAAAAATTCTTTCTTTTATTATAGTGATATAATATACAGTGACACAACATTATGTTGTGACTAAGAAATTTTATTTCGATGCAAGTTGTATGTGAAATAATAGTTTATCTTCAGTTTTTGAACAGAAATGAAAGAAATTCAAGTAAAGATCGAGGATGACGTGGAACTAATCGATGAAGAGACATATGGTTGGTGTGTAGACACTGGTGCTACTCAACATATGTGTGCGAACAAATCTTTATTCTGGTGACTGGTTATTATCATTCTAACAGATTAGAGCTAAACGGGGGACTGGTAAATTCAACAACGTCCGAAATCGTTGGATATGGGAATATCACGTTATCACGTTGAATTTAAAAAGTGGAAATTATCTGGTTATCCGAGATGTTCTGCATGTGCTGGACCTAGGTGGAAATTTTATTTCTTGTCCTCAGCTTACCAGCCTGGGTTACAAGTTAGAATTTGTTGCAAACAAATTCAGACTTTCACAGAATGGATTGGTTATTGGCGAAGGCACTCTGGTCAATAGATTGTTTTTATGGACCTTCGTATTGTAAAATAAAATTAGAATAATTTTATGTTTTCATAAATGTGATTGTGGGTATGTATGAGCTCAATGTGCTGACTATTGTACCTAAATCAAATTTGCCCGTTTAAGGCATAAATGATTAAAACAAGGACCGAGACTTCATGTTTGTGGCATATTTGATTAGGACATGTGAATAATAAATCAATTCGTAGAATGATGACTTTAGATTTATTACCTAATTTAAAGTTTAATGAAACTTATAAATGCCAAATATGTGTCGAAGTGAAAATGACTAAGGCACCGTTTCCATCAGTGGAAAGAAACACAGAACCGTTGGAATTAATTCATACAGATTTGTATGATTTAAAATTTGTGCAATCAAGAGGCAGTAAAAAATACTTTATAACATTTATCGATGATTGTCCAAGATATACTGTTATGTATATTTGCTAAGTAGCAAAGATGAGACAATTGAGGCTTTCAAAAACTATAAGAATGAAGTCGATAATCAACTTAGCAAACGAATCAAAAAGGTTCGTAGTGATAGATGTGGTGAATATGATGCACCGTTTAATGAACTATGTTCAGAATCTGGCATTATTCATCAAACTACTGCTCCGTACACAACTCAATCAAACGGTATTGATGAACGCAAAAACCGCACATTGAAAGAAATGATAAATGCTATGTTGATAAGTTTGGGTTTACCTCAGAACTTGGGGGGAGGCGATCCTCTCAGCAAATGTCATTCTTAATCGTATTCCATCCAAGAAGATGGATAATACCCCATATGAGTTGTGGAAAGGCCATAGGCCAAGCTACAAATACTTAAAAGTGTGCGGGTGTTTAGCAAAGGTAGAAGTGCCTAACCCTAAACAAATTAAGATTGGGCATAAAACGATAGATTGCGTATTTATCGGTTATGCGAATAATGGTAGTGCATATAGATTTCTAGTGCATAAATCTGACATCCCTGATGTACATGTGAATACAGTCATGGAGTCAAGAAATGCTGTGTTTTTCGAGGATGTCTTTCCTAATAAAGACAGAAAAGACGCATGTCCAAGTAAGCGGACACTTGAATCCACGGTGGATAATACTTCAGAGAATGAGGAACCAGAACCTCGTAGAAGTAAAAGGGCCAGGACTTCAACGTAATTCGGTCCATATTTTCTCACCTATATGGTAGAAAATGATCCACGAACATATGCTGAGGCTATGTCAAATCCAGAAGCTCCTTACTGGAAAGAAGCGATCAAAAGTGAAATAGATTCCATTATGCAATATCACACTTGGAGTTGGTTAATATCCCACCAGGGCATAAAGCTCTCGGTTGTAAATGGATTTTTAAGAAAAAAGTTAAAGCTGATGGATCTATTGATAAATATAAGGCCAGATTGGTAGCCAAGGGTTATCGACAAAAAAAAGGTCTTGATTTCTTCGAAACATATTCACCGGTAACTAGAATCACTTCAAATAAGGGTTCTTATTGCGATCGATGCGGTCTATAACTTGGAAATCCATCAAATGGATGTTAAGACCGCTTTTTTAAATGGTGAATTAGAGGAAGAAATTTACATGGAACAACCCGAGGGTTTTGTAGCTACAGTCAAGAACACAAAGTGTGTCGACTCGTTAAATCATTGTATGGGTTGAAACAAGCGCTAAACAATGGCACAAAAAATTTGATCAAACGATGTTGTCAAATGGGTTTAAAATTAACGAATGTGATAAATGTGTCTATATCAAAATACTTCTAATTCTTATGTGATAGTATGTCTATATGTTGATGACATGTTGATCATGTGGGAAGTACTCATGATGTAATCATGAATACTAAGAAGATATTGACTCGAAATTTTGATATGAAAGACATGGGAGTTGCGTATAATTTTGGGAATTAAAATCTCTAAAATGTCGATGGACTTGCTTTGACACAATCTCATTATATTGAGTCTATTCTAAAAATATTTAATGTCTTTAATGAAAGTCTCCAATTGACTTAACTTTGCATTTAGTCAAAAACAAAGGTAAACTTGTGTCTCGCTTAAAATATCGGTTGTCGATGTACATAAATAATTGTACTAGACAAGATGTATGATGTCTTCGTGAATAAACCGAAAGGAGTTTACAAGCAATCCAAATAAGGATCATTGAAAATCTTTGTTATGGTACCGAGGTACCTAAAGTATACAATGAATCTGGGATTATACTATACATGATATCCAGTAGAAGGATATTGTGATGCAAATTGGATATCTGATTCCAAAGATTCTAAGGCCATAAGTGGATATGTATTCACTATTGGTGGTGCTTTGGTGTCATGGAAATCCACAAAGCAAACATGCATAGCTCGTTCCAAGATGGAATCTGCGTTTATTGCATTAGATAAAGTGGGAGAAGAAGTAGAATGACTTCGTAATTTCCAGGAGGATATTCCATGTTGGACTAAACCTATTGCTCCTATAAGCATACATAGTGATAGTCAGTCGGCTATATGTCGAGCACAAAACAATATGTATAATGGAATGTCTCGACATATACGTCGTAGACATAATACTATTAAACAATTGATCTCTAATGGCGTGATTTCCATAGAATCTTGCAGATCCGCTTACAAAAGGTTTATCTAGAGATCAAATGTCAAAATTGACACTCGGAATGGGATTAAAGCCTATTGAGACATAAAACTTTGTAATGGTAACCCAACCATGTTGATTGGATATCCTAAGATCATGGTTCAATGGGACAACTAAGTTATGAAGATTCCGTGAACACTTACCCATTCTGTGAATAAAAGTGTTGTCTGTCAGTGGTGTAAAGGTTAAGTGAAAACTTTTAATGATTCCTATAACTTGATTAAATTTGAGTGGGGTATGTCAGAATACTCTTGATATGAGGTCACCTATGTAAGTGTGAAATGGGGCCGCTTCTATGAGAATTCAGCGGCTAGAAATCTCTAACGCACTTTCTGAAACCAGGGGTGATTCATGGCCAAAATGAACACAATCATGAGAACCAAATACGGTGCTTAGAGAAATATTGTGTGAGTACTATTGTCTGGTTTTACAATAAAGGCTGGACAGTTCAAGACATAGTCCACTTATTAGCCGAGTAGATCCGATAGTATTTCACTAAGGCAGGTTCAAAGCCAGAAACTACCTCTCCTGATACAATATTTTTAATGTCAAAATTTCTTGTGGTCCGCATTTGCATTAATACCATTCATGTGGGGATTGTTGGAGAAAACAGAGGAAAAATGATTTAATCGATTTTATTGATTTTTTTAATCATTTACGACAACTATTTTAAAAAGTGAGTTTGATAGACTTTTATTAAAGTTATCGAGACTTTATTAAAATCATTGGAAACTACGTGCTACGTAGTTGACAATAGGATTTTAAATCATTCAATTCGGAGTACGGGTGAATGAGATATTAACGCTTTAAGTTGTTGTGAGATATGGGAAGTAAAGTAGTGTAAAAGTTTATCCCACATTGGAACATGAGTGTTCCAATGTCAAGTATTTATATGATGATAGTTGATGGTTGGTATAAGCTCCTAGAGAAAGGGAGAGGGTTTAGAATGGTTTTAGATAGATGATGTTCTTCTAAAATTGCCACACGCTACCAAATTGAATCTTCGAGGTCACCAAGCAATTCAAAGATCTTGAAATTCAAATTCAGCCAAGGCATTTTCAGTAGGCCAGCTGAGGCATAGTCAGTTTCAGCCAAGGCATCTTCAGCAGCATTCTGAATGTCTAACTCAGCTGAGACTTTTCATCTTCTGCTGAGAACTTTCATCTTCGAAACTGTCATCATTAATATTGATATCAAAGTGGGAGTAGTGGGAGTAAATGCATTAATGGTTATCAATGCAGAGACCTTTCCATTGCCTCGCTCAAGCCTCTATATAAATAAGCATTCACAAGATGGAGTCTGAGATAAGTGATACACTAGCAACAACACAAGATGTAATACAAGCATACATTCCATTGCATAAAATTTTCTTGTGCATTCATAGTGAAGAGATTCTAGGTATTGTCAGAGTTCGACGTAGTTCAGAAATTGAAGTACCTCTTTTCTGAATAGGTAAATCGAAAGTTATCCGGGAGACAATTGCAACAACCGTGGGTACAAGCCGGTGCAAATTTGTCTTAAGAACATAGTGCAACTCGCCTCGCTTTTGCATATCCTTTTATAATTTTTATATCTATTGTAATTATATTTGTATTTTGAATTGAAATAAACTTGTTCTTTACTTTTCGAATATTTATTTTATTCAAGATACTGGGTATAACATATGTAACCATTTTTCAGTACAAACAAATCATTCAATAAAATAAAAATATTTTCAACAACACTTTTATTATGGTATCAGAGCATTTTTTATCCTTGGGTTTCCTCCTCTCTTTTCCTCCTACCACCTTAATCACTGCCACAATCGGCCTTTCTCTACTAGCCGTCGGTCTCCTCTCTTTCACAACTCCAATTTAATCTCTTCGCTCTCTTTTTTTCCTCCTCTTAATCTTTTAATCGACTTCCTTTCCGAATCGGACCACCCTTACCCGATGGTCAACGGCCATCTTGCTCATCCTCCTCTCTTATCCTTCCTAAATAGAATATTGTTCGTTAAAAAAAACATCAACAGCCGTATCGTTGTTCATCATCTACAAAAAAATGGCTGCTTGTACATTTTTTGTGCCTACATCGCGATATCATGCCACCACCACCCATCCTTAATCATGGCTTCCGGATAGTGGTAATTCACATCATATGACCATGATTTTGAACGCCACCACCATGCCATCTATCATGGCCAGGAAGAGATTCTTATTGGTGATAATTATGTCTCTGTTTCATTTTTAACTGACTCTTTTCAGGTAAAGATATTCAGACAGGCAAATGTCTCCACCGGGGGCTAGCTCAAAATGGTATGTACTCCCATTTTTTCCTTTTTTGCACATAAAACTAACTCTATGACTTGGCATCACCGTTGTGGTCATCCCGCTTCTACTATCAATCTATCATATTTTGCAACAACATCCTTTGGAAACTGATAGTTTGTCGAGTCTTTCTCATTGTGATGCCTGTCTCTGTAGAAAAGCCATCGCTTACCATTTACTACTTCTACTTTGAGTTCTTCCCGGCCCCTTGAAATCATTTTCTCTAATGTATGGACATCACCTGTTTATTCCGTCGATTGTTACAAGTATTATCTTTTGTTTGTTGATCACTTACTCGTTATATGTGTCTTTAACCTCTTAAGTATAAATCTGATGCGTTGTCTGTTTTTCAACGTTTCAAGTCGATTGTGGAACAATTCTTCGATGCCTCTATTAAAGTTATTTATTCTGATAATGGTGATGAATTTATTGGTCTGGATGGATTGTTTTCTGTCCATGGAATTTCTCACTTCACAACTCTCCCCAACTCCCTCATCATAATGGCATTTCTGAGCATCGTCACCTCCACATTGTGGAAACTTGTCTCACTTTATTACACCATGCCCGCATGCCCTTAATTTATTGGTCTAATGCCTTTGCCGCTACTGTTTATTTAATTGATCGCATGTCCACAAAGGTCATTTCCATGTCCTCCCCATATGAATGTATCTTTCACCAACCTCCCAATTTCTCAAAATTGCGTGTTTTATATTGTTTCTGCTATCCTTGGCTTCGTCCTTACACACATCATAAGTGAGAATCCAACTCTCTCCCTTGTGTATTTCTTGGGTACTCGCTCACCCAACGTGTGTATCTCTGTCTACACATAAAGTCGAATCGATTATATGCCTCGCGGGATGTTTGCTTCGTTGAGTCTATTTTCCCCATCAGTTCGCGTCACTCCTCCATATCTCCTGATTAAATTTATTATGTTTATAGTTAATATTATTTTCATAATAAATTGAACACGTCGTAGTATGATTTTTTTAATAGTTTAATAAAAATAAACAAATGAAAAGTAAAAAATAAACCGCAGATTAAAACACATGCTACATATTATATATATATATATATATATATAAATTGAACACGTCGTAGTATGATTTTTTTAATAGTTTAATAAAAATAAACAAATGAAAAGTAAAAAATAAACCGCAGATTAAAACACATGCTACATATATTGAACACGTCGTAGTATGATTTTTTTAATAGTTTAATAAAAATAAACAAATGAAAAGTAAAAAATAAACTGCAGATTAAAACACATGCTACATATATATATATATATATATATATATATATATATATATATATATATATATTTGTGTGTGTGTGTATATAATAAGGATAACTTTTATAAGGAAGACTTTTTTTTTGTAAGAAATAAAGGAAACTTAAAACAAAAGGAAATATTTGTGTGGGAGGGGATTTTGAGGTGATCGATCGTAACCACACAAATAAATAATGAAGGTGTATGCGATTCATATCAACTACGCAGATCTCCACACGCGTGTGGAGACACCACACAAGTATTTCCCAAACAAAAGATACGTCGAAACCCTATACCTAACGTCTTTACAGAGGCTGACCAAGCCGCTATACTTAATGCCTCTTCTTAGCCACTTTCTGTCTCTTTTCATCTGAAACCCTTTTGGTCTTATGCGGTAGTTACGAGGACGGCAAGCTAATGCTAATTCCTTGCAGGTATTATCATCGGTTTATGACGCGTTCTTCTTTGGCTTAGACTTTGAGAGAATTGATTGAGTAACTATAGCTGCCTCAGCAAAATTAGCCATCATCCGACTCACTGACTGCCTAATCAGAACGGCTTTTATCTGACTCACAGGCAGATGTAGCAGCTGCAGGTGTGTTGGTTTTTTTTTGGTTTTTTATTTGATGTTGATTTGATATGTAGCTAGAGTAATATCATATCCACAATTGATAATTCTGAATTTTTTTTTTAAATTTTCTTTAAGTTGGATAATTCACATCGTTTTGTGTATACTTTGGGAAGATTGAGTGGAGGAGTGAGCAGCCTGATTTGTCAAGAAATGCCTGAACGAATTCTCTATTTGCGTTGAAGAAATTAAGTTTCATGTTTTCTTAATAAATAATTGTCAACGGATAAACCCGGCCCTAAACTGTTTGCTCACTTGTTTTTATGTTAACATATACAAGTTGTGATAATCCAGATTCCGTGTAAAACTTTCAAAAGTTCATTTCCATGTTAGAAATATTATTTAAATTTTGGAAGGAACGCCGGAAAGGAAATTGGCGCCCCTATTGCAATTCGAATCGGATATCTTAAAATAGGCAGTTCATTAACTACAGTCGCTTTAGGACATTAGCTTCATTTAACTTGCAACGTTGTAGATTATGAATGTATTTTGGTCAATCTCAAAGTGCGGAGTTCATTTAAGGTGTAAAAAGAAAATTGAAGAAAATTCGAAAATGCAAACAAAATACTATGAAGTGCCTTTTGTTAATTCATTAAACAGAATAGTCTTGTTCATTTGTGTGTTCTTTTGCAGATTGCGGAACCGGAAGAGAACAACCTAAATATGTTATGTGTTGTATAAGCCAAGGTTGAGTACAATGGATGGATTGCAATGGTTGGTTTGCAAAGACGATTCTAGCTATAAGAGTTTGCACATTCAATTCTCAATTGCAGAAAGATCGTTGATCATGACATATCTATATCAAAGCACTTGTGTCCCGTAGATTGGAATGTAGATGGGTCGATGATTGGGATTACAATAAACTTGTTATATGCAACAGTTAATTTTGAAACCACTGTTGAAACTTTAGTAAAGCATCAATACATGAGGCAACCGGCAAAACGAGGCAGGGAACGGATAATAAATATGAATCGTGTGTCATGGTGAACCGGATGATTTGCGTTCGATCTTGGAGTTCGTACGGTTTTCGAAAGACTTATCCTCTCACTATATACAACTTACCCTTTCTAATTAAGCCAACTTGGAGGTGGAAGGAGTGCAAATCTCACAAGTGACTTGCATACAAGAATTTCAACAACGTGGCTGTAGACATTAAAAAAAATGTAACACATTAGAATGTTAATTACACGTCACATTTGTCCAAGAAATCAAATTATTTGATATTTTCTCCTACTAAATTATATGAGATAATATCAAATGTGTTTATTTTTATCCTTTAAAATTAAAAAAGCAAAGGATAATTAGAAGAAATATTATTTCTAAATTAAATTATCGGGGATAATATTAAGGGTTTCTGGTAAAAAGAACAATTTGAACCTAGAAATATGCAATGAGGACAATGGAATTTTTTTTGGGTAAAAAGATACGCCCTTATTCCATCTAATGATAGAAACATTAGATTTGGCGCCGCCCACTACGTAAAACACACTGGATTTGGGGTTATGAACTGTGGATTTGTCCTTATCACCCATTTTATATTTCCACTATCCTGATTTCTATTTTTCTTCTTTTTTTGTCCTTTTAAACCACTACCCATAATATTAAAATTTAAGTATTAATTATTTTCTTATTGTTTTTTGCTCAATTAGTGTGTGGAGTCGGCCAATTACCTCCAAATCAAAGTTAACAGACACAAACAATCGAGCAAGGATCCAATTTGAAACAAAGGATTAAGTTATCTCCAATTATTAATTATCTTTTAGTAAAAAAAATATAAAAGATAATTAAAGTATTATTATATCTTTAAACAAAATAAAAGTTATAATAGTAAATTGAATTTCTTATTAGCTTTTCAATAAAAAGTATAAGATAAATAAGAAATTAAAAGGATAGAAAAACTTAAAATGATTATCTTATTAAATTAAATAAATAAGAGATAATCATTATTTTCTTATTCTTTGGCTACTCAACACCTATAAATAGGACGGCATTAGTCATTTGCAAATCATCAAGAAAAATCAAAAAAAGCAAAGGAAGCAATAACCAAAAGATGGAGAAGACCTACAACAACAAAGGGGAGAGAAGTCAGAGGAAAAGCTCAAAAGCTCTATGCTTCAACACCAAGAAAGAGGGAAGCAAAGACCTGAAATGCCACAAGCCTCAAAGGCGGCTTCAAAGGCATCAAGCGACGCTCGAAGATCCTTCCGCCAAGTCCGGGTTTCTTCACCAGCGACGTTCGAAGATCTTTCCACCAAGTCTAGGGTTCTGCACCAACAACCTTCGAAGATCCTTCCAGCAAGTCCGGAATTCTTCACCTACAACCTTCGAAGATCCTTCCGCCAAGTCCGGAGTTCTTCACCAACAATATTCGAAGATCCTTCCGCCAAGTCTGGAGTCCTTCAACCAACATTTGAAGGTCAGCCACCATATTCGAAGATCTTCAAGAAACAAAGGCGTTCTTCTCACCAAATCGGAAGAATTTCAACAAAGTCCGAGAGCAAGTCCCCATGACCCTCGGCAAAAGTCCAAAGGAGAATCAAAGGCTATCCCGTAGAAATAAGGAGTTTGCAAGAGATTGTACCCACTTTTACTTGAAATTAATAAAATTATTTGTTACATATTTTCTTGTCTTCTATTTTATATTAATTTGCAGGACAACGAAATTTGTGTTACAAATTTCTGGCACGCCCGGTGGGACCAATCTCTCCTTGCTGAAAATCAAGAACGAATGGCTCCTAAGACTGTTGTTCCAAAGGACATCGCTGCCAAGAAGGGTGCTACTTCCAAGGCTGCTCCCTCAAAGGCAAAAATCATCAAAGCTGTTGTTGATTCTTCATCTCAAGAACAACACTCTGGCCCGGTTACTCGGAACATGGCAAAAGCACATGGGCAAAGAACCATCTTCCCAAAAACAACTTCTGGAAGGACGACATCACGGATGACTGTGGACGTCATGGTGACGGGTTCCACCACCCTCAAAGAGCAGATTTCCAACTTGGCTAAGGCTGTTGAATCCCTCACAAATGAAATTCAAACTTAAGACTTGCAAATCGTGAAACTGGCAAGCAAACTTGATTCTCTTATGGAATCCAACAAAGGAAGAGAAACATGGTTTGATGATCACGAGGAAAATGATGAATCTTTCAAGGATCAGGAGAATGCTAAGTCCTCTACTCAGGCAAAAAACTTGAACATTCTTCATGAAGGCACTTCACATAATCAAAGCGCCGGGCCTCTCACATCTGTAAACGACTTGAAGATCTCCCCTGATGGCACCATTCCAATTAGCCAGCTGCAGGAATTCAACATGGGTACCATCAATGACAAATTTAGAGGGACCTCTAAATCATCTCAAACCTATATCAAGCCTTATACACAAAGGACTGACAACTTCAACATGCCTGTAGGCTACCAACCCCGAAGTTTCAGCGGTTTGACGGGAAAGGCAACCCTAAGCAACACGTGGCCCACTTTGTCGAGACTTGCAACAATGCCGGGACCTATGGAGAGCACCTGGTGAAACAATTTTTGTGCTCTCTCCAAGGAAATGCCTTCGACTGGTACACCGACCTTGCACTTGCCTCTCTCAACAGTTGGGAGCAACTTGAGCAAGATTTTCTCAACAGCTTCTACAGCACTGTAGGACGGTTAGCATGGTGGAATTGACCAACTCCCGCCAATGGAAAGAGGAGAAAGTTGTTGATTACATCAATAGATGGAGGACTCTAAGCCTCAACTGCAAAGACCAACTCTCCGAAGCCTCTGCAATTGAGATGTGCATCCAAGGCATGCATTGGGGACTGCAGTACAACCTCAAAGGAATTCTGCCAGGATCTTTTGAGGAGTTGGCCACTCGTGCCCACGACATGGAGCTGAGCATTGCCTCCAATAGAGGTCAAGTCCCTATCCAAGACCCTAAGAAAAGGGAAAGAGAAACAAGAGTTTAAGAAATCCATCAAAGCTACTCCCAAGGTAAAGAAGAAAGAGTCTAACGCTATGACGGTGACGCCAGTCAAAGTCAACAACTAGGCATCAAGCCAATCTGAATGGAGGAAGGTCAAACTGCGACAAAATGAGAGGCATAGGCTAACCTTGAACGAAAGACGACAGAAGAAGTATCCATTCTTTGATTCTGATGTGCCCGTGATTTTTGATGAATTCTTCAAACTAAAACTCATCGAGCTTCTAGAAATAAAGTGCCCTGAAGACGCTACTAAAGCTCACAAAGGAAACTACTGCAGATACCATCGTCTGACTGGGCATCCCATTGAAAAGTGCTTTGTCTTCAAGGACAAACTAATGCGTTTGTCCAAAGAAGGAAGATAGTGCTTGAAGAAGAACAAGCAAGCACGAATCAAGTCACTGTGACAAAGCCGGTTAATGGTCAATATATGACCATTCAATTTGGATCACTTGATCCTATCGAGATTAAGCTTCCAAAAATTCCACAAATTTGTGAGAAAAACGCTGAAGCATCTTGCAAAAAAAAAGTGGTGGACAAAGCAACGATAACCACCGAACCAAAACAAGACGAAGATGGATGGATTCTGGTGACTCACAAGAAGAAGAAGATTAGAGTGACGCCTCATCTCGAGTCTATAAGGCCAAGAACTAACCAGTCCAAACTAACGAAACAAAAGGGAAGTCGAAAGGTCACGACAACCAAAAAGAAACCAAGAAAAGTGAAGAGCCAAGAAAATGAGTTTCTTCTAGTAAATGTTGAGTACAAAAGTAATCGCACTCTAGTCACCGTACTAGAATATATGTCCAAGAAGATTTTTGAAGCTGAGCCTATTAAAAAGGATTCAGAGGAAGAATTTGTCTCCTGCCATGCTACCCACGTGGAGGAAGATAACAAAGAAATGGAAGAAGACTCGCCAACTGAAGAAGAGTCTTCACTCAAAGCAAAGATCACTTGCATGATCGAGATCACCTTCACAGACGATGATATGTTGTTAGGGGCAGCACCCCATAATCGCCTATTATTTGTCACGGCCTACACTCACAAGCAGAAAGTCAACCGAGTGTTGCTAGACAGAGGATCGGCTGTCAACATTTTGCCACTCCAATTGATGAAAGAATTAGGAATCTCAATGGACGAACTCTCCGATAGCCGCCTGATGATCCTAGGATTCAACCAAGGGGGCAAAGAGCCATCGGAGTGATAAGACTTGACATCCTGATTGACGAATTAGCTTCAAGCGCGCTGTTCCACGTGATCGATGCTAGGACATCTTACAACAAGTTGCTCGGAAGGCCATGGTTACTTACATGAGAATGGGATCGTCCCTTCAAACCTTCATCAATGCTTCAAATACTGGCGCAATGAAGTGCTGAGAAAAGTCGTTGCTGATTATAAGCCTTTCACCGAGGCCGAAACCCACTTTGTGGATGCCAAGTTCTACTTGAAGCTGGTTCCGTTGAAAACAGCTAACGCCTCCACGTCCCAGGAAAGACGTCAAATTGGCTGACATAATGGAGGAAGGATCTGCGGATGAGAAAAATACAGGCAAACACGGAGGGGCAAAACCCTCAATGCCTCAACACAATTTGAAGAAGAATGAAGATGGTCACCCACCTCAAAGTCCAAGGCTTTGAGTGGATTAACACTACCACTTCCCAAGATCGATGTTGTAAATACGAATGCTCCTTTGCAGGGGTTTACTCACCTAAAGGAAGGTGCGATTATAGAGCACGGTCCATTGCCGGTCACAAGAAAAGAAGGTTTTGATCCTGTCGCTTATAAACTTCTTGTGAAGGCATCAAACGGATTTCGGAGCCCCACCATAAAAGTGAGGGCAAAGGGCGAAGAACGTGAAAAGGCACACAAAGCTGTGAAAGCAAAAGTTCCAGTCATCGGGTCCCGAACGGGCCAAGGGTATAATCCTACACCGCATGTCCGTATTTCGATAAGGAAGGCAACCAATAACTATATTGGAATCGAAGACGAATCATCTTCAGCAAATGTTCCAGAACATCTACATCTAAGGCCATCTGTATTTGAGAGGTTGCAACCTAAGAAAGAATGTGTCTTGGTCTTCAAAAGGCTTTCTGTCACGACAAAGAATCTACCAAAACATAGGGGTGTCAAGAGCCGAATACGACAAACACGCAGGCATGCTTCCGAAAAGGGGATGAAAAACATTGGCTCTAAAGATATTAAGAGTCTGATCCCGTCCAGAATGAAGCGTTGCACATGTCTTTTCATCCATTGTGGGAATATAATGAAGGCTAAAATGCACACGGTGGTGTACACTGGTAATAATGCCAAGAACAATATGGATGATGTGCCTTTGGCACGTGAAGAAAATGAGCCTGAAGAGAGTGTAGGCTCCTCTTTCTATATCAGCATTGCGGAACAAGAAGGCTTCCTACCAAAAAGTGAAGAATTCGAAGAGGCGAGAGATTTGACCCAAGAAGAGCTCCATTATGCCTCCGTCCATCATATTATGCTAAGTAATGATGATGTAGAAGAAGATGCCGAAGAAGCACCCCCAGAACTAGAAGAAGGGGTCAAGTCAACAGTTGATGAGTTAAAAGAAATCAACCTTGGACCGAAGACGAGCTCGGCCCACCTATATTAGCGCTCTTCTAACTAGTGAAGAAGAAAACATGTACCTTGAAATCCTTCATAAGTACAAGGATGTGTTCGCTTGGACATACAAAGAAATGCCTGGCCTTGATCCGAAGGTAGCCGTCTATCAGTTGTCTATAAAGAACGGATTACGCCCTGTCAAGCAAGCACAAAGAAGATTCAGACTAGACCTCGTGCCACTTATAAAGGCAGAATTCAACAAGCTCATTGACGCAGGCTTCATCCGTGAGGTCAAATATCCAACATGGATCTCAAGCATTGTCCCAGTGAGAAAGAAAAATGGTCAAATTTGCGTGTGCTTGGATTTTCGAGACATAAACAATGGATGCCCAAAGGACGACATCCCTTTGCCTATCACTGAACTCATGGTGGATGCAACCACAGGCCACGAGGAAATATCTTTCATGGATGGATCATCAGGGTATAACCAAATTTATATGGCTCCCGAAGATGAAAAACTTACCGTATTCCGGACACCCAAGAGGATTTACTGTTATAAGGTGATGCCTTTTGGCCGAAAAAATGCGGGGGCAAGGTATCAGCGCGTGATGCAGAAGATCTATGATGACATACTACACCAACACGTTGAATGCTATGTGGATGACTTGGTTGTCAAGTCGAAAAAGAAAGCCGACAATCTAAGTGACCTGAGACTGGTCTTCGATAGACTTAGAAGGTTCTAACTAAAAATGAACCCTCTAAAGTGGCATTTGGAGTCAGTTCAGGCAAATTTCATGGCTTCATTGTTTGACATCGAGGAATAGAAATTGATCAATCCAATGTGGAAGCCATCATGAAGATGCCCGAGCCTCGTAATCTCTATGAACTTAGAAGCCTACAAGGGAGACTAGCATACATACGAAGGTTCATATCAAATCTTGCTGGAAGATGCCAAACTTTCAGCCATCTGATGAAAAAGGTAGTTCCATTCGAATGGGATGATTCATGAAGGAAATTGTTCGAGGGTATTAAAGCATATCTGATGAATGCTCCAGTCTTGGCGGCCCCTGTTAAAGGTAAACCTTTGATCCTTAAAGAAGCCTGAGTTAGTCCCATACCACAACTACGCAAAGAAGATCATCAATTACCCTGGCGACGTCATCATCGAGCACATGCCAAGAAATGAAAACAAGCAGGCCGATGCTCTAAGAAAATTTGGCTGCAACTCTGGCGATAGATGGTGACAAGTTGCAAGTCCCTATCTATGAACAATGGGTGGTTCCTCCGTACTTTAAAGAAGATGAGGAAAGCGATAGTGATAGTCATGCCGTGTGTGTCTATGAGATAGACCAAGAAGATTGGCGTCACCCTTTGATAGAATACTTAAAGCATGGAGGGCTCCCAGATGATCCAAAGAGGAAGACCGATTTACGACGTCGTGCTTCACGCTTCATCCTTTACAATGATACATTGTACCTCCGTTCTTTTGAAAGAGTGTTCCCTTTTTGCCTCAAAGAGGATGAAGCTCTGCATGCTATAGAGGAAGCTCACTCCAGGATCATCTGGTCCAAAGCTCCACTTTTGCATCAAAAGGATGGGATATTACTGGCGAACCAAGGTGAAAGGCTGCATGGACTATGCTCGGAAGTGTGATGCATGTCAGTTCCATGCCAACTTCATTCATCAGCCTCCAGAACCACTGCACCCAACTGTAGCAGCTTGGCCCTTTGACGCTTGGGGAATGAATGTGGTTTGTCCACTTCCAAAGTCTTCAGGGCTGCACCTTTACATCTTGGCCGCAACTGATTACATCTCAAAATGGGCAAAAGCCGTCCTCTTGAGACAAGTAAAAAAGGAAGAAGTAGTTCGCTTCATCCGGGTAAACGTCATCTATCGATACGGTGTCCCACGCTATGTCATCACGGACAATGGGAAGCCTTTTGTAAATAGCTTGATGAATAAGCTGACCGAGCAATTCAACTTTAAACAACACAAATCGTCAATGTACGATGCACCCACCAATGGACTTGAAGAGGCCTTCAATAAACCTTATGCAACTTGTTGAAGAAAATCGTGGCAAAATACAAGAAGGACTGGCACGAGAGGTTGGGTGAAGCACTCTGGGCATACCGCACAACTTATCGAATGCCAACACAAGCCACACCATATTCACTTGTTTATGGTGTCGAGGCCGTATTGCCTCTTGAACAACAAATGCCTTCATTAAGGATTCCTATACAAGAAAGTCTATCAGATGAGGAAAATGCTCGCCTGTGGCTTGAAGAGTTAGAAGCTTTGGATAAGAACGTCTACAAGCTCAGCAGAACCTTGAATGCTACCAAGCACGGCTGTCATAGGCATTCAACGAGAAAGTTCGTCGAAGAGCATTTCAAGTTGGTGATACCGTCCGTGCAGTAAGAAGACCAATCATCATGACACACAAATCCAAAGACAAATTTACATCAAAATGGGATGGCCCCTATATTGTTCGAGAGGTCTATACAAATGGTGCATACAGATTGGTGGATAAAAATGGAGTCAAACTTGGCCCAGTCAACGGCAAGTTTCTCAAGAAATTCTATGCATAATCAAACCATGCTCCTAAGCACAAGCCTAAACTGCACAATCAATGCTCCTAAGCATGAGCCTAAACTGCATAATCAATGCTCCTAAGCACGAGCCTAAACTGCATCTACTCTCTCAAAGCAAAAACTTGAAAGGAAAAAAAAGAAAAAGAAAAAAAAAAGATGAACTACATTTGACTTGATCCCCTAAAAGCGTTCCCGGCGTACGTAGGCAGCTTGGGAAGTTACTCCAAGTTAAGTCATACCAAAAAAAACCTTCAAGAAGATGAAAACATTAATAAGATTTTATTGATATGCATCAATAGAGTTTTATTACACCCACGAAGAAAGTAAAAAAAAAAAAACAAGTAAATAAGGTTTAAACTGAAATCTCAAGAGCAAAAAAAAAAATAGAGGATCTAATTAAACAGGTAGCTTGAAGTCTTCCAAATCACGTCGGTTGCCTTCTAGTAACTCCTTTGTCTTGTTCAAAACATCGACCTCTTTTGTCTATAACGGAAATGTGTCCTCCAAGTCAGCGATCTCAACTCTCAGTTGGTATGCACGAGCGGTCAATCCTTGTAATCCCTCATCGAAGTTGTTGAGTGACAAAGCAATCTCGTCTTCTTCTTTCTGTAGGGTGGCCAGTTCCTTTTGGAGTTCTTCTCTCCTACCTTGGATCTCTGAAAGCTTGGCTTGAGAGGATTGGACTTTTTTAAGATGTGTCTTCTCAGCCATCTCGGCCTCTGAAAGACGCTCACAAGGAATTGAAAGTTTCGCATCATGCTCCTCTTCAGGAAGCCTCCTCAAAACATCTTCTAGAGCAACTCCGTAGTGTGAGGTATTCCTAAAAAGTGTGTTCAAAAGAGTCTTCAAATGGGAAAGGTCCATCGCCTTGGTATTCTCCATCTCTGAGGATTTTTTATAAACACCATTCTTAATGGAAGATAACTTGTCAATAGCGCAGCATGAGAGCTTGTCCCTGATAAATTCCCATAGCACCTCAAGAAAATGGTGACGACACTTCGAGATCATGTCTCTTGGCTTGAACTCCGAAACCTCTGCCCCTCTGGGAAGTGAGGCCAAAGGGGTAGGTGTGACGCGCTATCCACTCATGGAAGGGGCTATAGAAAGTTCATCATCCACGTCTTGATCGCATAACTCGGCATCACCGCCAAGGATCTGAGTGCCGCTCTTAGCGATAGCCTCTGCATTGGGCATAAGATTGTTACCAAAGTCATTTCTCTCTTGAGTAGGCAGGGGTGGTAAGGTATCACCGCCATCTTCAACTATCATTGGAAGTGTGTGTTCCTTCCCGATCTTTTGAGCTTCCGAGCTGAAGGCGCTGGGACCATTGGTTGATGGCTCGATTTGTTGCGGAAAATTAGCCACATAGAGGGGTTCATTGTCCAACTGTAAAAAGAAAAGGAAAAAGGGAAAGGTGGCAAAATGAGTAAGCAGTAAATGTAATACAGACAATGCCAAAAATGAAGTAAAAGTCCTACAATCCTTGAAAAGTTGGCGCTCAAATGACTCAGAGATGGGACGCCATCAAAAAGAGTTGACCAATTAACGTCGCTATCCCTCAAGGAATAAGTGATTACCTGTTTCCCAGGTCACGTCTTTCGATGCATCCAATTCATGTCACCAGGAGAAGAGCAGCCGCCAAAAACCGCTGCACAATCTAGTCGTCTCTTCTCCTTCAAATCTATACGGACATCCTTGTGCTTTTCGATCTGCTTCAGGGCACAATGAGGGTTTGAAGAAAGTGGTTCCTTAGGAAGTTCTGGAGGTTCGACATTCTTTATCTTTACTACGGGGGTACTTTGTTTTGCTTTAGTAGCGCCCCTGTTAACAATCGCGACTAGAGAAGATCTTCCATCAAGCAGATACGTGCCATGCACTTCGGCCACCACTCACCAAAGTCGAATGAAGTGCCTATCATATTCCCGAGGACTCTCAGGAAATACAACCTTGAGACGAGTATTAGGAGTAAAGTACATTTCCCATAATTGTCTACCCGTCTCAACGGTGATACGGCGGCCATCGTCAGGGAGGTCCTTAGGAACGCATCGGAGGAATCCAAATTTCCGTATGAACCGATATGGGCTATACGGTTCAGAAAAGCATGCTCCATCTTGATAAAATACCAAAAAGCTTGGTCGTACCGACCAGAAGAAAACATGATCTCGGGCGATCAATTCATCATCATCAACCTTAAGCTATGTCTTGTTTCTTTCTGGGACGAATGCCCACCAAGCGACGCCACGAGCTTGGTGAATAAGGTCTCTACCTTCATGATCATTAAGGTTTTTGGCTCCTCCTACGCCTTAGTAAGAAACCATCATGGGTCCCGACAAAGGTGACGACACTCTGTGATGAGTCCTAAAATAGCACGCAATCCACCCAATGACATAATGCCATGGAAGACAAGCATCCCTTCGCTCCGGGGCAGACGAGCGTGAAATCATGTTTAACCCTCTATATATGCCGGCCTGGAACAGCAAGGCAATGAACTCTCCCATAGGAAATCGGACTTGCCATTTTAAAAGTCGAAGGCATAATCGTCGCATAACTAGACAGGAGGGCGAACGAGCATGACTAGCAGGCAATAAAGATGGCAAGAAAAGACTCATCCCTTGAGCTTTCTTCGATATGAAGGTGGGCAAACAACTCTTCATCTTTTTGGGACCATCCCTGAGGATTTTCAACTATGTCGCCACTAGGATTTTGAGTATCCTTTGCACGATACGCTCCCCTTTTCTCGGGGGCGGACTTTTTGTACACCGTCGACTTTTTGCACCAATAATCAACCCAGAGGAACCTTCGGATTCTCATAATCATAAACACCAACCAAAGAGTGAAGGTAGGCATCAAAAAGATGCTGACAGCTCACAGGAAAGGGCTTCGCCCTTTGATGAGCACCTGAACCAGTCAACTCGTCAATGCTAGGGATGACCTCTACGTACAGATCTCCAGTGACAATGTGCCATAAATCCGCCAACGATATGAACATCTCTCTAGCATCAGTATGAAGCTATTTGTCTCAGGGCACCACGCCTCACAGAAAGCTCGGATAGTGCTTGGGCATCTAGAGTAGCTGAAGAGTGATGCGCTTAAGGCATCATATAAGCCAATCCTTTTCAAAATGCTTTTATTGTGGGAAAGCACGTCTTCGAGCCATTCCCAATATCGCTCTATGAAACTGAAGACTCCAGCGGTTTTTAACACGGTTCCCCATTGGACCTCACCGTCAATAATTCGGCGACCAAGGGTGGAAAAGGTATGATTCCGTGCCTTCGTGCTATTAGCCAAAGGGCATAACAAGTACTCATGGCCATTAGACCACCTCAACTCTCTGTAAAGTCGTGTCGTTGTGTCGATACCTTGGGTTAAGCTGCCAGAACAAGATCCATTCATAGGTGGATGAACCGCAAGCTTAAACCCAGTCTGATCTGCGTTTTCGGGACGATGTACAACAACTAAGTGCTTTTTGTTATTTTGTGTAACTTCCCAGAAACTTGCCATGATGTGAATCTCAGCAACAAAAATATATATATAGAAGTTATCCTAAACTCAACCGACAAGATGTTTGGACGATCCTGTGTCTTTGCAAACAAATATGTTGGATGCTAATAACCAAAGCTGCAACTAAAAGAAAAAAAAAAACACAACAACAACATTGTTTGCCCGACGTGAACAATGGCACATGGAATGGAAACGGACAATTCTGGTGAAGTCAATTTGTTACCAAAAAAAAAAAATTAGGGGGGCGAGGGGGGGAGGTGCTTTACTTCATATAGGGGACCAGACCAATGTACGTGGACCAAAGACTGTTCCTCAAAGATTGGTGCATAGTAAAGGAGGCACTTTCTAACCTCGGTGGTGACGGCGAAAAATAAAAAACATGCGTCTGCGCTGAAAAGAAAAGGGGCACCTTAGGAGTCACCGTCTTAAAGATCGCAACCTGATGTTAAAAGACTACTGAAACAAGTGGTGGCAATTTCGACTAAAGTATCTCCTACGAGGTTCTGACTTGAAAAAAAAGGGAAAAGAAATGAAAGCCATCAAAAAAAAAATTTATTATAGCTAGAAAGCTTTTGCGAACCTGAACACTTGAAGGAATATTACAGTAGCGGCTTGAGTAGTCTTCCCAAGGTGCTAGCTGTCGACAAACTAGTTTGATGAAGTGGCTATTTGGATAAATTTTCACAACACTTGACGAAATACGCTGATGGACCGAAGGAATGCATAAAGGGGTGGCCTTCCAGCTCTTTATATACATATTGGCTGCGGAGGTCGGGTATACTTCCTCCTCCAAATGGGATAATAGTCAGGGGCGGAACCACCCTTAGGCCTGGGTGGTCTCAAGCCCCCCCAAATGGTCGCAAGCCCCCCCCCCCCATATGGTCCCAAGCTCCCCCCCCCCTCCCCCCCCCAAATTTTTATTATTGTATTAGTAGTAGTGTTAATATTAGTATGTTATGTGTTTTTTTCTTGAACAAAAGACCTTATATCCTAGTGGTTTAAGAACAAAGCCTTTTCAGTCTCCATAATTCTAGGTTGTAAGTTCAAATCCCACTACCAACATTTTTTATTTTTTCCCGGATTTTTTTTTAGCTTTGCAGTTTATATACCAAGACCACCCCGAAAATTTTTTCTGGTTCCGCCACTGATAATAGTTGGAGTAATTCATGTCAATCTTATTTTTAGCCTGATCCGAAGTAAAAAAAAAAAGGATAAACATCCTAATCAGATTGATTAGAGTTGTACGTGCCAAGTACCGTCCGCCGAAAAGACGTTTTCCGGAATTACATGCAACGGACAGTTTGCATTGAGTGGATGGCAGTTAGAATTGGGACCTCTCAAAACATCGGCAGCAAACCCTGGATGCCTTTTGGGAACTCCCATCGATCCAGCACTTGTGAAGGGTCCTTCCCGTGGTAGAAGAAAGGTATTGTGTTAAGGCGCCATTCTTTCGATTCTTTGCTAGTCTCATTGTCAGGTACAGTCGAATATGAGGCTGGATCAGAGGTACGAAGTCGCTCTGCCTCATGAGAGGTACAAAGTCGCTCTAAAGAGGAGTTATACTGGTTTTAAAAAATCTCGTCTCCAGGATGGTGAACGTAACACTCATTTCTTCCAATTCTTCAAATAATTTAATTTCTTGGACAAATGTGACGTGTAACATTCTAATGTGTTACATTTTTTTTAATGTCTACAAATGCCCCCTCGATTGAATTTATTTAAGCTGCAACACGTAGATAATTTAATTAAAAAATAGTAATTCATAGCTTTTTTTCTAGTTAATAAAATATATACAATATCAAAATAAATACGTACATCTAATTCTCAAATTTAAAAAAGAACTTAAAAATGCATCCAAAAAAAAAAAAAAAAACACAAAATAATACTTCCAACCGAAAAATCAGTTTAGAAATCCATGATTAATATATTGTAAAAAAGAAAATATTATATTTCATAGATTTCAGTTGACATTTTTTTTCCTCTTAAAATAGTTTTGGTATTATTTATAATGGTTTACTTTAGCACAAGATTGGTGGAGAGTCTGGAGACTTGTCATAAATTTATTAATCTCTTTTTCCACATTGAGTTTAGTTAATCAAATTGAGTAGAAAATATGTTTTAGTTATGTGTGTTTCTATAAAGTTGTATAAATATACTTCATACCGGAAAATATGAAAATGTAGCAATTCTTTCCAAAATGGGAATCTTAAAAAAAAATCATTTATTTTTCGTTTAGAAAAATCGATTATTAAAAAGAAATTTTTTTTGTGATTTTAATTAAAAAGGAAAAACATCTTTATTTCAGATTGTTTGATGGGTATCTGTGTGATCGTTACTCGAATACATAGCCAAAGTAAATATTAATAGTTTTTATAAAGGGGAATATTAAAAGTATTACTATGTGAATAATCAAAAGAAAATGCTACGTTGATGAAAAACAATTCAAATATAAATTAAATATGATGAAGGAATAGAAAAGAGAGGAGGTGGTTTAAAAGGACAAATAAACACTCTAAAAAATAAATAAGGACAAGAACAGGGGAAGTTGGGGATTAAGGACAAAGTCATATGTATAAGTCCGAAACAACCCTGTTTATTGTGTTTCTTTCTAAGAAAACATTTTACAGGTGTTTAAAATTTTAAAAAAATAAATCCTGCGTATTACGGATGTTGTTGAGGAAAATTAGACGAGAATAAATTCCTCTGAATCTGCTGAAAATCAATAACGAATCCCATTGAAAACGCTACACGACGGCATCCGCTATCAAGTCTGGCGCAATTCGATTCAGGAAAGTCGATCGAGCTTCAAACTGGAGAACTTAGGAGTTTATTATTCAACAGAAAAGGGAAGCCTTGATTGAAAGTATATTGGAAACATTGTATGTTCTTGATGTATTATTAAATCGAAATTCAATGGCGGAATTGAAGAATGAAAGGTAATTCATTGGGATTTTTTTGCTCGACGTATGAGTAGAAAGTACATAAAAACCAATAATTCTACTGTAATCCTAGAACAGAGGAATAATTCCTATGGAAGTACATGTTGTGTTTTATTCCCGAAATAGTAGAATCGATAATAGGTATGATATCATAGCCATCTAGTGTTTGAAATATCTATGGTAATGCTCGTTTTTGTTTTTAACGGTGGTATTGAATTGAAGTGTGAGGATTATGCTGTGTATGTGTTGTATTCCACTGTTAGTGTAATGCATTCCACCTTCCAATTTATGCGTTCAGGTGTTCAAATTTTATCTTCGCATGCCACATTCCACTGTGCGAATCACTAATTCCGCTGGTCGAGTTATGCATTCCCAACTTTCCACTGTCGAGAATGATTCTTTATGAATGTCTCATATTTGTAATTCCTCTATTCGATTGTGGATACTCTGAATTGTTATTGCACTATTCGAGTGTGGGTATAGGGACAGTGGAATTCGGTCATAATTTCACATAATATCAATAACAGTGGATTTCGTTCATACTTGAACATAATATCAAAGAACATTTGATTCTGCTGTCCACTTCCACTGTATGTCGTTGTGTATTCCACTTCCACTGTATGTCGTTCGTACTTGAACATAATTTGCACTTGTTTCGTTCAAGCATTTATTCCACTCTGAAAATAGAACAGAGGAATAATTCGAGAAAGGAATGTGTTTGTTCGTCAAGTAAACCGACTTTACATTTAAATCAGAGGATATTAATACCTTCATCGTTTTCACTTACTGCATTATGCGAATAGTGGAATGCATCGTGTAGTGGGAAAAGTATTTTTGACTGCGTAAAGGGGATTTGTGGATAAGAGCAGTGGAATGCATTGGGGCAAAGAGGATTATTTGTTCATTTTTCTGTTTTTTTACTGATTCCTAGTTTATATTTAGCCTTTTGTAAATCATTGTATGCATGAACTATAGGAGGTTTCTTTTTCTGCTACTTTGTATTGAAGTAGCAGTAGCGTTACTTGCTACAGCTTTCACAGGATCGTAGTTTCATCTCTTTTTGAACAACTTGTGTTTCTGTTTTTGGCCTAAAGTGTTCCTAGGAAGCTTTTTAAATCTCGTTCAGAAGAGAACGGTTGCCGCATAAATTGTGCTCTATTTGAAATCGATGTTGTTTTACAGTAGATCCGTTACATTCTTAACCATATTCATTAATTTTGTTGTTTGATTACTGATTCCTGCTTTAGTTCCAACTCATGTTACATCTTAGTATATGTGTGAACTATGGTAGTTTTCTGCTTTGTATGTGGCAGAGGAAAATGTGCTAGTTTTGAGGAAAATGTGAAATGATTGTTCTGACACTTTTTCAATGCGAACTAGACAAACACAATACAGGTGCAACATTCATGCAATTGTCAAGTTATATGATGATTGGAGATTTTGGATAACGGATGGACACAAGGACCTTATGAAACGAACACCATTCAAGCACCTGTTTCAAGCGATTATCGATGGGATAAAAGATCAGATTCTTGATGATTTGCTAGGCTCATTTGATAAGGACAAAGGAAAATTCAAGTTTGGTAGTCAATACTGCAAACCAAGTAGAATGGATGTAAAGTTAATACTTGAAATAGAAGATGGCTTTGAGGATGTAGGAAAAGATAAAAAACACTGATATCGGACCACAAATGTTTGGAAAAATTGACAGAATTTCAACTAGATTGATTAAAGGATGAATTTGTCAAATAAGACGCACATAAACTTTAGCATAATAAGACGTCTTCGATTAGCAATATCATCAACAAATCAAACGTTGATGTCAAAGAAATTCCATAAGCCATGAAAATATGAATAATCAACAAACATAAATATGAAACGGATTGCTGCTCACCATCTTCGCTCACTATATCCACTTGCACAACCTGCATTTCTGTCTCTGTATTGCTATTGTTCCACATCAACACCGAAATCTTACACCAAAAAAAAAAATTCCCAAAACACAAATTCTCAAACTATGGTAATAGTTACATAGTTTGAATGCTGCTTACCAAAGGACTCATACTTGGTCTTCTCCGATAGAATCATGATACCATTTAAAACAATAAACAAATCCCTAAAATCAAGGAATCTTTATCAGAAAAAGAAAAGATTTACACCACAGCAATAAATGGCAGTTACATAGTTGGAGTTGGATGCAATCACGCCACATTTTGAAGGAAAAAAAAAAAAAAAAAACCCGCCATAATAATAAATGAGAAATACACATGTGAAAGTAGAAAAAAAAGAGGGTATAATAGTCTAGTGGAACACATTATTCTCCTTATAAACATTAAAAAAATTCCACTGGATTAAACACATATTTCCATAGTGAAAATGTCCTTTTAGACATTAAAGCCTAGAAAAGAAACATTAAAAAAAAAAAAAAAAAAAAAAAAAAAAAAGCAGATTTAAAGTGCATTAACCAAGTTTTACGTAATAAAGCACGGTAGAATGAGTACGATAGGTGTCTGAATTAAAGGAAGTGTAGTATAGGAAAATTGTTCTGGCAGGAGCACAATCGCTCATGTTGACGATGGATATATTAGGGGGCTGGGGTCAAATATTTTTTTAATAAAATTTTGAATATGTTTTATTTTTCACTTTTACGAACAAAAATTTATTTTATTGTATAAAAAAAATACGTTTTCTTTAATCACATTATAAAATATATGTCATAATAATAAATTGGAATACAAAATGCAGAATAATGTAAAAATAAACGTCATATTATAAAATAACAGTATGAAGCCTCTCATTTCAAAAATGTAGAGAATTATTCCATGAGAGGGTTGGTAGGAAACCTCTCGTTGAAAGTTGCATTCGAAAATGCATTTCCCATTTTCTCAATATCCATAGATGTAGGGAATTATTCCATGAGAGGGTTGATAGGAAACCTCTCGTAGAATGTTGCATTCGAATATGCATTACCATCTTAACCAATACGAGAGTGGGACACGGCCATCAACTTGTTCTCATTAATTCTACCGAATCGATTTCTAATAATATAGTCTACTTCTCCAATTCCAAGAATCTTTGGCTCGTCAGTTCCTGAGTTTAGATAACACACTCATGTTGTTCACAACCGTTGCAGTGTTAATTTTATCAACGCTAATATTCACTGCTTTACCAATATTGATATCCTAGTCCACAATATACTTATCAATATTTTGGTCAAGCCCACATTTTGCAAACATGTGAATATTGATGATCTAGATGTTTGCTTTAATCCACCAATAGATATAAGCATAGGCAGTCAATGCCATTGGATTTGAGCGATAAACCTTTTTGTTGCGAATGAATTCAAGCTCTGTAGTATGGCAAGAAAGTTTCAGGGCATCACCCATAGAAAACTTTCTCATGGAGTCAAGCAAGGCTGAATGGTGAGAGAGTTTCAGGGCATCACCCCTTGTTAACTGTCTACTTCTCAGGGAATCATCCTTAGACCACTTATCTTTGCTTTGAAAGTTAAACTTTCTCATTCGTTCATCTTTTTTTTCACATAGATCCAATTTCTCCCGCTGGACCTGAGACATTCAAGTGTATCTACAAGAGTGCAAACAGACCTGGATTACCTAAACTCCATTTACAGGTTTATGGACTTAACCCAACCTCCATTTATCAGAATCCTATACAACCCTTCCAAAAGACCATTGGTTATCAATCACCCCAAGCAGACTGTAAAGTTTGCAAAATCACAGCGGGTCAATAGATAAACCATACTCCTACTACATTTGGGTGGAATGATGTTCTGATCTGGTTCAGTAGTTTTTATCAATGTTATCCCCCAACAACCAATTTTGGATGTGGTCCGATTAAATCAAATAGTAACTTCCTTGAGTAACTTTACTTCAAAGACCAAGGTATTTATTTATATATTCTTCTAGAAAGGATGTGACAATCCAACCATCACTTTTCTATCTTCAGAATCTTACAACCAACCTTCACTCATTGCATTAAGATATTTCATTAACAATCACCATCTAAACGTGTACAAAATCTACAGTCATACTTTCAATCATAAGTGCTAAATGCCTCAATTTGCAGAAGTGGAGTAAACGTACTTCACCTATTATCCACAAATTCATAGCTAGGCATCTTGCAGGTAGACTTCTCAATATTACATAAATATGTAAACTGTAATTTTGTGAACAATATCTTAATTGAGTTAAGTAGTGTATTGTAGCATATCACTAACTACTTGATGTGATCCGGTTCATGCTCGGAGGATACCATCATTCGTGCTATTTATGAATATTATTAGCCAATAGGAACATTTCGTTTCTGGCCAATAGGAGATAGGTGCATTTTTAAGTGGGAATTTCTCCCACATTGCTTAGATGTTGCTTTTTCTTTTGGTTGTAAGCCTATATAAGGCAAACACTAGCTTTTCATTTGAGACAATTATGATGATATAAATTTGGCTTCTTAGCTTTTATTAAAGTCTTCTTGACTTTGATTTATCACTTGCGAGTGAGTGTTCTCTTCGTTGTAGGGAATCACAAAAATCACATGCGTGTGAGAGTTCTCTTCGTAGTAGAGGATTCAACCCTTTGAGGATTTACCAGCATTGTGAGCGATTGTTGGGCATTCTCTACCTACGATTTAGTTGGATAACTAGGTCTAGGATCATTAGCTCGTCATTGTTCCCCTTAGTTACTTCCTGGGCAAAACATCAGATCTGATTCCATCCGGAATCACATCAATTTGTATCGGAGCTCAGCAACTTCGGTGAGCAAATATCCCTTTTATTTTTTTTTTTTCCTTTATTCCGTATTATTCCAAAAAAAAAAAAAAAATTTATTTTTATTGTTTTCCTTTAATTTCATCCCCTCCCCAGCCATAATTTTTCAAAACTTCATCCATCTTACCCGGAAAAAAAAAAATTGAAGATCTTCAAATCTTCAAACCTTCATCCCAAGAACCCTAACTTTATTTTTCCAGGCCTGTTTTTCTCTCTGTTCGTTTTATACCCTAAACCACTCCAAAAATTCCGCAAATTTTACCACAGCCCCAGCACATCGTGTTCTGCAATTTTTGTCTTTACACCCAATCCAGATTCAACATACATCTTGCCTGAAAGCGCCGATTACTCCAGAAAATCTGTCCAGAAAAACTGCAGCAGTATATCATCGTTTGAATTCGATTTTTGTGGTCTAGACGGTTCGGAATTACCCGAAAATTTGTGAGCTTATAGGAAATTCTCCGATCTACAACTTTTATCTTTTGATTTTTTCCACATTCGCTGTAGTTTAATCGCAATCGGCACCGTAAGACACTGCTATCAATCTGGAGAATTCTGACAGATTGCACAAGTTGTCGAGAAATACTTGGTTGATCGACTTTTATAAGTCCAAAAAATCTGAAATTTTGACATCCTTCATAAAACTCTCTGTTATACAACTTTGATCTTTTGAGTTTTCCCAGAATCGTAGTAGGTTGGTCATTAAATACATAGGTTTAACACCTGGGTGTGAAAATGTTCACACCTGTGTAATTCTGCTGTCGAAAAATTTCATTACGAGTGAGCATAAGGGTGAGTGTAAACACAAGAGTTGTGATAATATATATTATTTTGGTCATGGATGACAACATATTTTATTCACATTGTCTTATTCGGGATAAGGAATATGAGTTCTGCATTGATCACGATGAAGAGACGACTTTAGTTAGTAATGCGGTGGTTAAAGAGTTGGACTTGCTGTCGTATAGGCATCCTCGTCCTTATTACGTTCATACTGGAAGTCGTCGGGTTCAGGTTACAAGACAAGCGTGGGTTCCCGTTGAACTTAACGGTTATAAATGTGACATGTTATGTGACGTGTTTCCAATGATAGGTGAATTTATAGTTTTCGGACAGGCATGGTTAAGTGAGTATAAAGTCAGGTATAATTCGTCCCGTACTTGGTATTCATTTTATGGTATGGGCCAGAAGTATGTCCTTGACACGAGAGGTGGTTTAGTTGTTCAGGAGGTAAATGAAATTGTGGAGGCACGACAGAACGCTGAATTGACACGACAGTTCGAAAAAAATGAAACAGGAGGTAGATGATGCCATACATGCGGTAGTGACACCTTTACGTGAAGACATACGTGAAATTCATGAGGCACTTGCTACTTTGTTGGCTGCTGCAAACCGAGGTGATGATAGGGGAGGTAGAGGAGCTAGATGTGGTAGAGGTGGTCGAGTGCTGTATCAAAAGGAGGAGGCTGAGAGGATGGTGGAAGAGAGGTCGAAGAAAGAAGAGCATAGGAAGCAAGAAGCTGAACTAAAATCGAAGAAAGCATTTGACCTGCTTTGGAAGGATTATAAACAACGGTGTGATGTAGTTGACGTTGAAAAAAAATTGAGAGAGGACAAGAACACACGGTTTGTGGCCACTTGCCCTACTGTTGAGGAGTTGAATTGTGCCAATGTGGAAGAGGTAATTACACATGTAGATGCATTGGTTGATGTTCCTGATGAGCATAGTGAGTGTGTTGTCACTTCTGAGGTTGTAGTTGCTGTTCATGATGGTACAGATGTTGAGATCGCTGTTGAGAATGAGGAGGCAACCATGCTCACCATTGAGCCACTTTTGAATTGTGTTGCCCCAGCATTTTCTTTGAAGGTACATGCTCCTTTTGTTGGAGGCGTTGACAATGTTGCCAAGTCGGCTGGGTCGCTTGCGGACTTAAAAAATATACGAGCAGCACATATTTATCATGATCCATTTTTGGTGCATTGTCATCCTTTCGATTTTGTGGTTGCTGATTATTATGTTGGCCCTGTTCGCTTGTACACGAGGCAGGTTACTAGAGTGTTTACATCTTTACTTTTCCTGGATGCACTTCACTATGAGGGCCTACTCACATATGTTCGGCCACGCTTGCTATTCGATCCAGGTGGATTCGAGGACGAATCCTTTCGAACCGGGAGGGAATGATGTGATCCGGCTCATTCTCGGAGGATACCATCATTCGTGCTATTTATGAATATTATTAGCCAATAGGAACATTGCCAATAGGAACATTTCGTTTCTGGCCAATAGGAGATATGTGCATTTTTAAGTGGGAATTTCTCCCACATTGCTTAGATGTTGCTTTTTCTTTTGGTTGAAGCCCATATAAGGCAAACACTAGCTTTTCATTTGAGACAATTATGATGATATAAATTTGGCTTCTTAGCTTTTATTAAAGTCTTCTTGACTTTGATTCACTTGCGAGTGAGTGTTCTCTTCGTTGTAGGGAATCACAAAAATCACATGCGCGCGAGAGTTCTCTTCGTAGTAGAGGATTCAACCCTTTGAGGATTTACCAGCATTGTGAGCGATTGTTGGGCGTTCTCTACCTATGATTTAGTTGGATAACTAGGTCTAGGATCATTAGCTCGTCATTGTTCCCCTTAGTTACTTCCTGGGCAAAACATCAGATCTGATTCCATCCGGAATCACATCACTACTATAGGCATTTCATGGTTCATCCTTTAGTGAAATCATTTCACTAGGAGGCGGGGCGAGAATCAGTAAAAATACTATGCTTTTAGCCTAATTCTGAGCATGGAATACTCATTTCTCTAGTAATATAAGAGATTCCTCTAAATATTCAGATAAACTAATCGGCGTTTTAAGCATATATCAGACAAATTGTCTACCACTCAAAAGCTCCCACTAGCTTGTATCTTTTATAAGACCTTGAAGGTTAAGCTATGATACTTCTTCAGCTCTATCACCATTTCCAAATTGTAAGGTTACTTAGTCATTTTTTTCTTTGAGATAGTGTTCTTAAACTAGGAGATAGGGATCACCCTTAGGCAGTCTTAAGATCTTGTCTTTAGGAAATATGCACTAATAAATATATGCTGCAGAATTGTTTATCTTAATATGTAAACCATTTGCATTAATAGTTTATGATGTGTAACACTTACCATTTCAAGTTTCTTAGTATTTCTCACTTTATCAAACAAAAGCCCGAGTCTCAGAATCGTATACGAATGTCATATTCACTTTCTTTAGGGAAACTATGTTATCGATGTGAAAGTGAATCCATTTATTCCAACGAATCTGAAAAGCAAAATTATATTTCTTTGATATTAAAGGACTAAAATCTGAATTTCTTTCCTTATATCACTCCCACTATCTATGCTGAAATAACTGTCCGTTTTCTACTCTTAATCATTAATGTATGGATATCTTGTTCTTACAAAGAACTTTAGCTCCCGGTTAAGAAAGTCCCTATGAATTCATAGGTTAGATATCTAAAACCACTTTCCTTATCCAATACTTTTTTATTATTAATCTCACACCTACAGTGCCGCCATAGGGTAGGTCAAAGAGGTGACGATTAAATTGAGGCAATCTCTATAAACAACTAACTGAGAATCGGACATCTCCATTCCTTTCTCAGCCAAGATCGATATTTCCAAAAATATTGTTGTGAGTGTGACCTACTGTTTAAGATTTTTAAGTACGCCCCAAGTATGCCGCTGTACGGTAGGTCAGTGACCCGACGAGTACTCAAAATCCTATCGAAGTGTGGAGACACTTGGACTGTACGTGGACGTGTATTAGAGAATGCGTACGTTAGACTGACCCACTTACACTGTTAAGTGTCACACTATGTGGCGGTTTTGTAATTATCTTTAGGACCGGAGTCTACATGGCATTACGGTATGGATTGTCATGCTTTGACACTATTGTGGTTTTCCCCTAGCCATGGGGCGATCATGCGGTAGTGATTAGGTGTGATACTGAAGCATTCGGTGTATACATGTTTTGTCGTCTAGAAATCGCGTACCCTAATAGTAGGGGTGAATATCCGAAAGGGCCTTCTTATAAGGAATGTCTTACTCTCGTGAATCTTTGCAAAGTGGAAGTAAATGAGTTACTTCGAGAGAGCATGATATCCAGATTATAAGATACAGTCATTGATATTTGACACTCGACTTATGACCGTATGGATATTATTACAGCGATAAGATTCCATTTACACGGTAACTATTTCACATGAAAGGTAGTAGTCATTGCATTTGACTCTTCCGGTGATTGGGGGTCACGGTGTGTTGCTAGACGCTATCCCGTG
This sequence comes from Gentiana macrophylla, assembly GCA_026214975.1. NCBI lineage: Eukaryota > Viridiplantae > Streptophyta > Magnoliopsida > Gentianales > Gentianaceae > Gentiana > Gentiana macrophylla. Next base: position 66,537,195 of record CM047817.1, read on the forward strand.
ATTGTTAGGCCAAAAGGGCATTTTCATAATTTCCACTTGGTGTCTACGGCCAACATATTCGGAAGCCTATCGGGTCACATCTAGTCGGATTAAAATATGGTTATAGTTGATAACCAAATAAAGAAATAATTTATCTCATACTATAAAGTTTATAGTGTTAATTAATATGGTGGTATTTATTTATGATGAATAAATATAATACAAGATATTAATTATGATGATTAATTAAATGTACATATATTAGATATGTATTTCGAAATATGTATACATATGATATATATGTATTTTGCAAATTAATTAATCATAGCATTATATTAATTAAAGAATATTGGGGATGCCAATTGAAGGCTATTTGGGGCACCACTATTAGTGTATTAGGATACACTTGGATTGTGCAATTTAATTAATAAGATTACCTTAATTTTAATATTGGATATTAATTAATTTATGGAGAATAGATTTATGGTAATAAGATAAATATATTCAATATAAGATATTGACAATATTTAGTTTTTATTTAATATAAGATATTATAATAAAAGAGATAAATCAATCAAATGGATTTTCCTTATTTTATTAGGAAAATATTTTCTTTCTCATCAATCTAGTAGAAGCTAATCCCAATCAAATTGGGAAGTGCATGGGGTGCATGTCACCCTATAAAAGGGAGGCATGGCTAGCTCTTTTGTACAACACCATTCCAAGAGCAAATCGTATGAAAAATAGAGAGCTTCTTCTTAAAGAGAGATTTAGAGAGAGACGAAAGGCCGGTCTAGCAACCGGATTTTTCTAGAAGCAATCCAATGGTGGATTCTGGCGGGTTGTTCGTGTGGACTAGCAGTAGAGGCCGAACGCTTGGGCAACTCCGTGCATCGCTACTCTCCTTAGACGGTCAAAGCGTCGATCTTTTAGATCAAGCAAGGTAACCACCGTCCACTAACTTGTTATGTTTGTTGCTTAAACGAAGTCGATCCTGGTTAAAAGGAAATAAATTTTTGAACTCCGTTGCGTTCCTGCGTAGATTTCCTAACATAAACTTGTCCGCAAAAACTAAATCTTGATGCAGATTGAGTTCAACTTTAAACTTGTGTGGAGTTGAGCTAACTTAGCTGAGTATAAGCCAAGACTGACTTATTCTTAATTGAGTTAACCGGCAGCGGATATTTTTAAAGTCTTTGAAAATCTTGAGTTATCATTTTGTAAGGTAAAATGCGATGTTGAGCTGACTCAGTTTCTTATGTTTGTTGAGTGTTTGATCTGATGTTATAAATGCGTAAAGTAAGTAAATAAGTAAGACAAAATTTATAGAGGTTCCAGGTTGTGTAAACTGATAGTCCTTGAGGTAGCCGGTTACAAAAAGTCCTAAACTGATAGTCCTTCACTAATCCCTAGTTTCACTATCTAAACAACTGTAGAACAGGTGTGATTGCTGCTCTGCAACTGCTTGCACCACTGGTCCTTGAAGGGTTGTATTGCCTCTTCACCAGCTCATCACAAACACAGTCTTCCTGACTGCAGCTCAACTGTCCTTCACCCCTTCTTGGTGTTTCAAGTCTAAGATCTTTGATAAAATCAAAGTTGAGACACTAATCAATAACTATGATTCAACTGTTAGGTGTGATGCCCGAAAGACAATTTTGTAATTGTTTTATTTAATAAATGAAATGATACTATTATTCATATTTATTATTCTCATAATCACCGATGTGACAATAGTATCTACACTACGTAAAACCCTAAGTATATCGTTTATGTAATCACTTAACTCAAGTGTGTATGGGATATACACGGGAGGATTGAGTTAGTGAAGATGTACTTAAAATACAATTAGCCCAGAGTGAAGTTAATCGAGAGTATCGGGTCTCTCCTTTAACGTGCTATTAATGCGCCTGAACACAATAGGTGTGATTGTCTTATCCGGACTTTCGGTTAAGAGAACCTATTGGGGCATTTATATATGATAGATATATCATATAGAAATTTGGACCGATTTGATTAGAGTTCACGATATAATTCCGTAATCGAAGTCTTATCGAATCAATGGATGATCATATTTATGGATATATCTTAATCTTGAGGTGATCACGCCAACCGCTTGAATCGCATGATGAAGTTTGACTTGACGGTTAAGGATTACACCGAGTCCGTGATCCGAATTACTCCATCTTGGCATTGTAATCGATTGAGTGAGTAGTCCGTGTTATCACGAGATACGGAATCCATTCCTTCCATTTTCGGAAGTAGATAGACGAGCCTCTTATTTGTTAATCCTAGAAACCGATCGATCGCGCGAGTTCATATTACACCGATTAGCTACCGGTGAGTTGTATGAATTAATTGATCACTAGGGGTTAATGGTAAATAAGGATAAGAAGTTCTAAAAAGGGTTAACGGTAACTTCCGATTTAGAATGAACAAATCTATGGATGATTAATCCATATGTAATGATTATATCAATGGACACTTGTTATTTTCTCGTGAGGAGATAAATATAATCTCATAATCGGAGGAGTGCGATCCACGGGAATATGGTGGCATATTTTCGTGATTGATTTATCAAATATAATTATTACATTCGTAAGATAATTATTTATTTGATTTATCGGAGTCAATGATTATTAGTCCATGTCCCCGACGTGCCTCCTAATATAGCATAGCTATTATTCGGACGTCGAATCCTAATAATATTAATTTAGTTCTTATTGGACTTTATTAAAACGATATGTGAATTAATTGTTTGAATGAATTTATTAAATTAGTTGAAATTTTAAATAATTAAATATGTGGAAAATACATTTTTATAATCTTACCAATTTGTGTATCATAGTTTAAAATTCATAGTGACTAGGTCACAATGATGAATTTTCGCCAATGCATATTTTAATGAACAAGAAATTAGTTTTCTTGTGATTTAATAAGACATGTGCATAAAATATTTATTGGATAAATATTTATGGAAAGAAATAAAGATAAATATTATTCTAGATTTGTTCTAGAATATTATGGGATTATCTTTTATTTAATGGGATTATTATAATTGATTTTGTATTAATTATTAAATCCTTGGAGGCTAAGTTTTACTCTCCTATATAAAGAGAGTTCTCCCAAGCCTTACACACATGTAAAATTCGACTTCTCCTCTTAGAGAGGAAGAAGAAAAATTTTTCGGCCAAGGGGAAATAATTGGGGAAAATCTTGGAGATTTTCCGGGTAGCATATCGGAAGGATTCGAGACGAGGATTTCCTTCCACCGGGAGTTGCTTGGATCACACGTACGGAAGATCGTGGTGCTCTTCAAATCTTTCTTTGTTTTCTATTGCGGCTCTTCAACTTGGATTTTCAGATCCAAGAGGTATGTTCTACAACCCCCTTGTAGAGTGGATCTAGTTATTTTATTACGTGTAATTTATAGATCTAGATCCTTAAATCGCTTCCGATGCGGATGATATTACTAACAGTGGTATCAGTCGCCATGGTGATCTATATTTATACGTATAAAATATTAGATCTAGGAGTGGAAAACATGTAGTTTTTGTGTCCCAATTTTTTTAGGGGCCGATGCATATATGTTTATTTTTTATGTTGCGATTGTTGTGGTTGAAGAGATTGATTGGGGTTGGTACTGTTTACCCGTTAGATCTATTGTAAACTCATATAAACGATGAAAATTCGTTCATATGAGTATAGGAAATTATGTAATTTATTTTTTATTGCAATTTTAATTTCCAGTAATTAGATATGTTTAAGAGCTGTTTAGTTATTTCGTTTTTACCGTTGATCGAGCCGTTGAAACGACGATCCATCCGGTCAGAATAAAGAATATAAGGTAATGATCAATTCCACAAAATTTCGCGTCGATCGGAGTCCGTTTTGATATCCGTTCGTTGCTGCAAAGAAGCTGTTGTAACAGAAAAACGCAGGATTCACAGAAACCCTACCTGTGACTTCCTCGAATTTCTGGGAAAGTTTGGACCGTTGAAACGCAAATCCAACCGGTCAGATCAATAAATATGGTGTTTTTGACTTGGAATAAAAATTTCAGGTCGATCGGGATTCATCTCGATTTCCGATCGGCCTCGGGAAGTCTTTGAGGCACTGCTGTAAAAGTCAGATCCAGCAGCAAGTTGAGCGGCTCACTGGAGAAAATTGACAAGTCAAATATCCGATCCAACCGTCCATATTGAAGCCCGATGAATGAAGAACAGATCTGAAAAGTTTCGTCACGATCCAAGCTCGTTTGGTTTCCCGATCATCGAAGAATTTGAACAGCTGCAGATTATGTTAGAAAGTAGTAAACCCTAGTTAGGGTTTGTTTAATTTTTTTCTGATAGATTAGATACGGGGGTCCCAACGATCCATCTCGGTGTTTAAATTTTCCGCAATTTATTTTTTATGTGTTTGATCATAAAATAGATATAAAATCGGAATTACCATGACATGCATCATATCATAAATCCACTCCATGCATACATGTAGAATTTTAATTTTGGTAATTAAAATAGGCATGTATACAAACTCGCGTAATTAGTTGAAATTTAATTAATACGTGGTAATTAATTAATTTAGTAACTAATTAAAGATCCGAGGACGGGTTATGAAATCGTTAAGCCTTTTGGTGTGTGTTCTCGGTGAACCACCTTAAAGCCCAAACGAGATCACGTTTTCGATTCGTAGTGTCTACGAGATTGAATGATGGTAAAAGAACAATAAATCTTGGATAAAAACGGTTCGCTTATAGGTTGGGTGGTCAACTGAGCTAGGCTAGACCGACTTAACCCTCCTAGTGTGATGTATGCACGGGGGTCCGGCAAGACTAAGCCACACCGGTGAGCGGAGGGGTGATTCCTTCTTATCTCAATAATTTGTCTTGACCCGATTTCGTCCGACTATCACATATGTTCCAACGAATAGGACGGGTAGGCTTGCCTACGTTACCGACACCATTTGGAATCCTTGATTTGATGTGCTTTTATGTTAACATCAAAAAGACGTAGTTAGTTAACCCACCACCACTTCCAGAATATTGAGTGGGAGCGGGGGAGGCGACAACCAACCCCACGGCCTCTACTATAGATACAAGTAAGTGAGAGAAGGGTGACGCCCATGGCGCTTTGATTTCGTCCCCTACGGATGGTGTTCACCCTATCAACATTCATGGCTTGGTCTCCGAAAGGATAGGATTTCGGGTACTCGGGTCACCGACCTATCCTACGACGGCACACTCGGGCGCACCAAGAGATCCGATATAGTAGGTCACACTCATAAAGGATATTTTTGGTAATATCTAGGATAAAAAAGGAAGGTAGTCAATGAATTAAGGGATGTTCGATTCTCGTGGGATGTTTGATTCTCACAAGTTATTCATTGATGAGATTGTCTCGATTTAACCGTCATCTCTTTGACCTACCCTACGGTGGCACTGAGATGCGAGGTTAAACCTTGGAATGGTAGAGTAGACTTATTTTTTAGTTTACAATTCCTAAAATAAAATAATATAGTAGTGTTAAACTTGAATTAATATATGTCATTTTATTTACAGCATTATATCCCTTACTAAATTGCTTAAAAAATTAATTGACTAGTATTGACTTCGTTAAAAAGTGGAAAGTAACTAGGACGTTGAACTAGTTAATCGATAATGTAATTATTTTTCGAAAGAGATATTTTCTCTTAAGCCTTTTAAAAAACCAGAGTGACATATAGGTATGTCACTAGTGTCATTCGTGTCAAACGGAGGACAAACTTAGTTTGATCAAAGGTGATTTCGGACTTTGAAATTCTTCTAGTGAATTTTGAGTGTGTAGTGATTACACGAGTAATTTTCTAATTGCAAAATCGGAAAATCATGAAGTATTACTAGCTGGACGGTATTTGGAATCGATGAACTAGTGGGAGCTTTATGATTTGTTGTTTTTCTAGAACATTAGAAAAGTGTAACTAACTACACACGTAAACGTTCTAATTGAAAAACCGAAAGTCATGAAATGTCGCTAGTTGGACGATATTTGGAATCGATGAACTAGTGGGAGTTCTATGATTTGTTTTTCTGGAAACATTGGAACTATGTACAAAAGATTTTCTAATCGAAAAATCGGAAAATCATAAAAATAAAGCATTGCTCGTTAGACGGAATTTGGAACTGATAAACAAGTGGGAGCTTTAATGTTATGATTTGTTGTTTTTTCTAGTATATTAGAAAATCCGAGAACTCCCGACGAGTAACACTCGAAATAGACACCCCACGGTTCAAGAGTAGTGTCTACTCAAACGAACCGCTAGACTGTTTCCATTCAAGGAAAGTCAAGAATGGGAGAATATGTCTAAAAGTGTTAGTCATCTAAACTGAGTAAACTTTAAGGCTAAACCGAAAAATTAATTAACTGAAAATCATAGGATAAGGATAGTGATTTTGGATCACCAACCTATGAATCCTTGACAATTTTCTCGAGCTAAGTTCTTTGGAAGAACAATGTAGCAGTGCATTTAACGATTAAAGGAGTAAACAACGGGCAGTTAATTTTAGCTAAAAAAGTGGGAGTGATATAAGGAAATGAATCTCGGATTCAATCCTTGGATATCACTGGAAAAATTATTTTCTGCATTTTAAGATTCGTTTGAACGAATGGATTTACCTTCTATTCGATAATTTGTTTGTCGTATAGAAAGTGAATATACCATTTGTAGTACGAATCCAAGACTCGGCCTTTTGTTTGATAAAGTCAAAACCACTTAGAATCATTGAAATATGTATATAAAACACATCTTAAGAACTATTAAAAGCAATTGGTTTCTATATTTAGATAAACGCTTCTTCACAATCCATAGTTAGTGCATAGTCCCTAAAAGACAAGACTCAAGACCGGCTCTGGGGTGATTCCTTTCTCCCGATCTGGTTGTATTGTCTCAAAGGTTCAATGACTAAGTTTTCTTTCAATCGGAAAGAATAATGGTTATAAAGAAGTAACATAGCTTGTTCATGACGCGACCTTCGTGGAGTCGATGAAAGATACGAGCTAGTAGGAGCTTCCAGTAGTGACTTCTTGTCTCGATAACTATTCAAACACTCCGGTAAGTTTATCCAAAATATTTTGAGGTTTCTCTGTTTTCAACAGAGATAGAGTATTCTATACTAAATGGGCCATCACATAGTCCTAGGGATCGATGCTCGGCCCGCCTCATAGTGAAATGCTTTCACTAAGTGAGAAACCGTTAAATTGCCTTATATATGTTTTAGATGTGCTACAATATACTGCTTAACTCAATAAAGATATTGGAAGCGAAATAACGGTTTACATTGAAATGTAAGACCGAGAAGTCTACCTAGAATATGCTTTGGAATTTATGGATAAGGTGTGGATTCGGTTCACCCCACTTCCATAAATATAAGCATTTAGCACACGGTGCTTGAAGGTAAGACGGGAATTTCACATACGTTCGGTCAATGACCATTCGTGATATATCTTTTAACCTATTGAGTATAAAGGTTAGATATTGGATTCTTGGAATCGGGAAGGGACAGTTATACTGTTGCAGCCTTTCTGATAGAGTCCATAAACAGCAAAACCTTGAACCTTAAAGTACGTTTACTCAAGGTAGTTACTAAGCGATTAAAATCGGACCACATCCAACATCGGTTGTTGGTGATAACACTAAATACTACTAAACTAGATCGAATTTCGATCCACCCGGTAAGTATTGGGAGTATGGTTTATCCATTACCCATTACTGAGTTTCTGCGGACTTTGTAGTCGAGGATCGATTGACCTATGGCTCTTTTGTGAGCAGATAGATTCTCGATAATAGAGGTTGGTTTAATAGCCATAAACCTCGTGAATGGAGTTTGGTACTCGATTTATTCATACTCTTGTAACCACCACCGAGCGCCTCAGCCAAAGTGGGAGTAATTGGATCTACATGGAAAAGAGTGGAATGAATAGGAAAGTTTATCTCTCCGAGCAAAGCTTGAGTGGTCTAGGGTAATTCCCTAAGAAGTAGAGAGTTAATCAGACCTTGAACTCTCTTACCACTTAGTATTGCATGATTTCGTTCAAAAGCAGAAAATAGGGGTGATTCCCTGACACTTTCTTGCCAAACAAACGGAATCTGGATTCATTCGGAACAAAAGGGTATTGCCTTATAAACTTATGACAGGATGACTGTCAAGGCTTATGTCCTTTATGGATAAAAAGCAAACCTCTCGGTCATTGAAGTCATATATTTCTACAATATGTGGATTTGACCAAAATCTTGATAAGTCTTTTTGTAGACTGGATATCAATTTTAGTATAGTAGTGAATATATACATATATTAGTGTTTGTGAAGGATAACACTGCACCAGTTGAAATCAACATGGGTGTGTTATCTGAAGTCAGGATCTGACAATGCCACAATTTCTTCGCAATGAGATTTGGACAACATTCTCGCAGAGTTTGACTCGGTCGAATTCATTAGAATCGATCCTTTGGTTTCCCATCCATCTTATTGGTTAAGATGATGCATCTGTGTATGCAACATTCAACGAGGAAGTTCTACCCTATGCCTCGTGAATGACTCTCAAATCTTCGGATCAAGAGAAATGGGATAGATTCTCTTTCAAGTAAGAGATGGTCGGAGTTATTGAACGTCAACTTTGATCGAATCTTAGATTCGGCGGTTAACAAAGCAAGTTTAGTATGTCCTTTAGTATCTTGAGAGAACGAGGAATAATATCGTGATACACCGATTTTGACTTTAAGTCAGATTAAGGATGATCGTTAAGTCGATCTCGGGCTCAGTGTTTACTAAGTACCACATGATTAGATGGACCGGTAACGTTTCGATTCTACGGATCGTCTCGAGCCGACAACCTGACTAATCATTAAGACCCATGACATTTGGATGTAGGTGCTCCCCGAGTCACTGACCTATCCTACGACGGCATACTCGGAGTGTACTTTGGAATCTGAAATGGTTATGATATGCTTAGTGGGTACATGAATACGGGATGAGTCTACATTGCTTTAGAGCAAGTGGGAGATGTAGTTTGTTGTATTTTAAATAATAGGGTGTGCTCTAAAACAATTAATCACATGCTTTCGTGCAAGTGGGAGATTGTTAGGTGTGATGCCCGAAAGACAATTTTGTAATTGTTTTATTTAATAAATGAAATGATATTATTATTCATATTTATTATTCTCATAATCACCGATGTGACAATAGTATCTACACTACAGAAAACCCTAAGTATATCGTTTATGTAATCACTTAACTCAGTGTATGGGATATACACGGGAGGATTGAGTTAGTGAAGATGTACTTAAAATACAATTAGCCCGTAGTGAAGTTAATCGAGAGTATCGGGTCTCTCCTTTAACGTGCTATTAATGCGCCCAGAACACAAAAGGTGTGATTGTCTTATCCGGACTTTCGGTTAAGAGAACCCAGTGGGGCATTTATATATGATAGATATATCATATAGTATTTGGACCGATTTGATTAGAGTTCACGATATAATTCCGTAATCGAGAAGTCTTATCGAATCAATGGATGATCATATTTATGGATATATCTTAATCTTGAGGTGATCGACCAACCGCTTGAATCGATTATGAAGTTTGACTTGACGGTTAAGGATTACAATGAGTGCGTGATCCGAATTACCCCATCTTGGCATTGTCTTCGATTGAGTGAGTAGTACGTGTTATCACAGATACGGAATCCATTCCTTCCATTTTCGGAAGTAGATAGATAGTTCCTTATTTGTTAATCCTAGAAACCGATCGATCGCGAGTTCATATTACATCGATTAGCTACCGGTGAGTTGTATGAATTAATTGATCACTAGGGGTTAATTGTAAATAAGGATAAGAAGTTCTAAAAAGGGTTAACGGTAACTTCCCGATTTAGAATGAACAGTCTATGGAGGATTAATCCATATGTAATGATTATATCAATGGACGCTTGTTATTATTCTCGTGAGGAGATAAATATAATCTTATAATCGGAGGAGTGCAGTCACGGGATTATGGTGGCATATTCTCGTGATTGATTTATCAAATATAATTATTTCGTTCGTAAGATAATTATTTATTTGATTTATCGAGTCACTGATTATTAGTCCATGGTCCCCGACGTGCCTCCTAATATAGCATAGCTATTCTCGGACGTCGAATCTCGATAATATTAATTTAGTTCTTATTGGACTTTATTAAAACGATATGTGAATTAATTGTTTAGTGGACTATTAAATTAGTTGGGCTAAATAATTAAATATGTGGAAAAGACATTTTTCATAATCTTGGCCCAATTTGTGTATCATAGTCGAAAATTCATAGTGACTAGGTCACAATGATGAATTTCGGCCAATGCATATTTTAATGAACAAGAAATTAGTTTTCTTGTGATTTAATAAGACATGTGCATAAAATATTTATTGGATAAATATTTATGGAAAGAAATAAAGATAAATATTATTCTAGATTTGTTCTAGAATATTATGGGATTATCTTTTATTTAATGGGATTATTATAATTGATTTTGTATTAATTATTAAATCCTTGGAGGCTAAGTTTTATACTCTCCTATATAAAGAGAGTTCTCCCAAGCCTTACACACATGTAAAATTCGACTTCTCCTCTTAGAGAGGAAGAAGAAATATTTTTCGGCCAAGGGGAAATAATTGGGGAAAATCTTGGAGATTTTTCAGGTAGCATATCGGAAGGATTCGAGACGAGGATTTCCTTCCACCGGGAGTTGCTTGAATCACACGTACGGAAGATCGTGATGCTCTTCACATCTTTCTTTGTTTTCTATTGCGGCTCTTCAACTTGGATTTTGAGATCCAAGAGGTATGTTCTACAACCCCCTTGTAGAGTGGATCTAGTTATTTTATTACGTGTAATTTATAGATCTAGATTCTTAAATCGCTTCCGATGCGGATGATATTACTAACATCAACTTGTGATTTGAGCTTCTACTTCTTGATGTATATGATTTGCTCAAGCTCTGTTTTTCTTCGAGTGTTTGATCTTGATGCTTCCTTGAATGTTTAAGAACACTTTGAAGATTTCTTGATCTTGCAATAAATCTCAAAGCAGGAGTTCTTTTTAAATCACTTTCCCCCTTTCTAAAATCTTTCTTGATATCTTTTTTCATTAGAACTTCGCACTTCTTCTTGAGGTAGAAGTGACCTAATTATAGGGGCATTCCCAGCATTCATCTTGTTTGAATTTGAATTCTTGATTCCGTTGGTGGTCCTGCTTATTCTGTTCAATGTCAGTGTCTTTTCTAACATTTCTGCATATCCAATAAAATTGTTTTATCTATAACGGTCAGATTCTTCTTCAGTTTTTATAACTTCAGCTTGAGACTGAGCTTCTGTGATCTAGTAAGTTTTCAGCTTTAAGAGCATTAACTGAGTTTTTACTCTTCTTCAAAAACTCAGTACTATATTCTTCATTTGATTATAATTGACTTAATCAGAGTACACCATGTCATACAAATCTTCTAAGACTGTGTTTTCCTTATGTATCTTAGGTCTTTATACAGGATCTATAAAGTCAGTTCAGGTCATCACAATCTTGCGTGAATTCTAACTTTATAGTCTCGGCTTTGGTCTTCATAAACTAAGTTTGAACCATCAGTTCTTCATTCTTCAATTACTGAGTCTGGGTCCCTCAACCTTTAGCTTTTGGATAAGCCAACTGAGTCTGTGTCCCTCAGCGAACTTACCCTTTTCAGTTTCTATGGGTGGGCTCTAAGTCAGTTTCTCAATCTTCAATTGTGAACTCAGTTTTCATAGTCTCACCAAGTCAGTTACTCGTTTTCTTAGTTCTGATCCTCAAACTATTATAGTGCTTGTCTGATTTACTTATACAACTATCAGAAGCTGTTAAATCCTATACATTAATATCTAGACATCTTTTTGCTTTGCACTATAACAGTTTGTTATGACACTTCATTAATGGGGTCAAAAACAATAACTGAATAACTGATTAATCATAATCCAAACATAATTTTTATTTCCAACATTTTCCCCCTTTTTGATGATGCCAATACCCTCCTTAAAAGCAATGCAAGAAGATAAGGACAAAACAATAACAAACACAAAGAACTGAGAAACTGAGTTTTTATTGATGATACTGAGTTACAGGGTCTATAGTATTAAAATACAAGAATATATGAAAAAAAATAAGTTTCAACTTCTTTTCCCTTTTCTTGGTTAGTTCCTTCAATCTTCTTGTCATTCAGTTCAACAAATTCTTTCATAGCAAGATTTGTTGAACTGCTTTCAATCCCATTTATGCTTGCCCAGACATTCCATGAATTGGTCATATTATGCTTTCCGAAAAACTTGCTCTTGAACAAAATTGCAAATACGAACACAATTTTCTTCAACTTCTCACTGGTAGCTATGTTTAGTACATCCTTGACAAACTCAGATTCAGTTTGTTCAACTTTCTTCTTAGCTTTCTTTAGCATACCACTTCTTTCATATTTGTTTAGTTTATTCCAATAGCGAACAAGAACTTTCTGCATGATTAGAAAGCTTTCTAAGGCTTGTTCTCTTGATTCACCTTCCTTGGTAGGTAGTTCCTTGAAAATGCTGTATAGTTGTGAATCCAATCCAAGTCATTTCTCAGTTAGTTCAAAAACATTTGCAATCAGCTCCATTTCTTAATCATTCATTCAGCTCTTGCTTTCTTTTGTTCGATCAGTTTTTCATCCATACTATCAAGAACCTCAGGTATTTCAGCTGCATAGACTTTTAAAATGGCTTCACTTTTCCCCTTATTGGCATCATCCTTCTGAACCAGACTCCTGATAAATGCATTGAGATCCTGCTGATTAGATGCCAATCTGGTTTGGGCAACAACTGTGTCTCTCATGGCATTTTCCAGTATAAGCATCCGGTCATATACATTAGTAACACTGCCTTCCAATCTCTCCCGAGTCTCAGTTTTCCTAGCATCTGTTTCAATGGAGGTTTTTCTGATTTAGATCAAAGTGTCAGCAATCCTTTTTGACACTGTCTAATCTCTTTTCCATATTAGATTTTTCATTTTTATACTCTATGGATTGTAACACCTTTCCAAAGATACTTAAGTCTTCATTTTGTATCCTCACAAGCTCATTGAAGTTGTACTTGATGAATTCAGCTTGTGTTGGCATATCGTTTTTAGCTTTTCTGTCTTTCTCATTCTTAGATGCTTTCTCAGCTTCCCCTTGAAGCTTATTTTCAACAATCTCAGCTTCCTTCTTTTCTTTGGATGGGGTGGAAATGATTTCTTTTAGTTTTTCTTTGTAATCTTCAGGCTTCCTTCTTTCTTCAGACTGTCTCTTTATTTCATCTAGAGTAGAAGGATCATTTTCTCTTATTGGTGACGGTTTTACATCAAACTCGTCATTCGTTTCTTCTCCAGCTTGGTCAGCTTCAGCTTTTGCTATCACAAGAACTTCTTTGTCAGTAGGTGAATGATAGTCTTCTTCATCTTCTTTTTCTGATTCAGATTGAGTCTCAGAGTCTGAAACACCATTTTCTTCTGAACTGTCTTCTTCAGATTTCTCTTCAGCAACACCTCTACCTGCTTCTTTTTCTTGGAGAGAGGCAAGAATCCCTTTTTGGATCTCCCTATGAATCATCATCATCATCATTATCATCTTTCTTTGACTTTGATGCTTCTCCTTTAGTAAACTTCTTTCAGTAACTGTTTCTTATCAAAGAATACCATTACTCAAAAATTTATCAAAACTGAATAGCTGGGATAGATGAGTAATATTCTACAAATCAAAAACCCATTGTTCTGTTCTTTCCATAACTTCTTGTTGACTTCTTTGATTTTTGATTGAACTGTAACTTCCAATGTTGATATGCATCAAGTCTTTTACAGTCAGCTTCAATCAGTTTTCCAATGTCGACAGAAGGATCAAGCTGAGTTATGATATGTTTAGTTTCTCTAGGAACCTCCAAATTAGATTCATCTAGAGTTTCAAATTGATCTTGATTTTCTCTCGCTTCGCTTTTCTTTGGATTCCCCTCAAAGAACAATCGGGATGATAGATTTTTCACACGATGCGGTATTGTTGTGGATATAGTAACTGCTTCGGGCCTCATTTTCTTCAACAACATTATCTTTTCACCGACCCATTGCACTGGTACAATAACTTGTTCAGGATTCTCCTGAGGCTTACTTGGATCAGTTTCCAGTTCAGCAACTAGTACCTTTTCTTCCTCAATTCATCAACATTATTTTGATTTTCTTCTTCATCAAGTTCATCCAAGGTGATGACTTATTGTGGAGCATATTCAATCTCAGCAACTTCTTTGCCTTCAGACTGAAAGGCTTCCAATTCCTTGATTGATTCTTCATATTCAAGTATGGATGTTGACTTTTAGGTTGTAGATCTTGATTTATAAATCAAGTTGAGCATTGCAAGTACCCCTGGTCCAATCAGCTCTTCATAACTATCAGTTTCTTCATCATCAACCTCAGTTCTCAGGGTTTGTTCCCTCTCAGTGTCAGTTTTTGATAGTGATGGAACTGATTCTTTCTCAATGACAGGTTCTTTCTCAACAACATCTGGTTTTGTGGGGTTTTCTTCAGTTCTGGATTTCTTGGCTGTTTGACTTGCTGTATCAGAAACTATGTATCTTTCAGGTGAGGGTTCCTTTGGTTTCTCATTTTTTTCAGCATTCTTTGCTTTTTCCAAAGCTTCCAGATTCCTCTTTTTATCTTTCAGGCTCTCAAGATCTTTCAATGCTTCTTCTGTAGTGACTTTATTAATTGACCTCTTTCTTTTCTTTTTAGGTTCAGTCTCGGAACCTTCAGCTTTCCTTTTTCCAGACTTCTCATCTTTCACCACAATTTTACCATCAACAATTGCAGTTGATCCTCTTCTTGCAATTCCAAAATGATCAATGATCTTTTGTACCAATAATGCAAGTGTCTTTTTGTAATAGAATCTCCCTATCTTTACGTCAATTTTTTTCTTTGGTACATCAAATGATTGTGCTGCTATTTGGTCCAGAATGTATCTCTGCCAATTGTAGTTTTCTTCAAACCATATCATATACAACAAATCTAACTTGGTGCTGGATAGATTGCTAAAATTGCCAGCATTTCCAATTACACAATTTTGTAGCATCTTTGTTAGATAATTAAATTCAGGTTTGAGGAGACCTGTTGACCCTGACAATGATACATTTGAATCTCCTTTCATTGCAACGTCCCACAACTTCTCTCTTTGGTCTTTATTCAATTTGATAGCAGAAGAGTATCCAGACTTGTCAAAGCCAAAGTTTTCTGAAATAAGGTTCTCAGTGACCTTTATTTCCTTCTCATTGACCTTGGTTGTGTAGGTGTAGACATTTTCTTCTTCTATGGCTATCCTTCCAAACTCATAGAAATCGCCAATGCTTTCCAGGCATACACTTTCTAGGGAAATGTTGAACACTTATTCAAGACCTTTGATTTTTTTGATTTTCTCCATGATTCGCTTAGCAAGTTCTGAATTATTATATTTTTGAAGAAATTGATCAAGTTAAATGATCAAACCGGCTTCAACTCTGGTAAAAGTCATAATTTCTGATTTTGAAAGTGATGTTTGAAATTTTTTGATGATAGAGATAATTTTTCAAACTAAGGGTTGAGCAAAAACTGAGTGTAAGGAATTCATAAGGATAATACAAGGGTATTTATAGGTGGCAGATTTGGTAGTTAGAAAATGTTGAATGGGTTTTAAAACGTCTTGTCATAAATCATATCAGGCGTTGAGATGTGAAAAAGATGGTGAGTGGAGAAGATGGACGGTTGAGATCTGTAGGTTACGACTTTTCTACCAATTGTAGCCTGTATTAGTAAATGCAGTTGATACGTTGTATCTCCAGCTGTACGTGTTCATCTTTGATCTTATCCATAACTTGATCAGTCTTCAGTTATCTGTATCTCCGTTTTGTTTTCCTGATCAGTTTTTGAAATCTCAGTTGAAGTATGACTTAGTCAGCTCAGCAGTCAATTTTCTCCTGCAGAACAAGTTAATGGTTCTTTGGTACCCACATCTGTTTGGGTCTTTTCTTGTCAGTTTTTGGATTAATTCTTGAGTTTCTTGAAGTTGACTCCTTCATCTCAGAATTAATCTCCTTTTCGAGATCTTTAAATTTCCTCAAAATTGAGTTCATTTCTCTCACATATCTTTCTTGACCTTTTGACTTAGTAAAGTCAGTTATCACAAAATTTTGTTGTTTTGACTCGGTCATCTTTTTCTTGAGAATTTCGTGAGACAGAGTTGATCTGGTTGTGATTATAGGTCCTTTCCACTCTTCATCAGTGGGAAAGAGTCTTCCTTTCCCCCTGAATCTATTACTCCTTGAATGAGTGTCATTCTTGGTGAATATGACTTGAATGTTCTATTAACAGACTTTGGATTAGTTTTGCCTTTTCCAGTCTTCTGAACTTTTATGTAGAAATCGCTCGGCTTTGAAAGTGCTCTTGATCGATTTTACATTTTTGTCAGTTTGTGATCGAGAATGTGCTGAGTTTTTGTCAGTATTAACAACTTCATCAGTTTTCTGAGTTCTCGACTTTTGTGCAGCCACAAAATAAGGTGCAAATGAACTATGTCCTAACTTAGAATTCTGTTGATTGTCAAACCTTAAACCTGATCTGTATCCAAATGGTTTTCCGGGTTTGAACTGAACTTTAGGGGTTGGATCAACTGATGATTCTGTGATATTTATTACTTCTGTTACTTCATCAGTTGAGCCATCACCTGGAATTTTGTTGTTAGTCTTGATAAGATTGATCTTAGCATTTAATCTCAGAACTTCAGCTTTCAATGATTCTTTTTCCTTTTTGACATTCTCATAATTTCTTTGAATTTCCTCTAATTCCATCATGAGTATGTCCAATGTTTCATGGAATTTTGTATTTCTATGATTATTCATGGTTGTGTAACAGTTGGATGTACAAGCATTTACCTCATAATATTTGATCGATAAGTTTTCAGTTTCAGCTTCTTCATCTTGCATTAACTGTTTTCCTTTACTTGATATAGCATTGTCCTTTGCTGGTCCAACTCCAAAAATAATGAGTTCTTCATCACTTTCAATGTGATCTTTTGCAGCAAGACTTATTGGTAAATTCATAGAATTCTCATGGCTAATGGTATCCATTGGATTTTCAATGAATGTCTCGATTAATCTTTGTTGGGTGTCAGCAACAAGAGCCTGCAATTTGCTTTTGTATTCATCAAATCTTAAAATGAATAGTTAATTAAACTTCTAAAGTGATGTTGTGTATCCATTATGTAGTTTGGAAAAACTTAGAGAACTATTTAAAATAATTGATGGCTAGTTACGTTAAGCTAAAGACCCGAAGCAGTAACAATTTTGGATCACCTCCAAAAGGAAGAACTGCTCCGATACCAATTGTTGGTCCTATGAAAATGGTGACACAAGTTTATAGGGGGGTGAATAAACTGTTGAAATAGTGTCCTAAACCCAATAGGGTTGGTGATAAGCGGATTTTCTATGGTCCGGTCGATCAAGTAAAAACTCGAAACCTTAGCAAAATCTACTTTCTAACCGGCAGTGGACCGGGTCGATTGTAGGATAGTGCTTGAGGAGTCTGAGGTCGAACCCACACAGATTGGTTTTTGAGTACCACAGTTGACTTAGCACTCAGTTCAGGTCAAACAGATAGGTGTGAAGTTATACTATTGCGTAAAAGAAAGATTACACTACTCGGAATTCTAAACAATTAAAAGAGGTATGGCCGAACTACGTTTCAAACGGATTACTTTACCTCGTAAAGATTGCCCCGGAGTGTGCCTTACTCTACCTTTCCGTCTAACGATAACTCATAGGACAAACCCCGTGATTGAACTCGGACTTGATGACTAGGCGTCAATCTAGTACACGGGTAGTGTCGACTACCTTTCAAGCCCAAAACTTCTACGGTCCCGAAACCCCGCCCCCACACGTCGCAAAGATACATTTATAAGCTACGTGTGTGCAACAATGAACAAGGTTGTCAATCTCATTCAAAGCTATTAAAACAATCAAAACAAGTTTCGTGATGTGGATTATCGATTAAAACGTTAAATTACGCACTACACTACCTCCCGGTTCATCAATCTAACGGCGTTTCACCTACCTTCACATAGTTCAACCATACGAAGAATCTAGCTACTCATAATCGAATCTAAACAATACAAACGGAAGAAAAACATCACATCAATGGTAAAACAACAAGAAAACATACCCATTTCGATTACTTGAAGAACTACCAAATTCGAGCTCTAAAAGAACAAATCTTGCCACTTGAAATGTTACAGATCGAAGCTAAAAGTTAGTAGATCAAAGAGAAGATCGAAAGAGGATTCTAATGATATATAACACTAATTCTAACTCTAAGAAACGAAGAAAATCGCCCCAAATCGCCTAACCTATCTAATATTATCTCCCCTTGTTTTCTGCTTGCGGCTGTGAGAAATGAGGCAGCTTTATATAGAAAGTCCGTCGTCCGCACGGATATGCGCCATGTCCGGCCGGATCGTTTCTTGTTTTTTCAGTGTCCGGACGGATGCATAGATGTCCGTCCGGATGAAATGCTCTTGTCCGTCCGGATGCTGGATCTGTCCGTCCGGACGAATTCTTCATCAAAGTTTTCCCAATTTCCAGAGAGTTAGCCGTCCGGACACAACACCTTGTCCGTCCGGACAAAATTTTGCAGCCAAGAATCCATTTTCCAGAGAGTTAGCCGTCCGGATGAGAGGTTTTTGTCCGTCCGGACAGCTACTGGACGCACGTCCAAGGTGTCCAGACGGGCGTCCGGACCCGTGTGACCCAAAATCTGCACTTTTTCACCTTCAACCTCCGTGTTTCGCCTCCGGGCACGTCTAAACTTCATACTTCTCGCCTTTCGGGCTCTCGAGACACCCTAGTCCACGCATTCATATGAAAACAACAAGCAAAGCGATAACCCCCCGCAAACTACGGGTGCTCGGGAAAACGAGTATAAAATGCTAAAATAAGGTTGTGTTTACGAAAAACCGACATTCACTCGCCGTGCAATAAAACCTCATTTAATACTCAAAATAGGGTCTAAACTCACCCGAAACATGCCAGAAATGTGATTATCGTGGGCTGAACTGTACATAAATGTACTGTAAAGTTGGTTCCTCTCACCACCCCACACTTAGCCTTTACTCGTCCTCGAGTAAATTAGGCGTTCAAACAATACCAAGGAATCAACTTTACGGTACATGCATGCATTTCAAAATATCGAGGTGAAAAGAACTTAGTTAAGTGAATGCATTACTTTGACTCTACAAGATCATGACACGGAGTGAGTGTGTGTTGAATGACGACATCTTATGCTTAATACGATTTCTCGCTTGGAATACCGGACAAATGACTTTACACAATCCTGCCCTTCCTAGAATCTCCATTAATCGGGACTAACCAAGGTTAAACACGGTCCAGCAGGACTTGAATGGTTATAACGTTAGGCTAGGGTAAAGTCGAATCGAAAAGGGTAATTTGGGAAACTGGAGAAAAGTAAAATGAGTGAACATAATCCAAACACGTACCACGTCTTCTTTACTATACAAACCATCCAAACTCCTTTTTGATCATTTTTGACACTTTGGGAACTATAGGATACTGAAATACCCGAACTCATTGCCAAGCTCGACTATGTTTCAAGTGTCGTGAGGTGAGCTCGAATACTTAGTACCTATCTGACTATCCCAACCCTAACATCATCATTGCTTTAAGCTCATTGCCTTTTTCAACCCTTTATTTCTATATAAAACACAATTATTTGATTTGAAATTTTGTTTTTTTTTTTGAAATGAAACCCGAGCATCCAGCCCCATTGAGCTCCTCCTCTCCTTATAGCTCTAAAACTGAGGAAACAACAACCCGACTCAAAAACAACATCTCTCACCCCACACTTGCCTTGGCAAGTGTGGTTTAACAAGAGACTAAGTCCACTCGTAGGTCAAATGAAGGGAATGTGACCAAAATAAGGCTCATGGTAGGTTTTTCGACTATGTAACGAAAATGGCTATAATGCGAATGGTGGTCGACCATTCTATCAAGGCCGAGAGGGGCTACGAAGGTCAAATGTTCGGCTCAGCTTATTTGGCTTAAGTAGGGTAAAAAGAACGCCAAAACTGTCATCATGTGTTCCTACCAAGGCCAATCCTTCTATTTCGCCTCGAAACTAGGGGTACAAGTGTGTAAAGTAATCGTGATAAGCAAAACGTCGTCAAACGTGTACTAAAAAGTGTTATGTATCATGACAATATAGACTCCTTTGTGAGACATTCACAAAACTAAAGACCTTTCACCACTCAATTGTGAACAGCATGCATATAACGTGGTGTTAAAATCTTGGAAAAAGTTGAAAAACGGCCTAAAAATCGACTCGGAAATGAGTAAAAACCAAGTTTATCACATCACGGCATAATACTTTTAAGAACAAGAGAATAAGCTAAGTCGTCCCCCCCCCCCACTTAAGTGAAGCACCGTCCTCGGTGTGTGAACGAAGGAAAAAGAAAGACTTAGCTTATGAGCCCGGCAAACGGGCGCGATCAAGTCCCGTAACGGTCGTGGAAAGTAGTCCATCCCGAATCCCTAGTCATTTAAAAACATCCAAGAAATACATGCACGGGACATGGTCCGCGTGCCAAAGCATATAATATGGGGAGAATCCGGGGGTGATAAAAATAAACGACCTCGTCACGTCAGAAGACTTGAACATATGGCATAGAGATAGTCAAAATACGAATCAACCATACAATAAACAACCAATCACGTCCAAACGTGCCCAACACAAAATCCAAAAATCCATGACAAGTCACATGAGACATGAAAAGATGAAAAAGTACGTGCCTTACGGCTTACAACCACGGATCAAGAGCAAAGTAGCAACAAAGTCATCTCAAAACAAACAAAACACAGCAAATGGTGGGTTGCCTCCCACCGAGCGCCTTTGTTTTACGTCGTTGGCTCGACCAAGTGACACCAAAACGGACTCAAACCATAAAAGACTCAAAACAACAATTCAAATATTTCATTTCAAACAAGTATCATCAAAACCATCAACCAAAATCCGAACTCAAAAAGATCAACAACTCAAGAAGAATACAAATAGCAAGCATCATGAAAACCGAGTTCGTTAGAAAGTTACCTCTCATAGCCCTCGATGCAACCTCCTCCCAACTCGGGAATCCTCTTCTCGTCAAAACCTCTCATCATCTTCTTCTTGGAATCACCCCACCACCATGGTCTTTCCTCTCTATCACCTCTACGTGTGTCTTCCACCGGGACCCTTCGAACTTAACCTCGTAGAACTCATCCGCACGTAATGGAAGGGAGTAATAATCCGGGACCGGTATATCAAAGATGACCAATCTATCCGGGGTGTCAACATAATGGGCTCATCCACATGACCTCGAACCACTAGCGAGCTAGGGCGCGAGAATGAGCTGTCCCATCTTCTTCTCCGCTTTAATCCCACCGGATCGACGACCTCAAATAAATCTATCGCACCTCTCGTCAAGGTGTCATGATGGTCATCATCGGGATATGGTATGATAGACAACAGTTCCACTTCCCTTACTTTACAATCATAGGTATCCTCCATGTCCCAGAGCATGGCAATACCAAAAGCTTCCGGCTCACCCAAAACTGAGGTAGGTTCCACTACAAGTGGCTTGGCATACTCATAAAAATTCTCCACCGACTCGAATGGTACATCATCAACTAATGGAGTGATGGGCGATCCCATATCAATCTCTTGCATCTCAATCTCTCGGCTCGTAAATCTCCTCATAGAAAGCCGATTCATCAACCTCACTCTCCACCGAGGTCTTCACCGACGACTTTCTCGGCCCTATTTCCATCGCGAGTTCTCTCTTAACAATAGACTAACTCCTTTTCCTAGCTTCCAACTCAGTTTGCATCACGGAATCTACCAAAACATCATCATTTTTCAGCTCACTATTCGGGAGTTCACTCGGGAGGACTTGGAAACTCATATAATCAAATACTACAATGGGGGGTGGCGGTGATAAAGCCAACTCAATCACTGAATCCTCCGGGACGAGCACCTCATTATAGCAACTTGACTCGTCAATATCACTGTCTACCCGAACCGTTTGTGTGCAAGACTTTTCATTTTGATCCGGCATCCGGGCCGTCATGAGAGACACGATATCCTGAGACATCCAACATAGCCTGTATCTCATATGGGGCCAATCTTCATTGGCTAGGCAGGTCCTATACTCCCCGTTGGAAAACTTGTCTTGCATCTCCCAGCCCGCTTCAAAGCATCCTCGGCCTTTTATATAACACGAGCATCCGGTTCAACCAATCGATCAATTGATATGCCGACACTTCCTCATCCATAGCCATAGAAACCCTTTCCATCGCCTCTCGAATAATACCTACTTCGTTCCTCTTCGCATAGGCAAGGTCAATCCACTGTAAGTGCTGATTTTGAGAGCTCCAATTCCAAGGGTTGTTCGAGTCATAATTCTGATTATTCCCTTGTCCTTGATTTGGGCTCCAATTGTAGTCATGCTGGCTTTGATTGCCTCCCCAGTTTCCCGGTCGATTCTGGTTCCAATTTCCCCCAAAATTCTGTCTATTATAGTTCCCCTCATCATATCGATAATCGTCGTCCATTCCACATCCCATGGACGCACCCTGCTCTTGCTCATAAGGTTGATAATACTGATTTTGACCAAGCTCAGGTGCCCAAGGTTGGTAGGTGGATTTTTCTTCATAAAAGTTGTATTGTTGAGAGTATCCACCCATTTATGCTCAATCTGCAAAATCACAGAAAACAACACGAAAACAATCACAGTGCCTCGTCACCACCACCTCATCAATAGGTGGTGTGGCACTTCAGCTGCAAGTCAAAACAAAGCAACAAGAAAACAATAAAAACGACCTAAGCCCAAGCTTTGGTCAACTTTGTGATATCAAAGCATTGCCAATCCCCGCAACGGCGCCAACTTGATAAGCGGATTTTCTACGGTCCGGTCGATCAAGTAAAACTCGAAACCTTAGCAAAATCTACTTTCTAACAGCGGTGGACCGGTCGATTGTAGGATAGTGCTTGAGGAGTCCGAGGTCGAACCCACACAGATTGGTTTTGAGTACCACAGTTGACTTAGCACTCAGTTCAGGTCAAACAGATAGGTGTGAAGTTATACTATTGCGTAAAATAAAGATTACACTACTCGGAATTCTAAACAATTAAAAGAGGTATGGCCGAACTACGCTTCAAATGGATTACTTTACCCTCGTAAAGATTGCCCGGAGTGTGCCTTACTCTACCTTGCCGCCTAACGATAACTCATAGGACAAACCCCGTGATGGAACCGGACTTGATGACTAGGCGCCAATCTAGTACACGGGTAGTGTCGACTACCTTTCAAGCCCAAAACTTCTATGGTCCCGAAACCCCGTTCCAACACGTCGCCGCAACATACATTTATAAGCTACATGTGTGCAGCAATGAACAAGGTTGTCAATCTCATTCAAAGCTATTAAAACAATCAAAACAAGTTTCGTGAGGTGGATTATCGATTAGAACGTTAAATTACGCGCTACACTACCTCCCGGTTCATCAATCTAACGGCGTTTCACCCGCCTTCACATAGTTCAACCATACGAAGAATCTAGCTACTCATAATCGAATCTAAACAATACAAACGGAAGAAAAACATCACATCAATGGTAAAACAACAAGAAAACATACCCATTTCGATTACTTGAAGAACTACCAAATTCGAGCTCCAAAAGAACAAATCTTGTCACTTGAAATGTTACAGATCGAAGCTAAAAGTTAGTAGATCAAAGAGAAGATCGAAAGAGGATTCTAATGATATATAACACTAATTCTAACTCTAAGAAACGAAGAAAATCGCCCCAAATCGCCTAACCTATCTAATATTATCTCCCATTGTTTTCTGCTTGCGGCTGTGAGAAATGAGGCAGCTTTATATAAAAAGTCTGCTGTCCGTACGGATATCCGCCATGTCCGGCCGGACTGTTCTTGATTTTCCAGGTGTCCGGACGGATGCATAGATGTCCGTCCGGATGAAATGCTCTTGTCCGTCCGGATGCTGGATCTGTCCGTCCGGACGAATTCTTCATCAAAGTTTTCCAAATTTCCAGAGAGTTAGCCATCCGGACACAACACCTTGTCCGTCCGGACAAACTTTTGCAGCCAAGAATCCGGTTTCCAGAGAGTTAGCCGTCCGGATGAGAGGTTTTTGTCCGTCCGGACAGCTACTGAACGCACGTCCAAGGTGTCCAGACGGGCGTCCGGACCCATGTGACCCAAAATCTACACTTTTTCACCTTCAACCTCAGTGTTTTGCCTCGGGCACGTCTAAACTTCATACTTCTCGCCTTTCGGGCTCTCGAGACACCCTAGTCCTGCATCCATATGAAAACAACAAGAAAACGCATAACCCCGCAAACTACGGGTGCTCGGGAAAAACGAGTATAAAATACTAAAATAAGGTCGAGTTTACGGAAAACCGACAGTCACTCGCCGTGCAATAAAACCTCATTTAATACTCAAAATAGGGTCTAAACTCACCGAAACATGCCAGAAATGTGATAATCGTGGGCTGAACTGTATAAAAATGTACTGTAAAGTTGGTTCTTATCAGTTGGACCGGATCCGACCGGGTCGGATCATTTCTACTACTTCTTTATGTTTATACATATAATAAATGGCTTTTCTGTTGTGATATATTTGTTTGTTTAAAGAACCAATTATGAATTATTATATGATAACGTCCTTAGTATTAAACTGTGATAGAGAAACCATGATAGGCGATTATGGTTGATGTGATCTCTAATCACTTTAATAAGTTTGATACTTAAATGTCTCTAGGCTTATGTACTATTAAATAGGGGATTGATAGTACGAACAGGCTAGCACGTATTAGATGTCTTATGTCTTTAAGTCCAGGGATAGATCTCGTCTATCGAAGTGTGGAGACACTTGTACTATACATGGACGTGTATTAGAGAATGCGTACGTTAGACTGACCCACTTACACTGTTAAGTGTCACACTATGTGGCGGTTGTGTAATTATCCTTAGGACCGGAGTCTACATGGAATCACGGTGTGGATTGTCATTCTTTGACACTATTGAGGTTTCCCCTAGCCATGGGGCGATCATGCGGTAGTGATTGGGTATGATATTCAGCATGCGGATTATACATGTTTCGTCGTCCGGAAATCGCATACCCTAATAGTAGGGGTGAATATCCGAAAGGGCCTTCTTATAAGGAATGTCTTACTCTCGTGAATCTTTTCAAAGAGGAAGTAAATGAGTTACTTCGAGAGAGCATGATATCCAGATTATAAGATTTGGTCGTTGATATTTGACACTCGACTTACGACCGTATGGATATTATTACGGCGATAAGATTCTATTTACACGGTAACTATTTCACATGAAAGGTAGTAGTCATTGCATTTGACTCTTCCGATGATTGGGGGTCACGGTGTGTTGCTAGATGCTATCCCGTGATCATTAGGCATGAAGGGCATTTTTGTAATTTGCACTTTGTGTCTACGGCCAACATATTCGGAAGCCTATCAGGTAACATCTAGTCAGATTAAAATGTGGTTATAGTTGTTAACCAAATAAAGAAAGAATTTATCTCATACTATAAAGTTTATAGTGGTAAATTAATATGGTGGTATTTATTTATTATGAATAAATATAATACAAGATAATAATTATGATGATTAATTAAATGTACATATATTAGATATGTATTTGAAAATATATATATATATATATATATATATATATATATATATATATGATATACATGTATTTTGCAATTTAATTAATCATCACTACTAGAATTTCCCGGATTTGTGATGAATTTTTGTGACAAAAAATGTTCGTCACAAATTTCCGACAATATTGCTACGAATTAGCGACAAACTGCATAATTCTTTTTTTGCAATAAATCGAGACAACATTGTGACAAAATATGTACGTGGCAAAATGTATGTGACTATTTTGTCACAAATATTTGCGCCGAATTCGGGCGCCGTAATCTGTGAGAATTCTATGACAAAATGGTTTGGTCATACAAGTCTTTGTTGCTAATCTGACGCTAACCGACATCTCTGTCCACATCACAAAATTGTCACGTATTTTTGACAATATTGCTACGAATTAGCGACAAACCGCATATTTCTTCTTTTTGCAATAATTTGAGACAATGTACGTGGCAAAATGTATGTGACTGTTCTGTCACAAATCTTTGCGCCAAATTCGGGCGCCATAATTTGTGAGAATTCTGTGACAAAATGGCTTGGTCATAAAAGTCTTCGTTGCTAATCTGACGCTAACCGACATATCTGTCCACATCGCAAAATTGTCACATATTTTCGACAATATTGCTACAAATTTCCCGGATTTGTGATGAAAATTTGTAACGAAAATGGTTCATCACTAATTCATGGCATCATTGCTACAAATTAGTGACAAAACATAAAAAGATTATTGAGTAGTGAGTTCAACCCAAGCTTGTTAATTATTCGGTTGATGATTTCAAACCCGGGGTTTGTTATTTGTTTCAAGATTTTAAACCCGATATTCGTTATTGAGTAGTGATTCAAACCTGGGGTTCCTTAGTTAGTCGGTCGATGATTTCAAACCCAAGGTTTTGTTAGTTATTTCAAGACTTTAAACATGAGATTCGTTATTGAGTAGTGATTTCAACCCGGGGCTCGTCAATTATTTGGTTGATGATCTCAAACCCAATGTTTGTTTGTTATTTCAAGATTTTAAACCCGAGGTTCGTTATTGAGTAGCGATTTCAAACACGGGGTTCCTTAGTTAGTCGGTTGATGATTTCAAACCCAAGGTTCATTATTGAGTAGTGATTTCAAACTTGGTGTTCGTTAGTTAGTCAGTTAATGATTTCAAACCCAAGGTTCGTTAGTTAGTTCAAGATTTCAACCCTGAGATTCGTTATCGAGTAGTAGATTTCAAACCCCAGGTTCCTTATTGAGTTGTTATTCAAACTCGGGGTTCGTTATTGACTAGTAATTTCAACCTGGCGTTCGTTAGTTAGTTAGTTGAAACCCAAGGTTCGTTAGTGAGTTAATGATATGAAACCCGAGGTTCGTTGTACCTCTATCCTTGCTCAAAAAATTTATTGTTTTTTTATATTTTTATTGCTTCTAAGGGTGGTCAAAAGCGCATTATAAATTATTTTAATTAAAAAAAAAATTCCCTTTGCAAAAAGTAAAACAACGGGCAAAGTCCCCGCCTAGCAATTTCACTTTCAGGAAAGTCTCATTCTACCTAGGGCATTAGCAAAATCC
The DNA here is from genome assembly GCA_026214975.1 of Gentiana macrophylla. Taxonomy (NCBI): domain Eukaryota; kingdom Viridiplantae; phylum Streptophyta; class Magnoliopsida; order Gentianales; family Gentianaceae; genus Gentiana; species Gentiana macrophylla. Next base: position 66,564,568 of record CM047817.1, read on the forward strand.
ATTCACGCCTGCTTCTTTCACACCTCCATCTTTCGGAAAATCAGAGGCTAGTTCTTCCACCTCCATCTTCCGCACCATAATCCCTCTTCGAACCCTTTTTTCACAAGCAGCGGTCTGACTTATTTCAGGTCCTTTTTTTTGGGTGCTTACTGCAATTTCAATTTTCGAGTATGAAATTCTGTACATCTATTTTGAAATTATCTACATTTATTTATCGGCATTATTGAATGTGCTTATGCTAAGATGACTAGAAAGTTCAGGTTAGCTATTGCTAACTGATGAGCTATGGTTAGCTCTTATCTTTGTCAGAAGATCTCCATTTAAGAAAATGTGTATGGCACTTTCATTTGATTTACCATATCTGGAGTATTATTATTATTATTATTATTATTATTATTTTTAGTGGCTGGAGTATTATTCTTAAATCGCTTAATGTACTATTGCAAGGACTATTAACTCGAGGTTACCTATGTGGGCAATTAGTCTAAATAAGGAAGGCTGGATTTATCTTTTGTGCCTTCGGTTTTTCTTCAATTGCCACACCAGTTCCCCAAACAAGTTGACTCAAACAACTTTTTCATGCTAAATGAATAAGCTTTCCAAGTTGGAAAAAATATGTATTAGCAAAATATCCTGAATTTTCTGTTTATTACGAAAATTACTCATTGCATTGGAACAGTGAAAAGTGACTGCCTTGTGTTATGTCTGGTAATACTTGCGTATTTTGGAGGAGGGAATTCCTGAATCAGTCTTGTTTCTCCATGTGAGTTATGTGTGGTATTATTTCTCTGTTGTTAACTCTCACATAATGTGAGGCATAGTGGCGTTAAACATTGAGGCAGCGAGAGAAAGAGTTATCGATAGAGTTATCTAAAGATGTGAAAAGTCTAAAAGCAGATAAAAGAGATAGAGCAGCAAGCTCATAAGAGGTGGCTTTTGGGTGCTTTCAATCTCTGGTCTGTTCAGAATGATGAATTCCCCTTCCTAGTGCCATCAAAGTGAGAGGGATATTCAAGGCGCACTAGTATTTAGTATAAAGATTAGTTGATAGTTATATAGAAGGGAATGTTGTACCATAAAAAGTATAGCTTCAACTTGTTTCGGTATTAAGGCCACCGTATAGTCAGTTCTGTGATGCAAGAAATGAGATTGTGACTTTTTATGTGATATATCATTTGGAGTGTTGCATCTCCATGTGGTACCGCAATTAAATTTTCTGGTGTACAATGTGTTACTTGATTTTTGTACTTGAACATGTTTAACAGTCTACCTGAATTAGTAAGTCACTACATTCAACTGAAACATGTTTAATTTTGTTCCCCCCATTTACAATTGCAAGTTCTCACGTAAAAAAGAAATATGTGTCAGCCATCATAAAAAATTGTTGATATTGTGGGCTAGGATATGTACTGCAAATCCCATGAAGTGTCCCAACTTTGGTTTTACGTCTATATCTTGAAAGATAACATCATTTTCTTTGCATTATGTAATTATGTATATGTATATACAAGTTTAATATTTATAGTTCTTTATATGCAGGCCAATATCCTACGTTTCTGGTGATCAAACAATTGATGTTGGAACTACAAGTTTTGCACTTCTTAAAGTAAGTAATAATATTTCAAGAATAAATTATTTTGCAAAGCTGAAATTAGTCTACTATGTGTAAACTGAAAGTTTAGTGAATTCTTCTTTGGTAAATGCTTAATTCTCTTACTTGTCTATGTGAACCATGATATTGTGCCTTAGTTGAAACCTTATTCATGTTATGGTTTAGGGCAAACAAAGTTATGTGTGGCCTCGTGAAGGTCATTGGTTCCAATCCCACCGGTGTATGTGTGGGTTATAGTCCTCTAAATGATATAATTTCGTTTCGGTGAGAAAAAAATAGATTTATGTTTTTCTATTATTTATTTATTTATTCTTATTATTGTTTTAAACAGAGTTATGTTGTATGGATAAACATTCTTGCTTTGGACTCTGTTTAGGCTATATTTGCTTGTATTGTTAAGCTAGTTCCTCTCTTAATTATAATTACGGTTAAGCTTATTCCTCTCTTAATTATAAACATTCTAGCTTTGGACTCTGTTTGAGCACCGTTTTTTGCTCCATGTTCACGAAGCATCAATTGTTTTTTAAAAGACTTTATCAACCAAGTAATCTTGTTTAAGGTTGATGTGGGTTTTTGGTTTGGTTGATGTATTTTGTAATTTGTATGATATACGTTGGCTTAGATTCATGTAATCAGAATCCTTGGTGTCTATATAAGCCTTAGATTCCTTGATAGATCTTAGGTTTAAAAAGATTGTCATGGTTGGATTTTGTTTCTTGTCATGTGCACTTGCCTTGAACTTGAATTTTTGTTTATTTTGACTTGTGGTGCGAATTGCCTTGAATCCGACTTTGATATCCCGAGAAATAGCATTTGTGAACTTCTCCACTGTAATTCAAACTAATTGATCTTGGAGAATTGTTGAACAATAGTTAAACTTTGCTTTGAATCTTTTTGCATACTAGAGTACTTTGTGACTTAACTATATCCTTGTTGTAATTGTGTTGAATTCGTATATAATATAAGCAAGGCATGTAAGTCATTGACTGATCTTGTAATCCTGTTTTCTGCGCATTCCTTATCTTTCACTAACTTGAGTCTAGCCCGTTGATCTTAGTATATTGCACACTGGCATTTGAGATCACTTTTGAGTCTGAAATTGAATATTCTGGTATTGCTTTTACATGTGTCAAGCATTGTTGATATTACCATTCTGAGTTTAGATATTTGTTACTGATTAGTCATATAATTGATATAGGTTTTTGTCGTTGATTTGAATTAGTTTTTGCGTTAGAAATCAGATTGACGTTTTAGGTGTACACACACTTGTCTGAAATTGTTCCTAAGTGTATGTGCTCGTTGAATCAGCTTAATATGACATTTTATCAAATGGTAACTTGTTTTAGAGATTAGATTGTTAAATGATTATTTTGTGCCAAAAATGAATCTACTGATTGTTTGTTTTGAGGATTAGTCAAGTATATTCATCTGTGTTGTGATTACAAGTATTACATGGACATGTTAGACTATTTATGTAAACTTGCATCTGTATATATGAACTGAATCAATTTTTTCGTACTTGGTGTACTTTGATCTTATGATAACTGAATTTGTGACTTGAATCATCTGTGAAGAAACATTTGAAGATTATAAAATTGCTGCAGATTTGTCTACGTATGGGAATGTTAGTAGAATGAAGATTTTGTGTGATTTAGCGAGGCTTTGGATAAATAAATACAAAGATCGATACTTTGAGTGAGGAATCATACAAGGAATACTTTGAAACAAGGGGTCACTATCTACACGCTAGAGATGTAGGAGGTAAGTTTGACTATTGTATATGCCTGTTTTCCTGGAGTTTTGATGCAAGTCTAAAGTATTGTGTTTGTTAATTTGATATAGGATGATGAGATTAAAGAAGCTGGAGACCGGAGAGTATGAGTCGAAGCTATAAATAGTTTAGGTTCGAATAAATTTGGTGCTGTGATAGGTGAAATTTGTCACAAAATTGTCAAGATATTTTGTCATAATTTTGTCATAAAACACCGTCACAAAATAAATGCAAAATTGTAGCGGATAAATGTCACATTTTTATTGCGAAAATTTCGTACCAAAATTGTCACATGAATTCATCACATAATAATCACTAAAATCTGGTCACAATTTTATCGTAAACATTCGTCACAAATTCATATCAAATTTGTGAGCTATGATTATCACTATTTCATCAAAAAAAATTGGTTACAAAATTGTCGTATTTTTTTGTCACATATTTGTCGCTATTTTATGAAGCAACTTTGACACAACACTCCATTACAAATTTATCAGAAAATTTTGTCACACATTCGTTGCAAAATATAATTTTTGTCGCAGATTCATTACCAAAGTATTTGTCGCAACTATGTCACAAAGTATGACTTTTGTCACAAATTTGTCACGAAACTTAGTGACAAGGTTAATTTCGACTCAAAAATTTGCAACGAGGTGTTCCGTGATGAAAATATGTTTCGTCACGGATTCGTCACAAATGAACGTTAGTGACAATTTGTGACGAAAACCGCCGTCACAAATCCGAGAAATTCTAGTAGTGCATAGAATTATATTAATTAAAGAATATTCCGGATGCCAATTGAAGGCTATTTGGGGCACCACTTTTAGTGTATTAGGATACACTTGGAATGTGCAATTTAATTAATATGATTACCATAATAGTAATATTGGATATTAATTGATTTTTGGAAAATTGATTTATGGTAATAAGATAAATATATTCAATATAAGATGTTGACAATATTTAGTTTTTATTTAATATAAGATATTATAAAAGAGATAAATCAATCAAAAGGATTTTCCTTATTTTATTTGGAAAAGATTTTCTTTCTCATCAATCTAGTAGAAGCTAATCCCAATCAGATTGGGAAGTGCACGGGGCGCATGTCACCCTATAAAAGGGAGGCATGGCTAGCTCTTTTGTACAACTCCATTCCAAGAGCAAATAGTTTTTGTGAAAAATAGAGAGCTTCTTCTTAGAGAGTAATTTTGAGAGAGAGAAAATGCCGGTCTAGCAACCATATTTTTCTAGTAACAATCTAATGGTGGATTCCGACGGGTTGTTCGTGTGGACTAGCGGTAGAAGCCGAACGCTTGGGCAGCTCCGTGCATCGCTACTCTCCGTAGATGGTCAAAAAATCGATCTTTTAGATCAATCACGGCAACCACCGTCCACTAAGTTGTTATGTTTGTTGCTTAAACGAAGTCGATCCTGGTTAAAAGGAAATAAATTTTTGAATTCTGTTGTGTTCCCGCGTAGATTTCCTAACATAAACTTGTCCCCAAAAACTGAATCTTGATGCAGATTGAGTTCAACTTTAAACTTGTGTGGAGTTGAGCTAACTTAGCTGAGTATAAGCTAAGACTGACTTATGCTTAACTAACCGGCAGCAGATATTTTTAAAGTCTTTTGTAAAACTTGAGTTATCAGTTTGTAAGGTAAAATGCGATGTAGCACTGACTCAGTTTCTTATGTTTGTTGAGTGTGTGATTTGATTTTATACAAATTATAAAGTAATAAATGCGAAAAGTAAGTAAATAAGTAAGACATAATTTATAGAGGTTCTAGGTGGTGTAATCCTGTCAGTCATATCTTCCACTGTGATGCGGAGGAAAAATTCCATTAGAACTCTTTGAGGTAGCCGGTTACAAAAAGTCCTAAACTGATTATCCTTCACTAATCCCTAGGTTCACTATCTAAACAACTGTAGAACATGTGTGATTGCTGCTTTGCAACTGCATGCACCACTGGTCCTTGAAGGGTTGTATTGCCTCTTCACCAGCTCATCACAAACACGGTCTTCCTGACTGCAGCTCAACTGTCCTTCACATCTTCTTGGTGTTTCATAGTCTAAAACCTTTGATAAAATCAAAGTTGAGACTTGAATCAATAACTATGATTCAACTTGTGATTTGAGCTTCCACTTCTTGATGTATATGATTTGCTCAAGCTTTATTTTTCCTCAAGTGTTTGATCTTGTTGCTCTTGAATGTTTAAGAACACTTTGAAAATTTCTTGATCTTGCAATAATGCTCAAAGCAGGAGTTCTTTTTAAATCACTTCCCCCCTTTCTAAAATCTTTCTTGTTATCCATTTTCCTTAGAACTCCGCACTTATTCTTGAGGTAGAAGTGACCTATTTATAGGGGTACTCCCAACGTTCATCTTGTTTGAATTTGAATTCTTGTATCCGTTGGTGGTCATACGTATTCTGTAGAATGTCTGTGTCTTTTCTGACATTTCTGCGTATCCAATAAATTTTTTTCTCTATAACGGTCAGATTCTTCTTCAATTTTTATAACTTCTGCTTGAGACTGATCTTCTGTGATCTAGTCAGTTTTCAACTTTAAGAGCAATAACTGAGTTTTTACTCTTCTTCAAAAACTCAGTACTCTATTATTCATCTGATTATAATTGACTTAATCAGAGTACACCATGTCATACAAATTTTCTAAGACATCATTGTCATTATGTATCTTAGGTATTTATACAGGATCTATAGAGTCAGTTCAGGCCATCACAATTTTTGCTGAATTCTTACTTTATAGTCTTGGCTTTGGTATTCGTAAACTGAATTTGAACCCTCAATTATTCATTCTTCAATAACTGACCCTGGGTCCCTCAGCCTTCCGCTTCTGGATAAGCTAACTGAGTCTGTGTCCCTCAGCGAACTTACCTTTTTCAGTTTCTATAGGTGTTCTCCGACTCAGTTTCTCAATCTTCAATTGTGAACTCAATATTCATAGTCTCACCAAGTCAGTTACTCATTTTCTCAGTTCTGATCCTAGAACTATTACAGTGCTTGTCTGATTTACTTATATAAATATCAGACTCTATTAAATCATGTACATTAATATTTGGACATCTTTTTGCTTTGCACTATAACAGCTAGTTATGACACTTCATCAATGGGGTTAAAAACAATAACTGAATAGCTGATAAATCATCATCAAAACAAAAATTTTATTTCCAACAGTGCTTGGAGCAGGGTTTGTACTCATGACCTCTCTCTGATACCATATTGAGAAATATAAAAGAATGAAAACTTGAATGTGTTTTATTAATGATCGATGAGATTACATTTATAGGCAGAAAATGATAACAAATCCAAGAGTTTGAAGTGAATAAACTATTGATATGAACTAATCTACTGGATATGAAAAAACTAAAAAGGATAAAGTAGTTTTAATCCCAATTTGAATTATTTATCTCCTTTTATACTATAATTACTTAAATAAGGAATGAATATTATCTATAAAAAAATCTTCATAATTGATGGAAACTAATTTCTCCTCGGGTTATATTGTTAACAAATTTGAAGTTTCGGAATCTGAAAATGATAATTAGATATCTTTGATGCAGTGATAGTAAGATAATGAAAAATTGTTGGATGACCGACTAATTAAGGACATAATGGAGAAAAAACCAATGGGTGATTGAAAATTGAAATTATTATTTTTACGATTATATTTATTATGTTTGTATATAACATTTGTTACATAACAAATTTAACACGTCATAGTATTTTTTAATAGTTTAATAAAAATAAACCAATGAAAAGTAAAAAATAAACCACGGATTAAAAACACATGCTACTTATATATATATATACACACTCCTTATTTATTAAGGTGTGAGAGAGTGAAAACAACATTGTATTAATTATATTCAAGGAGCATTATTGTCATTTTGATGTTAAGTCAAAAAATTAACTACTCTCTTTAATATGTATATATCTGTGTTTTTTTTGGCAACAACGACGGTTAAATAGGACGGAGAGTTGTATGTATAAGGATAACTTTTAAAAGGAGGACTTTTTGGCAAGAAATAAAGGAAACTTGAAAACAAAAAATACACTGAAACCCTATACCTAAAGTCTTTATATAGGATGACCAAGCCGCTATACTTAATGTCTCTCCTGATACCTTTTTCTTGATAGCCGCTTAATGTCTTTTTTCATCTGAAAACCTTTTGGTCTTAAGCGGTGGTTACGAGGATGGCAAGCTAACGTTGATTCCTTGCAGGTGTGTTATCATCAGTTTTTGAAGTGCTCTTATTTTGCTGAGACGATAGCTGCCTCAGCAAAATTAGCCATCATCCGACTCACTGGCTGCTCGATCGATGAAAATCAGTTTTTATCTAACTCATTGGCTGATGTAGAAGTTGCAGGTGTGTGTTGGTGTATTTTTTTTTTGTTTTTGTTTTTTTTTTAGATGGTGATTTTCTATCTAGCTACAACAAAATCATATCCATAGACAATGGATATAGTGTTTTTGTTTTGTAGATTTTTTATTTTGTTATTTAGAGTCAAGATTAATTGATAACATGTTTGTGTAATTCTGAATTTTTTTATTTTTATATTTTCTTTAAATTGGATAATTCACACCGTTTTGTGTATACTTTGGCAAGATTGAGTGGAGGTGTGTGCTTCCTAATTTGTTAAGAAATTCCTGAACGAATTCTCTATTCACGTTGAAGAAATTAAGTTTCATGTTTTCTTAATTAATAATTGTCAACGGAAGAACCCGACCCTCAACTGTTTGCTCATTTGTTTTTATGTGAATATATACAAGTTCATTTCCATGTTGGAAAGATTATGTAAATTTTGGAAGGAACGCCGGAAAGGAAATTGGCGCCCCTGGTTGCAATCCAATCAGATATCTTAAAATATACAGTTCATTAATTATAGTTGCTTGAGGAATTTAGCTTCATTTACTTGCAACGCTGTAGATTATGAATGTATTTTGGTCAATCTCAAAGTCCGGAAAGTATTGAAGGTGTAAAATGAATAATGAAGAAAATTTGAAAAAGCAAACAAATTAGTATGAAGTGTCTTTTGTTAAGTCATTAAATAGAATAGTCTATTTCATTTTGTGCTTTCTTTTGCAGATCGTGGAACTTGAATAGAACAACCTAAATATGTTATGTGTTGTATAAGGCAACGTTGAGTACAATGGATGGATTGCAAATGTTGATTTGCAAAGTCGATTTTAGCTATAAGAGTTTGCACATTCTATTCTCAATTGCAGAAAGATCGTTGATCATGACATATCAATATCAAAGCACCCGTGTCCCTTAGATTGGAATGTAGATGGGTCGATGATGGTGGGATTATAACAAACTTGTTATATGCAGCAGTTAACCCACTGTTGAAACTTTAGTAAAGCATCAATATGTGAGGCAACCGGCAAAACGAGGCAGGTAACGGATAATAAATATGAATCGCGCGTCTTGGTGTACCTGATGATTTGCGTTCGATCTTGGAGTTGGTATGGTTTTCGAAAGATTTATCCTCTCGCTATATACAACTTACCCTTTCTAATTAAGACAACTTGGAGGTGGATGGAGTGCAAATCTCACAACTGACTTGGATACAAGAATTTCAATTACGTGACGATTTTGTTATAGCCAGGGGAAAGCATAAGGGTCGTTTTATAAAAACTTTGGGTATCTCCATGTAATTTCCGGTGAGGCTGCTCCCAACAGAGACCGAGTCATCAACAACCTTTGAGACCGAGTCTCTGTCGTCTTCGTCCAAATGCCACCAAAGAAATAGTGAAAACAAAGATGGGACCATTGATGAATTTGAGTTACTTATATTCATAACATGGATAACAAGAATTCAATTATGGATCATATCATCTCTGACATCATTAAATTGTATGTTCTCGTGTTGTGACATGTCATTGGTTGATTTTCTAAAACTAATAGACAATTATGGCTTTGTTGTTGTAACTAGCCGCCATATATATTAATTAGTCAAAGTAAAAAAACAAGAAATTTGATAAGAAATGAAAATAACAAATAAGAAGAAAATTGATTATCATTGTATCATTCACTTATTGTAATAATTCTATCAAATACTAATTAACAATATTTGAAACTATTTTTTTTGAAGATTATATATGTAAATATTAAAGAACAAAATACACATAAGCTCATTCCCTTATATATTGTGGTGATACATTATTGATTCTATTAGGTGTGTACGCATTAACTGCAGAATATATTGTCTTCATTGTCAAATAGACTGCATTTATTTCATTCATACTAGAGGTGGGATCTCCTGTTGTACTATATATGTAACCATTTTCTATACAGGCAAATCATTCAAGAAAACAAAAATATTTTCCACAACTCTTCAATTATGGTATCAGAACATATTTTATCCTTGGGTTTTGCTCTTCCTTTTTCCTTCCTACCACCTTAATCGCCGTCACCACCGGCCTATCTCTGCTAGCCGTCGGTCTCATCTCCTTCACAGCTCCAATTGAATCTCTTCTGTCTCTTTTTTCCACCTCTTAATCTTTTAATCGGTTTCCTTTCCGAATCGGAGCACCCTTACCCGCCAGGCAGCGGCCATCCCCAAACACAGCAATGTTCGTTAAAAAAACAAAACAACAACAACAACAACAATAGCTGCAACACTGTTCATCATCAGAAAAAAAAAAAGGTTGCTTGTACATCGTCTGTGCCAAATTCATATCATGCCACCACCATCCATCCTCAATCATGCCTTTTGGATAGTGGTAATTCACATCATATGACCGCGGATTTTCGAACGCTCAGCCACCATGCCATCTATCATGGCTAGCAAGAGATTCTTATTGGTGATGGTAGTGCCTTGCCTATCACACATACTGGTTCAACATCCTTACCTTCTTTTTCTGCCACATTCACTTCACGTAATGTTTTATGTGTTCCCCGACTTACTTAGAACTTATTATCTATTTCCAAATTTTGTGCTGATAATTATGTCTCTGTTGATTTTTTTTACCCGACTCTTTTCTGGTAAAAGATATTCAGACAGGCAAATAACTCCACCAGGGGCCAGCTAAAAATGCTATGTACCTCTGGTCCACTACTCCTATTTTTTCCTTTTCTGCACATAAAACTAACTCTATGACTTGGCATCACCGTTGTGGTCATCCCGCTTCTACTATCATCTATCATATTCTGCAACAACATCATTTGGCAACTGATAGTTTGTCAAGTCTTTCTCATTGTGATACCTGTCTCTGTCAGAAAAGACATCGCTTACCATTTACTGCTTCTACTTTGCGTTCTTCCCGGCCCTTTGATTTCATTTTCTCTATGTATAGGCATCACCTGTTTATTCCGTCGATGGTTACAAGTATTATCTTTTGTTTGTTGATCACTTACTTGTTATATGTGGCTTTATCCTTTTAAGCATAAATTTGATGCATTGTCTATTTTTCAACGTTTCAACTCGATTGTGGAAAAATTCTTTAATGCCTCTATGAAAGTTATTTATTCTGATTATTGGTATGCGTGAATTTTTTTCTACCCATGGAATTTCTCACTTCACTACTTCCCCTCACACCCCTCATCATAATGGCATTTCTAAGCGTCGTCACCTCCGTATTGTGGAAACTGGTCTCACTTTATTACACCATGCCCGTATGCCCTTAATTTATTGGTCTTATGCCTTTTCCATTGCTGTTTATTTAATTAATCATATGTCCAAAAAGGTCATTTCCATGTCCTCCCCATATGAAGGTATATTTCACCAACCTCCAAATTTCTCAAAATTGTGTGTTTTTGGTTGTCTCTACTATCCTTGGTTTCGTCCTTATACTCATCATAAGCTAGAATCCAACTCTCTCCATTGTGTCATTCTTGGGTACTCGCTCACCCAACGTACGTATCTCTGTCTACACCTAGAGACGAACCGATTATATGTCTCACTGGATGTTTTCTTCGTTGAGTTTGTTTTCCCCTTAAGTTCGCACCACTCATCCATATCTCCTGATTATTCAGTGGATGTATGGTCCTTGGCTCCTCCCTTATCCATTCATGTCCCTCCACCCGCCCCTTCTACTACCTCCCCACCAACCGCACCACCGTCTTCCCCCCATGCTGAATCATCTTCTTCCACTAATCCTTCATCCCGGCCTTCTCCCCCCTCTCCTACTATGCTGCCCACTCATTTTATAGTCACTCGTGCCCATAACAAATATCCTAAACCTCGCCAACTCCTCAACCTTAACACCCAATTGGCTTCGAAATTCTCTGATACTAAGCCTACTACTTACAAACAACCTCTGCAATGTCCTCAATGGTGGGCTTCTATGTCTGATTAATTTAATGCTTTGGTTTTTAATGGTACATGGTCTTTGGTTCATTTTGATTCGCGGATGAATTTGGTTGACAGCAAGTGGGTTTTTCGCATCAACCGTAAAACTAGTGGGACTATTGAGCGTTATAAAGCTCGCTTGGTTGCTGAAGGATTTACTCAGCGACCTGGTATTGACTATTTTGAGATGTTTAGTCTAGTGGTTAAGACCACTACCATTTGTTTAGTACTCATTCTTGCTGTTTCATTTGGTTGGGTGGAACGACAGTTGGATATGAATAATGCTCTTTTACAAGGCACTCTTACTCAGCATGTATTTATGGCACAACCACCAGGTTTTGAGGACCTTGATTAACCTACTTTTTAAGTTGCACAAGGCTATTTATGGTCTCAAGCAAGCTCCCCGTGCTTGGTATCGTGAACTCAAGGAGTCTCTATTGTTTGTGGGTTTTCATAATTCCATAGCTAATTCGTCCTTATTCACTTTTGTTGCTGATGGTGTTACTTTGCTTATGCTTGTCTATGTCGATGATATTGTTGTCAGGGTAATGATCGCATGGCAGTATCCTCTTTTGTTGAGCGTTTAGGCTCTCGGTTTTCGTTCAAGGACTTGTGTCCTCTATCTTATTTTTTGGGTGTTAAGGATCAGTCTAATCAGGCAGGTATCTTTTTTCTTCTGCATAAGTATGTTGTTGACTTGCTTCGCAAGCACAAAATACATGAGGCCAAGGCCGTTACTACTTGCATACCTTCTTATGCTTCATAGCGTTGTCTTCACCTGGCTTCCTCTTATGATGATCCTTCTGCCTATCTTCAGCTTCTTGGTAGTCTTCAGTATTTATTCTTCACACGTCCTCGTTAGTATGGAATGATTTTGATGCTAAACATCCAGAATTTGCAAGTGACTGTCGCAATGTAAGACATGGTCTTGCTGCTGATGGATTTAATCCTTTTAAAACCATGAATGTCACATATAGTACATGGGTTGTTATTCTTATTCCTTACGACCTATCCCCATGGAAATGTATGAAACAATCATCTTTCATTTTGTCCATACTCATTGACGGCCCCCGTAGTCCAGACAATGATACTAATGTATATCTACAACCATTAGTTGATGAATTAAAAGAGCTTTGGGATCAAGAAGTACAAACATATGATGCTCACAGCAAGCAAATATTTGGCTTACGTGCAGAATTGTTATGGACTATAAATGACTTTCTAGCATATGCTAATTTGTGTTGTTGTAGCACAAAAGGTAAGTGCGCTTGTCCTCTGAATTTGCTTTCTTGCATTTTCTTATTGCACGGGTGGATATAATATTTTGATGAAGTATCCCTTGCCTCTTAGTCAAGGTGTGTTGCTTTCTCCATTGCATCAGTTGGTATGTGACATAGTGAATAAGAGTAGTAAGAGAGTCTTATGGATGAGAGGTGTATTGACTGCTATAAATCCAAGTTAAAAGACTGTTACAATGTCCTTATTTTCTGAAATCATGGTACCTTTCTTGCCCCAACTCTTTGGTTGATAGTGAGTTACATCCATCATGGGATCTTGTCGTATAATATACAAACAAATACTTGCATAGGAGCTTGTGCAATAGCTGAAATCCGGCTTCTTTGATGCATTTAGTCAATGAAAATATTACATTGACTCTCTTGTCATTCTTGTATGTAAGTTATATGTTTACTGATCCGATACAAGAGAGATTTAATAGAAATTTGGAGCAAAAATGTTTGTTCTTTTTTTTAAATAAAAAGCCTGTTTATTGGAAGATGAAAAAATGTTCGTACAATACCTTATCATGGCCCTCTCCATATACCAAAAGACGTAGGTGAAACATAGTCTACCTCTTTAAATCCTATAAGCGGCAAACCTAGTGTGGGAAAATCCAGCTCATAGGTAACCCAGTGTGGGAAATGTTAGAAGTCAATGACTTTTAGATTATTCTGGAACTATCTAATGGTGAAAGCTCTAGATTATGTTTCCTTAGAGAATAGTCTAGATTCTAGAAAACACCTAGGGAAATATCTATTGCACACTTTGCCTAGAACATCTAGTGTGCATTTTCTCTAGAATGATCTACTTCGCTTTTTCTAGGACATTCTTACCTTTCCTATAAATATGAGTTGTAACCAATTAGGCAATTCATACAACACAACACACACAAGTTGTGAAGTGAGTCTCCCACATCAAACACTTTCTAGTTACTCTCTTCTTGTATTTTTCAAGGGTCCCATTTGTTGTATATTTTGTGCATCAATGAAATATTGAGTTGTTATATTTAAAGTGTTTGGGCCTACCTCTTAAGACACGGGAAGTGGTATCAGAGCCTAGTTGACCGGGCGTAGTTTTTTGTGGTGGTGATATTTGGTCGGGGACCAACGACGTTATCTATCTACCAAAATAAAAATTCGGAGGATATTTTTCACCGTTTGAGAAGAATCAATCATTGATTATTGTTCATGTGCTGTCCGGGACAGTGGAGTTGTTTGGTCTAGGACCTAGCTTAATTACATAGTGTTTGACGGTGCACCAAAACTAAGTCATGATGGCAAATTTTTGGTGAGTAATATTAAAAAAGTAAATAATCATAATTATAGCACATGACAATCGTGTACTGTGTCCTACGTGGAGAGCCAAGACTTGTTGGAGTATGTCACCCAGAAGTGACGTGCCCGCTTCACTGAATGCAATGACTTTGCTGAAATGAAGGTGAAAGCTGTGAATGCCATGTTTACTATAAAGACAACGATCGAAGATAAGATGATTGAACATATCCGGAAATCCACCATGCAAAAAGAAGCATTGGACACTTTGGCTAGTCATTTCTCTAGGAAGAACATTTCATGCCTACAGATCTTGGAGAATGAGCTGATGTCTGATGTATCTCACGCGTGGAAATCTAACAATCATAGAATATTTCACCATGGTAAATCTCTTTGTTATAAGATTTCCGAATTAGCTTCGGAGTCTAAAATTGCGAAGTCTCGTATGAGAAGAATATTGATACACGGTTTAAACCCGAGTATCGTCTCGACGACTATACAAGGTTGGTCTACACAACCAACCATTGATGAGCTGGAATATTTATTAGCAGACCAGGTGTCGCTGGCTAAGCAAATGGTAGGCGTAGTGATAAAGTCGGAAGACGAGGCGCTATATGAAAGTCAAGCAAAAGGAAAGTCAAATAGATATAACAATTAGGGAATCAAAAGACGAAATGAAGAAAACAACAAAAGGACACATAACAGAGTTACCAAAGAGGGGGAGCTCAAGAGAAGAGAAACGATAATAAGCAAAGAAATGATAAACCACAAAGAGGTGACAGGCATTTTCACAAACAACAAGATGATTGCTTCAATTGTGGCAGAAAAGGACATTTTGTAGGAGATTGTAGATTCAAAAAGAGACAAGTTGAAGGAAACGATGCCACTTCAGATACCAGGGATGACGAAAATAAAATAGAGTGGGACGTTTATGCATCCTTATCAAGGATAATATCCGAGGAAGCAAATATTGATAACACTATGGAAACTGAACAAGGCCAAGTAAGTTGTGCAGCAACAATGACAAATGACATTGGGCGTGTTAACTTTCACAATCTATGGATCATTGGCTCAAGAGCTCGAAATCATATGACCGGTGATAAAGATAGACCTCAAAGAATGACAGAATACAAAGGCGGTCGTGTTGTCGTCATGGCAGATAACACAAAGCTTCCAACTAGACACATTGGACATACAGTGATCACGTCAAGCTCAAATTCTCAGTCGGTAATACTACAAAACGTGATTCGCGTAGAAGGGATTAAGAATAATCTCTTGTCAGTATCACAGCTCACTGAGTCAGGTACTTATGTAATGTTAAGTCCACAAGATGTGAAGTTTTATCTTGATTTTAAAGTCATTGGGACACAAATCCTAGAAGGTGGAAAGAAGGAGTCAGTATATTTACTGACTTCTGAAGTAGCATATGAATATCCTACTAGTTCATCGGTTTCAAATACCATCTAACTAGTGTCACTACATTCATTATTTTTCAATTTTATGGATTTATTAAAATTCTTTGTGTAGACACTACACAATTAAAATTCACAAAAAATCTTATAATCCTAATACATTAGGACTTATAAAATTCCCAATAATTCGAAAAACAATAAATCATGAAATTTAAAGCTCCCACTAGTTTATCGGTTCCAAATACCGTCTAACTAGTGTCACCTTATTCATGATTTTCCAATCCTCCGATTATTTAGAAATCTCTTGTGCAGATACTATACAACTAAAATTCACTAAAGAATTTTATAGTCCTAATTTTGTAATGATAAAAATTTAGGATCTCAGAATTTTTTTGATAATCCGAAAACAATATATCATGAAAATCATTCACCAACTTATCGGTTCCATTTGCCGTTTAGTTAGTGTCCATATATTCACGATTTTCCAAATTTTCGATCATTAAAATTCCATTTATATAGTCTCTACATAATTAAATCCCTAAAGGATTTAAGATCTCAAAATCGAAATTTACCCAATAAATTTTATTTTATCATGTGAATATTATATCCAGATAAAATTCCGTTTGTTCAATTAATTTAATTAATTACCTAATCTAATCTAAATCAATTACGTTTCATACATGCTTTAGTAATGCCAAAAATTAATAGCTACATGTATGCATATGGTAGGAGTGAAATAATGAATATGATACATTGTATGGTATGACATTGTTATATCATATAAATAATCATCCAAGAAAATAAATGCATAACAATAAACCACTGAGATGCCCCGTATCTAACCTATTAATATAGAAAAGAACATAAACTCAAAATAATGGGCTTACTAATTTCTAATTGAAAAAAAATAGAATCCGTAAATAGTACATTGGCCTACCGGTTAGCTAGGCTATAACTTGGACTGGAGACCAGGGATCGAGCCCAACTAGGGGCTTAATTAGTGTGCGTGTGTGTAACATTTAAAAGGAAATAGAATCCGCATCAATTAATCAGCCTGGCAAAGTCTGCAACAAAATTTGTTCATAGCCCAACTGGTTCAAAGGGTCGACCTATAAGTGTGAGGTTTTGGATTCGATTTTTGGCTGGTGCAATTTTCTACTTTTATTTTTCCTAAATTTTATCAATTCTTCGGGAAAAAAAAAACTTTAATAAAAAGGAAAATGTGTGCCCTTTTCCTTTGTTGTATTAAAAGAAATTTGATTGTCCTTTGAAGCCATGACTCTTTCAGCAGCCATAGGTTTCCGGAAAAGGTAGACAATAACAATTGTATGCCTCTCAATATTTTGAATTACCATCTCTCTCCAAACCTTAAGCTGATAGGGAGGTAGATAATTCACATTTTATATATTCAACATGTATCTTCAAATGTGGGCCTGTTATGTTTCTAAGAGGCCCAACACTTGTTTTTTTGTTTGTTTGTTTTGGGTGCTGTGCTTGGAGCGGGGTTTGTACTCTTTACCTCTCTCTGATACCATATTGAGAAATATAAAAGAATGAAAACTTGAATGTGTTTTATTAATGATCCATGAGATTACATTTATAGGCAAAAAATGATAACAAGTCCAAGAGTTTGAAGTGAATAAGTGATGATATGTAGGCCTAGTGGGTCGGACTATTTGTAATTGGGCCGGGCCCAATATAGAGATTAAACAATAGAGATAAACGGGCCAGTCAGGCAGAACTCCACCAAGCGCTGACCAGACCAAGGGGCTGAATAGAATGGTTAGGGGAGCAGGACTCCAGCACGTTCTGTCCAGAAGAGTCTCTGGACAGAATAAGCAGCTAAGCATGACAAGACCGAGTCAGCAACGTCTCAACTGTTTACAGACGTGGGTAGACCCCACGTCCGATAATGTCTAGAGATAACCGGTAATAACTTCCCAGTACGCCAGGGAAGAAATTCATGATCTACAACTATATAAGGAACACCCTGAACTACGAGGGGGACTTGATTCCAGTTTATTATCTAAATTGGATACGTAGGCAGCTCTCTTGAGGAGTTCAGTCCAAAATTATACACAAATCTCTTGCCTCTTATATTGTTTTCCTAATTAGAATTACCTAATTACCCGATTGTAATATTCGAACAACATCATTTGGCGCTAGAAGGAGCGTCAAATTCTAGTTAGTGAGTGAGTGTTATAGCAAAATGGCAAGAAACCAAGGGAATTCGAAGAAGCAACAAACACAGCCAGAAAAAGAAAATCGAACTAAAGACAAAAGCCCAGATCGAAATGATCAAGGCACCGGAAAGAAAGTTATGGAAGAAGGACAGACAAGTAATCCAGACGCGGTTAAACAAATGTTGGTAGAAAACCTTGCAAACCTCAAAGGTGAAGAGATAAAAGCCATATTTGAGGCAGTTTTAAAAGCCAGAAATCAAGACCATGATGTTTCTGAAGCACACAATCGGCTTCAAACTACTAAAAAAGAAATGCAGGAAGCAGAGTCTAGCATACAAGTGGTAGTTACTCACCCAGATGGTGATAACGACAAGGCAGAGTTAGATGCTATTCTTAAGCCTAAACAAGATGAGTTTAGGCTGGTATTCCCTTTCACCGAGGACATTGACGCATTTCCTTGACCTCCGGGATTTAAGATCCCAAAGATCCAGGCATATGACAAAACTAAAGATCCGTATGACCATATGCATCAGTATATCCAGCACATGAATTTGTATAATGCTCCAGAAGAGTTGAAATGCAGGGCGTTTGCAACTCTTCTAACAGGAAAGGCGAGAGATTGTTTCAACAAGCTGAACCCCAGATCCATACCAGATTTCCCAACTCTGACCAGAAAGTTCATGCATGCATTCATTGCAGCAAGACCTTTCCAGAGGAACCGTACATACTTGCTGACCATTAGGCAAAAGAGTGATGAAACAGTGTTGCAGTTTATCAAAAGATTCAACAGAGAATCATCCCAGATAGCAGATCTGGATGATAAATTCTTAGTAGCATCCTTTGTGGCAGGTCTCAGGGAAGGACGGTTACATGCAAAGCTGAGCAGCAAAAATCCGAGTACAATGGAAGAATGTCTGGAAATTGCATACAGACATTGTCAGGGAGAAGAGGCTAACAGAGCCAAAAGAGAGAAATCTCACAGGGAATCCAAAAAAAGGAAAAACTGAGGATAGGTCTGATAAGAAGAGGAAATCTATTTGGGATAGGGTAACCGCTCCCATTTCTGAAAGGTTAGGGAAAAAAGGTGTTTTGCAGGACATAGACCTTATTTCTCTGAATAGATCTCGGGACCAAGTTCTGGCGATTATGGAAAAGAAAGGAATCGCCAAGACTCCTCCTCCGTTGAGGGGTCCAAGCTGAGAAGAGAGACCACACCAGGTGGTGCAAGTATTATAAAGATATTGGACATGACTCTGAACAGTGCAGGGATCTGATCAGAGATATAGATAAAGCAGCAATGGAAGGAAAGATCGACGAATGCATCGATCGAGCACAGGGAGATAATCCCAGAGGAAGGAGAGAAATTAAGAAACAGCACAGCGGTCATGACCGGTGCAATCAAAGGAGACACAGAGATCCGTCTCTTGATGTAGATGGGCATAGAGAAAATACCTCCATCAACACTGTGAACACGATCGTTGGGGGACCAGGAGAAGTTAATAAAGCTGCCTAGAAAGAGAAAAGTGGTAGCTCAGAAAAAGACGGAGAGGCAAAGAAACAGAAGGTAATGGGAACCGTTCAATACGGTCCAAGAGATGCACTACCAGCCATCGTAAGCAACGAAGGGCTGGTGATAGAAGCCGTTATACAGAATAATCTGGTCAGAAGAATCTACGTAAACACGGCGATCTGAAAGAACGATTGTATTATAAATGCGTTCAAGCAATGAAGCTAACAGACTCGGAGTTGACTCCTGTATCAACTCCTCTTTTTGGATTTACCGGGCCACCCATACATCCTGTGGGTTTGTTAAAGCTATTCACGAATTTTGGCAAAGGACCACAGATCAGGACTCTGGTGGTCAATTATGTGGTGGTAAAAGCTCCATCTCCATATAATGTGATTCTTGGAAGACCAGCACTGATTGATCTAAGGGCAGTGGTTTCACCGGCATATAACAGTATGAAATTCCCAACTTTTGAAGGAGAAGCTACTGTTAAAGGAGATGTAGATGCTGCAAAAAATTGCTATACAGCCACAATCAGTGGAAAAATAAAGGTGCAGCAGGTGACAATGGAAGATCTAGTCCCAGTTGAAGAAAAAAGTTGGCAGTCCAACGATCCTGTGGAATCAATAACGCTAGACGAATCGGACCCTGAATCCACAGTCAGCATAGGATCATGGATACCTGCTGGACAAAAACAAATACTGGTCAGAATCTTGAAAGATTACAAGGACGTGTTTGCATGGAAAGCAAGTGACATGCCTGGACTATCAACAGAGTTGGCTGTCCATAAACTCAACATTGATCCAACCAGGAAACCGGTAAAACAAAAGAAGAGATCTTTCACCCCAGAAAGGATACAGGCTGTCCAGCAAGAAGTGGAAAAATTGTTGCACGCCAACATGATTAGAGAAGTTATCTACCCAGAATGGCTAGCAAACCCAGTGCTAGTCAAGAAGCTAGATGGCAGTTGGAGGATGTGTGTGGACTTCACAGATCTAAACAAAGCTTGTCCTAAAGATAGCTATACTTCCCCTAGAATTGACAGGCTAGTAGATTCCACAGTTGGTTATGAAATCTTTGCTTTCTTAGATGCTTATAAGGGATATCATCAGATTATGATGGACCCTATAGATGCTGTAAAAACTGCTTTTATTACTGAATTTGGTTCCTACTACTATGTGTCTATGCCTTTTGGATTAAAGAATGCAGGGGCTACATACCAAAGGGCAGTCAACACCATTTTCAATCAACAAATTGGCAAGTCCATGGAAGTTTATGTAGATGATCTATTGATCAAGAGCAGGACTCTTTATCAATATTTGAAAGATGTGGAAGAAGTTTGTCAAGTATTAAGACAAACAAGGATGAAATTGAACCCCAAAAAATGCACTTTTGGAGTTAGATCAGGCAAATTCCGGGGTTATATGTGTTAGGAAATCTACGCGGGAACGCAGCGGAATTTAAAATTTTATTTCCTTTTAACCAGGATCGACTTCGTTTAAGCAATAAACAAATAAGCAGTAGACGGTAGTTACCTTGGTTGATCTAAAATATCGACACTTTGACCGTCTAAGGAGAGTAGTTCTGCATAGATCCGCCCAAGTGTTCGGCCTCTACCGCTAGTCCACACGAACAGCCCGCCGGAATCCCATCATGGATTGCTATTGGAAAACTCCGGTTGCTAGACCGGCCCTTTTCCCTCTCTCCAACTCTCTAAAAGATGCTCTCTATTTTACACAAGAACTATGAGCTCTTGCAATTGAGATGATACAAAAGAGCTTGACACCCACCTCTTATTTATAGTAGAAGTGGCGCCCCAAGTAGTTGTAGAGAAGAAGAAAACATTTTTCTAATAAAATAAGGAAAATATAATTGATTGATTTATCTCATTTATTATAATATCTTATATTAAATAAATCTAGGATATTGAATATTTCCAAGATATTGTCAATATCTAATATTGACTATATTTATTATATTACCATAAATCAATTTACACATGTGTATATATCACATATATATTACACAAATAAATTTATTAATATCATATATATATATATGCATACTTTGGTGCGCATGCATACAAATCCAATTTGCATTTTATGCACACACGCATGTATTCATAATATATCTATATTATTTTATTTTATTAATATCTAATATTAATAATAGGTAATATTATTAATTAAATTGCACAATCCAAGTGTATCTTATACACTAACAAGTTGCGCCCCATATGCCAATAAATTGGCATCCGGAATATTCTTTAATTAATATAATACTATTAATATCTTGTATTTAATTTATTCACAATAAATAAATACCACCATATTAATTTACCACTATAACCTTTATAGTCTCGAGATAAACTTTTCTTATTTGGTTATCACCTATAACCACATTTTAATCCGGCTAGATATTCTTATGTGTGTAACCCGATAGGCTTCCGAATATGTTGGCCGTAGACACAAAGTGCAAATTACAAAAATGCCCTTCATGCCTAACGATCACGGGATAGCGTCTAGCAACACACCGTGACCCCTAATCATCGGAAGAGTCAAATGCAATGACTACTACCTTTCATGTGAAACAGTTATCGTGTAACTTACAATCCCATCGCTTTAATAATATCCATACAGTCGTTAGTCGAGTGTCAAAACATCAACGACCGTATCTTATAATCTGGATATTATGCTCTCTCGAAGTAACTCATTTACTCCCATTTTGCAAAGATTCATGAGAGTAAGACATTCCTTATAAGAAGGCTATTTCGGATATTCGATCCCAATCATAGGATACGCGATTCCCGGACGACCAATCATGTATACTCCGCATGCTTCAGTATCACACCTAATCACTACCGCATGATCGCCCCGTGGCTAGGGGAAACCTCAATAGTGTCAAAGCATGACAATCCACACCGTGATGCCATGAAGACTCCCGTCTTAAGGATAATTACACAACCGCCACATAGTGTGACACTTATCCGTGTAAGTTGGTCAGTCTAACGTACGCATTCTCTAATACACGTCCACGTATAGTCCAAGTGTCTCTACACTTCGATAGATGAGATCTATCCCTGCCCTAAAGACAGAAGACATCTAATACGTGCTAGCCTGTTCATACTATCAATGTTCTGTTTAATAATACATCAGCCTAGAGACATTTAAGTATCAAACTTGTTAAAGTGATTAAAGATCTCATCAACCATCATCGCCTATCATGGTTTCTCTATCATAGTTTAATACTAAGGACGTTATCACATAACAATTCATAATTGGTTATTTAAAAGAACATATATATGACAACATAAAAGCCATTTTATATATGTATAAACATAAAGAAATAGTAGAAATGATCCGACCCGGTCGGATCCGGTCCAACCCGATTGGGTTTAGGACACTATTTCAACAATCTCCCACTTGGCCTAAAACCAATCACTCGCACACACAAGAACAAGTTGAAACACAAGAATCTCATGCAATACTCGCAACCAGCCCTAGCCATAAACGGATCGCTATCCGTGGGGACTCAGACTATCTTCATATCATGTTCCAAATGACCAAGTCAAAGGAACCGCCTCAACACACACACGAATCTCCGACGAGACCTTGGTCCTTGCTTCATGCAATGAATCCACTTACTATATCAGCTATATAGAAAAGGTGGATGAACCGCACAAGGTTCAGGAATGAACCTTCTAGATCCATGTACTTCTCCCGCTGCGCCTCTAAGGCACTACTGTGTTTTTGCTAAGTTGTAGAGTTTACAGTGACCCATAGGCTAGAACATTTTCCAACTCACTGTATCACTTAATCAAAGTGACTGCAAACCCAGACAGCAGCTCCCACTCGCTTTCATAAGACTCAGGATATACGTCTGTATAACTATATTTATCTAATTCCAAGGATAAACTAGGAACTCTTCCTTAACTTGTTTAAGGATATTCTCGACATTCACCAGATTTACTTTCATACTTGCACATGACCATTCATGGACTATGAACACCTGGCATTACCTTTATGATGGCTCCAATTTCCGTAGCAAAGGAAACCTTCCATAAGCATCATCATTCACCTTATCTTTAGGACCAACATCCTAACATAGATAGATCTCGAGAAGACCGACTAGCAGTATCCCCTATCGCGACCTAAGCTAAACTCCTTTAGCATCACATCTATATAGGTAAACTATAATCTAATAGCAGTTAAATCTATCGATATAGATTCTTATTTCTAAAATAAGAACTGCTAATCCAAGTGCTTTCGTAAAGACCTTGAACTACCAAACATTAACTGACCGTGACATGGGGTATTAATTCTCGAGAGAGATATCTAATACCTTGCTCAAAAATCATAACACACTCCCACTATCCATCTTGCACATTGGGCATATCCTTCTTTTGACTAAATCAAACTCCTTTGATTATCAAACAAAGAAATTGTCTAGAGAAACTTGTTTGAGTCCATAAATGGATCTCGTGGGCATACATATCATGTCATCGTCTAAGAACATCGAGCTTTCTGCCCAACGTATTCAACACTATCATATAGTCATGATACGAAGTTCTAACAAGTATTATCGGAATAGAACTGGGCTCAGCCTTACGGGGACATTCCCTTTAGGTAAGACAGACTAGGTTCATAACCTGGTTGTCACTGATGGAATCTAATTCAGATATTATGTCTCCTGGCCATATCTCTCAATCTTTCCTTTCAAACATTCTTTCATAAGTCGTGAGATATTCATTCATCAAGATGAACATACCAGCAGCCTTTTCAGGCTTGAGGTTATCCACAGACTTACAGAACTTTTGTGTGCACTGAGCAGTGATCTACACCTCATCGCTATGCGGCATCTACTCATGTTCCAATGGTTGAATATATCTTTGTGGTTCTCAAACTCTTTTGAGATCTAATTCACTCCCACTGTTTCTTTTGGAAGAAACACTTCCTTTAGAAGACAGCATGTTTGGAGACAAACATTTTGCTCTGCGGACAAGTAAATAATATACAGCGTGCTAGCTAAGACATTCCACAAAGTTGCATATGTCGTATTCGGCTCCAAGCCTTTCTGATTCTGCCTATGACAACTTCAAATCATCGGTTAAGATAGATTCGACATTATCCTCTTCCATATCTAATATGGAATTTATTCAACCTTTATCTTTGGAACTCGGTTAAGTATAAGGGCACTATCCCGAAATGAGTAAGGGATACTTCGCATGGCTTGCGTCACACTTTATCATATAAAGTGTTGTTTCCATTTTGGGAACACAATCTTATTACGTATCCCAAAGATGGTATCCTTCAAGGGAGAATCTGATTCTATTTCAGACAACTTCTGAAACACCCTTCAGGTATTAATTACTTCAATCCAATTGAAGATTAATTTCTAAGTAGCTCATCAATCTCGTATTCGTACTAGCTCGAATTTTTTGGGCTTTCCGAATTATCGTACTTCAATAAGTACATTCAACTATTTCTAAAATTAGTCCAAGAGAGAGACAAACAATTGTTTATGGTATAAATTGTCACAAGCCAACAAACATCAATATGTTTAGGCTCTAGTCAATCTTCTAGGTTTCATAACCTTTTCTTAAAAGGGTATTTTAGTCCTCTTTGGATAAGATACGTATAACCTACATGATTCACAATCATATGGTTCAGCATCATCAGAATGTCGTTTGATTACACGCTTCCCTTCCATAGAGACTGTGCCTAGAGTAACCACAAATCAAGGATAACAGCCATACAAATATTTAGTTGAGTTCTCATCACATATATCAACTATATAGTGACATCAATCTAGTATGTTAGATTCAGTGACCTTCCAACTTTATCGGAATTTACAATTGAATATGTCTACTAAATCCTAACAAATAATTGAAAGTATGTTCTTCATAAGAACCGGAACATAATAACATTTATTTAGTTCCCTTTATCGGTTTATTTAGATCCGAATATGGTAAGTGTCACAACGCTTGCTTCACCTTCCATATCTGCATTTAATCTTTCTAATTTAATCACACTCGTAAGATATCATTATCTTAGAGTTGACTTGAACTTAGATAGATTTATCTCAACTGACTTGCCTAGAATAGAAACTTCAATAAGTTCTCTATTTAAGCACATGCCCTAACTTTCCTTTTAATCCTTTAAGCACTTGAAAAATGTTTCTTGTTGTAGTCTTCATAAGACTTAAGAAAGATCACAAGAGCCATGTCTTTGATTTCCTTTCATAAAGAAAATCTAATGTTTATTAAATAGTTTATTTAACCTTTTAAATCGTATTTAAAACATTAACTATTTGATTAACCTTTAAGCAATGGTAGAGTTAAGTCGATACTTAAATCTTACAATTTTGAAAACAACCTTTCCAAAATTCGAAGTGGTCATTCTTATCCAACGTTTGAATTAATTGTCATCGTATGACAGAAAGATCATCTTGGATCGTATCCAATATATGACTAATTCGTTGAAACTTATTTCAAATGATTTAATCATATCAAGAGCTTCCGCTTTCATTAATAATTAAAGCCTTGGAGTACTCCATCATATATGTAGTCTCCTTGTCTCTAACTACTATAACGGGATCGCTCGTGTCATTGCTTATTTTAAAAGGATTAAAATTACTTAACCATATTTGAGAACGTTTCTCAAAAGGTAACAGTCATAATTTGGTTTTACTAATCGAGAATAAAACATAAATATAAAGTTTGCAAAAACTACAACATTAAAAAAATGAAAATAAAAGAGTGTTGTTGTTTATACACGCAAAATCAAAAATGGTCTTTTGATTTATGATTTTGCTCCCACTAGTCAACTACTCATAATTGACTTTCAAGGATTTTTCAAAATCCTTTAGTGGCTGGAATCCTATCTAGTTGACTCGATCCCCGACGTGGGCCGATCGACCGGATCAATTTTGACGGGTAGGTACTTCTTACCAATCGCGTCTAACGCGACTTCCAAAGTGGTTTGACTAGTCAACTCTTTGACAATTCACATCGCCTCATGTGATAGTCAACCTTATGTCTCTAAAATCGCACGGTCCCGACGGGGCCAATCACCGCAAGATTCTTAGTCGAGTCGTAACCCAAGTATTCATGAGATCACATAACGATCATATCTCGATAATGACGATATACCCGTGGTAGGTCAACTCCCGACGTGGGCCGATCAGTTGGATCCGAACAAGGGCTCTTCACCGTCACTATAATATTGGGAGACATATTATAACTCGATTTTTGTTGTGGGAGTAATTTTTAAATTAATTCACTTAATTAATTTCGAATTAATTCTCTTAATTAATTTATTACGGTCTCATCATGTATATCTATCTCTATAGACATACATCCTACACATTTATCTAGATCGTGCCTAGTCATGCATCTATCGTATCATATAAAATAAATATAAGCACAAAATAAATAAATGCGTAAAGTAACCGGTATGATCATGGACTTTTCCTAGGTGCGGTTTTGAATACAAACTGACGAAACCGCAGGTCACAATCTAAGGGTAGCTGCAACCGCGAATAGGATCTTTAATGCTCCATTCTCCAATGGGATCTTTATTTTTGTCTTTCTTTGGTCTTCATCTTCTGCTCCATTCTTGTTACATTTAATTCTATCTAATAAAATAAATACACCCGCCGCACACGGGGGGACTAACGGGAATGGGATAAATACAGAAAATAAACTAGGTCACGTTCTTCATAACGGCCTAGGACAATTTTTAAACCAACAGAAAAATTAAATCATTCACATCTATCCTATCGGTCAAGTCCATGATCAATCGGGGTCTATAATCATATTATATATGCTATATCTACTATATCTAATCCATACAATAACATCTTATGAAAAGATAAAATTAAAATTTAACTACTTGCGTCTTAATTAATCAATTAATATTTAATCTATTAAATAATTTTATCCAATCAATTAACTAATTAACATTTAATTAATTAAATGATTTAATCGAAATAAAATTAACGATTAATTTTAAACGATTTTAATTTTAATTTTAATTTTAATTAATTGGAACTATTCCAAAAATAAGTCAAAATTAAAATTAACTCTCTTTTGTTTCTTTCCTTTTGATTCTTAATCAAAAATGATGCCTTTGGTTTCCTAAACCAAAAAGCATCTTCCTAAACCAAATTTGGCTTAGGCCTGGCCACTTTCCAAAATCAAAATTTTAGAAGTGGCCTAGGCCTAGGCCTTTTACAAATCAAATATTTAAAATGGCTCAGCCTATTCCAAATCAAATATTTGGAAAGGCCAAATAATTTTGGTTTAGGCTCAGCCACTTTCCAAAATCAAAATTTTGGAATTGTTTGCAGCAGCCTTTTCCCAAATCAAATATTTGGAAGGGCTTAGCCTATTCCAAACAAAGTTTGGAAAGACCATTATTATTTTAATGCCATGTGGCATCCCTATGGCCCAAACTATTTGAATCATTGGTTAGTCACATGACACAACTAAACAAAGGAGATATCAATCACAACAATGAACCATATTGAATCACAAAATACACAAAACAAAAGTTTGGAGATCCTCTAGCATTGACCGGTCAACCGACTGCCGGCAGCAGGCTGCCCTGCCGCCGCCGCCACCGTTGGGATGGTGCCGCCGCCAGTCGGCCGAGCACCACCAGATCTCGTTTTTTCTTTTTTTTTTCTTTTCGTGTATCAATTTTGTAAATCAAAAAATCTTTCATCTTTTAATTACGTGATTTAAACGATAAAATTAACTATGCAATATAACATGCTTATTGCTTAAGCTCAAGCTCGCCCGATACCATTGTTAGGAAATCTACGCGGGAACGCAAAGAGAATTTAAAATTTTATTTCCTTTTAACTAGGATCGACTTCGTTTCAAAGAATAAACAAATAAGCGATGAGACGGTGGTTACCTTGGTTGATCTAAAAGATCGACGCTTTGACCGCTTAAGGAGAGTAGTTCTCGCATAGAGCCGCCCAAGTGTTCGGCCTCTACCGCTAGTCCACACGAACGACCACGGCACGGAATCCCATCATGGATTGCTATTGGAAAACTCCGGTTGCTAGACCGGCCCTTTTCCTCTCTCCAACTCTCTAAAAGATGTTCTCTATTTTACACAAGAACTATGAGCTCTTGCAATTGTGATGATACAAAAGAGCTTGATACCCACCTCTTATTTATAGTAGAAGTGGCGCCCAAGTAGTTGTAGAGAAGAAGAAAACATTTTCCCAATAAAATAAGGAAAATATAATTGATTGATTTATCTCATTTATTATAATATCTTATATTAAATAAATCTAGGATATTGAATATTTCCAAGATATTGTCAATATCTAATATTGACTATCTTTATTATATTACCATAAATCAATTTACACATGTGTATATATCACATATATAATACACAAATAAATCTATTAATATCATATATATATATATATATATATATATATATATTAACTTATCTTAACTTAGAAGTATATATTAAATTTCCATATTTGGACGACCAAATTTGTCCCATTATGAAACGGCGTCGTTTCTGTGTCTAGAGTTAGCTCCACTACCGCCATTCTTCTCCAGTAACAAACAAGGAAATTCTCCACTGAAGTCCATAGAGTATATGTTTCGATGCATGCAATCTGATGTTCATTTCATTCCTCGTTCTCCTTCTTGTTCTGTTTTCTCAGTGTTCTTCGTTCTCCATCTGTTTCTGCTTGGTCGGTGCTGTTGATTTCCCAACAATCTTCTACTCAGGTAATGCTTTGTTCGCCCTTTCTGTTGGTTTTAATCTGATTGTTTCAATTCCATAGAGTATATGTTTCAATTCCATAGAGTATATGTTTAATCCTTATTTCGTTTTATGTGCTGTGTATGATTTGTTTTTCACACTTTTTGTTATTCAATTTCTTTTGTTTGCTCTTTTCTTTGCTGCTTTGCTGATGTTGCATTGCATGTTGTTTTTGGCATATGCTTTGTTGCTACAAAAGTATTAAATTGTTCTTCTTGAAGATCTCTTGCAAATTAAAAAATGATACTTTGCGTCCTTCTGATGTCTGTCTGTTGTCTGGCTTGCAACCTTGGTCTAGTTGTGTGTGTGTGTTGTTCCTCTTTGCTAATTTGTAATAGGCATGCTATCTGGGTTTTTTCTTCATCATATGTACTTCGATATTCCTTGTTCATGTGTCATTTATGGAAAGGTCATAGCTTTGTAGCAACTTACTTGCAAATTGAAGATTGACATTTTTCTTCCTGCTGTGTGTGTCTGTTGTCTGGTTGCTGGGTGTCTGGAATGTATGGTTGCTTCTCCTCGTTCCTATTTGTTTTACATTGTTGTTCATGATGTATTCATTACCTGCTAATCATAGGTTGTTGCCTTGCTTTGCTAATTTGTAATAGGCATGCTATTTTGTTCTTTTCTTCATCATATGTACTTCTATATTCCTTGTTGATGAGTCATTTATGGAAAGGTCACAGCTTTGTGGCAACCTAATTGCAAATTGAAGATTGACATTTTTCTTGATTGATGATGTGTGTCTGTTGTCTGGCTTTCCTGCTGTCTTGAATGTATGGTTGCAGTTGTATTTGAGGTTTCATTTGTGATGTGAATCACCAGCAGTGTTGAACTTGATGACTCTGGATATTCGTTGTGATTTGTGGGATGTGGTTATGTGTGTTCTGTTTTGTTTCTTCCGGGTTGTTAGCTTATTCACTTTGTATGTTGTGTAACCTTTCAAATGGTTTTGCCTTGTTCATTATAGCCAATATGTTGTTGCAGACTTAAGGTACCCCCGTTGCTCCTGGATTTCCTACTTATTGCTTCTGTTGCTTGTGCCGTCGGTTCACTTTCAAGGTAATCCTAAGCGACGTCACTGTTTTCCCTTACGTTCTGTTTGTCACAATGTTCATGTAAGTTCTCATGTACAGTCCTGCCTGTAAGTACAGTTATTCGTGTTCCATATCATATTATTGCTTCTGTTACTTGTGCCGTCGGTTCGCTTTCAAGGTAATCCTAAACGACGTCACGGTTTTCCCTTACATTCTCTTTGTCACAACGTTCATATAAGTTCTCATGTACAGTCCTGCCTGTAAGTACAATTATTCGTGTTTCATATCGTATTAGAGCTAGGTTGTACACTTGTCCCAAGCATACGTGCTACCGTGATGGGTTATATTGTTGTTGTTATTCAGCGTTCTTAACTTGTTATTGTTTAACCCACAATATTAAAAGATAAATTCTCTCATCTTGAAGAATATATTTCATTGTTAATGCATATCATGTTACATGTTGCTGAACATGTATTCTCACTACTTATTTTTAAGATAAGAATACACTCCTAAGTTAAGGTTTAGAACTGTAGCCAAAGAGAATGATTTAACTGTCCCAATTTGGTAGAGGAATGTTACTCTGATTGGTCATGTAGGCGATGGACGATCAGAAACGGAATCTGCGAAACTTAAAGCGTCGCCAAGCTTATGCATCTATCAATGAAACTGAGAAACAATCTCTTCTTAGCTGTCGGCGTGCCCAAAGATGCTATCCGAAGGAAGCTCGAAAACAACCGGATCGCCTGCTCAGTAGGCGATACTCGGTGTATCTACTTCAGCACCAAATCTGATCTCCAATGCTGATGTGATTCCCAATGTAGGGACAATGTCTTCCAAGGCATACTTAAACCCTAAATTCTATCATTCGGTTGCATTTAGGAATGAGATACGTGCTGAGTGTCTAGCCAATGGTAGCACTTCTACTGATGGTAATGGTGTAGGCTCAGCCTTACCCATTGTACCCCAATGCCCTTACTGCTCTGCGTTCCATTTTTTTGATGAACCACCGTGCTTCTGTTGTTCTGAAGGTGAAGTGAAGGTTGTCACGCCGGCAATGCCACATATTTTACGCAATCTGTTCACTAGAACTGATGCGGAATCTGTTGCTTTCCAAAAGTACGCACGTACATAAAACAACAACCTATCATTTACTACATTCTCAGCACGGAAGGACAAGGAACTACTTAAAAATACTTTCGGTGTATACACCTTCAAAGTGCAAGGGAAAATACACCATTTCCTTAATCCATTAGACTCAGGAGTTGAAACGCCGACTGGAATTTCACTTTATTTCTATGACCCAGAATTATAGGTTACAGAGCGTTTGAAGGTTTCTGATCGATTCTCACCAGATACTATGATCAAGTTAACTGAAGTCCTAGCTAACAATCCCTATGTTGTTTTTTTACGCCAGCTTAAAGATCTACAGGTGCTTGACAAGTATCAGGTTTATATTATTAATGATCCCAAGCTTGATCAGAGGTTATATAATGAACCAACCTGCAGCGATGTTTCCGCGATAATATGTCTCCAGGATGAAACCGTCTTCAATCCAAAATGCCACATCCAAATATATTCCCAAAACACTACACCATACAGAATTTGTCATAACTATGGCTGCTATGATCCATTGCAATATCTGCTAATATTCCCTGCAGGATAGATTGGTTGGCATTATGGCATTGAGAAGTTGCCCCTCAATATGTCTAAGCAGAAACGTCATTGTCGCATGCCTCTTCCATTGTTAGACCCGAGCATTTCATCTGCAGAACAGCTGATTTACCAAGAGGAACAAGGCAAGATATGTTTGACTTATCTTCCCCTTTACTAAAAACCTAGTTTCTTTCCTTTGGCCAACCAATTCTGCTCCTTCGTTCGCAGCTGTGGAAACTGCTGTCCGTAAGCGGAATATTGTCTCCTGTAGACAATATTATTGCTACAACATGCAAATACGTGCGGATGACCAATCCATGCTGCTGCATACGGGGAGGTTATTTCAACAATATATTATGGACATGTTTGTGAAGCTTCAAACCTCTTGATTGGAATACTTTTACAAGCAACAGAAAGAGGTCAGGACGGAGTGTTTACAAGGATTGATGGACAGTATTGCGGCTGGAAACACAAGCACTTCCAATGTAGGCAAAAAATTCATTTTGCCACCTTCGTTTGTTGCTGGTCCCAGAGATATGAAAAAAAGATACATGGATGCAATGGCTTTGGTACAACAGTTTGGAAAACCTGATTTCTTTCTGACGATGACATGTAATCCATCTTGGTTAGAAATATCTCACCATTTACTCCCCAATGAATTACCGTAGAGCCGTCCTGATTTGCTCTCCCGAGTTTTTAAATCCAAACTCCAACTCCTAAAAAAAGATCTTCTTCAAGATAAAGTGTTTGGAAAGCCAGATGCATGTGTATACTCTATTGAATTCCAAAAGCAAGGTTTGCCTCATACTCACTTGCTGCTTAAAATGGCAAGGGAGAGCAAGCCTTTGAACTCTGAGGCATATGATCGTTTCATAAGTGCTGAATTACCTGATCCAGTAATAAATCCAAATCTACATAAACTGGTTTTGAAGCACATGATCCATGGTCCTTGTGGATCCTTAAATCCTAAAAGCCCTTGCATGCAAAACAAAAAATGCAAGAATAAATATCCAAGAAACTTCCAGGAATGCACTGTTCATGGCGCGGATAGTTACCCCCAATACATACGTCGCAACAATGGGTTGTCTGCTGTTGTGCGACATTGTGTGGTTGACAACCGGTTTGTAGTTCCATATAATCCCTATTTGTTAGCAAAGTATGATTGCCACATTAATGTAGAAATTTGCTCCACCATCAAATTAGTTAAGTACATATACAAATATATTTACAAAGGACCAGATAAAATTGCCTTTCAAATGTCACTGCTTGCTTCCGATAATGAGATTGAACAATACCAACGTGGTCGATGGGTTGCACCCCCAGAAGCTGCTTGGCGCATCTTTTCTTTTGACCTCTTTGAAATGCATCCAGCTGTAATTGCATTGCAATTGCATTTACCTAATAACCACTACATATCATTCCCATTTGACAAAGACTTGAGTACCATAGTATCTAATACCTTCTTATCACAAACCATGCTTACACAATTTTTCAATATGAACAAGACCAACCAGACTGCAATGTCTTTAAATCTTTTATACCATGAATTTCCTAAGTTTTTTGTTTGGGATTTCGGGAAATGCTTGTGGTGGTGAACGAAAGAAAGGTAGGGTTGTAGATCTAATTGTGTCTGGCCGCCCAATAGAAAAGCGGCGATATTATCTTCGATTACTATTGAATCATGTGAAAGGACCTACATCATATGCTGATCTACTAACATTCGGTGACTACCACCATCCTACTTTTAGGGAATCTGCTTTGGCTCGGAATTTGCTCTCAACTGATTCTGACCTTGACAAGTGTTTAGAGGAAGCTGTCGTATATGAAATGCCTAGACAGTTACGACACCTTTTTGCATCCATTCTTCTTTTTGCTTCCCATCAAATCCTCGTTCTATGTGGGACAAATACAAGCACATATTGTCTGAGGATTACAACAGAAATAATGGAGACAACGAGATGCTTCTTTCAGAAGGAAGTAGAAAAGCTTTACAGGATATATCTATGTTCCTAGAAGATATGGGTCAGAACCTGATTGACTTCCAACTTGGTGCAGAGGAAGCCTTTATCTTGGGCCAAAAAGGCTCCGTCAAAGAGGTCTCATGTGAAAGGAATATACAAGTTTCTCCTACTGATATTCTAAGTATTGACCAGCTTAATGATGAGCAGCGTTGTGCGTACGATACAATACTCAGCAAGGTCTTAGCCGGAGAACCATCCTCATATTTCATTGATGGCCCTGGTGGAACAGGAAAGACATACCTGTACAAAGCAATTATGGCTAAACTAAGGTCACAAGGATATGTAGTACTAGCCACTGCTACTTCCGGGGTCGCTGCATGTATGCTACCTAGGGGCAGAACTGCACATTCAAGATTCAATCTGCCACTACAACATGATGAGCAAAAATTTGCCAATGTAAGTAAGCAATCAGCAACAGCACAGTTGATTAAGGAGGCCAAAGTTATAATCTGGGACGATGCTCCCATGGCACATCGGGAGGCAATTGAGGCATTTGCAGTGATGCTTAGAGATATAACAGAGGTAAACCTACCCTTTGGAGATAAAACTGTGATATTTGGTGGAGATTTTAGACAGGTCTTACCCGTAGTTACAAGGGGAAGTAGGGAACAACAAATAGGTGCAAGCATTTTCCATTCACCTCTATGGCCTTACCTAACAAAGATCCAACTAACACAGAATATGAGATCCCTAAATGATCCCTGCTTTGCCACGTACCTTCTGTGAATTTGTAATGGTACAGAACCTAAGGATGAGGATAGTAACATTGTTGTCCCTGAGAGGATAACTATACCATTTACCGACGAAGATAAATCATTACAACAGTTAATTGATTTTGTCTACCCAGATATGACAGAGTTTGGCGCTGATGATAACATCGTAATGAACAAAGTATTACTAGCCCCTACAAATAGCTGTGTTGATGACATAAACCATGCCATCCTAAACAGAGCTAATGGTAACATGAAAACATACACAAGCATCGATGTTACTTTGGACCCTCAACACCAAGGAGATTACGAGGATTTTTTTACACTCATTAAATCCAAGTAGTCTACCACCTCATCAACTAATGCTTAAAATCAACTCACCAGTTGTACTGTTAAGGAATCTAAGCCGCACTGAGGGATTATGCAATGGCACTCGAATGCTTTGCAAAGAACTTAACACACATACAATAGTGACTGAGATTGGGACTGGACCCCACAAAGGCCATACTACTATCTTGCACAAAATTCCGCTGCAACCTACAAACACCGACAAATTTGGTATTGGTTTCAAGCGCTACCAGTTTCCAATAAGGCTTTGCTATGCTATGAACATTAACAAAGCTCAAGGCCAAACATTAGACAGAGTTGGAATATACCTACGTGAACCTGCATTTTCCTATGGCCAATTATACGTAGCTTTTTCGAGAGTCATAACATTTGATGCATTAAGAGTACTCATCGCACCCCCAACTTTAAGTGCATTTAATTGCGACCGAAAAAAACACAGAACATTGTTTTCCATGAAATAATCCAAAGGGCACAAAACTACTTACAACTATAATTGTTATTGAACAATGAATATACAAATTTGTACACTCTACTCTATACATAATACAAAAATATAAATAAAGATGAATGTGTACTTCCGGATATTTAATGTTGGTGACATGATATTCCAGAATGCCTACTCTTTACATATTTAAAAAATCTAAATAAACATAGATGTCTTATTTTCGATATTTAATGTTGGTGACATCGTCATTCAGAACGGCTATAAGAGCACAAAATTTAACCATTTCCGAGGTTACAACTGCTACTGCTGAATGGAGAGTGAAGGTTGTAGTCCTCGACAAAACCAATATCTACATAGCTAAGGATGGACGACGTATGCAGAAAGTGCTTATGGAAGATACTCAGGTGTGTTTAAAATTATTTCACCTTTCACTAACAATGCCTTTATCATTATGTTGTGTTTTATCATTATTTGTACATATTCCAAACAGAGCAACCGTGTTGAGGGCATTCTGTGGGACCAGAACATAGACTTGCTAGCCAGAAGTTTGTTTCCGTTTTCAACATATATCATTGGAGGGGCGAAGGTCCAGCCAATTAAAGAAGCATATCAACACTTGTCTCCTGGGATGACACTGGAATGGATATTCATGGCATCAACCTATATACGCCCAATAACAGATCCAGAACAAAAGCTTGTGTATCCAAGGATACAGACAACTTCCTTTGATAACATTCCATCTCTCATTGGAACCAGAAACCCAATAGGTATACACAGGTCCTCAAAAAATTACTTTGGATTTTCTGTTGTGTACATTAGCTGTATATAAATTTATTCATTTAGAACTATTTCCATTTTCATTCAACAGACATCATGGCCACAGTCGTTGACATTAAGCCTCCCAGAGAACTTGTTGCACGAGGAAAAATCACATCGCTGCAAGAATTTATCGTCGTTGATCAAAGGTAACCTCATTACTAAGAAAACATTAGATTTAGCTATATTGCAAAGATGCTCCTCTCCTCGTCCATTCCCAGACTTGTAACACAACTTTTATTAGCATAGAGTCACTGCTTCGCATCACTGATTAACTTTGGTCCTTTACTGGTTTTCGCATTTTTGTTGAATGTAATAACGTCATTTTATGCACAGTATCTTCTGCCACTATACCATCAAGGGAATACAAAGCCATTATTGCACTTTTCCAGTTTACATATACGTCACTAGCTTCCATTGCTAATAGTCTGATGATTGATTCAATGTGTGACTACCTCAGTGCAGAAAAGTATGATTTTTGACGTCGTAACCTTGAACCTGAATTACCTTACGTTTGCTTAGTAATCTTTATGTATCTTTACATGATGCCTGTAGTTAGCCTTTGTATGCTACTTCTAAATTTCCATTCAAACTGTGGTTCATAATTTTACTCGTAATATTGGTTTTAGTTTTTCTAGGATGATTTGCTTTTGTTAGGTTGTTTGCGGATTTTATTTGGAATGAAAATAAACAGTACATTTTATTAAAATTAAGGAAGCCTTACATCACACGGATTTTAGGTTATTAGCCTCTAAGAAATCCAAACGTATTATCCTGTAACCTGAGTTATAGGACTGGAAAATAAATAGTTTAAACAACATGCCCATTGGGCAGCTCACTGACATCTCTTCTGCTGGTTCTTCGACGCTATTGTTAGCATGGTCCTCTTGTACCCTGGCTTCCAACATAGCGCATTTTCCCTGCCACATTTGTTCAACCTCATCTGTTCTTTTGTAATTGCCTTCTGTTGCTTGAGTTCTTCTTCAGTCTGGTGCATCTTCTTCCCCATCTTTTCTTGATCATCTTTGCTATTGTATAGCTGTATTCCTTTTCTATCACGTTCCTTTGCCAAACTCTTCACAATATTATCTGGATATGTGCCCACTTTAACTATGTCTGCATCCGTAATTGGTTCCCCGTCTAATTTGATGGGAATTGGCGGTGCGTAGGCATCATAGATTCCTTCTTCCATTTCATAGACTATAGCTGGGAAGTTGCTTTTAAAAGACATGTTATGCTTCTTTTCAATATTGGACTGCCTAAACTTTTCCACTCAGAATAATGGCTGTTTGGTTTCTTAGTGATTTACTAGGGCCTGAATAAGACCACTTATAACCTAGGCTCATATGGGAAAAGATATTATGGTGCATTCAATTTGGGGTGGCATTGTTTGTCCTTTAATGAACAATTTAAAAACAACATTTACATTACCAAAGCCATATTTGACTGATCAGACACGTCTCCAATAACCAGCCCTGCACCTTTTTACATTACCCACATAGCTTACCTACACCAAGGCTATACCCAATTAATGAAGAAATGACAGATGACCTGAAGACAATATTAAATGCAAAAGCACACATTTCAAATACACGCAACCCTACCAAAAACCAGAAACATTTACACTCATATTAACTACATCAATTATACCATAAAAACCCCAAACTGGCTTAAAAAAATAAACTGCAAAAAAAAAAAACCGTACTCATATGGAGTGCCATGACGTAATATATATTTCTGCAGTCATACAGGTACTATGTAATATAGTTTCGTTAATCAGTCTAACATTGTTCTTGTTCTCAAACAGCTTCAAAGCCTATCCACTGACAATGTGGGCAGAATTTGTATCAAATCAGGCAGCACAAATACATCAGAAAAAGCAAACAATGCCTGTCATTGTATGCAGGCGACTCATAGCGACAAGATACTCAGGTAAAGACAGTGCAAAATAATACCCACAACACATATACAAATTCAAAATGGCAACATAACCATTCAAAACTTTGTGTTCATGCAGGTGGATGACTATCCACAGTTCCTTTCTCCTACATCACAGTGGATCCAGATATGCCAAAAGCAAGACAGATGCAAAATTGGTAAATATGAAATAAGGACTTTCTTCCTCCTACACTTGTATATATAACAAAATCAGCCAAATGACTGATCAATTATGGTACAGGATCAGAGAAAACATAGACACAATCAGAACCCTGGCCAAGACAGCAGGCAATAAAAGTGTAGACATCATATTTCAATCCAACAAAGAAAGCGGTACAAAAGACATACAGATCACCCAAGACAAGAACAAGGTAATAAATAATACAATAAGTTAATAGTTACTGTAAATAGTAAGAATCAAATTCAACCAACAAATGATTGTCAATTTCAATTACAGGACATACACATCACAGGCACAATGTCCATCCCAAATATCTCCCAAGTAATTCACTACTCCACATGCCCAAAATGCCAGCAACCAACCAAGGCACAGGGAAATGAGATATTTCATTATAACACCTGTAATGAAGATGAGATCGCAGTACCAAGGTAATATCGTACACCTATACATACTACAACTATAGTTAGTACAAAAGAAACCAACAAAATATAATCATTCAAATCAAAACAGATGCAAAATAGTGGTGGAGTTGGAAGATGATACAAGAAACATTGCAGCAACATTGTTCGACAAACGTTACTGGCTGACTATTGGAATGTCTTTGCGATCTGGATACATAACATGGATTCTAAGGTACACAAATATTATCAGCAGCCTATAGCATATCGTAACATACTATACAATTGACTATAATATATTCCACAGGAAATAAAACAATTGCTGATTATGGCAAATCTGAAACTGGGGGGAAAAAAATCAAGGCACAGATTAGAGCATCAGGGAAAAAAATATACTGACCAAAGAACAAGGTATAATGTCCAAGACTGGATCGAAACTCGGATCATTTGGTCGATCGAAGTATTGGATAAAAATAAGACCACTAAACAGATGGAAGATACTCCAGGTAACTATAAACTAATACAATTTAAAGCAACTTATGTATTAACCAGTCCTACAACAATACACTAACATAATACATACATGGAATATTTCTGAGAAAAAGAGAGCAAAAGAGACCAAAGGAAACGGCAATTTGAATCAAGCACGAAACCACCGCCACTGCAAACACGGACAATCCCACAAAAACCGACAGTTCAATGCTGAAGAAGGTAAAACTTGAATACCCCAATCAGCAGTCACAATAGGGAACGTTGGAAGGAATCTACATCATAAGCAATTTTTGCAAGGCTTATGGATGCGCCCAAAAAACAAGCTGAGGACAGACTAAGTTTTTTGTTCAACATGAAGCAGCTTGGAATATCCCAAAACTACCCAAAACTTTTTTGGCTAAGTACTGAAAATGTATGTATATTTCTAGATGCTAATATGCACATCTATAATCAACAGTAGTACCTTATGTAATACAATTATGTACATTATCGTAATCTGCAAGGCATTAACCAAACAAAACCGACCCAAAACAGCTACATACAAAAAATAGGCGCCCAAATCACCACCATTATTCATAAACAACAAAATACAGGGCTTACTGTGCATCGCACAGTAACAAGAATCAGTTTAGCGCTGCTAATCTTCCTGTTAATCGCTGAACTTCTTTAATATTCTTCGGTTCAGGCATGGTCTTTAAAGCTTCTAATTTATCAGGGCTGGCCCTGATACCTTCTTTAGATATCATATAACCCAGCAATTTGGCTAATCTAACTCTAAAAGTGCATTTTTTAGGGTTCAATTTCATCATTGTTTGTCTTAATACTTGACAAACTTCTTCCACATCTTTCAAATATTGATCAAGAGTCCTGCTCTTGATCAATAGATCATCTACATAAACTTCCATGGACTTGCCAATTTGGTGTTTGAAAATGGTGTTGACTGCTCTTTGGTAGGTAGCCCCTGCATTCTTTAATCCAAAAGGCATAGACACATAGTAGTAGGAACCAAATTCAGTAATAAAAGCAGTTTTTACAGCATCTATAGGGTCCATCATAATCTGATGATATCCTTATAAGCATCTAAGATAGCAAAGATTTCATAACCAAGCTGTGGAATCTACTAGCTGTCAATTCTAGGGAAGTATAGCTATCTTTAGGACAAGCTTTGTTTAGATCTCGTGAAGTCCACACACATCCTCCAAGCGCCATCGACTTCTTGACTAGCACTCGAGTGCGCTAGCCATTCGGGTAGATAACTTCTCTAATCATGTTGGCCTCGCAACAATTTTTCCACTTCTTCTTTGGATGACTTGTATCCTTCTACGGGGCGAAAGATCTCTTCTTTTGTTTTACGGTTTCTGGTTGGATCAATGTTGAGTTTATGGACGACCAACTCGTTGATAGTCCAGGCATGTCACTTGCTTTCCATGCAAACACGTCCTTGTAATCTTTCAAGATTCTCGACCCGATGAGGTATCCATGATCCTATCGCCGATTGTGGATTGAGTCCGATTCGTCTAGCGTTATTGATTCCACATGATCGTTGGATCGCCAACTTTTTCTTCATCCGGGACTAGATCTTCCATTGTCACTCTTTGCACCTTCATTTTCCAGCGATTGTGGTGTATAGCAATTTTTTGCGATATCTACATCTCCTTTAATGATAGCTTCTCCTTTCAAAATTGGGAATTTCATCTTTGTTATGTGCGGTGAAACCACTTCGCCTTAGATTAATCGGTCTTTGGTCTTCCAAGAATCACATTATATGCAGATGGAACTTTTACCACCACATAATTGACCACCAGAGTCCTGCTCTGTGGTCCTTTGCCAAAAGTCGTCAATAGCTTTAACATACCCACAGGATGTATGGGTGGCCCGGTAAATCCAAAAGAGAGTAGATACGAGGAGTCAACTCCGAGTGCCGTTAGCTTCATTGCTTGGAGCGACCGTAATACTGAAGACGCTTATCTTGTTGCCCGTGTCTACCCAGATTCTTCTGTATAACGGCTTCTATCACCAGCCCTTCGTTGCTTACGATGGCTGATAGTGCATCTCTTGGACCGTATTGAACGGTTCCCATTACCTTCTATTTCTTTGCCTCTCCGTCTTTTTCTGAGCTACCATTTTTTTCTTTCTGGGCAGCTTTATTAACTTCTCCTGGTCCCCCAACGATCGTGTTCACAGTGTTGATGGGGGCATTTTCTCTAGGAGACGGATCTCTGTGTCTCCTTTGATTGTACCGGTCATGACCGCTGTGCTGTTTCTAAAATTCTCTCCTTCCTTTGGGATTATCTCCCTGTGCTCGATCGATGCATTCGTCGATCTTCCCTTCCATTGCTGCTGCATCTATATCTCTGATCAGATCCCTACACTGTTCAGAGTCATGTCCAATATCTTTATGATACTTGCACCACCTGGTGTGGTCTCTCTTCTCCCTTGGACCCCTCAACGGAGGAGGAGTCTTGGCGATTCTTTTCTTTTCCATAATCGCCAGAACTTGGTCCCGAGATCTGTTTAGAGGAATAAGGTCTCTGTCATGCAAAGCACCTTTTTTCCCTAACCTTTCAGAAATGGGAGCGGTTACCCTATCCCAAACAGATTTCATCTTCTTATCAGACCTATCCTCAGTTTTTCCTTTTTTGGAATCCCTGTGGGATTCCTCTCTTTTGGCTCTGTTAGCATCTTCTCCCTGACAATGTCTGTATGCAATTTCCAGACATTCTTCCATTGTACTCAGATTTTTGCTGCTCAGCTTTGCATGTAACCGTCCTTCCCTGAGTCCTGCCACGAAGGATGCTACTAAGAATTTATCATCCAGATCTGCTATCTGGGATGATTCTCCGTTGAATCTTTTGATGAACTGCAACACTGTTTCATCACTCTTTTGCGTAATGGTCAGCAAGTATGTACGGTTCCTCTAGAAAGGTCTTGCTGCAATGAATGCATGCATGAACTTTCTGGTCAGAGTTGGGAAATCTGGTATGGATATGGGGTTCAGCTTGTTGAACCAATCTCTCACCTTTCCTATTAGAAGAGTTGCAAACGCCCTGCATTTCATCTCTTCTGGAGCATTATACAAATTCATGTGCTAGATATACTGATGCATATGGTCATACGGATCTTTAGTTCCGTGCCTGTATATTTGGGATCTTAAATCCTGAAGGACAAGGAAATGCGTCAATGTCCTCGGTGAAAGGGGATACCAGCCTAAACTCATCTTGTTTAGGCTTAAGAATAGCATCTAACTTTGCCTTGGCGTTATCACCACCTGGGTGAGTAACTACCACTTGTATGCTAGACTCTGCTTCCTGCTTTTCTTTTTTTAGTAGTTTGAAGCGGAGTGTGTGCTTCAGAAACATCATGGTCTTGATTTATGGCTTTTAAAACTGCCTCAAATATGGCTTTTATCTCTTCACCTTTGAGGTTTGCAAGGTTTTCTACCAACATGTGTTTAACTGCGTCTGGATTACTTGTCTGTCCTTCTTCCATAACTTTCTTTCCGGTGCCTTGATCATTCCGATCTGGGCTTTTGTCTTTAGTTCGATTTTATTTTTCTGGCTGTGTTTGTTGCTTCTTCGAATTCCCTTGGTTTCTTGCCATTTTGCTATAGCTTCTGAAGATTCCAAACTGGCCACCTTGGCATTAGCCTCATCCAGGTGCACCACTTTTTGCTGCAGGGCGGCAATATCCCTAGCCATGCTAAAGGTCTTCTTATGTAATGCCTTTCCAAAGTGGTAGCACT
Organism: Gentiana macrophylla; assembly: GCA_026214975.1. Lineage (NCBI taxonomy): Eukaryota > Viridiplantae > Streptophyta > Magnoliopsida > Gentianales > Gentianaceae > Gentiana > Gentiana macrophylla. The sequence goes on from CM047817.1 coordinate 66,607,496, forward strand.
GCAGAAGGCAAAATTTTATAAAAACAGAAGTTAAGGAAGAAGAGAATAGATGCTATAAAAAAGTACTTACCGAATCAGCAAAATCATCCGCAGACATGTCCTCAAAATCAAATGAGGAATCACTAGCAAACGTCCCAGATGAAGCAGGCCTGTGCCTCTTCTTACTTTTACGAGACAACGTCCTCAAGTGCACGACATCGAGCGTAAACCTGGGTTTGTAGGAGGAACTTCCAAGTCGATTGACGTAATATTCTCAGCAATGCTTGGTAATATCTGAACAGAAGACTCCTTCGCAGCCTCTTTTTCCTGAGAAGCACCACCAGAGTCAGTGACTCTCTCCCCGGTATCCTTCTGAGTAGAAACCTCACCACCTTCAGGAATGACAGACAAGGTCCGTTCAGAGTCCTCAGGTATCTGCTCTGTCTCTTCCTCCTCATCGGCATCGATGTTGATCAAATCATCTACGTTGGCCACTACAAAGACGAAAAAACAATTAAATTCATTCAAAACATGAACAAAAAACAAATACACACGTACATCTTCTATACTGTTTTTTGGAGAATTCCACATAGCCAACAGGCCTGCGATCTGAAGTGAGCAAAGATCTATCGAGCGAGAACTTATGAAGTCTAAGTTAAGGGAAATTTTATTACTAACGAGATACTGGGACAAAGTAGCATCAATGAAGTCTTCCAAATTATCTTTCATGGAAGAGGTATTCCATCGCCCCAGGTTGATATCCGTGTTATGCTTCACAAAGAAGAAGTGTTCTTGACACTTCTTCTTGGTTTTATCTTCGCCAATTATAGGGATAACTGGAACATTAGCCCTACGGCAGAAATGATACCACCCCCCGCTACCTTGCGTTAACTTGCATTGGTAGAAATTCCTAAATAACGTTACGGTGAAGGGAGTGGTGTTCAGACGACACCAGATCATAAAACCTATGAGGAATTTGACGCTATTTGTGTGGATCTGGCCAACTCCTAACTTGTAATACTTTATTATCTCTACACACCCGAGGAGAGGAATCATAACCCACTTGTGAAGGCGATCAGCGTACACTGTCATTTGATGAGAAACCACTTGGGGGTTATAAGTATATTCAGTGGATTTTGGGAGAACAACTTCAAAAGGATCAGTGTGAATTTTGTAAGTTTTCAATAAACTGGATAATTCGGTTTTGGTCATCTTGCTAGCAACACCATGGCAAGCCATTATAGACTTGGTTTTATCAAATCAATTGATCTCCCTTTTTAGAGTATTTAAAAAAGCAGAGTGGTCTTCTGGATATTGATGGACAATGGAAGTGGGAGTAAAAATCCCAGGAGGAAGAAGATGAGAAGGCAACAGACAAAAAGGGTTATCCCCAAAAGTGGAAGTATTTCTCAAGTCAATCGAAGAGGACGGATGATCAATGTTTACTAAAATTTCAAGATTAGAAATTGGGTTAGATGAATTCACTTCTTCACTCTCTACTGCGATCGAAATCTTTTCTGGAGAGTCAAACAACCTTTTCTGAGAACCGCCAGAGGCGATGTTGCTCGAGACTCATGAGCGGAAAGAAGATTCAAAAGAAGTAAAAGAACAATGTAGAAAGGGACTTACTTGTAATTGCTGAGATGCGACTCCAAAGGTCTGAAATAGACGAGTTGTTTGACAAGAGGGGGATGTGACAAGAAGTGAAGCGACGTAGGGGTTCAATTCACAGTTATAATAATGACCGGCTGTACTTTGGCCTCGTTTCATTATACAATAATGACGAAAGGTAAAACGTTTCAGACTAGGGTAACTATGAAGCAGTCCACCCCAGTCTGGGGGGGACTTATGATGATATGTGGGTCGGACTATTTGTAATTGGGCCGGGCCCAATACAGAGATTAAACAATAGAGATAAACAGGCCAGTCAGGAAGAATTCCACCAAGCGGTGACTAGACCAAGAGGTGAGCGAGAATGGTTTGGGAGCGGGACTCAAGGCACATTACATGCAGAAGAGTCTCTGGGACGAGAATAAGCGGCTAAGCATGACAAGACCGAGTCGACAACGTCTCATTGTTTACAGACGTGGGTAGACCCCACGTCCGATAATGTATAGAGATAACGGTAATAACTTCCCGATGCGTCGGGGAAGAAATTCACGATCTACAACTATATAAAAGAACACGCGAACTACGAGGGGACTTGATTCCAGTTTATTATCTAAATTGGATCGTGGCGAAATTCTCTCGAGGAGTTCAGTCCAAAATTATACACAAATCTCTTTGCTCTTATATTGTTTTCCTAATTAGAATTACCCAATTACCCGATTGTAATATTTGAACAACATCAATAAGCTACTGATATGAACTAATCTAGTGGGATATGAAAAAACAAAAAAAGGATAAAGTAGTTTTAATCCCAATTTGAATTATTTATCTCCTTTTATACGAGAATTACTTAAATAAGGAAAGAATATTATCTATTAACAAATCTTCATAATTGATGGAAACTAATTTCTCCTCTAGTTATATTGTTAATAAATTTGAAGTATAGGAATCTGAAAATAATAATATCATTGATGCACTGATAGTAAGATAATGACAAATTGTTGGATGGCCGACTAATTAAGGACATAATGGAGAAAAAAATCAGTGGGTGATTAAAAATTGAAATTATTATTTTTATGATTAAATTTATTATCTTTATATTTAACATTTGTTACATAACAAATTTAACACGTCATAGTATGATTTTTTTAGGGGGAATGAGGGAAAAATCCAAATTTTGACCCAAAATAAATAAGTAGGACACACTCCTTTTTTTAGTTGCAAAAAGGACAAAAAAAAATCAGACGCACAAAAATACCATTTTTCTAATTCGCGCGCTGCTTTCATCAAAAAAAAAAAATTTCCTGAAAATACATCAAAATGTTGTTAACGTTGCTTCTTCTTTTAAAAACCACCGTAACTTTTAATTTAGAACTCCGATCATCAAAAAAATTTCACCAAAATTCATATTATTTTTATCTTCGTTTTGAGATAAATACGATCTTTCTTCCGAGCGTAAATTTTGAAAGGCGAAAATATATTTGCATTAATTGGAGCGTTTTTTTATAAGCGGCCAGTAACTTTTGATTTAAAAAACCGATCATCAAAATTCTTTCACCAAAGTTCATAATTTGTTTTTCTCTTCATTTTGAGATCTCATATGATACCCTTTCGACGTAGTTTTTAAAAGATGAATTTAATCGCATTTCTGATGATCGCGAGATCGAGTATCGCGAATACATTTTATTAACAAACACAATGACACAATTACCATTATCATTATCATTAATAGTATACGATTAGCCAAAAATCATGGACTCGGCAAGCTTTACAACAACATTAACAACCTATATTACTTTATGGATTAAAACGGAAACAATCCGTAAACTAAAATCATTTGACAATAATGTAATTTCTTTAACACCCAAAAAAATTGTGTATTTTGAAATAACACATTCAATCACAATTAACGCATTCACTCACAATGGAAAAAATTACAACATAAACTACAAGAAAATGGGTTTTTTGTGAGAAAATAATTGTGAGAGCATGCAAATCCTCTCACAAAAATCATATAATTTAAATTATTTGTGAGAGTAAAAAATTTATATAGCTAATTGATGTAGTTTTATTTATAAGCTCTCTATTCCCGTCACGTTTTGTATTGTATCCCGTCCTTATTTACACACCAAAATGATCCCCTCATTACAAGAAAATTATAATTTTTTTAAAAAAATGATATCTGACACAACCCAGATTTGTATCGCATTAGTAGTATGACGTTCATTTCTTGTAGATTGATAAAGATGAGTCTAAATTGATCTTGATATAAACCCATCATAATCAAATATGTATATTACCATCATGTCAATCATTGTGATATAATCGTTTGTATCCGTATCATACTAATTTTATTTATGTTCCGGAATTTGGAGACCCCATGGATAATTTTTTTAGTGAAACAGGCTGCAAACCATCCCTCCATTATTTTGGGCAAAATTTTCCAAATATAATAACCCACTAAGAAGAGCGTGGCTTTTCTGTTTCATATAATGTTATTCATATGTTCTATTTCTCCCCATTGATTGACCGATTGTTTATTTTCATTTTGATCTAATCTCTAGGGTTTGGTATCGGCGAGATTCAATTGCACCAAAAATCAAGTATTGGTATAATCAAACCAACCCAGTAGCATTCTTCCTACCAAGGATAAGAACCATTCAGTTAAGGTAACAATAATTTTGTGTTGGCTTGATATTTTGGTGTTTGGGTTTGTCTTTGTCTGTGCAAAAAGGTTTTTTTTTGTCCATTTTGAGCTATTCGGTGGAAAAAAATTGTTTGTCTTTGAAAATCTCACTGGATACTTCCCTTGATTTGGCTGAATTTGGTATAGTTTGGTTTAAATCCTGCAATTTTTGGGCTTCTAATGATGTATTTGGCTTGAAAAGACTCGTTTTTTTATCCTTATAAGTTATAAATATGTGTTAGGAACTTTTGGAGCTTTGTGTATTGTGGTTTTGTATTCTTAGTGAGAAGTTTCAAAAGAAGGTTTTATATGAAGAATATGCTTTGCTATGTCTTTGTGTTTTTTTAATTATACAGAACAACTTTGATGGCGTAAAGAGCTGCAGAGCAGTACACTTTTAGCATTCCTTTATAGCCCAAAATGAAAGAGCATTGGTTATTAGGAGCAATAAATGGGCAAATTTGATTTTTCTATCCAATAGATGTTGTCAAGTGCTAAAAGTAAGCATATATCAAGGTTTTTGGCAACTTTGTGATCAAATAAATGTAATTTTGTACAATTACATGGATATATTTTAATCTTGTTTCTCAAAAGATACTAAAACAAGTATTCATGTAAATGGAAAAAACTCTGAACATTACTGAATCACAAATTATGCTATAGAAATAGATTCTCAGTAATCGCATATGTATGAATATTAGATCATTTAGAGTCATGTTTCTTCTATAGGTCCAAGGCTTCAAGCATTCTATTTTATCAACCTTTTTTTGTTGTGACGATGAGGTGCAATTCATTTCTGTTGTTACCCAGGCTTTATGCAATTCTGATTAAAACCAGAAAAGAAAAAAAAGAATGGAACAACTTTACAGAGGAAATTTAAGGACCTGTCTTGTGGTGCCGTTACCGTACTTTTTTCAATTTCGTTCCTGCAGTTCTGGAGTTTGATTATTGTTCTGTGAATGTTATGACTATTTATGTGTTGTGTTATTGCCTATTGACAGCATGTGTATGAACATCTTTGTTGTTTTCCACGAGATCATGCATAATTTTCAGAACACATGTTTATTTTGAGTGCCTAAGCATCTGAGAATTGAGAAAGGTTATAGTGTGTGTGCATTGTGGCTGTAGAGGTTGTGCTAGCGGAGATTGAGTAAGACACGAGCGTTATGTTGTGTGCACTTGTATACAATTAATTTACTTTCTTATTTCAACAGATGAATTTTATGCATGGGAAAAATAGCAAGGGATGCATTGAAAAGGCTACCGCATTTATAGCACCTGGGCAGCTAGCCAAAGAACGTGTACATGGACAAAAAACATCGAAGATTGTGCAAGGAATTGGAAATCAAAAAGTACAAAACATTGGCACTCATAAAATAATTGGTAAGTGTTGAGTATTTCTGGTGAATTAGTGAAGTAATTCACTTATTCAGTCTGTGTGTTTGTGTGTACCCTGCTGCTCTCGTTTGGTATTCTTGTTATATACACATACACTGTTGACTTGTTCTACACCTTAAACACATTAGCTGCATTCTGGTGCACTTGATCATGCTCCATATACATTATTGCACTTGTTGTTTTGCACACTATCAGGCCCTGCACTTGCTATTTTTGATCAAGCACACATTGTGGCAGTATCACTACTCAACAGAAAAAAAATCACAGCAACAGAAAAAACAGCATACTTCAGCACGAAAGACGTGTTACATGATTAATTCATAATTAAAAGGAAAAACAGAGTTTAAAATTAAATATAAAAAAAGAGCATATATGTGTGACATATTTGAATTGTAAATGAATAAATTGAAACTACTCTATAACACCCTAGTCTGAAGACAAAAACTTGGTTCAACATACATACCTTCAACCAGAAGCAGAGTATTTAGTAGCATAACTAGAGGACTGAAAAGAAAGCCCATTGGTTATGCAGGAACTACTACTTCAGCACGAAAGATGTCTTACATGATAAATTTAGTAATTAGAAGTAAAAGAACAGAGTAAAAAGGAGCAATCATGTGTGACATATTTGAATTGTAGGATGAGAAAATTGAAAGTACTGAGACTTGCTATTTATGATCAAGCACACAATTTGTTGTGCATTGGTTCAGTTACCTTGCACATAGTATGATCTTGTGATTTTGCTCTTGATCATCTACTTATCCTGTGTGCTTTTACTTCCGTTTTTGCACATCTGTGTTGCACCACATCACTGTCTTTGCACTGTTGAGATCTGAGCATTTTCTGAACCTGTTCCATCTATAACTAAGAAATATAATATTAACAAGTACTTTTTCATTCAATAGGTGGATTTTCATCCCACTCTCTTTTTCTCCATTATGGTGAAGATAAATGGGAAGAAGATGATTTCTGAGAAGATAGTTCTTTCTTGGATATATTGTGATTTGCAAGAATTTCATTGACATCTATTCGCGGTGTCAAAATTACGGATGAGGATGGTAAGGCAATAAGAAATGACAAGGATGTGCTAGCCATGTTGAAAAAATATGAAGGTGTGAAGAATATAACAATTTATTTGGATGTGGATAAAAAGGCACAACCATTGCCCTTCAACTTGCCGCAAGACAATCCAACATTTGGTAGCTGTAAGTGTAATTTATTTAATTTGAGAAATATAACTCTCGTAGTCTCTGATGACGATATCGTAACCACTAAACTTTCATGAATGTTCCTGAAGTCTTTACAATAGCTTCAATCTCCAGTAAAATTGATATAAAACCTTTATAGTGATTCTTACATGCATAGAAACCATGTTTGGCTTCTAAGTTGCTTTTAAACAAAGTTGTTATTCTAATGTTTTCTCTTTTAATCTTTATAGGTTATATGCCAAGAGTTTCAAGTGTGAAAGACGTTGGAACAGAACATTATGAAAGTGATGAGCCAATGATGAACCAAAAAATCATGTTGTTGGTAATGTTACTATTTTCAACATGTTGTGTAGTAATAGTTTTATATTGATTTCATAATACTGTGTTGATCGAATTATTTATCATTTCATTTTACTTAAAATTGACAGCACCTCAAAAGGCGAGAAAAGTCAGAGGAAAAAATGTGAATAAAGCGGTTGTTGCTTTACGAAGAGGAGAAAAACATGAAATTCAATTTTACAACAATCGTGGTGTAGGAGTACATCACAAATCTTAGTCAGACACTTGGGAAAAATCGTGCGGACCAAGAGTATGTGTCGATGACAATTAAGACATGGAAGGAGTTGGTGAGCGTGTGAGAGATCACATGTGAGTGCAGTAGTTAAAGTATGTGGTATCAACACTTAGTCTTGAACTCATATATGATTATTTTGCTCACTGGAGCAAATTATTAATGTATACTAGAGCTGATGCAATTTGGGGTAGTTTAAGCCATCTCATAGTTAAGTTCCAAACACATTTTCAGAACCTAAAAAGTAGAAACAGATGTGCTTCATTTTCTTCACAATATGTACAACTAGCTCTCTAAATGTAGTACTAATACATAATTTGTTGCACGAATGCTTTTCCAATCCTAAAATGGAATTATATCGTGAGCATACTTTGGAGCATATGGATCAATTGTGGACTGCATGGAGGTCAACATTGAATGTAAAGTACGTGACACCTTGCAATACTAAAGCTGAAGCATTGAAAAATGTGCCACCAGAGATGAATGTGAAAGATTGGGAATGGCTTGTAACAGAAAAGCTTTTGACCAAGGAGTTTCAGGTATTCCTATGTTGAATCAAAGTGTTGTTAGCATTAAGTTTGGTCACTTGTACAATCTACGTTAATACCGGTTAACATTTTACTGTTCCTTTATGATTTACATAGAATTTCAGCAAGTGGAATTCCAATAACCGGGTTAAATGAGCAATGCCTCCTCGAACTGGAAGCAAGCCACATAGACAACTCATCTATGAGATGGTTGGGAAATTTTGTCGTTTATTCTTAGTAATATTTGCAGCTTTTTAGCTTGTTAGTATGATGGTTAAATTTTTACATTCAATAAACCAAGTATATCTTATTTTTATATATATATATATATATATATATATATATATATATATATATATATATATATATATATATATATAAAACATTTACTTTTCTTTTTTATATCTTTCGAGCGGTAATGTGAATAAACCACCTAACATTGCATCAATTTTTCATGCGACAAGACAAAGAAATGGAGCTCTTGTTGAGCGGCAACAATAAGAAAAATATGTAACCATACCTACATGGCATTTATGCTTCAATTCATTACATTTCATTTCCTAATATGACTAATGAATATGGGATCTTTGTAGGATGAGATTGTGACGACTGTGAAGTCTAATGCATCACTTGCACCTATTGAGGTTGTTGAAAAATGCTTTGGACCGCAACGTCATAGTCATGTCTTTGGCCGGAGGTGGGATGAAAGGAAACATTTTAATGATTCTCATGCTATCTATACTAAAGAGATTGAGGCTAAGCTCATTGAGAAGGAAGAAGAAAATAAAAACTTGAAGAGACGCATGGATGAATTTGAACGTAGATTGTCCCAAATGGAAGATGACAAACAACCAACTTCAACTTCAGAAGCACCTCTACCTTTTGAAGACGAACTTGACTAGGTACCAACATTGTTTACTTTGTTAGTTTATTTTACATCCAAACAAGAGCTGGGTTATATCATAATTATAAGTATATTCTAACATGTTATCATTTTCACTTACCATATGACAATAAAGACCACAACTCATAGATGAATGCAGATCATGATATATTTCTCATGTTAGCCACTGTATTACTTCTAAGGTTGCTAACAAACTTGTCTCCATTATTTTACATTTTTCGGCTTCATAATTTTCTAATAGGGATGGAGCTTCTTTTTTTGTGGACCAACGGAATACAGTTGATGTCCTCCGAATGTTTTTTGGGAGGTATGTTTCCTTGTGGTCTACATCTTTTGTCTTCAGTTTTTTCATTCATTCATGTGCGTGGTGTCTATGCACTGAGTCTTGCATTCTGTCACATGTTCCTTTATAGAAGTCTGCTCAAGTTTTTGTTCTTGCACCTGTTTGGTTCTGCCTAAGTCTTTACTAAATTAAATGCATGACAAGCTTCTTACATCAGTCAATTGCACCATGATTATATTCTTAAGTGCTCAGCTGGATATCTCTATTTTGTACATGCCAAACAATCTGTTTTTTTCTTTATGATATCAACCTGCTCCTTATGTAAATATTGGTAATGTTGATTTCCTATGGTTCATGATTATCTTTGTCTTTAGATGGTAATGTTGATTTCCTATGGTTCATGATAATATTTTTAGATGTCTGTTTGTCTGTTTATGATATCAACCTGCTCAAACATCTGGTGATGGGTTGGATTTCAAGGTAAACATGATAATATCTGGTGATGGGTTGGATTTAAGATCTGGTGATGGGTTGGATTTCAAGGTAATTTTTTAAGCTGACCACTCAACGTAACTTGTGTATAATAACTGATACATTTTCCCTTCCTTTCATATGCGAGTCTGAGTATTTCAATTTTCCATTTGTGTCCATTTGGTTTGACATCTTTTTGTACTCTATTTTCAAGTGTCTTTCTAGACAATTCCTTAACAATTAATACATCGTTTGTTGTTAAAAAAATGTGCTTCTACCACAATTTTGTTATACCAATCCACTTTTTTTTTTCATTTTCATTGTAGGTCCTTTTGAAGAAATATTCAAGCATGGATGATGTATGATATTTTGAAGTCACAATCAAGTGACCTATGTTAACGATGGTTAATGTTTTTGTGTTTTAGATGTGGATATTTGGAATTAATCTTATTATCCATGTACATCATGAAACTAATATTTTGGAACAAGCTATGGTTATGTATATTTAGAATATAAGAATAGGAGGTGGATTCGTTTTATGTATGAAATGTTTTGTTCAGTAATGTTATGATGTAAATATCAAATAATTTGGTAGTTTTGATGTTGTTACAAGGTTACTTGAAGAGGGGTGAACCAAATAATAGTGATAATTTGGTGTTTTATTAAAAAAAATAAAAATAAGGGGTTAATAGTAATAGTGACAGTGAACTTCATCATTGAAACAATTTTTACAGATCTAAATCAAGATATAGTGAGGGTATATATGTATTATTAACACAAAATTTGATGAGGGGAAATGGATTTATTATGACAAATTTTATTGTAATTATAAACTAGTTTGTAACTAGGGGTTGACAAGTAGTAATGACGATACATTGTGTCGTTAATATGGTTTTTAATGAGAGGCAAATGAACCTATATTGATGGAATTAATCGTGATTAATATAATTTTTAATGAGACTATAAAACCTGTCATTAATATATTACATCAATAATGAAGGGACTGCTGACCATCATTGTTTACTTTTGTATAAAGAAGCGACAATGAAGGGCAATAAGAGTAAATTTCCCATCATTAAAAGTCTTCAATGACCGGAAATCGACAATTAATGACCGGATTTCCCCTCACTAAAACCCTTTTTCCTTGTAGTATATATGATAAAAAAAAAACTTTAATATCAACATATATGATAATTAAGTTACATCAAGGAAATCATTATCTAAGCACCTAAAAATCTCGACAATGTCGATTGCTACCATCATCTTCTTCTCCAACTCTACACCAAGTGGTTTAACATTTTCTCGATAAAGTCAAGATCTACACCAAATGGTTTAACATTTGTACCCTATCTCTATTCACACATAATTACCAAGGAGCATTAGCCTCTTCTTGGAACATTAGCCTGTAGATCTCCACCTTCGGTTTCAATGCGTCGACATCAGCACCATAACACAATAATGATGATCGATATCACAATAACGAGTATCAACGTAATATTAAACATGATATCGAGTATCAACTTGATATGATATCGGTATCACGATTGTCACATTCAAACACAAGAACACACTACCACTATCACTTTGATGCATAATGACCTTGATCTAAATTCTAGCTAATTCCATTGAAGAAAGGAAGAAAAAAAAAGCTCTCAACAAGAGCTAATGGTAATTGTTTCTTTTGAGATAAGAATTAAATGTAATGGCATTTAGAAGCTTCCATTCGGAGTTATTTATGCATTTCTCAAACTATCATCGTTTCATGAATTAATGATGCCATACCATGTCCGTTCTCATGTTGCAGCAATATCTTAAGAGTGTATATGCATTCAACCTCAAAAAATCAAAAGAACTATACAGGTATTCACTCCAATCAATTCAAAATGCTTACATGAACAATTTACTCCAATCCAGCCATTTGAACTTGAAAACCACTCACACAAGCCCACATTTATCAAACACAGAAACATGAAAGAAATGAAATATTCTTCATATTCCAAATTATGTCGACAAGTCTAATGATTTCAGTCCACATTCTCCAGATATAAAGAAGCAATCGTTTGACTAAATTATTATGATTACATTGTTTAAAACGACCAGGTAAGTTTTTTCTGGGTAAATTTAGATGCACAGACAATTAAATGACTCTTTGATATACCTTTCTCTAAGAATAAACGTGACAAGTATGATGTGGACAAATGTCTTAGAACAGTTGAAGCAGCAAATAAATAGTTACCAAAAAAACAAGCTTAAAAAAAAGTAAAAATAAAAAGAAGACCTCAACAGAAACAACAGGCTCTTTAAACTAAGATTTGTTAGAACATAAGGACCTTATTATAATTATCCTAAAGTTATGTACTGGTGGTGTTATTATGTTCTCATATAAATATGGTGTACTAGACATTATGTTCAATTAATGCAATATTGATTAAACCCTAATTGTCTCTTTCTATCTTGGTATCGGAGAGCGGGTTCTATGGCGGCAAACGCCGCCGTCACTTCCGGTGAGCCAACGCCACCGGTCGATTCTTCTTCTCCTGGTTCCAATGCTCAGTTCTTTGGGTCTCTATCTTCTATTAGCAACATGACCACATCTACTCCTCAAAATCCTGTTCGAATCATTTCATCTCCGATTCCGACTGTGACTATCTCCGGTCACATGCAGACCCGTGGGCTCCGTTTGGTTTCGGATTGGTGGATCGCGTCGTCCCCTGCTCGGATTTACAGGGCAGCGATCCATCCCATGGGCTCGATAAAGTTACTCACGGCGGTTGGGGATGGCGAAAGGAAGGACACTTGAATTAAGTTATGTGGTGGTCAAGGCCCTCTCGCTTATAATGTTATCTGGGGCGACCCGCGCTCGCCGACCCACGAGCTATAATTTCAACATTCCATAATAGCATGAAGTTTCCTACCCGGGCAGTTCCCACGAAGTAAAGGGAGATGTTGAAGTCGCTCGGAGTTGTAACTCTGTAGTCATGAATGGGAAGATGACGGTTCAACAAGTCTTAGTCGAGGCGATTCGAGAGGAAGAAGAGGAGAAGGGTTGGGTCTCGGTGATGCGATTGAAAGCGTCCGACTACGGGAAGGAGAGGGCGATCAATGTGTGCAAGTCGGGATTTGGATCCCAGAGAAAGAAAGACAACTATTGGTCGAGCTTTTAATCGAGTTCAGGGACATCTTTGCCTGGAAAGCCACAGACATGCTGGGACTATCTACCGACATCGCGGTTCATAAGCTCGAGATTGACCAGGCTAAAAAGCCAGTCAAACAGAAGAAGAGGAATTTTGCATCCGATCGACTTGAAGCTATTGAGTTGGAAGTCGGCAAGCTATTAGCAGCCCAGATAGTGAGAGAGGTATTCTACCCAGAGTGGCTAGCTAACCCGGTATTGGTCAAGAAGCCCGATGGCAGTTGGCGCATGTGTGTGGACTTCACAGACTTAAACAAAGCATGCCCAAAAGACTCGTACCCGCTGCCCAAAATCGACTGGTTAGTAGATTCAACCATCGATTTTGAAGTTTTTGGCTTCTTAGATGCATATAAGGGATACCATCAGATTTTAATGGATCCTCGAGATGCGGAGAAAACAGCGTTTATCACAGAATTCGGCAACTTCTGCTATGTGACCATGCCATTCGGATTAAAGAATGCAGGGGCAACATACCATAGGGCAGTCAATAAGATATTTGCAAGGCAAATTGGTAGATGTATGAAAGTTTATGTAGGCGACACCGCTTATCAAGAGTCGATCTATGAGACAATACAGTCGATGCTCGAGAGGTTTTGAAGTGTTGAGAGAAGCGCAGATGAGATTAAACCCGAAGAAGTGCACTTTCGAGTCAGTCGGGTAAGTTCTTGGGCTATATGATTTGAAGGGCGGGATTCGAGCGAACTCGGATAAAATCGATACGTTGAAGAATATGCCCGCACCTCGAAATGTAAAAGAAGTGCAAAGACTCACGGGTAGAATGGCGGCCCTCAACAGATTTCTATCGAGATCCGCCCAGCGAGCGCTACCATTTTTCAAGATACTCCGCAAGGCCAGTCCGTTTCATTGGGATAATGAATGTCAGGCGACCTTCGAGGAGTGAAGGCCTATCTATCCAAGTTGCCTACCCTTACCTGCGCCTCGAGAAGGAGGAGAATTTGGCTGGTTTATTTGGCGATATCGAGGAGGCGATAAGTGCGGTCCTAGTTCGAGAAGGGGTACATGGCCAAGTGCCAATCTACTTTGTCAGCAAGGCTTTACATGGCCGCGAGGCACGGTACTCGCCAGCCGAGAAGTTAGCATTATGTCTTGTTCATGCCTCGAGAAAGTTGAGGCCCTATTTTCAAGCTCATCCTATTGTGGTAGTCACCGACCAACCACTAAAGCAGATATTGGCAAAACCCGACACCTCAGGTCGATTGGCAAAATGGGTGATAGAAATGGCCCAGTACGACATCGAGTTCGTCCCTCGAACTGTGATAAAAGCACAGGCCTTGGCAGATTTTCTAGCTGAAGGGATCTCCATCCAGCTTGATCAAGAGAAGCAAAATCCAGTGGAAAAATGGACTCTCCAAGTCGATGGAGCATCGAGCAAGGAGGGGGCAGGAGCAGGACTCCTTCTGGTAAGCCCGAAAGGCGAGGAATTCCCATATGCCCTTCGATTCGACTTTAAGGTAACGAACAACGAGGCCGAGTCACGGCTATGATAAGCGGCACGAAGCTTGCTCTGGCGGGTGTCGAGGATCATTGGTGTATAGCGACTCGCAATTGGTAGTCAATCACGTGAAAGGGAGTATGAGGCTAAGGAAGAAACCATGAAGAATTACTTAACAGATTGTTCAAGGCCTCATGCAAAATTGAGGCGAGTTCAATTCGGCGGGTGCCTGAAGAAGTCGAACAAAAGAGCCGATGCGCTCTCAAAACTTGCATCTAACTTTATGTCAAGTAAGAAGGTTCTAGTCGAATTATTGGCGATAGGAGTTACATCGAGACGGAGGCCCAGCCGATTACTCAGCAGGCCACGTGGATGGACCCGATCGCTCTCTACCTCAAAGACGGAATACTACCATCTGACAAGGTGCAATCCAGGAAAGTTCGACTCCAATCAGCTAGCTACACATTTTTCGACGATATCTTGTATCGAAAATCTTTTGTGATCCCCTGGTTGAGATGTGTTTCAGAAAGTGAAGGCGAATACCTCTTAGAAGAGATTCATAGAGGAGACTGTGGGAATCATTGTGGAGCCAGAATGTTGGCTCGAAAATGCAAGTTAGCTGGGTATTTTTGGCCGTCGATGCAGCGAGATGCGCATAACCTAGTCGAAGTGCGGCGCTTGTCGATTCATGATATTATCTCTCATCAACAAGCGCAAGACATGAACGTCATCTCGTCAGCATGGCCATTCGATCAGTGGGGAGTCGATATTGTGGGGCCTCTGCCCCGAGCTCCGGGAAATCTCAAATTCGTGGTCGTCGCGGTGGACTACTTCACTAAATGGGTAGAAGCTAAGGCTTTGCCCGACATCCGAGCTGCCACCATCAAAAAATTCTTGTGGGTCGACATCCTCTGCAGGTACGGAATTCCGAAAGCTCTAATCTCGGACAATGGTACCCAGTTCGAGGATCGAAAAGTTAGAGAATGGTGCAGTGAGTATCGTATCGACCAGCGATTCACCTCGGTAGCTCATCCACAGGCAAACGGTCAAGTCGAGCAAACTAATCGACAGATCAAGCTGGGTTTAAAAAAGAGACTAGAGGCAGAAGGTCGAGATTGGGCAGTTCAGCTTCCGAGCATCCTGTGGTTATACAGGGGCGCTCTAATTCATCGGCGGGAGAAACTCCTTTTCTTTAGTGTATGGGTGTGAAGCGGTGATACCCGCCGAGATCGGAGTTCCCTCACCTCGAGTTCTGGCTTATAATGTTGAGACAAATGATCCCGAACTCCGACAGGAAAGGGACAATGTCGAGGAACGAAGAGAGATAGCCTCAGCCAGAATGGCAAGGTATAAGCAAAAGATCTCTCAGTATTACAACTCGAGGGTCAGACATCGATACTTCAAGATTGGAGATCTGGTTCTAAGGAAGAATGAATGAAGTCGACAGGAGGCGGTTGGAAAGTTGGCCCCGAATTGGGAAGGACCATATCAGATTCTGAAAGTCCACCCTAAAGGGTCGTATCAACTTGGGCGAGCAGATGGGACCACAGTTCCTCGACACTGGCACGCCAACAATCTGAGAAAATATTATGTCTAAGATAAGCTTCAACAAACTTGTTTACATTTCAGTTTTAAACCTTGTAATAAGTCCACGTGACAACTTTATAAGTGTTCTAATAAAAGTGTGCTTTCTCGAGATTTTTTTTATGTTTATTAGGATTTACAGCCAGAACATTACAAGTCCAATGCGATATAGAATGTTAAAAGGCAAAGCAATCGACAACGAGTAGAGAAATCCGCAGGTCGGAAATCTCGACAAAGCCAAAAGCAAAGTTAGCCTAATGGGAAACAAATGCGAAGGCACAAAGATGGTTCGCAGGGTCGGGCCAAAGGTCCAAGCTAAAAGCCGAACAAGCCCAAGAGGCTTAACGAGGCTAAAGCAAAGGGCGGTTCGCATAGTCGGGCCACTGTCCCGATCGAAAGCCGAATGAGCCCGAGGGCAAAAAGGCTGGACAAAGGGCGGTTCGCATAGTCGGGCCACTGTCCCGATCGATGGTCGAAAGAGCCTAAATGGCAAAAAAAACTAAAACAAGGGATAGTTCACATTAAAATGCTCAGCCTAAGGTCAAATAAGCCTAAGGGGCGAAAGACTAAGGCAAGCAAGTCGATCTCAAGTGCAATAAGAACCAAAGGTTCATAATACACTTGGGGGGCAACACAATATCAACAACAAGTACAGCAAATAAAGCGAGTAGCGAATAGCGAGAAGACATCAAGACTACAACACATCAAGAAGACAAGCAAAGCAATAAGAGAGAAAATAAAAAATTTGAAGCATAAGAACACGGCCAGGTCGAAAGACCAGCCCAAGTCGATTGTCAAAATAGTACTATTACAAAACTTCAAGTTTGAATTACAAATCAACAAAATATTTAAAAAATATCAAGATCAGGGGTCGGCTTAGGGGGTCGGCTCGGTATAAGGAGGGGTCGGATCGTGGCGGTCGGATCGGCGATAGAAGCCAGACGTGGAAGGGGCGTACTTTATAGCCAAAGACTCTCCTCGCTGGAACTCTTCGATGTACCGATCGTAAATCTTCTCCGAATCGGGGTTGTAAAACATCGGCGTCTCGAGAGTTGACATATCGAAGTCCGGGATGGCCGCTCTCACCTGATCTACTGCAAGTGTATATCCGCCCATCATCGAGGCGCGCATGATCACTTCCAAGTCGTTTTCGAGGTTTGTCGACTTGCGGTACTTCATGATTGCTTCGGTCTTGGCCTCTTCGACCTGTGCGTGCGCTCGATCGAATTCGGCCTGTAGCGCATCTCGATCACGGCGAGCCTTCCTAGCTTCTTCATCCGCATGACCTTACGCCGCTTCAAAGAACATCTCATAGTCTTGAGTCATCTTGAGCGACTCCCTACCCCCGATCGTGCCTTTCCTCTGCGATCGGCCCAACTCCCGCTTTCGGTAGTGGCGATTTTGTAATCAAGACCACCAACTTATCTTGCAATTTTCGAGCTCGGCGACCGACTCGTGCTTCAATAAGTGTATTGTTTTTCCACCGCAGAGAGGGCAGCACTTTTGGCGACATTGTCTTGAAGCGAACGCCATTCTCCTTCTTGATTTCGTCTGCCGACTCTCCTGTCTTGGCTAGCCGTCGGGCAGCCTCCCGACCAACAAGGGTATTCTACAGAACATAAAGAGTATATCAAAAAATGAACAAGGCATTGGCCTCGAGAGAAGTTAATAGGAAAAGAAGGATCGACTTACAAGACGATTCAACTTTCGCAGTACGAGGGACAGGTTCTTGTCGTCCACACCAGCGTAATCGTCGGCAACCCAGTCCACACAGATCCCTGACTCGGTAGAGGTCTCGGCAACCTTCTTCCTCTTCGCCTCTCGAAGCTGCTCCCTCACCACCTCGGCGACAGATGGCCTTTTCTTTGTTCGCACCGCCTGCTCCTCGACATTCGAGGTCAGATCGACAATCTCCTCCTCGTCTTCATCTCGAAGAGATCTGAATCGGACTGTCAGGTTACTAGTGGTCGGAGGTGGCTCAGTCGACCCAGCGCGGCAGTCGACTCATGGGCAGCAGGGGTAGGTTCAGACTGGGAGGCACCCCCCTCTCAACCACTGGCAAGTCAGGGGTAGCACGACCTCCGAGGGGTGGAGCAGCAACGACCGCCGACTCGGGGACACGGGTGGGGTCAGTGACCTTGGAGAACCTCCCCACTGCAAAATAAAAAAGACAAGTTAGTTTTTGAACAACAAACAACAAGTCATCGACTCAACAAATGACAAATATGTAAAAGCAAGCAAATAAGAAACTTCCTACGGTTCTCGTGATCTGGGACGTTAAGACCCATATATGGCATTGGCCTAGCTCCCTCCAAGTGGGCCAGGTGATACAGGAGACTCAGGTCTCGTGTACACACCTCGAAGTTATGTCCACCCAGGAGTCGGGCTTCGTGAAGAACCGGATCCTTCCCAAGTTTATCTTGTTTCCCCTCTCTCGACCTCCATTGCCCTATGTAGGGGTTATCCAGGCCATGACGGAGAAAGAAAAATCGAGGCTTCCACTCCCCGTGAGAAGAAGGCCCCTTGGTTATGAACTCGTGTCGGTTTGCTCTTCTCTCGAAAGAAATACCACGACTTGTCGGGTGTAGCAGCTATCTTGTAGTAGTACCGAAACAAGGGCACCGAGAAGCAGACCTGAGCCACTCGACATGCTATTAGAAACCCCATCAAAGTCCTGACGCCGTTCGGGGCTATCTGGGAAATACTGACCTCGTAGTGTTCGAGGATCGCGAGAACAGCTGGGTAGAGTGGGAACCTTAATCCACTCGCAAGCTGATTCTCGTAGACAGCGCAAAACCCCTCTGGGGGCTCATCGGCAAATTTATGGAGGCCAGAGGGGAGTCGAGCTTCAAACGGAGGACAAGCAATGTCATATTTACGGCAAATTTTGGTGACATCCTGCGGGAAAGTATCTTTGAGACACCTTTTGCACCCTTTCCATCCATCCTAGTTACTAGTTTTTAGGCTGGGTTGGGGCGAGGGGAGGAGAAGCTCTTGGCTCGCCGGAGTCTTGCCGGAGAAGAGGGTCAGAGATAACAGGTGCCGGAGATTGGCTATGAATGGGCGCTCCGCTATCCCTGTCAGATTCTGTGGCACTACTACTACTACTACTTGACATAGATAAATCAAACAAAAGAAGAAGAACAACACAGAAAGAAAAGCTTACTTTGCGTATGAAATTGTAAGAATGAAATGGCGAAGAGGTTTTTGCAGCAGCATGTGTATTCTCTCCCTTTATATATGATAGAAAGTATTGCAAAATGGCTGAAAAGAGCGTGGGGATGGGGAGTTATAACCCCGGAAATCCACGATAATCAAAGCGGGGCGTCTTTTCACGGGATTCAAGGCGTTTCGTATGCGGATATCGTACCGCGTTGCGGTGGCGGTTAGGGTTAACAAGTGGCGGAAGAAGCCCGCCCAAATGGAGACCCAACTCGGCGGCGAAGTTAGTGTGACAGACTCGACCTCGGATAACGGGAGTCACCTCTCTCAAGTCTGGGGGGCTTATGACGATACAGGGTTTCACTCCCTCCACGTGTCGTCTATCGGTTGGTCATCACATTATGAATGAGCTACAACATACTCATGTCGAGACCCAGGACCGAGGCTAGGGCCATCTAACCGGCTCCAGGTTACGACTATCGACTACCGAGCAGTGTGAGATGACAAGTCCATAAGGATAGAGTCCACACCAGCTAGCAGTGTAGGACAATGAGTCTAGGGTCGATCACCGCAAGTCGGCAGTATCGACACCGAGGACGAGTCCGCGCCCGGTATCGAGCCCACCCACGCGATAGCTTGGGAAAGGGTCAAGGCCCATTTAAGGGTAAAGATGACAATAACACAAGCCGACTTAACCCTAGGGTTTAGGCAAGTATTATCGTTATAAATACCCCCAGTCCAGGAACTACGTAAGGCTTGATTCCTGGAAGATAACAGGATACGTAGACAATCTAAGAGAGAATCTTAGACTCAGACGCAAACATAAACACCCACCTCCTCATTCATTTTTGGCATTAGGGTTTCGTGTATTCATCACTAGATTCATCTTGGGACCCGGATAATTAAGGTGACGCAATTTGTCATCGTCATCTTCAAACAGACTGGGGGGGAGAATTTAGAAATTTTGAACCCTTGTTAAAAGATTCTGGAATTAACTTTAGACATTCATGTCCCCATTCCCATGGCCAAAATGGCAAGGCAGAGAGAAAACACAGGGCTATTGTGGAAATGGGGCTAGCTCTTCTAGCCCAGTCTTCCTTACCACTTAAATTCTGGTGGGAAGCTTTCTTGCACTCTGTCAGACTCATAAACTATCTACCAACTCCTATTCTGAAGCTTAAATCTCCCTTTGAGTGTCTCTTTGGTAAACTTCTAGACTACACCATGCTAAAGGTCTTTGGCTGTGCTTGTTACCCCTATCTTAGACCCTGTCACAATAGGAAGTTTCAATTTCACACTCAAAAATGCACTCATCTTGGTCTAAGTCCTTGTCATAAAGGATATCTATGCCTTAGTCCCAATGGTAGACTCTACATCTCCAGAGATGTAACATTTGATGAGAACACCTTTCCTTACTCTAAAAACAATACCTCTTCTACTACTGCCACAACCTCTACCAGTATGAATGTCAGTGATCCAATCATATCCTTACCTGTTTCATCTGGTCAATCTTCTGCCATATCCAATCAAGTAGATGCTGAGTTTACTCCTACTAGTCCTCATGTGTCTACTCATCCTAGTCATCAGTCCTCTAATAACTCATCACCTCCTGCATCATCTCCTGTTTTCCCTCAATCTACCTCTTCTCAGTTTAGCTCTCATGCTGAAGTTTTTAGGTCAGGGCCTACACCCTCATCTCCTATAACCACTCCTAGTATCATGATTCCAGTCCATCTTCTCATGTTTCTAATAGTCCATCACCTATTCCTCCAGTTTCTGTTGTCAATCATCATCCAATGAAAACTAGATCCAAATGTGGCATCTTCAAACCAAAGACCTTTTCCTACCTAGCTACTTCTAATCCTTCCACTCATCCACCAGAACCTACTAGGGTGTGTGAGGCCCTGAATAACCCTTCTTGGATGCAGGCTATGAAAGATGAATATGAAGCCTTAATGAGAAATCATACTTAGGATTTGGTTCCTAGGTCTCAAGCTCATAATGTAGTGGCAAATAGGTGGGTTTACAATCTTAAGTTAAATCCAGATGGATCAATTAACAAGTATAAAGCCCGGTTGGTTGCTAAAGGTTTCAATCAAACACTTGGAGTGGATTACTCAGAAACATTCAGTCCTGTTGCTAGAGCTTCCACTATCAGAATTATTTTAGCTCTTGATGTAGCTCTAGATTGGCCTATTAGGCAAGTAGACATTAATAATGCCTTCCTTAATGGGACACTATATGAGTCTGTGTTTATGGAACATCCTGAAGGCTTTGTTGATAAGATTAGACCTGGTTATGTCTGTCACTTAAAAAAGGCTATATATGGCCTAAAACAGGCTCCTAGGGCATGGTTTGATGAATTGAGAAAACAGATCCTTATGTGGAATTTTGTTCAGTCCAAGTCTGATCCTTCATTGTTTGTTTTTCATACTGGAAGAACACTCTTGTATGTCCTTGTGTATGTTGATGACATACTGATTACTGGTAATGATGTCTCTAGAATTAGAAAGTTTGTTACTGATTTAAACTCCAGGCTTGCCCTCAAAGATCTAGGCAATCTGCACCATTTTCTGGGTGTCCAAGCTATGAGAAACCACAATGGTTTGTATCTGTCCCAACATGTGTATGCTAGCTGCTGGAGAAACTGGAGTTGGAGAATCTGAAACCATGTCCTACTCCCATGGTTGTTGCCTCAAAGGTACCTCCATCACAAGAACCTATGAAGAATCCTACAATGTACAGAAGTGCTATTGGGGCCTTACAGTACTTAACTTTCACCAGGCCTGACCTGGCTTATGCAGTAAACTTCTTGAGCCAATATATGCAGGCACCCATAGTTTATCACTGGCAACAAGTCAAGCATCTCCTCAGATATGTCAAAGGTACTCTCTATTATGGTTTGTTGTTTAAAGCATCTCAACCCCTGCACATTCATGCTTTCAGTGATGCTGACTGGGCATGTGATAAAGAAGACAGAAGATCTACAGCAGCTTATTGCATATACCTAGCAGGTTCCTTGATTTCCTGGTCCTCAAAGAAGCAACATGTGGTTTCTAGATCCTCAACAGAATCTGAATACAGGATACTAGCCAATGCAGCTTCAGAAACTCAGTGGTTACTCAATGTGTTGTCTGAGCTCAAGATCAAACCAGCAGCAACACCTATCTTGTGGTGTGACAATTTAGGAGCAGGATCTCTTGCTCACAATCCAGTTATGCATTCCAGGATCAAGCATGTGGAACTTGATGCACATTTTGTCAGAGAAAAAGTGATGCATGGTTCAATGAGAGTCCAGTACATTCCCTCTTGTGATCAAGTGGCTGATTCACTAACCAAGCCTCTCAGCTCCAGTTTGTTTACCACTTTCAGGCACAAATTAAATGTTGTGAATACCCCATTCAATTTGAGGGGGGCTGTTAGAACATAAGGACCTTATTATAATTATCCTAAAGTTATGTACTGGTGGTGTTATTATGTTCTCATATAAATATGGTGTACCAGACGTTATGTTCAATTAATGAAATATTGATTAAACCCTAATTGTCTCTTTCTATCTAGATTGTATTCACATAACTCTTTGTAATACTATTCAAAAGTAATGTAAAGGGTACTTGCTCTTTAAACAGCATTCTACCAATCATAACCACAAGCATAGACATCTAGCTTTTTACCAACACAAAAATATTATGGAATCAAAATAGAACACAGACATGGTGAAAAGCTATGATATTATAAATGACCCACAAAACTCTCAAGCTTTTGCATCGTCAGCTTCCACAACACTAGCAGGGCCAGGACATGGTGATTCACTAGTTTTAACTGTTGGTGCTTACTTTGTCTCTTTCGGCACCCAGAAATATTTTATGCAATTGTGCTAAAGGCTAAAGCAATCCAATTGGGGATGGAATAAACAGGAAGCTTTACAACCAATGAAAAACGGTCAATAAGTCGAATGATTAGAGACATATTTCTGAAAAATACTCGGAAAATTGATAGTCGTAATCGAAAGTAAAGCATATAAACAGGAATTGTAATTACGATTACTTGATTGTAGAAAGAATACGTTTCTCGGCGGCAATGATGTGATCGGTGGAGGTAGGAATCCATCGAAGAACAGAAGGCTAAAGTGATTTCTTAGTCTTTGAAATTGAAGCAGGAGACGTCATTTCCTCCGCCATTTTAGCCAATAGATTGGGTGCGGACCTGGGAGATTCTGACCCATTTAAACAGGGGTATATTTGTCCGGACCCAATTTTCTTGTCCTTATTGCTACTAAAAAATTAAATCTGGATTAAAGCTTAATTAAGAGGGGAAAGGTGGACTATTCCCTAAATTTTCCATTTTTTTAATAGTGTAATAAAAAAATAAACCAATGAAAAGTAAAAAATAAACCACGGATTAAAAACACATGCTACTTATATATATATATATATATATATATATATATATATATACACTCCTTTGTTCCTATTTAACGGTTGCAGATGCCAAAATAAAAAATCATTTTTATCTGTCGTAGTTATATTTTCAAAGCAGTATTGATTGTATTTATCTACGTCTACCCTTATTTATTAAGGAGTGAGAGATTGAAAACGACAGTGTATTAATTATTTTCAAGGTGCATTATTGTCATTTTGATGTTAAGCCAAAAAATTAACTACTCTCTTTAATATGTATATATGTGTGTTTTTTTGGCAACAGCGACAGTTAAATAGGAACGGAGAGTATATGTATTAGGATAACTTTTAAAAGGAGGACTTTTTTTTGCAAGAAATAAAGGAAACTTGAAAACAAAAAATACGCTGAAACCCGATACCTACAATCTTTATATAGACTGACCAAGCCGCTATACTTAATATCTCTCCTGATACCCTTTTCTTGATAGCCGCTTAATGTCTTTTTTTCATCTGAAAACCTTTTGGTCTTAAGCGGTTGTTACGAGGACGGCAAGCTAACGTTGATTCGTTTCAGGTGTGTTATCATCGGTTTTTGAAGTGTTCTTATTTTGCTGAGACTATTGCTGCCTCAGCCAAATTAGCCATCATCCAACTCACTGGCTGCCCGATCGATCAAAATCAGCTTTTATCTGACTCATTGGCTGATGTAGCAGTTGCAGGTGTGTGTTGGTGTGTTTTTTGTTTTTTGTTTTGTTTTGGGTGACTTTCTATCTAGCTAGAACAAAATCAGATCCACAGACAATGGATATAATGTTTTTGTTTTGTTGATTTTTATTTTGTTATTTAGAGTCAAGATCAATTAATAACTTGTTTGTGCTATTCTGAATTTTTTATTTTTATATTTTCTTTAAATTGGATAATTCACATCATTTTGTGTATACTTTGGCAAGATTGAGTGAAGTGTGTGCTGCCTAATTTGTTAAGAAATGCCTGAACGAATTCTCTATTTGCGTTGAAGAAATTAAGTTTCATGTTTTCTTAATTAATGATTATCAACGGAAGAACCCCGCCCTCAACTGTTTGCTCATTTGTTTTTATGTGAATATATATAAGTTGTGTTAATCCAGATTCCCTGAAAAACTTTCTAAAGTTCGTTTCCATGTTGGAAAGATAATGTAAATTTTGGAAGGAACGCTGGTAAAGGAAATTGGCGCCCTGGTTGCAATTCCAATCAGATATCTTAAAATATGCAGTTCATTAATTATAGTTGCTTGAGGACTTCAGCTTCATTTAACTTGCAACGATGTAGATTATGAATGTATTTTGGTCAATCTCAAAGTCCGGAAAGAATTGAAGGTGTAAAATGAATAATGAAGAAAATTTGAAAAAGCA
This sequence comes from Gentiana macrophylla, assembly GCA_026214975.1. NCBI lineage: Eukaryota > Viridiplantae > Streptophyta > Magnoliopsida > Gentianales > Gentianaceae > Gentiana > Gentiana macrophylla. The sequence continues at coordinate 66,632,315 of CM047817.1, forward strand.
AACAAATTAGTATGAAGTGTCTTTTGTTAAGTCATTAAACAGAATAGTCTAGTTCAGTTTGTGCTTTCTTTTGCAGATTGTGGAACTCGAAGAGAACAACCTAAATATGTTTTGTGTTGTATAATCCAAGGTTGAGTACAATGGATGGATTGCAAATGTTGATTTGCAAAGTCGATTCTAGCTATAAGAGTTTGCACATTCAATTCTCAATTGCGGAAAGATCGTTGATCATGACATATCAATATCAAAGCACCCGTGTCCCTTAGATTGGAATGTAGATGGGTCGATGATTGTGGGATTACAACAAACTTGTTATATGCAACAGTTAACCCACTGTTGAAACTTTAGTAAAGCATCAATACGTGAGGCAACCGGCAAAACGAGGTATGAAACGGATAATAAATATGAATCGCACGTCTTGGTGAACCGGATGATTTGCGTTCGATCTTGGAGTTGGTATGGTTTTCGAAAGATTTATGCTCTCGCTATATACAACTTACCCTTTCTAATTAAGACAACTTGGAGGTGGATGGAGTGCAAATCACACAACTGACTTGGATTCAAGAATTTCAACTACGTGATGATTTTGTTATAGCCAGAGGAAAGAATAAGAGTCATTTTATAAAAACTTAGGGTATCTCCATGTAATTTCCGGTGAGGCTTCTCCCAATAGAAACCGAGTCATCAACAACGTTTGAGCCCGAGTCTCTGTCGTCTTCGTCCAGATGCCGCCAAATAAATAATGAAAACTAAGATGGGATCATTGATGAATTTGAGTTCCAGAAACTTTTATAATTTCTATCTTTTGATTACCTACTACATGTCTCCTTTAAGGCTTATGATTAAAAAAAATTAAATAAATAGATTTGTGCTTGCTCTATGCAAATTTCATACTTATATTCATAACATGGATAGCAAGAATTCAATTATAGATCATATTATCTCTGACATCATTAAGTTGTATGTTCTCGTGTTGTGATTTCTCAAAGGCATGTCATTGGTTGATTTTCTAAAACTAATAGACAATTATGGCTTTGTTGTTGTTACTAGCCGCCATATATATTAATTAGTCAAAGTAAAAAAACAAGAAATTTGATAAGAAATGAAAATAACAAATAAGAACAAAATTGATTATCATTGTATCATTTATCATTGTATAATTCACTTATTGTTATAATTCTATCAAATACTTAACAATATATGTAAATATATATTTTTGAAGATTATATTTTTAAATATTAAAGAGCAAAATACACATAAGCTCCTTCCCTTATATATTGTGGTGATACATTATTGATTCTATTAGGTGAGACGCAATAATTGCAGAATATATTGTTTTCATTGTAAAATAGACTGCATTTATTTCAATGGATATTTGTTTATAAGGACTAGCTTGAGTACTTAATAGGCATTTAGGACACTAAGGAATCTTATTTGTTTATAAAGACACAAAATTAGTAACTAGACAAAACTATCCTTGTTTTTTTCTTTCTTTTTCCTCGAGCTAAAAATGTTTTTTTTTCTGGCTTCGTTTTTTTTTTTCCTGGCCGCGTTTTTTTCTAGCCGTGTTTTTTTTGTACGTGATTTTTTTTGAACGCTGAAGAGACATCGCGGTGTCTCTGCATCGCGGTGTCTCTTCATCACGGTGTCTCTACATCGGGGGTGTCTCTGCATCGTGGTGTCACTTCGTCGCGGTGTCTTCGCATCGTGGTGTCTCTGCAATGCGGTGTCACTTCATCACGGAGTCTCTGCATCGCGGTTTCACTTCATCACGGTGTCTATGCATCGCGGTGTCACGTCATCACGGTGTCTCTGCATCGTGGTGTCTCTGCATTACGGTGTCACTTCATCATGGTGTCTCTGCATCGAGGTGTCTCTGCAATGCTGTGTCACTTCATCGCAGTGTCTCTGCATCGCTATGTCTCTTAATCATGATTTCTCTGCATCGCGGTGTCTCTGCATCGTCAAATGTTATAACATCGCGGTGTCTGTGCATCGCTATGTCACTTCATCGTATTTGTGTCTCTCAGATCGGGGTGGTCACTACATCGCGGTCTCTCTGCATCTGGAGTGGTCACTGCATCACGGTGTCTCTGCATCGGAGATGCATCACGGTGTCTATGCATCGCGGTGTCTCTTAATCGTGATGTCTCTGCATCGTGGTGTCTCTGCATCGTCAAATGTTATAACATCACGATGTCTCTTCATCGCAGTGTCTCTACATCGCGGTGTCACTTCATCACGGTGTCTCTGCATCTGGAGTGGTCACTGCATCGCGATGTCTGTGCATCGCGTGTCTCTGCATCACGGTGTCACTTTATCGCGGTGTCTCTATATCACGGTGTCTCTGCATCGCGGTGTCACTTCATCGCGGTGTCTCTGCATCACGGTGTCACTTCATCGCACAGTCTCTGCATCGCGGCTTCATTTTATCGCGGTGTCTCTACATCGCTTTGTCACTTCATCGTGATGTCTCTGCATTGCAGTGTCTATGCATCACGGTGGTTAATGAATTGCGGTGATCACTACATCGGGTTGGTCATTGGATCACAGTGGTCACTGCATTGGGCTGGTCAATGTATAGTAGGGGTCAATGCATCGCGGTGGTCAATACATCGGGGTGGTCACTGCATCACGGTGGTCAATGCATTGCGGTGGCCAATGCATCGCGGTGGTCAATCCATCGGGATGGTCAATGCGTCGCGGTGTTCAATGCATCGAGGTGGTCAATGCGTCGCGGTGGTCACTGAATCGCGGTGGTCAATGCATCGGGGGTGGTCATCGTATCACGATGGTCAATACATCGGTAAAAATTACGTCCAGAATTATAAAAAAAAAAAAACAAACATTTTTATGCTCCAAAAGAAAAAACATTAAAAAAAATCAAAATTAGGGGTAGGTTAGTCTATGTACTAATTTTGTATCAGTATAACCAAATAAGATTCCTTAGTGTCCTATATGCCTCATTAAGTCTAATATGTGTCCTTTTGGACATTTGCCCCATATTTCATACATACTAGAGGTGGGATCTCATGTTGTACTATTTACGTAACCATTTTTCATGCAGACAAATCATTCAAGAAAACAAAAATATTTTCCACAACTCTTCTATTATAGTATCAAAACATTTTTATCCTTGGGTTTTCCTCTGCCTTTTTCCTTCCTACCACCTTAATCGCCGCCACCACCGGCCTTTCTCGCCTAGCCGTCGGTCTCTCTCTTCCACGGCTCCAATTGAATCTCTTCTCTCTCTTTTTCCTCCTCTTAATCTTTTAATCGGCTTCTTTTCGAATCGAGAGAACCATACCCGCCGGTCAGCGGCCATCCCCAAACGCAGCAATGTTCGTTAAAAAAAATAAAACAACAACAACAACAATAGCCGCAACAATGTTCATCATCAGCAAAAAAAAGGTTGCTTGTACATCGTCTGTGCCACTTTATATCATGCCACCACCACCCATCCTTAATCATTGCTTCTGGATAGTGGTAATTCACATCATATGACCGCTGATTTTTGAACGCTCAGCCACCATGCCATCTATCAGGGCTAGCAAGAGATTATTATTGGTGATGGTAGTGCCTTGCCCATCACATATACTGGTTCAACATCCTAACATTCTTCTTCTGTCACATTTACTTCACGTAATGTTTTATGTGTTCCCCGACTTACTTAGAACTTCTTATCTGTTTCCAAATTTTGTGCTGATAATTATGTCTCGGTTGATTATTTACCCGACTCTTTTCTAGTAAAAGATATTCAGACAGGCAAATGTCTCCTCTAGGGGTCAGCTAAAATTGGTATGTGCCTCTGATCCACTACTCCCATTTTTTCCTTTTCTGCACATAAAACTAAATCTATGACTTGGCATCACCGTTGTGGTCATTCCGCTTCTGCTATCATCTATCATATTCTGCCGCAACATCCTTTGGCAACTGATAGTTTGTCAAGTCTTTCTCATTGTGATGCATGTCTCTGTCAGAAAAGCCATCGCTTACCATTTACTGCTTCTACTTTGTGTTCTTCCTGGCCTCATGATTTCATTTTCTCTAATGTATGGGCATCACCTATTTATTCCGTCGATGGTTACAAGTATTATCTTTTGTTTATTGATCACTTACTCGTTATATGTGGCTTTATCCTCTTAAGCATAAATCTAATGCATTGTCTGTTTTTCGAAGTTTCAAGTTGATTGTGAAAAAATTCTTTGATGCCTCCATGAAAGTTATTTATTATGATAATGGTGGTGAATTTATTGGTATGCATGATTTTTTTTTTGCCGATGGAATTTCTCACTTCACTACTCCCCATCACACCCCTCATCATAATGGCATTTCTAAGCGTCGTCACCTCCACATTGTGGAAACTAGTCTCACTTTATTACACCATGCCCGTATGCCCTTAATTTATTGGTCTTATGCCTTTGTCGTTGCTGTTTATTTAATTAATCATACTTCCATAAAGGTCATTTCCATGTTCTCCCTATAGGAATGTATCTTTCACCAACCTCCCAAATTCTCAAAATTGCGTGTTTTCGGTTGTCTCTACTATCCTTGGCTTTGTCCTTACACTCATCATAAGCTAAAATCCAACTCTCTCCATTGTGTCTTTCTTGGGTACTTGCTCACCCAACGTGCGTATCACTGTTTACACCTAGAGTCGAACCGATTATATGTCTCGTGGGATGTTTTTTCATTGAGTTTGTTTTCCCCTTCAGTTCGTGTCACTCATCCATATTTCATGATTATTCAGTGGATGTATGGTCTTTGGCTCCTCCCTTATCCATTCCTGTACCTGCACACGCCCCTTCCCCTAACTCCTCACAAAGCGCACCATCGTCTTCCCCCATACCGAATACTCTTCTTCCTCTAGCCCTTCATCCCTGCCTTCTCCCCCCTCTCCTACTCTGTAGCCCACTCCCTCTATGGTCACTCGTGCCCGTAACAAATATCCTCAAAACTCGCCACCTCCTCAACCTTAACACCCAACTAGCTTCAAAATTCTCTGATACTGAGACTACTACTTACGAACAAGCTCTGCAAAAGTCCTCAATGGAGGGCTTCTATGTATGATTAATTTAATGCTTTGGTTTCTAATGGTACGTGTTCTTTGGTTCATTTTAATTTGCGGATGAATTTGGTTGACTGCAAGTGGGTTTTTCGGATCAAGCGTAACACTGGTGGGACTATTAAGCATTATAAAGCTTGCTTGGTTGCTAAAGGATTTACTCAGCGACCTGGTATTGACTATTTTGAGATGTTCAGTCCATTGGTTAAGACCACAACCGTACGTTTAGTACTCGGTCTTGCTGTTTCAATTGGTTGGTCTTACGACAGTTGGATGTGAATAATGCTTTTTACAAGGCACTCTTACTCAGCAGGTATTTATGGCACAACTACCAGGTTTTGATGACCTTGATTATCCTACTCATGTTTGTAAGTTGCATAAGGCTATTTATGGTCTCAAGCAAGCTCCCCGTGCTTGGTATCGGGAACTCAAGGAGTCCCTATTGTTTGTTTCGTAATTCCATAGCTAATTCGTCCTTATTCACTTTTGTTGCTGACGGTGTTACATTGTTTATGATTGTCTATGTCGATGATATTGTTATCACAGGTAATGATCTCATGGCAGTATCCTCTTTTGTTGAGCGTTTAGGCTCTCGGTTTTTGATCAGGCAAGTATCTTTTTTCATCAGCATAAGTATGTTGTTGACTTGCTTCGCAAGCACAATATGCATGAGGCCAAGGCCGTTACTACTCGCCTGCCTTCTGATGCTTCATAGCTTTTTATTCACCCGGCTGCCCCTTATGATGATCCTTCTGCCTATCGTCAGCTTCTTGGTAGTCTGAAGTACTTATTCTTCACACGTCCTCGTTAGTATGGAAATATTTTGATGCTAAACATCTAGACTTTACAAGTGACTTTCGCAATGTAAGACATGGTCTTGCTGCTGATGGATTTAATACTTTTAAAACCATGAATGTCTCCCATAGTACATGGGTTGTTATTCTTATTCCTTACGACCTACCCCTATGGAAATGTATGAAACAATCATCTTTCTTTTTGTCCATACTCATTGACGGCCCCCGTAGTCCAGACAATGATACTGATGTATATCTACAACCATTAGTTGATGAATTAAAAGAGCTTTGGGATCAAGGAGTACAAACATATGATGCTCACAGCAAGCAAATGTTTTGATTACATGTAGAATTGTTATGGACTATAAATGACTTTCCAGCATATGCTAATTTGTCTTGTTGTAGCACAAAAGGTAAGTGTTCTTGTCCACTGAATTTTGCTTGCTTGCATCTTCTTATTGCACGGGTGTTTATAATATTTTGCCGATGAATTGCCTCTGAGTCAAGGTGTGTTGCTTTCTCTATTGCGTCAGTTGGCATGTGACATAGTGAATAAGAGTAGAAAGAGAGTCTTATGGATGAGAGGTGTATTGACTGCTATAAATCAAAGTTAAAAGACTGTTGCAATGTCCTTATTTTCTGAAATCATGGAACCTTTCTTGCCCTAACTCTTTGGTTGAGAGTGAGTTACATCCATCATGGGATCTTGTCGTATAATATACAAACAAATACTTGCATAAGAGCTTGCGCAATAGCCGAAATCATGATTCTTTGATGCATTTATTCAATGAAAATATTACCTTGACTCACTTGTCGTTCTTGTATGTAAGTTATATGTTTACTAATCCAATACAAGAGAGATTTAATAGAAAATTGCAGCATAAATGTTCGTTCTTTTTTTAAATTAATGAAGCCTTTTTATTGGAAGATGAAAAAAATATTTGTACAATACCTGATCATGGCCCTCTCCATATACCAAAAAATGTACGTGAAACATAGTTCTACCTCTTTAAATCCTATAAGCGGCAAACCCAGTGTGGGAAAATCCAGCTCATAGGTAACCAAATGTGGGAAATGTTAGAAGTCAATGACTTCTAGATTATTCTAGAACTATCTAATGATGAAAGTGTAGATTATGTTTCCGTAGAGAATAGTCTAGATTCTAGAAAATACTTAGGGAAATATCTATTACACACTTTGCCTATAACATCTAGTGTGCATTTTCTCTAGAAGGATCTACTTCGCTTTTTCTAGGAGATTCTTACCTTTCCTATAAATAGGAGTTGTAACCAATTAGGCAATTCATACAACACAACACACAAGCTATGAAGTCAGTCTCCCACATCAAACACTTTCTAATTACTCTCTTCTTGTATTTTCCAAGGGTCCCATTTGTTGTATATTTTGTGCATCAATGAAATATTGAGTTATTATATTTAAAGTGTTTGGGCCTACCGCTTAAGACACAAGAAGGGGTATCAGAGCCTAGTTGACCGGGCGTAGTTTTTTGTGGTGGTGATATTTGGTCGGGGACCAACGACGTTGTCACTCCGCCGGAATAAAAATTCAGAGGATATTTTTCACCATTTGAGAAGAATCAATCAATGATTATTGTTCGTGCGCAGTCTGGGACTGTGGAGCTGTTTGGTCTAGGACCTAGCTTACTTAGTGTCTGACGGTGCAACAAAACTAAGTCACGATGGAAAATGTTTTGGTGAGTAATATTAAAAAATTAAATAATCATAATTATAGCACATGACAATCGTGTACGGTGTCCTACCTGGAGAGCCAAGACTTGTTGGAGTATGTCACCCAGAAGTGACACGCCCCCTTCAATGAATGCAATGACTTTGCGTAAATGGAAGGTGAAAGCTGTGAATGCCATGTTTGCTATAAAGACATCGATCGAAGATAAGATGAATGAACATATCTAGAAATCCACCACACCAACTGAAGCATGGGACACTTTGGCTAGTCATTTCTCGATGAAGAACATTTCATGCCTGCAGATCTTGGAAAATGAGCTGATGTCTCTCACGCAGGGAAATCTAACAATCATAGAATATTTCACCAAGGTAAAATCTCTGTTATAAGATTTCAGAATTAGATCCGGAGTCCAAAATTGCCAAGTCTCGTATGAGAAGAATATTGATACACAGTTTAGACCCGAGTATCGTCAGAAGAAGAAGAGGTTTAGACCTGGCATCGCTGGCTAAGAAAATGGTAGGCGTAGTGATAAAGTCAAAAGAAGAGGCGCTATATTAAAGTCAAGCAAAAGGAAAGTAAAATGGATATAACAATTAGGGACTCAAAAGACGAGATGATGAAAAACAACAAAAGGACACATAACGGAGTTACCAAAGAGTGGGAGCTCAAAAGAAGAGTAACGATAACAAGCAAAGAAATGATAAACCACAATGAGGTGACAGGCGTTTTCACAAACAAAAAGATGCTTGCTTCAATTGTGGCAGAAAATGACATTTTCCAGGGATGACCAAAAAAAACAGAGTGGGACGTTCATGCATCCTTCTCAAGATAATATTCGAGGAAGCAAATATAGATAACACTGTGGAGACCGAACAAGGACAAGTAAGTTGTGCAGCAACAATGACAAATGACATTGGGCATGTTAACTTTCACAATCTGTGGATCGTTGGCTCAAGAGCTCAAAATCATATGACTAGTGATAAAGATAGACTTCAAAGAATGACAGAATACAAAGGCGGTCGTGTTGTTGTAATGGCGGATATCACAAAGCTTCCAATTAGACATATTGGACATATAGTGATCACGCCAAGCTCAAATTCTCAACTGGTAATACTGTGAAATATGATGCACGTAGAAGGGGTGAAGAATAATCTCTTGTCAGTATCACAGGTCACAGAGTCAGGTAATTATGTAATGTTAAGTCCACAAGATGTGAAGTTTTATCTTGATCTTAAAGTCATTGGGACACCAAACCTGGAAGGTGGAAAGAAGGAGTCAGTATTTGTACTGACTACTGAAGCAACATATGTAGAGAATACTAGGAAAAATGACACGACGGATCTACGGCATGCACGCCTGGGACATGTCAGTTATAAAAAAGTTATGGTCATGATGAAGGAGTCCATGCTCAAAGGACTTCCAGCGCTAGAGAGTTGGGAAGACACAATTTGTGCCAGTTGCCAATATGAAAAAGCGCATCAGCTCCCATATAAGGAGTCGAAATACCGAGCAAAGGAGGCCTTCAAGTTGACTCACTCAGATGTTTTCAGACCAGTAAACAATGGTCAGTTGGATGAGCAAAATATATGATCACCTTCATTGATGATTTTTCAAGATCTATGTGGGTGGATTTTATGAAGGAGAAATCACCAGCATTGGAGAAGTTCAAGGAATTCAAATGTAAGTTAGAAGCAGACTTTCCTGAAAAAGTAAGTTGTCTACGTATAGATAATGGACGTGAGTATACATCCACTGAATTCTCTGAATATCTAAGGCATGATAACATTCTCCGGAAGCTGACTTGTCCTAGAACGCCACAACAAAACAGGGTAGCTGAAAGAAAGAATTGACATCTAGCTGAGACATGTCGAAGTATGATACATGAAAAGAATGTCCCAACTCATTTTTGGGCAGAATGCATGAAGACTGCAGCCCATTTGATCAATCAGCTACCACGGGAAAAGCTTGGATTCATCTCACCATATCATAAGCTCAAAAAAGAAAAACGGACTGTAAGTCATTTCAAAGTATTTGGATGTGTCTGTTACGTATTCGTCCAGATGAGCTACAAGGAAAGTTTGACAAGAAAGAAATAAGATGCATATTCTTGGGATATGATGAGGACAGAAAATGATAGAAGTATTGTAACCCACGAACAAATAGACGTTTGGTGTCAAGAAATGTTATATTCGATGAAGCATCGCCTTGGTGGTCATCTCAAGATGGAGAGCTTCTCGACTCACCTGTTTTGGTAGATAAAATAAGTGAAAAGATCGGGGAAGAGTTTTGCACTCTGAAAATAAATGATGATGGTCAAGAAAAATTGACAGCAACTCAAAAGATTGAATATAGCAGTATCGAAAGTCATACACCGGAGATGGAGGAAGTTGATCATCATGAAAAACAAGCTATGAGATCAAATCATCACAGGAAACCAAATCCTAAGTATGCTAACATTGCAACAGTTGATGATACTGCAACTATGGAGCCTTCAAGCTATGATGAGGAATCTAAAAATGGTGAATGGTTCCAGGCGATTAAAGAAGAAATTCAAGCGCTTAAGCAAAACCATTGGGAACTTGTTCCTCTTGCGGAAGGAGTAAAACCAATATATTGCAAATGGGTTTACAAGGTAAAAACACGACAAGACGGATCCATAGAAAGACACAAAGCCTGATTAGTTGCTCGAGGTTTCTCACCACAATATGGCTTAGATTATGATGAGACATTTAGCCTAGTGGCAAAGATAACTACAGTACGAGTCCACTAGCATTGGCAGCTAGTAAGTATTGGAAACTTTAGCAGATGGATGTGAAGCATGCCTTCCTACATGTTTAGATCGATCGAGACATATAAATGGAGAAACCAAAAGTCTTCGAGAGTAAGACTCGTCCTAAATATGTGTGTAAGTTAAGAAAGGCATTATATGGATTGAAATAGACACCAAGGGTTTAGTATGAAAAAATTGCATAGTTCTTGACTCATAGTGAATTCTCCGTGGCTCCGTCTGACTCAAGTTTGTTCATCAAGCATCGAAATAAAAAACTAATAATCGTGTTGGTATATGTCGATGATTTGATCATCACCGGAGATGATGACAAAGAAGTTCAACAAGTCAAGATGAACTTATCAGTCCGGTTTCAGATGAAAGAACTAAGAGAGCTTTAGCACTTTCTTGTACTTGAAATCGAGTACACTGATCATGGGTTGTTCTTGTTGGAAAAATTAATACTTAGGAATATGACAGATTACGAAGAACTCCAAGTGCACGTGATAAGCGTTGTCTTCAAAGAGAAGTTTTGTCCCTCACAATTGTCACTTAGGAACAAATGAAAATCTCTCTCAGTATGCAATGGAGGTGTTTGATTCAAAGAGTGACTTGTTTGAATCAAAACCCGAGGATACTCAGAGTTTGGTTCTAATGATGCTTTCAGACTTATGAATGAATTTGTTTGCATGATGGGGCCTTTTATAGGCCGAAAGTACCCCATACATGAAATGATGTACTCTGATAGGAACCAACTTTACTGTACATTTGATGTACAGTTGACCCACGATTATCATATTTATGGCATATTTCTGGGTAGTTTAGGCCATATTTTAGAGTAATATCGAGAGTTCATTGCATGGTGAGTAAATCTTTGTTTAGAGGATAAACCTTACCTGTTTTAGCGATATTTACTTGTTCCCCGATGCACCCGTGTCTCACGGGATTATGTGTGGTATGTTGTTTCGATGGTATATACAGGATATAGTGGCTCAGGGACCCGGATGGCAATAATTACTGAGTAAAAGCATGTCCGAGGCATGATTTGAGAGAAGAGTGAAGAAAAAATGAAGATTTGAGGTGAACAAGCCTAAACCGTACGGTTACATCACGGAAAGACATGACAGAAGTGAGCAGAGTCCCAACCGTACGGTTACATATCCAAACCGTGCGGTTTCGTGAAGAACAAACCGTACGGTTTTCCAGTAAACCGTACGGTTCGAAGCCAATTTTGCCCTAGACTATAAATAGGCAGCAAAACCGAGGCATTAAAAAAGTTTTTACGATTTCTGAACACTTAGAGCCGATTTTAGGTGATTTTCTCCGTCCGGGGGCGTACGATTGAGTTCTATATATCAATTCGTTCGTCTCTCGATCCTCTACAACATTCCCATCATTACAACAGTGAATTATCACATTTCGATTGTCAGATTTTGATTCTTCGGTCACAACAATTTTGGATCATCAAATTCTGAATATATTGGTATGAATTCTTGTTTTACTATGGTTCGTGTTATGATTCTTTTTACCGTGTCTTACTCTGTTACAATCATGAGTAGCTAAATTAGTCGGTAGCCGAATTATGTGAAGGCGGGTGAACCGCCCCGTAAGAGATGAACTCGGGGGTTGTGTAGTGTTTAATTTAATGTTTTAATGATTATTTCACATCCCGAAACCTGTTTTAATTACAATGAATTAGTTTGACAACCTAGTTCACTGTCACACACGTCGAACTTATAAATGTATGTTGCGGTGAGGTGTGGGAATCGGGGTTTCAGGACTGTTGAGTAGAAGTGGCTTTATGAGATAGGAAAGTCCTATCTTTGGGGTACCACTTCCTTCTACGGGGTTAACATCGTGTATTCGAGCGAGTCATAGAACTTAATCACGATAGGATAGTCGGTTTTCTAAAGGGATAATTGACTAGCTTCGCGTAAAGTATTAAACGAGAGTTGTTCAGACTTTAATACCAGACCTAGGACTTGGCACCCGTGAGTATATTGTTAAACACTAGGAAGGTAGAAGCACACCCTCTAACTAGTTTCCTCACGGGGTAGGATTAATCTGTTGGATCGTAGTTCGGTTATCTCTTTTAATCGATAAGAAAGCAACGTTAGTATAATTTATCTTTGCGTTTTAGTTTAATACATTCACTATCTTGTTTACCTGAACTGAGATATAAGTCAGTTGTGGTACTCATATCCAATCCTTGTGGGTTCGACCTCGGACTCCAAAGCACTACCTACGATCGATCCGGTCCATTGCCGGTTAGAAAGTAGTTTTGCCTAGGTTTCGAGTTTTTACCTGACTAAACCGGATTGCAAAAATCTGCTTATCAAGTTGGCGCCGTTGCCGGGGATTTGCATTTTTGATATAACAATAGTTGACCGAAAGCTTGGGCTTATGTCGTTTTTACGTTTTCTTGTTGTTTTATTGTTGTTTTGGAGTGTATGAACACGAGGAGGTCTCGACAACAACCTCTTAAGCCATACCAACCAGATATAGAATCGTTCGCCAGATAGAGGAACGGTTTAAGAAGAAGACTATAGTTTGGTCTTACTCCGGAAATTGAGGACGGACAAGAAACTTCAGACTACTCATCAGGAGAAGAAGAGATGGACGGAGTTAATAGAAGTCAACTATCTAATGATAGGACATCTAACACATCGGGTTTGGTTGATCAAAATGGCCTACCCCTACAAGAGAGGGAGCCTAACGATCTTACTATGTCCCAGAGGACGGATGGGCGAAGGTTGTTTGACCACACTTTGGAAGGTGGTAATGTTATAAATGGACAGAACCCGCAGAATAATGGTGTCAATGGCCAACAACAGCAAAATTTGCAGAATGGTCAGAATGGCAGAGATCAAAACCCTCGGTTTGGGTTGGAAGGGTTTGGAGACGGCAGAAATGGGTTACCCAACAATAATGGACAAGTGGGGGTTGAACAATTTCAGAACAACAACCAACAACCCCTTCATCACCAACAACAGCCTCTCCGAACCGAGATAGACCGAACTTGTTGAATCGAGCCAGATGTTTCAAAATTTGTTGAACCAACAACAACAGAATAATCGGTGAACAATCAACAAAATCGCGACCACCTCAAGTATCACCAGCGGACCGATCAATCCACAACAGAATCAAGGATTTCAATCGGCACAAGATTATGTTGTTACCTCGTATCAAAAATGCGATGGGAGTCAACTTTACGTGACTCGTGCACTAATTACCCCGTTTATCACACTTTCAAAGACAATTTTGGGTAAATTAGACCGTTTCGGGGTGATATCGTGAGCTTATGGCACGGGAACGAATCCGCTACTTTGATGAATTCACACCCTTTTTGTTGGTATTAACTCCATTCCGAGCACTTTTACCCTCCGGAATTGTTTGGATGTTGTGGTGGTTTGTGATATTGAAGGGTATTGGTGTCTCGAGGACCCGGAAGGTGACGATTTGTGGTGAAAAAGCATGACCGAGGCAAGGCGAGGGCCTAAAAAGGAAAAGTGAAGATTTGGGGAAACAGGGGTTCAAACGCACGTTTGAATCCCCAACGCTGCGTTCCATGCCTTTAAGCAGCGTTTGAACCCCTAAACGCGCGTTCCAGGAGTTCGCACTGCATTGAGTTGAAGCCCTCTAAAGCGCACGTTTGGGAACCAGGCCAACGCGTGCGTTCCAAGATCTCTCAAGCAGCGTTTGAACCTCCTAAACGCGCGTTCTAGATGAAGAACAATGAGTCCCCGCCAGAATTCATGTGTAACGACGCGTTCCCAAGCGAACGCGACGTTTGAAGATCCCAAACGCTGCGTTCAAAGACTTTAAACGCAGCGTTTGGACCCTTTTTGCAAGCAGATTTTCCCTTCACCTATAAATACCCCCCTTAGACATTTTCTTGGATATCAAGCTTTTCTTAGCATAACCCTACCCTTTTTGCTCGATTTTTGTAAATAGTTTAGAATAGAGTAATTTTATGTAGATCAAACACCTCTTTCCTTACTCTCTTCATTTCTTAGATTAGATTTTCATTACAAACAACAAGTCTCCATCTTTTCTTTGATTCTCTCTTTTGTACTTTCTTACTCCAACTCCAATTTACGCAATTTATGGTATTGTTCTTCTCTCTTATGCTTGTTATGCTTCTCCTTTACTATTTCCTTTATGTTTTAATTAGTATAATGAGTAGTTAATTCCTCCCCATAGTCGAATCATGTGAAATGTGGTGAAAACACCCTTTGGGTGATGAAATTGGGAGTGGGTAGTGTGTTTTATTGTTGTTTCTTGCATGTTTCACGTCTTAGAACTTGTTATAACGGATTTGAGCTAGATTAGCTACCTAGGTCAAATATCACACACATCACTCTTGAGAGTTGTTCAGAGAGAGGGGTGTGGGAAAAGGGTTCTAGGATCGTGGTGTAGTCTCGGTTTAGTTGTTAAGCCGAGCTCATCGTGAGGTTACTCATTTATATGTTTAAGCGGCTCGAGTGCAAAACATGACTTGTTAGGAGAGAGTTGTTCAGACCTTAACATGGCATAAGGTGTTAGAAGAGAGTTGTTCAGACGCTAGCACCGGGTTTAGGAGTACGCGCCCGTGAAGTTGAATGTGAGAGTTCATTTGTTTTAATGCACACTCCCAGTTTTGTCTATCCTTAGGGTTGAAATTAGCTATTTGGATCATGGTTCGGCTATGTCCCTTTCCCTTAGTTAAACTTCGTTAATAAACGCTTTAGTAGTTGTTGTAGTAATTAACCTTTTCAACCATCGATTTTCCTAGACTAAGTTTGAAGTTTGCTTTGGTACTCACAAACACTTTTCCCTTGGGTTCGACCTCGTACTCCTGTAGCTATGCTAGCAATCGACCCGGTACACTGCCGGTTAGAGAGTTAGTTTACCCACAGTTTCGAGTCCTTATAAATTGTTTTTGTTGGGGTAAATTTTATGCTCATCAGGTACCGGGCATAATCCTATCAGAATTCCAACCATCCATGCCAACAACATGGAACTAAAGTAGAATGTTATCAATCTGATTAGCGAGAATGCGGTCTTCTACGGGAAGTGGGACGAGGATCCCAATGAATTCTTGGACAATTATCTGCAGATTATCTCAAAGTTGAAATACAATAGAGTGAGTGAAGAGGCGCTCAAGTTGATGATGTTTCAATTTGCCTTAAGAGGAGCTGCGAGGACGTAGTTTAATACGCTTCCTCATCATTCGTTGAGCATGTGGGCTGAGGTAACCGATGTTTTCTTACGTAAGTACTTTCCTCCGCCCAAGATTGAAGACCTCAAGCGAGAGATACACACTTTTAACGGTCGACAGGGGGGAACAATGAGAGAAACAGTTGAGAGGTTCAAGGCATTGTTGAAGAAATTCCCTCCACACAACCTTCAGACAGTTGACAGGTGATATTAATCTATAGAGCACTGGACAAGGCTAACAGAAATCATCTGAATGCGATAAGTGGGGGTAATTTGATGACTATAGATCCCGAGGCAGCAATGAGACACATAAGTTTAGCTGTAGAGGGAGATGATGAGTGGGTTTCCTCCTCTGGTAGAGAAAATCCGAAAGAGCAACAACAGACATCTGAAGCACTTACAGAGCAGTTAGAGAAAGAGACAGTTGTGCATGAAGAATTGTTAGCTCTACAGACAGAAAACAAGAAGTTGAAAGAGGCACAGCAGCTTTGTCAGCTATGTGGGGGTAATCATACGGCTCAGTTTTGTACGAGCCCGAATAGAACGACTATTCCTCCACAATTACCACAGCAGCATCAACAGCAGCCCGTCTCAAGTATGAAAGAGTTAGTTGCGGCACTCACTAGGTTGGGACAGGGAGGTCCCCAAAATGTAAATCAGCAAGGCTTTGGAAAGAGCCAACAGTCGAATCAGCAACAAAATTCTGGGGGTCAATGGAACCAGAATAACCAACAAAGCAATAATCAGAACTGGCAGCAATCATCGAATTATAATCAAGAGCAAGAGTCGATGATGGGCACAGGTATGGAAGATGATTTCCAACAAAATGATATAAATTATGTTGGAAACAATGCTGGGGGTAATTGGAACCAGAATGGGAAACAAGGCGGCTGGAACAACAATAGTTCTGGGAACAAATGGAGAAATAACCAGAATTCAGGAAGTAACTGGAATAACAATTAGCAGGGTTCGAATAATCAAAGCTGGGACCGGAATAGCAGTCAAAATAATCAAGGGTCCAGGCAAAGTCAAGGCGAGCAAGGGCAAGGTAACAGAAACTGGAACCAAAACAATGATCAAGGGAATTCTCAAAATTCCCAAGGCAGTTGGAGAGAGAATCAGAATAACCAAGGCAATTGAAGTAGACAAAACCAAAACTCCAATAACCAAGGTTATGAGAATCAGAATCAGGGTTCGAATAATCAGAGCTGGGGCCAAAACAGACAAGGCCGTTCGAATAACGACCATAATAGAGATCACGGGAACCGGGAACAGAATAATCAGCAGTCCGGCAATCAGAGTTTGGATACATATCAACACCCGAACGCTCACAGAAGCAATAATTCTTCAAATCAAAAAGGTGGAAATTCGGGAAATCAGAGGAAGATGTCGGATGAAGGGTATGACCAGTTGAACAAGATTATTATTGAACAAAAGGCGGCTATCCGTAATTTGGAGATTCAAGTGGGTCAGATAACCGACAGGACTCAACCAGCAGTGAATTTGGGGTTGCCTAGAAATACTGAAAGGAACCCCAAGGATTCTAAAGGTCTTTGTGCCATAGTTACCAGAAGCGGTAAAGAGTTGGGTCATGCGAGTCAAGAGTTAGAGAAGATGGTACCGAATTCTGAGAAGGATAAAGTTTCTGAGTATAAGGGGCCGCTAGAAGAACAAGATGGTTTTGAAGATGATGCTGAGAAAAGGGCAGAGAAAGAGCGAATTTCAAGATTAGTAAAGGAAGTAGAGGAGTACAATAGGAAATGGGAAGAAGTGATGAGGCCAAAGCCGGATACGGTGATCATTGACGTCAAGGAAGAAGAGCCCTCACTACCACTTAAAAAGAAAGGTATGAAAGGTAGACTTCCTCCTCCTCCTCCCGGTTTTCACGTGAACACCTTGCCCTTTCCTCCGAGAGCGGCCAAAAAGGAAGTCTTGACTCAAAGTCAAGCTAAATTTTTGGAGATGCTGAGGAAATTCGAGGTGTCCATGCCTATGTTGGATATCATAGCCAACATTCCCTCTTATTTCAAATTTCTTAAAAATATGTTGTCAAGTAAGGAGAAGATGCAACAGATGGTGCATCTTAGTCATGAATGTTCTGCGATTTTTGAAAATAAGTTACCGCCTAAAGTTCAGGATAGGGGTAGTTTCACAATTCCTGTCACAATAGGTGAAACTATTTTTGAGAATGTGATCTAGGAGCTTCAGTTAGTCTGATGCCAAAGGCTGTCTTTGATAAGTTGGGGTTGGGAAGGTTAGAGCCAACCGGAATGACTTTGCAGATTGCGGATAGGTCAGTTAGGACACCGCTAGGAATATCTAAGGATATTTTGGTTCAAGTTGATAAGTTTTTGTTTCCGGTCGACTTCGTGGTTTTAGCATAGGTGCGGATTCTAAGACACCCCTTCTATTAGGTCGACCCTTCTTAAATACTGATGAGACCTTTATAGATGTCAAGATGGGAGATATTATTTTGCATGTTGGTGAGGATAGTGTCACGATTAATGTTTATAAGACCATGAAACACAATGAGGATGAGGTGAGCGATTGTTTTTCGGTGGATGTTATCCACCCTTGTATTGTGGAAAATGTAAATTTGCAGGGGCACAAAGAACCATTGGAGAAGTGCTTGATGAAATCATGCAAGGTGACTGACGATAGCCGGGTGATGCGAGTCTATGCCATGCATCTTGAGGCAGGTGAGTCTGTGAAGGATAGGTGGACTAAGAAGCTGGATCTCGGTTTGCCAGAAAATATGCCGAAGCCATCCAGTGAGGAACCACCGACTGATTTGGAGTTGAAGCCGCTCCCTCAACACCTTAAATATGTTTTTCTTGAAGGTAATGACTTACTTCCGGTTATTATTCCTGCTACATTAACCTCCTTGCAGGAAGTAAAGCTGATTCCAGCCTTGAAGAAGAAGAAAAGAGCTTTTGTATGGAAAATGGTGGATATAAAGGGGATTAGTGCTGACATCTGTAAGCACAAAATCATCCTTGAGGATGGGGCAAGACCGAGGCGTCAACCGCAGAGGAGACTGAATCCGCACTTGCTGGAAGTGGTAAGGAAAGAGGTGGTGAAGATGCTGATTTTGGGCATAATCTATCCTATCTCGGATAGTGAGTGGGTGAGCCCCACATAGGTGGTGCCAAAGAAAGGTGGTATTACTATGCTGACAAATGAGCAAGGTGAGTCTTTTTCTGTACGTCATGTTACCGGTCATCGAGTCTGCATCGTTTTCCGTATGTTGAATGAAAAGACTAGGAAAGATCATTTCCCCCTCCCGTTTATTGATCAAGAGTTAGATAAACTCGCTGGTCATGCGTTCTATTATTTTCTAGATGGATTCAGTGGTTATTACCAAATCCATATTGATGTTAATGACCAAGATAAGACCACTTTTACGTGTCCCTATGGCACCTTTGCATTTTGAAGAATGTCGTTCGGGCTGTGTAATGCACCCGCGACATTTCAGCGATGCATGGTTGCCATTTTTGCTGATATTATAGATCAATGCATGGCTGTGTTTATGGATGATTTTACTGTTTTTGGGGATCGTTTTGATGCATGCTTGTTTAATATAGATAGGGTGCTTGCTAGGTGTGAGGAGACCGATCGAGTCTTCAACAGGGAGAAGTGTCACTTTATGGTGACTGAGGGGATTGTACTAGGTCATAAGGTATCAGCCAAGGGGATAGAGGTTGATAGGTCTAAGGTAGACACTATTTCTAGGTTGCCTATGCCTTCTAATTTGAAAACGTTAAGGTCTTTTCTGGGACATGCGGGGTTCTATCGTAGATTTATCCCTAAGTTCGCCCAAAAGGCTACACCTCTTAGCTCTAAGTTGAAGAAGGGGGTGAATGTGAGTTTCGATAATGAGTGTGCAGACACTTTCAATGATATTAAGAAGCTTTTGACTGAGGCTCCTATCTTAATAGCTCCGAACTGGGAACAAGGGTTTGAGATTATGTGCGATGCGAGTGATTTGGCAGTAGGGGCTGTTTTGGGACAGAAGGTCAGTAAGCTGTTTCAACCTATTTACTATGCCAGTCATACCTTGAACCCGGCTCAACAGAAGTATGCGACTACTGAGAAAGAGCTATTGGCAGTGGTGTTTGCCTTTGATAAATTCATGTCGTATTTGGTAGGCTCTAAGGTGATTGTCCACACGGATCACTCTGCTTTGCAATACCTATTTGCGAAGAAGGATGCTAAACCACGCTTGTTAAGGTGGATTCTGCTCCTTCAGGAGTTTGATGTGGAAATCAAAAATAGAAAAGGATGCGAGAATGTGGTAGCCGATCACCTTAGTCGAATAGAGCCTGTGAAGGGTGAAAATTCTGAGAGAGTTGAGATCAATGAGCACTTTCCGGATGAGCAGTTGTTCGCTGTGGACACAATGCTACCGGAAAAGCGGGGAAATTTCTTGAAACAAGGAAAAAGGGGTGCCCCGTGGTACGCCCCGATTGCGAATTACCTCAAGAGTGGTTTTCTAGACCCGGAGTTAGATGAGCACCAAGAGAAGAAACTGGTGAGTGAATCTAAGAATTATGTGTGGGAGGACCCTTACCTTTTTAGGTTGTGTGCTGATGGCGTTTTGAGACGGTGTATAAGTGAAAGTGAGAGGTTGAGTGTGTTGTCCTATTGTCACGATAAAGAGGCGGGGGGTCATTTTTCGAGACAAAGGACGGCATTAAAAGTGCTTCAAAGTGGGCTATACTGGCCTAAGATCTTCAAAGATGCACACTCGTATGTGAAAACGTGTGACGCGTGTCAACGTTCGGGCAGAATTTCGAGAAGGAATGAAATGCCCCAACAACCTATTATAGTTTGTGAGGTTTTCGATGTGTGGGGCATCGACTTCATGGGACCTGTTAAGGGTGATTTTATACGTTTTATAAGGATATATTTTATATCAATTTCCCCCATATCTGGATGTTTTTCATAAAAATCGAGCTTTATATTGAAGTATTGAGCAAGTGATGTTTTTAATGGGTTAGTTGCGAAATTGTATGATTTATGTGTAAAATTGATGGTTTTATATTGATTTGGAAGATAGTACATTTTGCAATGTGTTTGATGTATTGTAGATACACAATTTCGACCAAGAAGAGGATTAAAAGAGGTTAACAATCGGATTAATGAAGAGGAGAAGAGATAAAGATGAAATCAATTGAAGATAAAGATGAGAAGATCGATTTTCAAGCAAGCGGTGAGCGTCGTCGAGAATCTCCGTCCGGTGGGCGGGCGTTTGATCCAGTGGGCGGGCGTCCAGGTGAAAAGCTTGATTCGAGTGTTGATGGATTTGCTGGACGAGCGTCCAATTTAAAGAAGGACGGGCGTCTGATGAAGACCTAGCCCGACTCGAAGTTTTTGTCGAAGACCGAACGAGCGTCCAGAGAGATGGACGGGCGTCCTTCCACCGCCTCAGCAGAGCCGACTTTATTTTCTATAAATACCAGTGCTATTTTCAACCCTAGGACATATATATTATTACACAGCCGCATACACAGAAAACCCTAAATTCGAGCAAAGTAACCTCGGCCGGCTGAGCCTTGGTGTTTTTTTTTTTTTTTTTTTTTTGATGAAACGGATTTAAATAACTTGACAAATTGTTTAGCCTCCAATCATCCGGCCAAAAGCGAAAGCGAAATCTAAATAAAAAGAACAACCCTCGGCCGGCCAAGCACCAAGGCTCGGCCGGCCGAGGTTACTTGGCTCGAATTTAGGGTTTTTTCGTATCTGGCCGTAATAATATATATGTCCTAGGGTTGAAAATAGCGCTGTATTTATAGAAAATAAAGTCGGCCGTCTTTGAGGGCGGTGGAAGGACGCCCGCCCATCTCTCTCGACGCTGCGTCGATCTTCGACAAAAACTTCGAGTCGGGCTGAAGTCTTCATCGACGCGCCGTCCTTCTTTAAATTGGACGCGCGCGTCAACAAATCCATCAACACTCTGAATCAAGCTCTTCGACCTAGACGCCCGCCCACTGGATCAAACGCCGCCCTTCCGGACGGAGATTACGACGACGCTCACCTTTCTTGAAAATCGATCTTCTCATATTTATCTTCAATTGATTTCATCTTTATCTCTTCTCCTCTTCATTAATCCGATTGTTAACCTCTTTAATCCTCTTCTTGGTCGTCGAAAAATTGTGTATCTACAATACATCAAACACATTGCAAAATGTACTATCTTCCAAATCAATATAAAACCATCAATTTTACACATAAATCATACAATTTCGCAACTAACCCATTAAAACATCACTTGCTCAATACTTCAATATAAAGCTCGATTTCTATGAAAAACATCCAGATATCGGGGAAATTGATATAAAATATATCCTTATAAAACGATAAAATCACCCTCAACAACTCGCACACTTAAACCTTGCTCGTCCCGAGCAAGACAAAACAAAAACTAGCGTAAGATAACAAAATTCCAACCAAAAAAATACATACAGTCATTTTCAACAAATACAAAGCATATGTAATAAATCGAGGCGTTCACCCGGTGTGTTTGCATAGCCATATTAAACTTCCACTAAGTCCACACTTGAATTTTTCTCAAGCAACTAGCAAATACCCATCTAAAACCGGCCAATAACCGACACTTATAACACGCACCTACAAAACATAACATGTCCCGAAAAGGATAATAAAATGCCTTTAGGATCTTTACGACATACTCGAGAGGATAATCCCTACAACATATCTGTCAGTTTATACTGGGGATAGTCAGAAGATAACTAAAGTTCCTACCAACTTTCCATAGTACCATTCGCCAAATTTTCTTTAAGATTAACTTAATTCCACATATATAGCATATGCCCTCATTCCCAGCAATAGGATGTTTCGTGATAACACCCTAGCTGGACTACTATCATCAGCAATCGGGAGTTATTGAACCTCATAGTGGTATAGGACATTTCGTGATAATGCCCTACCGCACTCAAATCATTAGCGACTACCTCGACATACACATATTTTATTCATATTATTCATCTTAGATTGGTATACAAACCTTAAGATATATCCCTCCTATCACATTCAAACCTTGAGATATTCACGATATATCATACTCCGACTCTAACCACAAACTATTATAATTCTCCGAACATGCATATTAGCACTAAGTACAAAATTATAAGATAATCGAAAATTACTAATCCAAGCGGATCTGACTTTATATTTTAGCTCATCATTTAATATGGCTCGTGAAAAATAATATCGGGTGAAACATCCAACCTACTAAACATACAAGATATCTGACATCAATGACTATATAGTATCGTAGTTGAAAATCAAAAAACTAGTAAGCCAAGCAAAAAGGAATGTACTCGCCGAGACAAAACAAAATTCTGTTTAAAATTTTAAGATCAAAGACACTTTGTAAGCATGGTATAAAAATTAAGTTCACAGCATGGTAATCATAATTAAATTGGGCAAATATCATGTAGGTACTAACTAACCAACCAAACCTTCCCCCACACTTAAACCACAACATGTCCTCATGTTGTGCAGAATTAAAGAAAAGATAAAAGAACTTAGCTGATGTGGTAATGATCCGAAGATTGGCTGAAGAAGACAACAATGGTGATGTCATATGGAGTCCTTCCCAGCTTCAAATCCAAAGTTAACTTGACAAAACAGCGATAAATGTACCTGCGTCACTTGAAAACATGGCAGTATCTCGGGGAACATAGGGGGGCATAACATATTGCGCAGAAAGGTTTGATATAAGCACAAAAAATAATTGCTCAGATGGAAAAATCACCACTCGGGGAAAACACAGGACACCTAAGCGTCAAACATAAAGCCACAGAAGCTTTACAATACAAATAAGCCCAACATGTGCATACAGAAATATCAAACTCCAAATGAAAGTGTAAATGCACCTTACAAGATTTATCAAAAAGAAATAATGATAGAGGACACTACAAAGTAGTAGGGCTAGGTGCACTAAATAAAATAAAAATAAAATACAACACAATGCAACTAAATGATATGCAACTATACTAAAAAGGCAAAAAGAAAATAGAGAAAAATGCTATCCCAACTAATTCCATAGATGTCGCCCTAATCTAAGCGAGGTCAAATATATAAACATCTACTCAATAACGCCACGAAAGCGCAACAAAATTCGATTATGCAAAGCCCACGAAGCTTGCCATGTGAAGTGTAGACGTGCCTTTAACAACCCTAACACCCTAGATGAGCGACAAAAAGAACAAAGATAAATCAAATTGGAATCACATCTAACTAGGTGAATTACTCAACATGGATTGCAATAGATGGAGAGAAAACCATAACGGTGAAAGAACAGGACATCTACGCATATACAAAGGCCACAGAGGCTCACAATAAAGCATCCATGTCAATTAATGAAGCATGTATATAAAAATTAATCAATTATTTAACATGGATTAGTAGATGGAAAGATGTAAACATGCAAGTTCAGAACATCTACGTATATATAAAGAGGACACAGAGGCTCACATAGGAACAACCATGTCAAATAATAGATGTATGTATCAAGATAAAATCTATTCACAAAAAAGCGACAGATCGGATGGCGTTCGTTCAAAACACAGACGGACGTTTAAAAGCATATTCGAGGCGGACGGACGCGTTGAGCATGCGACGCCCGTCGAGAACCATACAGAGCCAGACGGGCGTTCGGGAAAAAGGCAAACGCCGTCGACTCTCTAAAAACATAACAAGCGTTGAAGCATTTTGGGACGGACGGGCGTTCACTTACTATGGACGCCCGTCTGACACAGCAGAAAAGCACAGCAGACTCGACCTATATCAGAAGACAGCAGCAACCCCAGAAAAAACCTAATATCATATCATTAAAACAGAAACCCTAGTGTTTATTAAAAAACGAAAACAAAACTATGAAACCTATCAAACCTAAAAAAAAATTTCGTGACAAAAATAGAAACATATAATTCACGTTTCATAAATTGAGTAAAAAGGTTTTGCACATTCTTAACCCAATGGTTATCGAAACACGGCAAAATAAAAAACCTCAATTTATTTAACGGTACTTTTTTATTGAAAAAAATAAATGAATCGTAACAAAATAGAAAACAGAAAAAGAAACAGAAATCTACCAAAAAAAAAAATTAAAACAGAAAACAAGAAAACGATAAAAGGGAGAAAAACATGTTGAAATCTTCTAAGCCCAAAATGGAAGGGAAAACAGCAGATTTTGACCTCGAAAACGGTGTCGAACAACCTTCGGCATTTAAAACGTCGTCGGCGTCGGAACGAGCTTTCTGAATTGGGGTCCTGCGCGCCAAACGGGCACTCGAGCCGAAAGTTACGGCCAAAATACTACCATGTGCCCTAACGATCCCTTTTATTCCAACTTATAACAAAAAATCAGAAAAAATAATAAACTAGACAACCGTACCGATTCCCCGGTAACGGCGCCAAAAACTTAGATCACCATAATAAAGTTTGGACTTTTAACCTAAAAATAACGAGAGTTGCTAGGTTAGATTTCTAGGTTGCTAGATTGAACAAATCTTGCACCTTGTTTTGAAAGCGTCAATCTCTAAGATCGAGAGATGTAAAGGCGATAGGCGAATTATCTACTAGAGTAGAAGTTCATACCTTTGATAGGTGAACCACAACCTTTATTAAATCTTTACTAAACGATCTAGGGTAGAAATTCAAAGTTGTGAGATAGGTGGATCATAGCTTGTTCGTCGTTGAATTAATTGAAAACCTTTGTGCCTTGTTCTTCGTTGCTTAGTTAGAATTTTATTTTCGTTTTAGTTTTTAGAATAGATTTTATTTTCATTAGTTAAGTTAAGTAACTTTCCTTCCTGGCTTTGGACCGACAATCCTCTGTCGATTTATTTTCCGTTTTAGTTTAGGTTTAGTAATAAATAGTAGTGACAATTTTAGAAGAATTAATAAGAACTAGATTAAACAACCTCGATTCCCTGAGATCGACTCCGGTATTAATCGCTATGCTACGATCCCTACACTTGGGGAATACCGGATTTATAAATATTTATTACTTGTTTTTTTTCTTAGATAAAATCCGTGAACAAGTTTTTGGCGCCGTTGCCGGGGAATCGGTACGGTTGTCTAGTTTCTATTAATTTTTCTGTTTTTGTTACGAATTTTTCGTAGATAGGTTTTTGTTTCTATCCTTTTAGTTTCTACATTGATTCGGGACATCCGAGGTTGAATTATCGACTCACGTTTTTAGCGATCAAACTTTTGGATAAAAGGATCGTTTAGCACTCGTTAGTATTTTGGCCATAACTTTTGGCTCGAGTGTCGGATTAGCGCGCAGGACCCCAATTCGGAAAGCTCGTTCCGACGCCGACGACGTGGTGAACCGCCAAAGGCCGTTCAACACCGTTTTCAAGGTCAAAATATGCTGTTTTCCCTTCCATTTTGGGCTCAGAAGATTTCAACACGTTTTTCTCCTTTTTTTCGTTTTCTGTTTTTCTGTTTTAAATTTTTCGTAGGTAGATTTCTGTCTTTGTTTCCGTTTATTTTTCTGTTTCTTCATCCTTTCCAAAGAAAAAAATTTTAAACGAAAAAAAAAAAAACAAAGGGGTCACCCAATCTTCTACCGAGGATTGAGGACATGGATGAGCAAAGTCAGATCGCCATGCTGCAACAGCAGATGTCAGCTCTTCAAAGGTCGCTTAATCCTATGAATCAGACCCCGTCTTTTCCACAGAACTCACAAGTTCTATTCTGTGGAAGATGTTGTCGACTTGGCCATGCTGTTGGCCAGTGTCAATTTCTTTCCCCTCCTGCGTATCGAGTCAATTCTTTCCAGAATCAGGGAAATTTCAATCTAGTCACATATCAGAATTGTGACAACGTGGGACACACTGCTCGTTTCTGTCCCATGAATGGACAGAACGCTGAAGTAAATGCTTTCTGTGGCCAGCAATATCGAGATTTAATAATCGTTCCGCCAAAGCAATTTTCGAATCGTGGTTTCAATTTTCAAAATCAATTTCTATCAAAACCCGAACTTGATCGGAACCAAAATATCAATTTTTCCAATCAAGATCGGTGGTTCAATCGAAAGCGGTCCGATCCTATGTTTCAAAGTCGATCTAGCCAATCCTTCCCACAGAACTTTCAGAACTATCAAGGCCCCTCTCAATCGGACGATCTTGAAGCTAAATTGGAGGAGCAAAATAAAAACATCCAACTCCTGATAAGCACAAACAAGAATCTTGAGAGATGAATCGGGGAAATGGCTCAAGACCTAGGCATTGACCTAGCTCCCCCACTTTCTTATGATAGCGAAGAGGACAGTGCCATGAACTTAGGATCCATCATTCAATTCAGTGGTTCCCCAAAAGTAGAAGTGTCAAGCTTAATGGATCCTTTTGTCTTTGGATCCGATGCTCGTATACCATCAACTGATGAGAGTTCTTATGGACATGGACTTAATAACGTTCAAGTGAGATGTTCGTATTATGGTGGAAACCATTATGAGGCTCAGTTCAATGAAGGATATTCATCCCATCAATGGAATACATATGACAATTATGATGCAAGTTATGAGAATCCACTTCAATCTAACTATGCATCCACATACAATGGTGGGAGGAGTAACCATCCTTATTCTCCATGGGATCAAGAAGAAAGCAATTATCAACAAGTGTTCCCTCACTTAGAGCCCGAGTCGTACATGGAAGCTTTGTTAGAGAAATATATAGAGAGCAGAAAGGAAGTTTCTAGAGAAAGGACACACCTGGTGGATCCTGCTCTAGAAAAGAGGGAATTGACTTTAGGAGAATTAAGTGCACATGATCGCCAAGTTATTGTAGATGAACGGGAACTTGAGATGATGGCGAGTCATGAGCATGAGGTAGGTCTTGAAAGTCGTAGGATGTAAATCGTAATCCTTATGAGAACCCACATTGTCTTGATCAAAATGCTTCGGTGATGATTTATCGAAAACCGCCGAGGGTTCAAGCCTCCAAATCCACGAGAATGAAGCCACATGGAAAATCAACCATCTTCACAAGATACCGGTGCAAGAATTCCAGATTCAACATTGATGAGCCAAGAAAAAAATGAAAAGGCAGGTAACACTATTGTTCTTGATCATCAGTCATCTAATACTCTTAGTTCTCCGTCCTTGAACAGCAATGTTGATGTTGATCATACCGAGTACATAGATGTTGCACCTCTAATAGTCTATAATTCTCTTAGATTCGTCATGAGCATCGATAAAGAGATCTACAAGTTGTTGACTGACACTTCATCCCTGAGAGCTAAAATGTTTAATCACTTTCTAAGAAGACATGGTTGTAGGATTCCTATGCTATATCTTTGAATCCGTATGAATACCCCTTATTTGTGGAGGAAGATGCAGAGGGAAGCCCTTCTTTGGTTTAGTCCTCCTTGATAATGGATAGTGGAGTAAATGTGTCTAGCCAAAGACACTAAAGAAAGGCGCTTGTTGGGAGGCAACCCAATAATAAGAATAGTTTTTTTATTATTTTCTATTATTTTGTTTTTGTTGAATAAGGAAGCTAGGTTTGTCTTGTGTCGTCTAGGTTTTTGGTGTCGGTTTTGGGGTCGGGCAACTTGCATAAGCGTAACTTGCAATCTCGACTATAATCTCCTTCCCGCTATTGACATGCTTCGTCGCTAATACTTGATTCATCCGTACTTTAGTTGAAGCTCACCGTCGGTTTTCCGTTGCTATTACTTTTGATGAATCTTGTAAGCCTTAACGCGCATTTACACTTTCAATTGGAGTTTGATATTTCGTATGCACATGTTGGTCCATATTTGTATTGTAAGCTTCGTGGCTTTATATTTGACGCTTAGATGCCCTGTGTTTTCTCTATGTGGTGATTTTTCCATCTGAGCAATTATATCCTGTGCTTATATCAAACTTTTCGACGCAATATGTTATATTGCCCTATCCCCGAGGTACGTTTTGTGTTGTTTTTCATGTATGCAAGATATTTGCTATAGCACTTGTGAGCTTTCAGACGATATCAGTTTTCCGGTGGATGGTCCAGAGTCTACTGATTTCTTCAAGCATTTCTGGATCTGACTCGCGACCACTTCCAGACTTGCCACCTTCGAACTACAATCAGCTAAGTTTTTCTTATTCTGCACAACATGAGGACATGTTGTTATTTAAGTGTGGGGGAGGGATTAGTGGTATCTACACATGTGCTTAATTATTATACTTATCTTTTGTATCTTTTGTGAAAAATCGAAAATTTTTGAAATTTTTAAAAATCTGTCCCGAGCATGATTTTCTTTTGGTTTACTTACTTGCTATATTCCCATACTTGTGTTAAGTTGATTAGTATTTTAGCATAGACCTTTGGTGATAAGCTTTTACTCGAATTCTTTTCACATAAGCCCCTTCGATGATGAGCTGAACTTAGTAGACTGTACTCATTTAAACCGATGATGTTTTATTTTGATTATCAGACCGTTCGCTTAATGCTAATGTCATGACAATTGTAATATGTATGTAGTTGGAATTGAAGTAGGAAGTATCGTGAATATGCCAAAGCCTGAATGTGATAAGTAAATCGTAACTATTGTGCGTTGGAAAAAGTTGAATTTGAATGAAGTAATTGGGTGTGTCGGAAGATGGTCGATGATTTGAGTGCGGTAGGTCATATCTCGAATGTCCTATACCACTATGATGACCAAAAGCTCACGACAGTCAGAAGAAGCTACCTGATGATATGAGTAAGGTAGGGTATATCACGAATATCCTATTCTGCCATGACGGGCAATAGCTCATTCTGATGTGTGTATAAATGTGAAAGTCAATTGAATCAACTTACATAAGGAATTTGGTATGAAATAAATGAAAGACTTAGTTATCGCCTACCTTATCCCCAGTATAGGCCAAGGTATATGTTGTAGGGAATATCCTCTCGGGGTATAATCGAAAAGATTTTAAAACACATGTATTACTCTAGTCATGACGGGAGTAGTTTTGTAGTAGGCGTATGTATAGTCAGGATAATTCATTATCTATCTTAAATGGGTATTTGTTGGTTAGCTTGAATTTAATTGTCAAGTGTGGAATCGGTGGAAGTTGAAGAAGGCTTTGCACACACTACACATTCGAGTAATCGTTTATTTCATTGGGGTGTATGTTTTTTATGCTAGTCAACCGATTGTGATTTGATAAATGGGGGTGTATGTGATTCAATGTTTGAGTAAGCCTTGGTTTTCTTGTTTTGTTTTGCTCGGGACGAGCAAAAGATAAGTGTGAAGGAGTTGTTAACGGTGATTTTTACGATATATATGATATTATTCCGTAGCGATTTCCTTCGTATTTTAGTAATTTTTATAGAAAATTACATGTTAAATAGATTTATTGAAAGAATGACGTTTGAAGATGTCTAAGTGCAAACTCGAGCTTATTACGTGTTTTTATCGATGATTTTCTATCTATATATATGGTTCTACATTTTGCACGTTTCTATGGCTTTGTAGGTACATTTGCATGTCGTGAAAGGAGAATAAATGGAAGCTAAAAAGATGTTTAACTGAAGATTAAGTAGAGGGAGGAAGATGCAAGATTTGAATTGAAGTTGAAGTGCAGATTTCATGAAGAACTGAAGTGAACGAGCGTTTGAACCCTCCGTCCAGTGAACTGGCGTCTAAAAGGGTGAACTAGCATCCAAGATCGCAGATCGATTCTCAGATTGATGGAATTTGGTGGATGGCGCCTGTAATTAGTGGACTGGCGTCCAAGAGGTAAAATTCGATTCAGGATGTTGAAATTTTTCGAATCAAGGCGTCGCACCCTATGGACGGGCGTCCACGGCACCGCCTCAGTGAAACCGACCTAAAAATCTATATAAGGACGCGTTATTTTCAACCCTAACCACCACAATTAGATCCCTGGCCGCCCCAGCCCCTTTGGGGGCGGCTCTGCTGCGATTTTTACCTCATATAAACACAATTTCTTCTTCTTTTTATTTATATAATTTATATAACAACGATGAGCTAAGGCTAGGCGATTGAACAAGCATGTGAAACCATCTCAACATCATCTTGCTTTCGACTTTGGACTTGTTTTTGTGAGTTTTTATAAAGTTTGTTTCTTTATTATGTGTTTATTTTGCTATGCAATTTATATCGAGAGATGGTTGCTATTTGATGTTTAACGTTGATGAAAATCGTTGTTAGACTTAGATCACCATAATAAAGTTTGGACTTTTAACCTAAAAATAACGAGAGTTGCTAGGTTAGATTTCTAGGTTGCTAGATTGAACAAATATTGCACCTTGTTTTGAAAGCGTCAATCTCTAAGATCGAGAGATAGAAGGCGATAAAGTAATTATCTCACGAGAGTAGAAGTTCATACCTTTGATAGGTGAACCACAACCTTTATTAAATCTTTACTAAACGATCTAGGGTAGAAATTCGTGAGTTGTGAGATAGGTGGATCATAGCTTGTTCTGTCGTTGAATTAATTGAAAACCTTTGTGCCTTGTTCTTCGTTGCTTAGTTAGAATTTTATTTTCGTTTTAGTTTTTAGAATAGATTTTATTTTCATTAGTTAAGTTCGTAACTTTCCTTCCGGCTTTGGGTGACAATCCTCCATCGCTTTATTTTCCGCTTTAGTTTAGGTTTAGTAATAAATAGTAGTGACAATTTTAGAAGAATTAATAAGAACTAGATTAAACAACCTCGATTCCCTGAGATCGACTCCGGTATTAATCGCTATGCTACGATCCCTACACTTGGGGAATACCGGATTTATAAATATTTATTACTTGTTGTTTTTCTTAGATAAAATCCGTGAACAAGTTTTTGTAATTTTTTTTTTTTTTTGGGACCGTATCCTCCCTCTTTTGGAAATAAGTTCATTCTTGTTGCTTGCGACTACGTCTCAAAGTGCGTGGAAGCAATCGATTCGCCTACTAACGAAAGACATGTTGTCATTAAGTTCCTCAAAAAGTTTATTCTGACCCGTTTTGGGGTACCGCGAGCGGTAATTTCAGATAATGGCACTCATTTTGGACCTAGATAAATTACTCCTTAAGTATGGGGTGACTCATAAGTTAGGGACAGCTTACCATCCTCAGACGAGTGGCCAAGTTGAGGTCTCAAATCACGGTATTAAGAGGATTTTAGAGCGGACCGTGAATAAGAATGTGAAGAGTTGGTCTACAAAGTGAGATGATGCGCTTTGGGCACACAGAACGGCTTTTAAAACCCCGATTGGTATGTCACCCTATATGATTGTGTTTGGTAAGGCGTGTCATTTACCGGTTGAAGTTGAACACAGGGCGCATTGGGCGATTAAGGAATTGAATATGGATGAAACCCTTAGTGGTGAGAGGAGGATGACTCAGTTAACCGAGTTAGAGGAGCTCCGGTTACGAGCATATGATTGCTCGAAAAATTATAAGGAAAAGGCCAAACTCCTCCACGATAAGTTGATCAAGCCTAAGTTGTTTGCGGTGGGGGACGAGGTGCTTCTGTATAGCACTCGTCTCCACCTCTTTCAAGGGAAGTTGAAATCCAGGTGGTCGGGACCGTACACTGTTTTTAGAGTTTTTGACTCAAGGGCTGTCGAGGTGACTCATCCTAAATACGGGACCTCAATTACTAATGGTCTCCGTTTGAAAAAGTACGAGAAGTTGCCTTTTGATGAAGCCCTCGAGGTTACTTTTTTAGAAGACCCGAAACCGGAAGAAGTAAGTGTCTAAGTCTCGTCATGGACTTCAAAGCATGACAATCTGAATCCTATAGTCCACCATTTGATCTCTTTCTCTCTCTCGTTCCTCACCCGTTCCGGTAGTATAACCTTGAAAAAACCAGCACAGTATAAGTCATTTTGTCGAGCCAACGACATAAAACAAAGGTGCTCGGTGGGAGGCAACCCATCGTTTCTGTGTTTTCCTGATATAAGTTCCTCGTGAAGTGTTTTTGGTGCTTGGGTTGCGTTCGTAGAGTCACGAGGAGGCTTGCACATCAAAAATTCCTTAAATCTACCTTTCAGCCTTGAAACCGTACGGTTTGTTCATCGAGGTTCAGGAAACCGTACGGTTTCACAACCAAACCGTACGGTTTATATCATCTTCTATAAATACCCCTCTCCCCCTCACTTGTCCATCGGATTTTTTTTTAAAAAAAAACCCTCGGCTACCCACCCTAAATTCTTTCATTTTGCTCCGTTTTTAATGATTTCAAGTGCTACCAACACCTACCTACCCCCTCTCTTCGATTCCACTACCCAAATCCAACACCAAACTCCAGATTGTGAGAATCAAGCCCCCTCTTCAAAAACTTTTCGAGTCTTAAAATTCAATTTTGGGGTTATTCGTTAATCGTTCGGGGATTCCGTCAACTCCATCGCATTCCGAGCGTCCAGATTTGTAAGTTCCATCCCCTCTTTTCCAGTTTAACTTCAATTTTTTGGGGGTCGATTTTCGAGTCGAATCCCAATTTCGAGCTTTAACTGAATTGAGTTTCTTTTTGTGTTTGGTCTGTTCTTTTGATGAACGTGGGATGGGTGGATGATTTGTTGACGTACGCATGGGGTGTTGATTTATTTTTGTTGGCGATTTCTGGCGGTTGTGTTGGCGATTTCTGGTGGATTGGGTTTTGGTTTATTTGTGGTGATGTGGGTTGTCTTTTGGTTTGATTAGCAAGTACAATGGGTAAGAAAAGAGATGATGCTGAGGTTACTAAGGCTAGAAAGGGTAAGAGTAAAGAGGATGCCCCGCCCCCGAAAAAGTCTAAAGTAGTTGAGATCGCCCCGGAGGATTTGAATAGACCTTTAACCATAGGGGTTGAGAGACCGACACGGGCGGCACGTAATAAACCGGTGTATGGTCAATTGAGGGATGACCCGAGTACGGAGGAGGAGACAGATTCTGAGGGGGTACCTTTGGTAGATATTCGTAGTAGGAAGAAGAAGGTGATTTTTGAGCAGGCTAGGGGAGAGAGGAGTGTAGAAACACCGAGAGAAGCCGGGGCTAATCCGAGAGCAAGCTGAGGTTGTACCGGAGGGTGACATGCCGTTTGCCGATAGGTTTATAAATGAGAAGGCAATGAAAGCGTTCCAGAAGCGTTATCAGGGTAGGATTATTCTTGAGAGGGGGATTGATGATAACAGTGTAGAGAAGGCGTTTATGGACAATTTGAAGGCGAGACAGTGAAAGAATTCATTAAGGTTCCTGATTTCAACATCACAAAGCCTAATTTGACCTTAGTTCGGGAATTCTTTGCTAATCTAAGTGAGGCGGATATAGCTTCGGGGGTAGTAAAGATTCGGAGGGTGAATGTGCCTTTTACGGCTAAGGCAATCACCGAGTTTTATAAGCTGCCAATGGTGACTACAGATTACCTAGATGTGATTAAGGCGAAGAATGATAAGAAGGAAGATCCGTTAGAACAGTTGAGGTTTGCCATAGACCCGAGAAGTTTTTGGACCGGAAAGAATGGTGGAGCGTCTAGTACGAGGGAGATGTTGAGGACGGCTGGTTTTTCGAAGGAGTGGAAGATGAAAGCCCGGTTTGTTCAGAATAGGCTCCTTCCAAAGGACAATTTTGGTAAGTTTAACTTGAGCAACCTCGCTATGTTGTATTCCCTTCACTTCAACATCCCGATTGATGTTGGTACGGTGTTGTACAATGAGTTGATGAAGAACCGGAAGCCGGAGAATAAACAGGTGGTCTGCATTCACCTTTTGCAAGGGTTATGCTTGAAGACGGGGGTGAAGGAGTACGTTCTCGACGAGAGGATTACCAAGAATCCCATTCTTTTGAGTTTGACATCTGAGGCTGATCCGGTTTGGCCGGAGGCTGAGGGTGCTGAGGAGCTCCCGCCTCCGTTTGTTCCAACGATTCCCGTGGCGACACGGAATCGCTTTATGATGGCGGACTGTTTCCACCATATGTTTGACCGCCACAGGGTATAGTTGAACAGTTTGACAACTGCGATTAGAGTGATTGGACAGGGTATGCCGGGCATGCCGGAGTTGACGTTGGATGCGGACGCTTATGTTTTTCCTCAGCGGATCGAGGATGCGATTGCATTCTGTTTTGAGGAGGACCTAGCGGAGACTACCTCTAGAGCTGCCCAGGACACTTCGAGAGAGGATACCAGTACTGTTGATGACTTTACGGTGGCCACCACCTCTGCTGCCCCTACCACAGATATCTCGAGCTCGACAGAGGCTGCTCCTGCTACTGCTGTTACTGAGCCTCCACCATCACCTCGTGCAGAGCCGAATGGAGTCTAGATTCTATGTTGTTCCTTTCGAGTCGGTCCTTATATTTTTTATTTTTGATATAGGGTGTTGGCGTCAGTTTATTCTCTAGTTTTGGATTGTACTGTCACTTTATTTCACTCTGTTGCATTCTATTTCTATTTTGGATTTTATGCCATGCGGCAATATACTCTATGTTTTGTTTGTGACTTTGTTGGACTCACTCATGTTAGTGGTTTGATGCTATATTTTTATTTATGATATCATGTGTCGAGTATTCTGACGTAACGGAGTCGTAAATTTTTATACCCCTGGATCCCTATATTGCATGTTTTGGTATGTGGACCATGTCCCGTGCATGTATGTCTTGGATATTGCTTATCTGATTACAGGGATACGGGATACATCACTATACGACCGTTACGGGACTCGATCACGCACTTCTACCGGGTTCATAAGCTAAGTCTTTCTTCCTTTCTCGTTCACACACCGAGGATGGTGCTGCACTAAAGTGGGGGGAGGGACGACTTAGCTTATTCTCTTGTTCCAATTGTTAAAATATGCCGTTATGTGATATACTTGGTTTTTACTCGGCTTCGAGTCGATTTCTAGGCATTTTCAAAATTTTCCAAGGTTTTAACACCATGATGCATGTATGCTTTTCACAGTGGAGTTAGTAAACGGTTTTTAGCCTTGTGAATGTCTATACAGTAAGTCCTTCTTTCTCATGATACGGACCTTTTTAGTACACGTTTAACGACAGTTATGTCTAGTGCGGTCGCTTTACACACTCATGTTCCTAGTTTCGAGGCGAAATGGTCAGGTTTACTTAGGTAGGATATGGGATGACAGTCCTGGCGTTTCTTTGATCCGACCAGAGCCAAATGCCAAAATCCCAACATTTGACCCTCGTAACCCCTCTCAGCCTTGATAGGAAGGTCTGACCACCGTCCGAAATATGAGCCGTCTTGGTTACTTAGCCTATAATTCTTATCCCTGAGCCGATATTTTGGTCGCTTTTCTTTTGACTACCCGACGAGTGAACTTAGTTGTTCTTTTAGACACACTTGCCAAGGCAAGTGTGGGGTGGGAGGAGATATGTGTTTTTACGATGAGTTAGGAGGTATGAGCTGACAATTATGAATGGGAGGAGCTCGAGAAAGTGTAGATGGCCTTTGGTTCAAAAAAAAAGTATGATATATGTTACTAAGGAGGAAGAAAGGGTTAGTGAGTAAGTGTTGAACCAAAGAAAACCGGAAAATGATCGAATTAGATGAAAAGAATGTGATGTTAGTCCGGAGGTGCTTCGTTATATATGAATCGAAGGAGTTTGGTACAGTTTGTATGAGTTTTGAGCTGGAAATGTTGAGAATGATTAGGTTCACTCGTGTTTCCACTTAAACAGTTCCTAAATATCCTTTTTGATTAACCCCCGACCGAGCCTAACGTTACAACCCTAAAGTCCTTCTGGACCATATCTAGCCTGTGTGGACCTCGATTAGTGGAGACTCTAGTAAGGCATGAGTTTGTGTGTAGTCATTTGGTCGGTATTTAATGCCGACGACCGTATTGAATGTAATCTGTCGTTATCAGCGCACACGCACTCCGTTTCATGATATCGTGGAGTCGAGGTATTTACGTTCACTTGTCTAAGTCTCTTTTACTTTGATACTTTGAAACGCATACATGTACCATAAATTTGTTTCCTTGGCATAGTTTGATCGCCTGATTTACTCGAGGGCGAGTAAAGGCTAAGTGTGGGGTGGTGATTGGAACCAACTTCACTGTACATTTGATGTACAGTTGACCCACGATTATCACATTTATGGCATATTTCTGGGTAGTTTAGGCCATATTTTAGAGTAATATCGAGAGTTCATTGCACGGTGAGTAAATCTTCGTTTAGAGGATAAACCTTACCTGTTTTAGCGATATTTACTTGTTCCCCGATGCACCCGTGTCTCACGGGGTTATGTGTGGTATGTTGTTTCGATGGTATATACAGGATATAGTTGGCTCGGGGACCCGGATGCCAATAATTACTGAGTAAAAGAATGTTCGAGGCATGATTTGAGAGAAGAGTGAAGAAAAAATGAAGATTTGAGGTGAACAAGCTAAACCGTACGGTTACATCACGGAAAGACAAGACAAAAGTGAGCAGAGTCCCAACCGTACGGTTCCATATCCAAACCGTGAGGTTTCGTGAAGAACAAACCGTACGGTTTTCCAGTAAACCGTACGGTTTGATGCCAATTTTGCCCTGGACTATAAATAGGCAGCAAAACCGAGGCATTAAAAAAGTTCTTACATTTTCTGAACACTTAGAGCCAATTTTAGGCGATTTTCTCCGTCCGGGGATTGAGTTCTATATATCAATTCGTTCGTCTCTCGATCCTCTACAACATTCCCATCATTACAACAGT
Source organism: Gentiana macrophylla (assembly GCA_026214975.1). Classification (NCBI taxonomy): domain Eukaryota; kingdom Viridiplantae; phylum Streptophyta; class Magnoliopsida; order Gentianales; family Gentianaceae; genus Gentiana; species Gentiana macrophylla. Next base: position 66,669,492 of record CM047817.1, read on the forward strand.
GAATTATCACATTTCGATTGTCAGATTTTGATTCTTCGGTCACAACAATTTTGGATCATCAAATTCTCAATATATTGGTATGAATTCTTGTTTTACTATGGTTCGTGTTATGATTCTTTTTACCGTGTCTTACTCTGTTACAATCATGAGTAGCTAAATTAGTCGGTAGCCGAATTATATGAAGGCGGGTGAACCGCCCCGTAAGAGATGAACTCGGGGGTTGTGTAGTGTTTAATTTAATGTTTTAACGATTATTTCACGTCCCGAAACCTGTTTTAATTACAATGAATTAGTTTGACAACCTAGTTCACTGTCATACACGTCGGACTTATAAATGTATGTTGCGGTGAGGCGTGGGAATCGGGGTTTTGGGACTGTTGAGTAGAAGTGGCTTTAGGAGTTAGGAAAGTCCTATCTTCGGGGTATCACTTCCTTCTATGGGGTTAACATCGTGTATTCGAGCGAGTCATAGAACTTAATCACGATAGGATAGTCGGTTTTCTAAAGGGATAATTGACTAGCTTCGCGTAGGTTATTAAACGAGAGTTGTTCAGACTTTAATACCAGACCTAGGACTTGGCACCCGTGAGTATATTGTTAAACACTAGGAAGGTAGAAGCACACCCTCTAACTAGTTTCCTCATGGGGTAGGAGTAATATGTTGGATCGTAGTTCGGCTATCTCTTTTAATCGATAAGAAAGCAACGTTAGTATAATTTATCTTTGCGTTTTAGTTTAATACATTCACTATCTTGTTGACCTGAACTGAGATATAAGTCAGTTGAGGTACTCATATCCAATCCTTGTGGGTTCGACCTCGGACTCCAAAGCACTACCTACGATCAATCCGGTCCACTGCCGGTTAGAAAGTAGTTTTGCCTAGGTTTCAAGTTTTTACTTGATTAAACCGGATTGCAAAAATCTGCTTATCATACTCATACATGAAAGGGTAAGGGTCATCACCGTTCACAGATTCATGTACGCTTGTAGAGGTACATCAGTTCAAAAAATGCATGAATCTGTTCATGAACTGATGCATGAACAATTCGAAAATGCATGAATCTGTTTTAAACTGATGCATGAATCCTTTTAGCTTTCGGGTTGAACCGTGTTTCGTTACGATAACATTAATTCGTATGGCAACTCGTATGCAAATGATTATAAAATATTTAATTTATGAAAAATATCTAGCAGTTCCTTTTCCAACAGAAATATGTCAAGAATCTATTAAAGAAATGTGGAATTTTACATTGCAAGCCTTCTTCTACACCGATTGAAGTCAATGTGTGTTGAATTGGTGTCCTAAACCCAATCGGGCTGGACCGGATCCGACCGGGTCGGGTCGTTTACAGTCTATTTTAGTTCATGTAATAACTTGATTATGATTAATAAAAGCACATTGTTATTATATATTGTTTATCTTCATGTTAATGTTTGTATATATATAGTAACGTCCCTAGTGTCAAACTGTGATAGAGAAACCATGATAGTGATTATGGTTGATGAGATCTCTAATCACTTAAATAAGTTTGATACTTAAATGTCTCTAGTCATATGTACAGTCAAATGGGACATTGAGAGTATCATTAGACTAGCACGTATTGGATGTCCTCTATCTTATTGAAGATAGGGATAGATCTCGTCTATCGAAGTGTAGAGACACTTGGACTGTATGTGGACGTGTATTAGAGAATGCGTACGTTAAACTGACCCACTTACGTTAACTGTAGCACTATGTGGCTGTTAGGTATTTATTCTTTAGACCGGAGTCTTCATAGCATCACGGTGTGGATTGTAATGCTTTGGCACTATTGAGATTTCCCCTATCCATGAGGTGATCAGGCTGTAGTGATTAGGTGTGATACTGAAGCATGCGGAGTATACATGTTAGTTCGTCCGGGAATCGCGTATCATATGATTGGGATTGAATATCCGAAATGGCCTTCGTATAAAGAATGTCTAGCTCTCGAGAATATTTGCAAAGTGGGAGTAAATGTGTTATTCCGAGAGAGCATGAAATCCAGATTATAAGATACGATCGTTAATATATTGACACTTGAGATACGATCGTATGGATATTATTACAGCGGTAGGATAGTAATTTACACGGTAACTGTTTCACATAAAAGGTAGTAGTCATTGTATTTGGCTCTTCCGGTGATTAGGGGTCACGGTGTGTTGCTAGACGCTATCCCGTGATCGTTAGGTATGAAGGAAATTTTCATAATTTGCGCTTTGTGTCTACGGCCAACATATTCGGAAGCCTATCGTGTCACACACATATGAACATCGAGTCGGATTAGAATGTGGTTATAGTTGATAACCAAATAAGGAAAGTTTGTCTCTAGACTATAAAGGTTATAGTGGTAAATTAATATTGTGGTATATATTTATTATGAATAAATAAAATAGAAGATATTAATTATACATAAATTATATTAATTAAACAATATTCCGGAAGCCAATTAATTAGCAATTTGGGGCGCCACATTCAAGATATAAGATACACTTGGATTGTGCACTTTAATTAATAAGATTATCATAAAATTAATATTGGATATTAATTGATTTTGGAAAAATAGATTTATGGTAATAAGATAAATATATTCAATGTAAGATATTAGCAATATTTAGATTTTATTTAATATAAGATATTATAATATAAGAGATAAATCAATCTAAGTGATTTTTCTTATTTTATTGGGAAAATGTTTTTCTCTTTCATCTATCTTCTAGGAAGCTTCTCCTAATCAGATTAGGGCAACTAGGGGCGCAACTTCCTCTATATAAGAAAGGGGTTGGCTAGCTCAATTGTATCATCACAATTCCAAGAGCTAATAGTTCTTGAGTAAAAATAGAGAGCTTCTAATAGAGAGTTAGAGAGAGAGAGAGAGAGAGAAATGCCGGTCTAGCAGCCGGATTTTTCTGATAGCAATCCAAGGAGGATTCCGGCGAGGAGTTCGTGTGGATTATCGATAGAGGCCGGACGCGTGGATGGCTTGCGCACAGTACTACTCTCCGTTGACGGTCAAAGCTTCGATCTTGTAGATCAGCCAAGGTATATTCCGTCAAACTATATACTTAACATGTTTATTTATTGTGTTAAACGAAGACGATCTTGGAAAGGAAATCAAAATTTTAAATTCCGCTGCGTTAAACTAGTGATTTCCTAACAGAGGTATCGGAGCCAACTTCGAACTTAAGCAAGAAGCATTAATTAAATTGCATAGTAATTAATCAATAGATGCAAGATCTAGATTCGCGAAACGTTAAAACAAAAAAAAAGGAATCGATGAGGGGCTCGGCCGACTAGCGGCAGCCCCCCTCCTCCAGGCGGCTCTAGGGCTGCCGACATCAGCTGCTCTTTTCCAAAGGGGAGATCGATTTGTTTTCGTTTTGTGATATTTATTGTGCATTGATATCTCATTTGTTTAGTTGTGACATGTGGCTAACCAATGGTTCAAATAGTTTGGGCCATTGGGAAACCATAGTGGCATATTAACCAAAATACGCTTTTTCAAATTTTGTTTGGAATAGGCCTAGGCTCTTTCCAAATATTTGATTTGGGAAAAAGCCCAGGCCTAGGGCACTTTCAAAATTTTGATTTTGAAAAGTAGTCAGGCCTAAACCAAATTTGGTTTAGGAAGATACCTTTTGGTTTAGGAAACCAAAGGCATCCCTTTTGGTTAAGAACCAAAATGAAAGAAAACAAAACAGACATTTTAATTTTGAATAGTTCCAGATTAATAAAATTAAAATTAGAATCGATTTAAAATTAAACGTTAATTTTATTTTCGATTAAGTCATTTAATTAATTAAAAGTTAATTAATTATTTGATATGATAAAATAAGACCCTAAGTAGTTAGAAATTATAATTTGATCTTTTTTATAAGATGCATGGATTAGATATGTAGATATAATATGATTATATGGACCCCGATTGATCATGGACTCGACCAATATGATAGATGAGAATGTTTTCTTTATGTTGGTTTTTCAAAATTTTCCTAGGCCGTTATGAAGAATGTGACCTAGTTTACTTTTTGCATTTATCCCATTCCCGTTAGCTCCCCTCCAAACGCGGCGGGTGTAATTATTTATTAGATAAATTATTATGTAACAAGAATAGAGCAAGAAGATGAAGACCAAAGTGAGATAAAGAACTCATTGGCGTACAGCAATAAAGATCCTATTGGCGGTTGCAACTACCCTTAGATTGTGACCCGCGGTTTCATCAGTTTGTATTCGAAACCGCACCTAGGAAAAGTCCATGATCATACCGGTTATTTTGTGCGCGGAATGTTGTGTATGTTTTACTTTATATGATATCGTAGTAATATGCACATAGTAGATGAGACCATAATTAAATGAAATTAATTAAGAGAATTAATTTAAATTTATTCTCACGCCAAAAATCGAGCCAAAATTGTCTCCCAATATTATAACGATGGTGAAGAGCCTGTGTTCGGATCCAACTGATCGACCACCGTCAGAAGTTGACCTACCTCGGGTATATCATCGTTATTGAGATATGATCGCATGAGATCTCGTGAAATTGGGTTACGACTCGACTAAAGTCTTTCGGTGATTGGCCACCGTCAGGGCCCTCTGACTTTAGAGAGAAGGGGTTGGCTACCACATATAGATACGGACTATCAAGGAGTTGACTAGTCAACCACTGAGAGTCACAAAAGATGCGACTGGTAAGAGTACCTACCTTTCGAAATTGCCAAGATTGATCGACCACCGTCGGGGATTGAGGTGACTAGATTGGATCCCAACCACTAAAGAATTAATTAAATTCTTGAAAGCCAATTGGGAATAGTTGGCAAGTGGGAGCAAAACCTAATTAAAATTTTATGTGCAATTTTAGGGTTTTGAATACATGAACTTTTACTTATTCTATCTTTATTTATTGTTGTAGAAAATGTCAAACAATTTGAACCTTCGTTTTATCATCGACAATAAGCTTGACGAAACCAACTTTCTCGACTGGGAAAGAAACCTCAAAATCATTTTGAGACACGAGAAGATTGCCTATGTCTTGGACGAAGCCCTACCAAAAAAGCCCGCAGAGGGCTCGCTGCAGATGCTGTCGAGAAGTACAACAAGCATTGTTTTGACAGTACTGATGCTACATGTATCATGCTTGCTTCAATGACACCTGAACTGCAGAAACAGAATGAGTCCATGGACGCCTACTCAATCATGGTTCACCTGAAGGAACTCTATGATTATCAGTCTCGCACTGAGAGGTACGAGGTCTTGAAGGCCATGTTTGGTTGTAAGATGGCACCCGGGACTGCTGTGGGGTCGCACGTGCTTAAGATGATCAGGTACATAGAGAGGCTTGGGAAGCTGGGCCACAAGTTGGAACGAGAATTGAGTATTGACTTGATTCTGCAATCTCTACCTGATTCATACACACAGTTCATGATAAATTATCACATGAACAAGATAGATTGCTCCCTTGCAGAGTTATTGAACATGTTGAAAACTGCTGAGGGCACTGTAGGGAAGGGAAAGCAAGTGTTGCTGGTCACTTCAAGCAAAGGCAAGGAAAAATCCCAAAAGAAGTCCAAGAAGGTGAAGGCTTCACCTAAGCCAACGCCTAAGATAGCTAAAGACAAATCCAAGGATGCTTGCTTCCATTGCGGTGAGACCGGACATTGGAGGAGAAACTGCAAAGGCTTCTTGAGTACCAAGAATAAGCATTCTGATGCTTCGACTTCAGGTATGTTTATGATTGAGATCAATATTACTTCTTCTAAGTCCAATCACTGGGTATTAGATACTGGTTGTGGTTCACATATTTGTACGAATATGCAGGCACTAAGAAGAACTAGAGAACGGAGGAAATGAGAGGTGGACCTACGCATTGGGAATGGAGCAAGTGTTGCTGCACTAGCCATAGGAGTTTATTTTCTTTCATTGCCCAGTGGGCTAGTACTAGAACTTAATAACTGTTATTTTGTTCCTGCTCTTACGAAGAGCATTATTTCTATTTCTGCATTAAATGTTGAAGGATTTTCTTTTACGTTCAAGAATAAATGTTGTTCTTTTTAACGTGATGGAATTTTTTATGGTACTGACAGGCTTAGCAATGGTCTCTACATATTAGATATGAATGTTGACGTACTTAATATAAACAACAAGAAAGCCAGAATAGATGACTTGAATGAATCCTACTTATGGCATTGTAGACTTGGCCATATAAATAAGAATCGCATTTCCAAACTCCATAAAGATGGATTACTGGATCACTTCAATTACGAATCATTTGATACATGCGAAGCTTGTTTACTTGGCAAGATGAAAAAGTCACCTTTTAGTGGCAAAGGGATACGATCCAATGAGTTACTTGAGCTCATACATACTAATGTGTGCGGCCCAATGTCAATTCAAGCCAAATGAGGATACTCATATTTTATCACCTTCACTGATGATCATTCACGCTATGGTTATGTATACTTAATGAAGTATAAGTCTAAGGCCTTTGAAAAGTTCAAAGAATTCAGAAGTGAAGTTGAGAAACAACTAGGTAAAGAAATCAAGACACTTCAATCCGATCGAGGTGGAGAGCACCTAGATGGAGAGTTTCAAGACTACTTAAAGGAGAATGGGATTCTACTTGAATGGACCCCTCCCGGAACGCCTGAGATGAATGGCGTGTCTGAAAGGAGTAACCATACCTTGTTAGACATGGTACGATCCATGATGAGCTACGCAGTTCTCTCAAAATCATTTTGGGGGTATGCTCTAGAAACCGCATCCTATACACTGAACCGAGTTCCATCAAAGACGGTTGAGTCCACACCCAATGAAGTGTTCAAAGGGAAGAGATCAACACTGGGTTACATGAAACCTTGGGGATGTCCCGTTTATTTGAAACGGACCATGCCTGTAAAACTGGAACCTAGATCTGACAAATGTCTGTTTGTGGGTTGTCTTAGGGAAACCAAAGGGTACCAATTTTACCATCCTGAAGAACAAAAGGTGTTTGTTTCCAGGACTGACCATTTTCTGGAGAAAGAGTTTATTGTGTATAGGGTCAGTGGGAGTAAGATTGATCTTGAAGAGATTCAAGAACCACTTACAGATAACAGTCCGTTGATAGAAGTAGAGGAAACGCCACACACAGATGTTGTTAGGAAATCACTAGTTTAACGCAGCGGAATTTAAAATTTGATTTCCTTTTCTAGATCGTTCTTCGTTTAATGCAATAAACACGTTAAGTAGTTTGACGGTTATACCTTAGATGATCTACAAGATCGTCGCTTTGACCGCCAACGGAGAGTAGTTCAATGCGCAAGTCGTCCACGCGTCCGGCCTCTATCGCTAATCCACACGAAACCCTCGCGGAATCCTCCTTGGATTGCTATCGAGAAAAACTCCGGCTGCTAGACCGGACCTTTTCTTCCCTCACAAACTCACTATGGAGAGCTCTCTATTTTACACAAGAATTATGAACTCTTGCAATTGTGTTGTACAAAAGAACTTGACACCCGCTTCCTTTTTATAGAGAAGGTGGCGCCCCATCTCAAGTGTGGAGGAGAAGAAAACCTTTTTTCTAATAAAATAAGGAAAATCAATTAGATTGATTTATCTCTTTAATTATAATTTATTTTGTCAATATCATATATTGATTATAATTATCCTATTACCATAAATCTATTTTTCTAAAATCAATTAATATCCTATATTAATATTATGGCAATATTTATTAATTAAAGTGCACAATCCAAGTGTATCTTATACACATAAAAGTGGCGCCCCATTAGTCAACAAATTGACTTCCGGAATATTCTTTAATTAATATAATTTATATATAATTAATATCTTGTATTTTATTTATTCATAATAAATAAATACCACCATATTAATTTACCACTATAACCTTTATAGTCTGAGATAAACTTTCCTTATTTGGTTATCAACTATAACCGCATTTTAATCCGACTCGATGTCCATATGTGTGTGACCCGATAGGCTTCGAATATGTTGGCCGTAGACATAAAGTGCAATTTACTAAAATGCCCTTCATACCTAACGATCACGGGATAGCGTCAGCAGCAACACACCGTGACCCCAATTATCGGAAGAGTCAAAAGCAATGACTACTACCTTTCATGTGAAGCGATTACCGTGTAACTTACAATCTATCATTGTAACAATATCCATACGATCGTATCTCGAGTGTCAATACATTGACGATCGTATCTTATAATCTGGATATCATGCTCTCTCGGAATAACACATTTACTCCCACTTTGCAAAGATTCTCGAGAGCTAGACATTCCTTATAAGAAGGCCATTTCGGATATTCGATCCCAATCATAGGATACGCGATTCCCGGACGACCAATCATGTATACTCGCGATGCTTCAATATCATACCCAATCACTACCGCATGATCGCCCGTGGTTAGGAGAAATCTCAATAGTGTCAAAGCATGACAATCCACACCGTGATGCCATGAAGACTCGGTCAAAAGGATAATTACACAACCGCCACATAGTGTGACACTTAATGTAAGTGGGTCGATCCTAACGTCGCATTCTCTAATACACGTCCACGCACGGTCCAAGTGTCTCTACACTTCGATAGACGAGATCTATCCCTATCTTCTAAAAGATAGAAGACATCCAATACGTCTTTAGTCCGATTATACTATCAATGTCCCATTTGATAATATGTAAGACTAGAGACATTTAAGTACCAACCTTGTTATAGTGATTAGAGATCCCATCAACCATAATCACTATCATGGTTTCTCTATCATGATTGATACTAGGGGCGTTACTATATATATACAACAAATAATATGAAGGCAAACAATATATATAATAACATAAGTGCTTTTATTAATCATAATAAAGTTATTACATGAACTAAATAGACTGTAAATGACCCGACCCGGTCGGATCCGGTCCAACCCGATTGGGTTTGGACACCTTTCCAACAATCTCCCACTTGGCCTAAAGCCAATCACCCATATGCCTAAGCCCGTGCAAGTGAACATGTTTCTCATGCTTAGCTTGAGACAACGCTTTGGTTAACGGATCAGCTATGTTATCATCCGTGTGGACTTTCTCTATCTTTACATCTCCTCTATCTACTATCTCTCTAATCAAGTGATAACGCCGTAGCACATGTTTGGACTTACGATGAGACCTTGGTTCCTTTGATCGAGATATCGCTCCATTATTATCACACGATGCAGGTAATGGACCTTCAATGGAGGAACCACACCAAGTTCGATGAATGAACTTCTTCATCCAAAGCGCTTCCTTTGCCGCTTCGAGGTCTGCTATGTATTCGGCTTCCGTTGTAGAGTCCATGATAGTCTCCCGCTTGGAACTCTTCCACCACCGCTCCGCCGTTAAGCGTGAAAACAAATCCAGTTGTGACTTGAAGTCGCCCTTGTCGGTTTGGAAGCGGCATCCGTGTAACCTCGTAATACTAAATCATCGTTCGAAAACCAGGAACATATCCCTAGTACGTCTCAAGTACTTAAGGATATTCTTGACAAACAATCCAGTGACCATCACCCGGATTGGTGGTACCTACTAGTCATACTAAGAGAGGTGCGAGGCGCCACGGTCTTGTGCATAACATGGCATACATGATAGACCCGATTGCCAAAGCATAAGGGACTTTACTCATTTGTGCCCTTTCCTCCTCTGTCTTAGGACTCATTCCCTTTGATGTAGACCCCATGTGACATGGGCGGCAATCCTTTCTTGGATCGCTCCATCTTTGAACATTTTAAACATCTTGTCTATGTAGGTGGATTGCGATAGACCAAGCAACCTTTTAGATCTATCTCTATAGATCTTTAATCCTAGAATATAATTTGCCTCACCCAAGTCCTTCATTGAGAAGTTCTTGGATAACCAAGCTTTTTGATTGTAACATAGGCACATCATTCCTATGAGCGTTATGTCATCCACATAAAGCACTAAGAACACAATGGCACTCCCACTAACCTTCTTGTAAACACAGGCTCATCTTCATTCTTGATGAAATCAAACTGTTTGATTATCTCATCAAAGCGAAGATTCCAACTCCGAGAAGCTTGCTTTAATCCATAAATGGATCTTTGCAGTTTACACACCATCCCGGCGTCATTGGTCGTGAAACCCTCAGCCGTGTCATGTACACTTCCTCAGACGAGTTCCGTTAAGGAAAGTTGTTTTCACATCCATCTGCCCGATTCGTAATCATGGTATCTTTTGCAATAGCGAGCAAAATTCTAATGGATTTTAACATGGCAGCAGTAAAAGGTTTCGTCATAGTCAACTCCTTGTCTTTGCTTATAACCCTTTGCCACCAACCTAGCCTTGTAGGTGGTCACGTTATCGTCCATGTCGGTCTTTCTCTTAAAGACCCATTTACACCCTATGGGAACTATTACCTCAAAGCGGATCAACTAAGTTCCAAACTTGGTTGTCTTTCATGGATTCCATTTCGTAATTCATGGCCTCTAGCCATTTCTCTTTGTCATGCCTTAATAGCACTTCCTCATAAGTTCTAGGGTCCTCATCTTCCATGAGATACACGCCGAGTGTACCTTTCGAGTTCACGGCGTTCCTGGTGGATCTTCGAGGTGCTAGTGTGTCCACAGTAGAGGCCGGTGTCACATCGTGTGTGGCAAGTCCTCTACTTCCGATCAACCCGACTATTATCCGTAAGTGGTTCTCGAATTTCTTCAAGATCAATTTTACTCCCACCGACCTTATCCGAATAAACTCTTTCTCGAGAAAGTGGCGATCCTGGCAACAAACACCTTTTGTTCCTCGGGATGGTAAAATTGGTACCCTTTGGTTTCTAGGATATCCCACAAATAGACATTTGTCGGACACAGGCTCTAATTTGTCGAGGCATCATCCGCTTCACGTAAGTCGGACAACCCCAAGGTTTTAGATGACCTAGGCTCGGTTTTCTCTTAGTCCATACCTCGTATGGCGTAGAGTCAACCGTCTTTGATGGAACTCGGTTCGGTGTATAGGATGCGGTTTTAGAGCATACCCCAAAACGATTTTGGAAGAAGCGCATAGCTCATCATGGATCGCACCATGTCTAACAAGGTGCGGTTCCTCCTCTCGACACGCCATTCATCCGTGGCGTTCGGGAGGAGTCCATTCGAGTAGAATCCCATTCTCCTTCAAATAATCTTGAAACTCTCCATCTAGGTATTCTCCGCCTCGATCGGATCGAAGTGTTTTGATTTCTTTACCCATTTGTTTCTCCACCTCACTTCGAATTCCTTGAACTTTTGAAGGCTTGATTTAAACTTCATTAAGTATATATAACCATAACGAGAATGGTCATCGGTGAAGGTGATAAAATAAGAGTATCCTCCTTTGGCTTGAATTGACATTGGGCCACACACATCGGTATGTATGAGCTCAAGCAATTCATTGGATCTTATCCCTTTACCATCGAAAGGTGACTTCGTCATCTTGCCAAGTAAACAAAGCTTCAGATCGTCAAGCGATTAAATGTAATCGAATTGATCCAACATTCCATCTTTATGGAGTTTGGAAATGCGATTCTTATTTATATGGCCAAGTCTACAATGCCATAAGTAGGATTCATTCAAGTCATTTGTTTTGGCTTTCTTGTTATTTATATTAAGTACATCAACATTCATATCTAATATGTAGAGACCATTGCTAAGTATGCGATTACCATAAAAGATTCCATCACGTGAAAAGAACAACATTTATTCTCAAACGTAAAAGAAAATCCATCAACATCTAATGCAGAAATAGAAATAATGCTCTTCGTAAGAAGTGGAACAAAATAATGATTATTAAGTTCTAGTACTAGCCCACTGGGCAATGAAAGAAAATAAACTCCTACGGCCCGGTAGCAAAGAACACTTGCTCCATTTCCAACGCGTAGGTCCACCTCTCCTTTCCTCAGATCTCTAGTTCTTCTTAGTGCCTGCATATTCGTACAAATATGAGAACCACAACCGAAGATCTAATACCCGGTGGTTAGACTTAGAAGAAGCAATATTGATCTCAATCATAAATATACACGAAGTCGAAGCATCGAGAATGCTTCTTCTTGGTACTCAAGAAGCCTTTTGCGTTTCTCCTCCAATGTCCGGTCTCACCGCAATGGAAGCAAGCATCCTTGGATTTGTCTTTCGCTATCTTAGGCGTTGGCTTAGGTGCGACTTTCGCCTTCTTGGACTTCTTCGGGCTTTTGCCTTGCCCTTGCTCAAGTGACCAAAGCAACACTTGCTTTCCCTTCCCCACGGTGCCCTCGGCGAGTCTTTAACATGTTCAATAACTCCGCAGGGAGCAATCTATCTTGTTCATGTGATAGTTCATCACGAACTGTGAGAATGAATCAGGTAGAGATTGCAGAATCAAGTCAATACTCAACTCTCATTCCAACTTGTGGCCCAGCTTCCCAAGCCTCTCTATGTACCCGATCATTTTAAGCACGTGTGACCCCACAGCAGTCCCAGATGCCATCTTACAACTAAACAGGGCCTTCGAGACCTCGTACTCTCAGTGCGGGACTGAGAAGCATAAAGTTCTTTCCAGGTGGACCATGATAGAGTAGGCGTCCAAAGACTCATGTTTGTTTCGCAGATTCGGTGTCATAGAAGCAAGCATGATACATGTAGCATCGCATCGATCTTGTCGAGCAGTGCTTGTTGTACTTCTTGACAACATCTGCGGCCGAACCCTCGTGGCTTTTCCGGTAGGGCCTCGTCAAGACATAGCCAATCTTCTCGTGCCTCAAAGCGATTTTGAGGTTTCTTTCCCAATCGAGAAAATTTGTCTCGTCAAGCTTGTTTTCGATGATAAAACGAAGGTTCAATTTGTTTGACATTTTCTACAACAATAAATAAAGATAGAATAAGTAAAGCTCATGTATAAAAACCCTAAATTTGCACTTAATAAATCTATAAGGTTTTTACTCCCACTAGCCAACTATTCCCTATTGGCTTTCAAGAAAATAACTCCTTTAGTGGGCAAGATCCCATCGAACTACTCCGACCCCCAACTTTGGCTGATGGGCCGAAAATAATTAAACAGGTGGACAACGATTTGTCGATCGTATCTTATACGATTCTTGTTGTTTGACCAGTCAACTCTTTGACAATGTTTCATCTTATGAAAATAGCCAAACCCTTGCCTCTAAAATCCAAACGACCCCGCTTTGGCTGGTGGCCGAGAGAATTCTTAGTCGAGTCTTAACCCCAATATTCATGAGATCTCTTTCGATCATATCTCAATAACGACGATATACCGAGGTAGGTCAACCCCGCTTTGGGTGGTGAGTTGGGGTCGAACAAAGGCTCTTCACCGTCGTTATAATATATGGGAGGCAATTCCGACTTGATTTTTGATGTGGGAATAATTTTAAATTAATTCACTTAATTAATTTGGTTTAATTATGGTCTCATCTACTATGTGCATATTACTACGATATCATATAAAGTAAAACATACACAACATTCCGCGCACAAAATAACCGGTATGATCATGGACTTTTCTAGAGTGCGGTTTGAATACAAACCCAGCGAAACCGCGGGTCACAAACTAAAGGGTATCTGCAACCGCATAATAGGATCTCTATTGTTGTGACGCCAATGGGTTCTTTATTTCTCCTTGGTCTTCAACTTCTTGCTCCATTCTTGTTACATAATAAATAATTACACCCGCCGCCGCACAGGGGAGCTCGAGAATGGGATAAATGCAAAAGTAAACTAGGTCACGTTCTTCATAACGGCCTAGAACAATTTTCAAAAACCAACATAAAGAAAACATTCCCATCTATCCTATTGGTCGAGTCCATGATCAATCGGGGTCCATATAATCACATTATATCTACACATCTAATCCATACAATTTTATCTTATGAAAAAGATTAAATTCTAATTTTAACTACTCATGCGTCTTTATTTTATCATGTCAAATAATTAAATAACTTTTAATTAATTATATGACTTAACCGAAAATTAAAAATAACATTTAATTTTAAATCGATTTCAATTTTAATTAAATTTGAACTATTCAAAATAAAATTAAAATTATAAAGTCTCTATTTGTTTCTTTCCAAAACTAAATTTAGCTTTAGCTCGCACTTCACTTTCCAAAATCAAAATTTTGGAAGTGGCTCAAGCTAAGCTATTCCAAATCAAACATTTGGAAAGGGCTGCAGCTATTCCAAATCAAACATTTGGAAGGGCTGCAGCTATTCCAAATCAAACATTTGGAAGGCCAAATTATTTTAGTTCAGGCACGCCACTTTCCAAAATCAAAATTTTGGAAGTGGCTGCAAGCTAAGCCTATTCCAAATCAAATATTTGGAAAGGGCTCAGCCTATTCCAAATCAAATATTTGGAAAGGCCAAATAGTTTTAGTTTAGGCTCAGCCACTTTCCAAAATCAAAATTTTGGAAGTGGCACAAAGCTCAAGCTATTCCAAATCAAATATTTGAAAAGGGCTGAGCTATTCCAAATCAAAATTTGGAAAGGTTAATGTGTTATATATGGTTTCCCAATAGTCCAAACTATTTGAACCATTGGTTGGCCATATGACACAACTAAACAAACGAGATATCTATGCACAATAAAATATCACAAAGCGAAAAGGTTGATCTCCCCATTGGAAGAGGAGAGCCGACGGACGGCAACCCAGGGTTACGCCGCCGCCGCCGCCCTTGAGAGGAGGGGCGCCGCCAATCGGCCGACCCCATGAACCTATTTATTTTTTTTTTTTTTTTTTTTTTGATTTAATGTTTCGTGATTTAAATCTTGCATCTATCGATTAAATACTACGCATTTAAATTATGCTTATTGCTTAAGCTCAAGTCTGTCTCACGATACCCTTTGTTAGAAATCACTAGTTTAACGCAAATGAATTTAAAATTTGATTTCCTTTTCTAGATCGTTCTTCGTTTAATGCAATAAACACGTTAAGTAGTTTGACGGTTATACCTTAGATGATCTACAAGATCGTCGCTTTGACCGCCAACGGAGAGTAGTTCAATCGCGCAAGCCGCCCACGCGTCCGGCCTCTATCGCTAATCCACACGATCCCTACGCCGGAATCCTCCTTGGATTGCTATCGAGAAAAACTCCGGCTGCTAGGGCGGACCTTTTCTTCCTCACAAACTCACTATGGAGAGCTCTCTATTTTACACAAGAATTATGAACTCTTGCAATTGTGTTGTACAAAAGAGCTTGACACCCACTTCCTTTTATATAGGAGGTGGTGGCGCCCATCTCAAGTGTGGAGGAGAAGAAAACCTTTTTCTAATAAAATAAGGAAAATCAATTAGATTGATTTATCTCTTTAATTATAATTTATTTTGTTAATATCATATATTGATTATAATTATCCTATTACCATAAATCTATTTTTCCAAAATCAATTAATATCCTATATTAATATTATGGCAATATTTATTAATTAAAGTGACAATCCAAAGTGTATCTTATACACATAAAAGTGGCGCCCATTAGTCAACAAATTGACTTCCGGAATATTCATTAATTAATATAATTTATATATATTTAATATCTTATATTTTATTTATTCATAATAAATAAATACCACCATATTAATTTACCACTATAACCTTTATAGTCTAGAGATAAACTTTCCTTATTTGGTTATCAACTATAACCGCATTTTAATCCGACTCGATGGCCATATGTGTGTGACCCGATAGGCTTCCGAATATGTTGGCCGTAGACATAAAGTGCAATTTACTATAATGCCCTTCATACCTAACGATCACGGGATAGCGTCTAGAAACACACCGTGACCCCCAATTATCGGAAGAGTCAAAAGCAATGACTACTACCTTTCATGTGAAGCAGTTACCGTGTAACTTACAATCCTATCGTTGTAACAATATCCATACGATCGTATCTCGAGTGTCAATACATTGACGATCGTATCTTATAATCTGGATATCATGCTCTCTCGGAATAACACATTTACTCCCACTTTGCAAAGATTCTCGAGAGAGCTAGACATTCTTATAAGAAAGCCATTTCGGATATTCGATCCCAATCATAGGATACGCGATTCCCGGACGACCAATCATGTATACTCCGCATGCTTCAATATCATACCCAATCACTACCGCATGATCGCCCCGTGGTTAGGAGAAATCTCAATAGTGTCAAAGCATGACAATCCACACCGTGATGCCATGAAGACTCGGTCAAAAGGATAATTACACAACCGCCACATAGTGTGACACTTAATGTAAGTGGGTCGATCTAACGACGCATTCTCTAATACACGTCCACGTCATGGTCCAAGTGTCTACACTTCGATAGGCGAGATCTATCCCTATCTTCTAAAAGATAGAAGACATCCAATACGTCTTTAGTCGATTATACTATCAATGTCCCATTTGATAATATGTAAGACTAGAGACATTTAAGTACCAACCTTGTTATAGTGATTAGAGATCCCATCAACCATAATCACTATCATGGTTTCTCTATCATGATTGATACTAGGGACGTTACTATATATATACAACAAATAATATGAAGACAAACAATATATATAATAACATAAGTGCTTTTATTAATCATAATAAAGTTATTACATGAACTAAATAGACTGTAAATGACCCGACCCGGTCGGATCCGGTCCAACCCGATTGAGTTTAGGACACCTTTCCAACAGATGTGACGTCAACTTCTACCGTAGACACACTAGCACCTCGAAGATCCACCAGGGAACGTCGTGAAC
Source organism: Gentiana macrophylla (assembly GCA_026214975.1). Lineage (NCBI taxonomy): Eukaryota > Viridiplantae > Streptophyta > Magnoliopsida > Gentianales > Gentianaceae > Gentiana > Gentiana macrophylla. The sequence goes on from CM047817.1 coordinate 66,686,244, forward strand.
CCGAAAGGTACACAGGCGTGTATCTCATGAAATATGAGGACCCGAGAACTTATGAGGAGGTGTTATTAAGGCAAGATAAAGAGAAATGGCTAGAAGCCATGAATTCTGAAATGGAATCCATGAAAGACAACCAAGTTTGGAACTTAGTTGATGCACCTGAAGGAATAATTCCTATAGGGTGCAAATGGGTCTTTAAGAGAAAGACCGGCATGGACGGTAACGTGACTACCTACAAAGCTAGGTTAGTGAAAGGTTATAAGCAAAGACAAGGAGTTGACTATGACAAAACCTTTTCGCCTGTTGCCATGTTAAAATCCATTGGAATTTTGCTCGCTATTGCGGCATACCATGATTACGAAATCTGGCGGATGGATGTGAAAATAGCTTTCCTTAACGGGAATCTATCTCGAGGAGGTGTACATGACACGGCTGAGAGTTTCACAACCAATGGACTTGAGGATGGTGTGTAAAGCGCAAAGATCTATTTATGGATTAAAGCAAGCTTCTCGGAGTTGGAATCTTCTCTTTGATGAGATAATCAAACAGTTTGATTTCATCAAGAATGAAGACAAGCCCTGTGTTTACAAGAAGGTTAGTAGGAGTGCCATTGTGTTCCTAGTGCTTTATATGGACGACATATTGCTCATAGGGAATGATGTGCCTATGTTACAGTAAGTCAAAGCTTGGTTATCCAAGAAATTCTCAATGAAGGACTTGGGTAAAGCAACCTATATTCTAGGAATCAAGATCTATAGAGATAGATCTAAAAGGTTGCTTGGTCTGTCACAGTCCACCTATATAGACAAGATGCTAAAGAGATTCAACATGGAGCAGTCCAAGAGAGGATTGTTGCCCATGTCATTTGGGGTCTACCTGTCGAAGGGAATGAGTCCTAAGACAGAGGAGGAAAGGGTGAAAATGAGTAAAGGTCCCTTACAATTCGGCTATTGGGTCCATCATGTACGCCATGTTGTGCACTAGACCAGATGTCTCGTACCCTCTTAGTACGACTAGTAGGTACCAGTCCAACCCAGGTGATGGTCACTGGCTTGCAGTCAAGAATATTCTCAAGTATATGAGACGTACTAGGGATGTGTTCCTGGTTTTAGGAACGATGATTTAGTATTACGAGGTTATACAGATGCCAGTTTCCAAACTGATAAGGAATAACAAATATTGGACCTTCAGGTTAGTTTTTGATGTATACATCCCATTGGGTTTTGTTGTTATATACCGTTTCATAGGCTCGGCCTAGATGATGTACCATTTCCTAAGCTTTCACACCATAATATGTTTCCTGTTTATTTAACTCGTCTTAATCGAATTGAGATTGATTACATCAACTGAAATGAGTAAATACACTCAGCAACTCCAATCTTGTTCAAATTTTGTTATGTCTAACCCTTTCACATTTTCTCAATTTGTTTGTATGAAATAAGGCTCAAGTGTATTTGCCAAAAAAAAATTGTGTTTTATTAAAAAACGATTCTTAGTCTCTCTCCTCTTAGCTTCTCTAATGTTCTATGGCCATTTAAATGTTTAATCGACTTAAATAACTAGTTATGTGCACACATTAATATTATTTCATGGGAGGGTGGTTTAAAAGGACAAAAAAAGAATAAGAAAATAAGAATCAGGACAGTGAAAATATAAATTGGGTGATAAGGACAAATTCATTGTTCATAACCCCAAATCCACTGTTTGCTGTAGTAGAAGTGGCCTCAAATCCAATGTTTCACTATCACAATGGAATAAAGGCATGTCCTTTTTACCCGAAAAAAATTTCACTGTCTTATTTACATATTTCTATGTTCAAATTGTCTTTTTTTTAAATAAACCCTTATTTCATATTTCCAACCATATAATTATAAGGAAAAAAAGAGTAGAAAATGTTGAGCAATTATGCACTAAATGAGAAGGTCTCTCATGACTATGAACCTAAAATTAAGAAAGAGGAGGATATATATATATATATATATATATATATATATATATATATATGTATATATATATATATCAAAGTGGACAAGAATGTAAACATTTCAGCTGCTTATCAAAGGTATAAACTGTTCCAGGAGATAATTGTGCAGTGACACTATCTCCATTATAGTGCAGCCTTTTAGTCAACTTGTGATGCTTTGACCAAATCCCAACTTGATGAAGCTCTCCTTCTCCACTCCAGCATATGCTGACAGACACGTCACCCAGCGCTTTCAGCCCTTTCACACAACCACTCGGCCATTTGTCTCGTGGAAGAGCTGGAAGCAAATACAAGTCATCCACGGTGCTTTGGACAAACATTTCTGCTATGGCTGCTGGGAAACTACGTACAACCAAAATCCAACAGGCCAAAAGAATGTGAAATCATCAATTGATCCCATCATGATCAATAACGTACGAATGTGAAGTGACACAACGTAATTGTCATATCATCTTAATTCAAACAATAACAAGACACAATGTGAAATTGAAGTGACATGCATTGTAATTGTCGTATATATCATCTTCAAACAATAACAAGAAACGGATTATGTGTTGCTTACCCTAAATTTGCATCAATCTGGAAAGGAGGATGTGCAGCAAAGAGATTACTATAAAGTCCTCCTTCAAACTCGGTTTCGTGCTCGGGGTCTATCAAATGGAAGAGATGCTTGACCATCCGATATGCATGTTCACTGTTATGAAGGCGTGCCCATACAGCCGTTTTCCAAGCAGTTGACCATCCTGGCCCATCTTCTCCTGCACCCAAGAAAATCCACAAAGCATAATAAATTCTTTCCTTAATTTCATATGGAGTGAAGATATATAATTTAGAGTATGGAAACCAACAAAAAAAGCCTACAAAATTGTGTTACTATGTAATTATGGCTTGTTTGTTACACGAGAGGGGAATAAAATAATTTTTTTATTCCATTTCAATGTTTGTGTATGATTATAAGGTAATCAAATTTTATTCCAATGGAATGAAAAATGATCATTTTCATTACCTGTGAAAATAGATGGGATGGAATGAAAATTGATAAAACACGTGGGTGATGGGTAAGTAAGGTGGAATACGGTGAAATAAAGTAGGTGGTAGGGTGGGATAGGTAGGTTAAGGTATTTGGTAGGGTAGGGTTGTAAGGTAAGGTGGTAGGGTAGGGTATGGTAGGGTAGGTGGGGTCGAGTTAGGTAGGTTAAGGTGTGGGTGGTTAGAAAGGATAGAGTAGGATGGGTGGTGGGGTAAGGTTAGGTTTGGTATAGTGGATGCCAGAGTAGGGTTGGCTAGGGTAAGGTACTGTGCTGCAAGATAGGGTGGTGGGTAGGGTAAGGTATGGTAGGTACGGTGGTGGGTAGGGTAATGTATGGTAAGGTACGGTGGTTGGGTAAGGTATGGTTAGGTACGGTGGTTGGGTAAGGTATGGTTAAGTAGGGCTGGGTTAGGTATAGTAAGGTAGGTAAGGCAGAGTAAGGTATGGAAATGAGGTAAGGTTGGGCACGTTTGGGTAGGTTGGTGGTAGGGTAGGTTGGGGTAGTGAGGTAGGGTAAGGTAGGGTGCGATGGGGTGATTGGTAAAGTGGGTGATAGGTAAGGAACAGTGGAAAGAGTAGGGAGGGTAGGGTAGGGTAGGGTAAGGTAGGGTGGTGGGTGGTGGGTGGTGGGGCAGGCGGGGCGGATCTAGGAATTAATTACAGTGGTGTCACCGGAGTCTAAAACTACATATTCTTATCTAAAAAAATTTCCAATGAGGTCACCGGAGACTAAAACGATATTTCCAACAACAAAACTAAATCGTTTTAATACTAGAAAAAATTCCCGGATCTCTGAGGGGTAATGTGACCCCACCCTGGAACATATAGATCCGCCCCTGGGGTTAGGGCTATCTTACCCCACCTAACCATACCCCTTCCATCCTATCCTACCTTATGCACCCTTATCCTACCTTACGCACACTACCCTACCCAACCATAACCCAACATCCTGCTCTACTCATCATTCGATGTGTCACTATTATGTAATTTGTTTCATTCTATTCTTTCACATTTCAAAAATGTAGTAATGGGATGAGTTTATTTCATTCATGTGATTTCATTCAATTCAATTCCATTCCATTCATACACAACAAACGTGCCATATAAATTAAAAGTGCTCCATTATTTGCTTCTTTTCAAAAACACAACTTTCAACGCATGCCTTTAAGTTCTACTTGACTTGCTTGAGAAAAACTAAATGGATGTAGGCTCAATTCATTATTGACCATAACATTTTGTCATAATTTTTTTGATCATTGCTAATCCAAGTTTTTTGGTGTGTGCGTTGAAGATAATAAATATACAAATAACTCGTCTCCCTAACGGATTAAGCTATTAAGAGAGATGATAAATCAACATTGTTAAGGAATAAGATATAATTAAAAAGGGTGTACATGTTCATTGTATTAGGCATGATTCTAGAATGGTTTAGCACATGTGGAAAATAGGATCATTAGATTAATTACTAGCTGAAAATAAAGGATATGAATTATTGTTATCAATCACCATTATTGTTAAAAGATAAACTGATTGAGCAGTTGAATGAGTTTTCTGTAAAAGATTTTTTGTATATCTATCATTATTGCTTGCATTGACGTTACCCGGTGGCCATGTGAACAAAGTAAAAATGTCATTTTAGGGTGAAATAAAGTAAAATCCATTCTGAGAAGTAAAAATAAGTAAAGAAAGGGAATCAAATTCAGTTTCAAAGGCAATTTTCCAGGGACAAACCTCTTTTGAATAGAGTATTTTCTGCGGCTTTACAGAGGTCGGAATTCTTTTCATTCGTAATCGTGTGTCCCGGAAACAGGCCAAATAAATGTGATATATGTCGATGATGCACTTCAGCGTCCTCAAAGTCAATGGCCTGTAAGCACATTCAACCCCAATTAATTAACAGCTCAAAACCAAAAGTCAATCAGAATAAGTCAATAGTTTTGACAAACCCATTCCATAATGCTTCCATCCCAAGCAATTTTGGTTGGAGGAAGACGCGGAAGAGCTCGTCCAACTCTTTCAATAACACCATCTTTGGTTTTGCCTAACACCTGTCATTTTTTGCTCGCGTTTGATGACAAACATAAAATAGATGTGTTTTATAAGAAAATAAAAGGTCTATATACCTTAGCTGCAGAAAGAGTGGCAGAGAAAACTTCTCTAATTATTGCCACATCCATTGTTGTTGAATAGCTTACACTGGCAACTTTACCATCAGGTCCTATAAAATTATGTTCTGGAGATGTTGATGGATTCGTCTCTAAATAATTCCCACGGCCTTCAAGTATCCAGTCCAGCAGAAAAGTACAACAACCTTCAAATAAGGGATATGCTTTGTTTTCTAGAAAATTCTGCAGAAAACAAATTGGGGTAAGATGCAGATGGTTGTTTTTTTTTTTTTTTTACAAATATAACCAAAGGAAGAATCTTACCATGTCCATTGTGTAAGTGTAGTGCTCCCATAAATGGGTGCAAAGCCATGCTCCACCCATTGGCCATATAGCCCACTTAGGGTCACCACTATGAGGCGACGTCTTTGCCCATATATCAGTTGTGTGATGGGCTAACCATCCATGTGCCTTATAGTTCACCTGCACTTCTTTGCAACTATGTAAATGAAGGTCTTACTTGTAGGCATAATAAAGTTAGCACTTCGAATAACCAAGTTGTTTGTTTGTGGTTTATAATGATTTTTTCTTTTCTTGCTTAAAACCTCCGGTATCCAGAACCAACTATTTCGACTAATCCAGAGTTCGGCCCGGGTCGTGCCTGTATAGTCTGACTCTTACGTACTCAGGGTTAAGGCCTGGCTAAGAGCTCTAAGGCGCCATATGGCGCCTCAGAGGAGAATCGAACCTACTAATACTACATGAATGAGTTGAACAAGACACATAAACATTCAAAAGGAATCTGACCTCTGCGGTTTTACGTCCATTCACTGATAGATCCGATATGCAATCGAACAAAGGCTCCTGACATTCACGAAGGTTGCAAGGCAGTGAGGGCCAGTAGTTCATTTGCAGGTTGATATTCAAGTGAGGAGCCGCTCTAGATATACAGAAAGAAAAAAGAAAAGAAAAAGGTCTTATTACTGAAGTAAAGTCCACACAAAATTTCTAACAAATATGACCCTATAACAGGGAAAATTCCGAGGCAGGGAGTCCCTATTAGGATGGACCGTCGGATGACTGTCACGTTTAGAAAAAGACAAAATTGTTTTGTTTGTTTGTATAGGTGTCAGTCATCTGACGGTCCGTTCTAATAGAAAGTCCTTACAGCAGAATCACCCCATAACAGTTAGGTGAAAAATAAATGAGGCCCCAACCCCATAGACTCTCCAGTGAGGCGGGTGCTATGAACTGTCCAATAACATCATAAAGTAAGTTCACTTGATAGATCATACACCCGCCTCAGTGGAGAAATGCAAGCATACTTTGCACACAATAGAAAAGTTTATTTTGTGCAAAGTAAACTCATTGGGCACGTCAATATGAAATTCAAGAATAAGTGGCACAGATAGATCATGGAGAACATACTCCCATGCTGGTTCAATATCCTTATTCCATATGCCCTGCAAGTTTGCAGGCTGAGTTCCAGGACGCGAACAAGCGATTAGCAGATACCGACCGTACTGAAACAGAAGCTCCACTAGATTCGGGTCCTCGTCGGTACTGAATGATTTCACCCTATCTGCAGTTGAAACTGCTTTTATAGTACTGACATTATTACCCAATGCTTTCGAGAGCTTTAATGAAACACGATGGAAAAGATTTTGGTAGTCATGTATATGGCGATCATAAACCTCGTAATACGAAAACTTCTTCACGGATCTCAACATTTCCAATGCATCTAAACTTGGATCTTTTGTAGAATCTGAAGGTTTTGTGAATGGCCCGTCATACGAGGACGATGCCACCAAATACACAATTGCCCAATCACTACTCTCAACTTGAAGCTTTCTGTTATCTATAGCATTACATGCAGCAAAGCTACCACCAATTTGCAAATCAAGAATTGCTGAAAATCGAATCCCGTCAATATTACCATCATCAGCTGGACAGCTGCCATGAATTTCTATCTGGCTGTTTCCAACAACATTTGACTGATGTTGTAGTAAGCTGTCAAAAGAGATAGTGAAGTTCAGACAACCTGTTTTATTTCCAGATATCTTCATTGCAATAACTTGATCAGGACTAGAGGCGAAATATTCGCGTGTAAATTCAACTTCACCGACGGAATATTTCACTTTAGCCGTTGCAGTGTCCAAATCAAGAATTCTCTCATATGTTTCCTTGTTATAGGCAGCATGGGAGTTATCAAACTCTATCTTTATGTCACCAACCAGCTGGTACATCTACATGATAATGAAAAAAAAAAAGAAGACAAAAATACAAAATTAATTTGTAACGCAAAACAAAAAACAAAAATTCATTGTGGAGAGAAACACACTCAAAATCGAATTTTGAAAATTCGAATATGATTGAAGTATTATTTGAGAATAAACACATAGGAAATAGCAGAGCATACAGCAGTAGGTTTTCCGGTTAATTTATAAGAAGCTTGGGTAGCTTCTGAATATTTTCCATTATCAACAAGCTTCCTGACTTCCACTAAATGATTTGGAATCTCTGGATCAGTGTAATCCCCAGGAGTCCCTGTCCAAAGAGTGTCCTCTGAATAAATTCATTACCAAAAAAAAGGGGTCAGATATAATGGATATGTCTGATAACACATTAGGCATTAAAGATGGGGTTTATTATTAGCACCACAGTTGTTCTACCTACTGCCCCCACCTACCGATGCACCACACCATTCATTTTCACAGAATCGACCGAATCGACCGCTGTGAAAGTCGGTCTGTGAGTCAAGAATCGACCTCTCAGATATAATCGATCGACACAGGGAAGGTCGCATCTTGACTATAAATTTTGACTTTCACAGGGTCGATTCTACTATGGTGCACAGGTAGTGTGGTGCACATTTATCTGCACCACAGCTCTGTTATACCCATTGCCCCCACCTACTTGTGCACCACACCATTTTCACAGGGAGAGAGTCGATTCTGTGAGCCAAGAATTGACTTCCCGCATAGTCGATCGACACTAGGAAGTTCGCATCTTGACTATAGATTCGACTTTCACAGGATCGATTCTACTTAATTCTACTGGGGTGCACAGGTAGTGAGTGTGGTGGTGGTGCAAATAAAGCCTCCTAAATATAAATGATTCAGCATTTTATAATAATGGATTATACTATCATTCAACTAGTAGCACTCCAAGCTCCATTTAATAATGTATGTTTATAAAGAGGAAAATAAAAATAAACAGAGTTTTATATTTTACTTTTTTTACTGAATGAATTCGAAATGCTCCTATTGAACAAGCTCAAAGTGGTCTTAATTAGGAAGCAGTAGAGAAGATAATTTCATATTCAATAGGGATTTTGGATCCTCCTTTAATAAACTTTCCTATTCAGCAGCAAAAACACTTGAGCATACATGTCTGTTTTCACTTTTAAACATTTGTTTTCTCAACTTCCCCACAAGTTATTATCAATTTTTCTTTTTTATCTGGAAAAATCAAAGTGCGCTATTAGTTAGCACACTAATTTTACCGGTGCACCATATCTACAGACACATATCATTCACGGGCGGATCTGAAAATTTTTCTAGTAGGATCATCGAACCATAAAACTATACTCCCTTCGTTTTTGTAACAATAGAGGGTAAAATAACAACAAAATTACCTTTTATTCATTGTGCATTAAAAATTGTACCAAAATTTAGGTTACTGAAATAAATGGTGAAGGAGGAAAGAAAATAGTAAATGTTGTATTGGTATTGTAAACTCATAGATAAATAAACAAAACAAATTCTGAAAAGTAACACTTTAAGAAAACAAAAGACTATTTTTTTATCCAAAAATTTATTAGGTGTCACCGGAGCCTAGAATTATATTATTATATTTTTTAAGAAAAAAAAATGGCATCTTTTAACCCAAAATAAAAAATAAAAAATAAAAAATAGAGAGTGGAGAGAAGAGAAGAAATGGCTGTAGAATGAATTACCATTGATATTGATAAGTTCCGATGGAATGCCACCCCAAATCATGCTACCAAGACGGCCATTACCGATCGGAAGAGCTTCAGTCCAATGCTTTGCTGGGTCGTCATTGAACCTAATCTCAAGGGGTAAACCCACTTCTTCTTCTTCCAAATTCATCATATCGGTGGGAATCCAAACATCTCTGTCTGTAAATTGTTTCACGAATACCCATTCACCTTCCACCATTGCTTCGATTCTGACAGAATTTGCATTGAAAATGGTGAGGCAAGAACACAGCTTTATTAGACACTAGACAGTACTGTTATTACGTCGAAACAAAGCTTCCAAGTGTGCGATGTGTCGTTTACTGAATACTGATCCTATCGTTACGTGTATGCATTAGACTACTCACCCGCTCAATTATGACCAGCAAAACTTTATGGAAATATTTTTTTTTAAACAAAACAACAAAGACAAAGAAAGAAACACAAACAAACGAACAATTGTTGTGTACACCTTTTGCTAGATTGTTTTGTGTACTAAATGTTGTTCACCTACCAATAAGTTGTATGTCTAGTGGTTTATATTAGGTCATAAATCGAGAATGATCAGAATTCGAATCTTGTTTGGAACGAAAAAATGGTGTGTATAGACCTTTTGTTTAAAACATTTTTAAGTGAAAAACCTTTATGTTTAACTACAGGTTTAACATATCAAAATTTTATACTAACATTGGTCTCTCTTCTAGTGTGAGAGTGTTTTCTCTCTTTCGGAGAGTTCCTTCCAAGCCTCTTCTTCCTCATTCCAGCATCTTCTTTCTTCTGCATGCCGGTCTTACCTTCTCTCTTCTGCATACCGGTCTTCCTTTAATCCTTTCTGCAATCAGACTGCTCCTTTCTTCACTACTCGTGCCAATCAGACTACTCCTTTCTTCACTACTCGTGTCTCTCTCTTTGCTACGATGGATGACGACCTCGAACACCGCTTCAAAAATTTCGGCTCTCGGAAATTGAAAGATGTGGAGTTATCTTGCCACTGAAGTGACAAATCTCAGAAAATGAATGTCTTAAGAGTGTGGTTATAGCACGCTGCATCTTAATAGCACCAAAGCCTATCTCAATTACGTTTCTTGCATTAGAATGTTTGTAGTTACAAAACTCTTTAGCATTACTAGGTCTATGGGTTCTCCCACCCCAGTCACTTCTATGGTATCGTTGGCCATGATAAGGTGCAAGAAATCCTTCTCCATTGGTGTATCCAGCATCGCATAAGTAATATTGCCCTATGACGATGCTAGAAATCGTCCGGTGTTAAATCCGGGGCCTGTTTTCCTAGTGACAATCTGCACAAGCTTCACGGACCTTAAAAACGATAAAGAGGGGTGTTTGTGTGAGCTTTAGACTGTACCTGAGATGTTGTATCTCAAGCTGCCTACGTATCATGTTAATTCGTCAGGAATAAAGTCAATCGTAGTTCCTTAGGAATTGTTTATATAAGAGGGGCTTGTGCCCTAGGTCTGCATGGGCCGTGTCCTTGTTGGATTGTGATTTCGTGTTCCCTAAGGAAGTGGATAGATATGATTTGTCCATTTTATTATCGGAGATAATCTCGGTAATTTGAATATCGGATAACAGTCTTTATGGCTGAGGATTCTTTCCATGTTTATCTGATTAATTATGCATGCGGAAAATTTGGTCCGAGATATACTCAGGCCTACCCGTGAGGTACGAGCTGAGTTGGCCGATCTCTTGTACTCTGACCGACCTGGAGAGGTTGGGAAGGATGGCCGAACTGGACTCAGCTCGGATTATTGGGGCTTCTGGCCCTTAAGGTAGATTTTCTCGACCTTTATTTATTGTTGAATCATTGTGGGGATGACACGTGACGAGGTGCTAATCCGACCTCCGTCATTAGCCCTTCATATCCAATTGAACAAATGAGGTCAGCTCGGATTTGTCTAGATTGCAGCTCGGCTCGGTCATCTAGACTTGTAGAGTTTCGAACCTTATTTGCCAGGTGGCAGGACCACCGTTATGACGTTGTCATAATTGTCCCGGGATTTGAGGCTATGTTGCCCATTAACTTGTATTGGGATGGTTTCCTAGACATGTTTGGGGCTTATAACCGCCGTCATATCAATCGTTTCTCACTATCGTTGCTATTAAATCAGAAGATTAAAGTTCAGTTGTCGATTGCTATTCTCCTACTTCCAATCTTCCCATCACTCTTACAAGTAAGTTACTCATTTGCATCTATTCGCGATTTACTTTCCGTTCATAGCATGTTTCTTGTTGTCCTCCTTAGTCAGTTTACACGACCTCCATCAGAACCCTAGAAACCAGGATGGTTGTTGCCGGTAGTGGGGGTGTCAGAACCATTCTCTCAAGGAGATTTGGATGAAATCTGTGAATTGTACAGGATCGATAAAGAGGATATGTACCCAGGTTGCCCTCTGCTCCCCACCTTTTTGCCCATGACCCGCCGAAGGGGATATGCAATGTTCATAAAGAGTACTATGAGGTTGGCCTTAGGCTCCCCTTCTGTCCGGCTCTCCTTGCCGTACTTCACAATTATGAGCTAGGGCTCTCCCAAATAGCCCCACAATGATGTCAGGGCCATAATTGGGTTTGTCATTTGGTGCCGGTTACTTATTATCATGTTTTCTGTGAAGAGGTTTAGGTATTTTCACCACCGTGTGGGGGTGATCCAGATCAGTACTATTTCTCTTGGAGAACCGGGCGTTCGAGTAACTATCTAATTATCCTCAAAGGTGATATGTCTCACAAGCGGTCAAAGGAACGGTTCTTTTTTGTCCGGCACGAAGATCATCCGGAGTTAAGTTGATGGAACTCGGGGGAGTTAGATAAGGACTAACTCCCCGAGCTTAACGGAAAGCTAGTGGAGAAAATCCAAGACCCAAGATACTCTATCGAGTGGAAAGATGTGTACGATGAGCTGATCATGGCGGCTCGGTTAGAAGATGCGGGGCCTAGCCCCTACATAGCCTTTAGTAAAGCCGAGTGGACATCCTGTAGGGTTTTCCTCCTTGCATTTTGTGCTTTGTAATACATATTTGTTTGTTTCCTTAACTGACAACTTTTTCGACTTATGTGCAGTGGCCGATTTTGTTGAATTGATAGCTGGTGCCGAGAGTGTGGCTGAGGTCAGCCAATCCAGGCAGATGTCTGAGAAGACGGCAAGCGTGGAGCCTCCTGCTCGGCCTTTGGGTGCAAACGGGTATGTGTCCCCAACAGTGCCTCCCTTCTCCCATTAAAGGAGGCTGATTTGACTACCAATGATGCTTCTGACTTGGGAGGAAATGAAGGTTAGGGTCTGCTCTCCAGAAGAAGGGCAGATCTAGGGTTGCTGACAACCCACGAGAGAGGCCTCCCCAAGAAGGTCCGAATTGGCACGCTCCGTGAGAGAGTTCAAGGGCGAGAAGGCCCGGAAGAGACTGCTTCTGATCAGGAACGTCTTTCCAAAATGTCAAACGAGGAGCTGTCCGTGGTCGGCTTCCAAGTCCATGGAATTCGTAAGTTTTTTCCTCTTTCTATTTTATGACTGCTCAATTATCGTTTTTGTCGTCTGTTGTTTGCTTTGTTCATGGGACTCTGGTCGGGCAGGAGGTTTTCCAAAGATTAAGAAAAGCTTTTGCAGACATAGCCGATCAGAAGAAGAGATGGCCGACCTGCGAGAGGGTCGATCAAAGTTGAGAGGCTCTGTGGAGGCCAAGGACAAGGAGATTATAGCTCTCCATGAAAAGCTTCAGACCAGAGGGAAGCCGAGCTGAAGACTCTGGCCGATGAGCTTACCGAGGAGAGGAAAGGAAGGGAGTAGGCTACGGCCAAACTCCAAGCAAAGTTGGCCGATCTGGAGGCCGTTATTCTAGCTCGGGCTATTGAGGCTGTCCAGGCATATAATGCTTTAAATGACTTTGCTAATGCTTTGAAGGTGCTACTCATCCCCATCCTGAACCACAGTTATACTCAGGGCGTGGATGAGGCGAAAGATCAGTTCCCTGACCTTGTTGTGCACAACCTTCCCAAGAAGGTTTATTATAGGTCGGGGATGAGCAAAGTATACCACGAGCGCTTGAGGGAGTTCAAGGCAGGGGTGGACAATGTTTCCAAGTACTCTGGCAAGCATGTTGTTGTCTCCAGCTCGGTTCCTCCCTCTTCAGAGCCTCAGCAGAATCCGAGCTTAAAGACTTAGTCTAGAGTTTATGAATTTTCCGTACTTTTTGTTGTTGTCTTTGTCTCAAACTTGTAATTTTTTTCCATTCTAATAATGAAAATAAATTTGCTAAGGTTTTTCCTTTAGCGTTTTACTTTAAGATTCTTTGAGTACTTATTTAAGCACACTGTTTGAATAATCTTAGTTTTAGCACTTGTATTGGTGGGGTATCTATCTTGCCCCCCAGTATGCCATGCCTCAACCAGTGGTTTTGGATGGCATACTTACATTTTTGTCTCATTTTTGGACATATTTGCCGAGTCTGATCTGCAGAGTTCAGATATTTGTTTGTCTGCGGGTCAGACTACCTTAGCTTGACATATCCTGTCAAATCCAACTTGGGGGGGTCGGAGTGTGATATTTTGCCGACTTCATGTCTTTGCTGAGTCTAACCTGACGTAGGTCCGATATCAAATTTTGGCGAGCTTGGCCAGATTTTACTGGCTCGTCGCCTTAACGATTTTGGCGAGCTGGGTCAGACTTGATTGACTTCTTGCGTCAACATTTTTTGACGAGCCGGGCCAGATTTGACTGACTTCTCGTATCTTGTTCGGTGAGCTGGGCCAGGTTTGACTGACTTATCATGTTAGTTTTACGGCGAGCAAGGACAGATTTAACTGACTTCTCGCGTTAGTTTTATGGCGAGCAGGGCCAGATTTTACTGACTTCTCGCGTTAGCATTTTTTGACAAGCTGGGCCAGATTTGACTGACTTCTCGTATCTTTTTCGGTGAGCTGGGCCATGTTTGACTGACTTCTCACGTTATTTTTACGACGAGCGGGGCTAGATTTGACTGACTTCTCACGTTATGTTTACGGCGAGCTGGGCCAGACTTTGTGGACTTCCAATATTGAGTATACGGCGAGCTGGGCCAGACTTAACTGACTTCCCGTATTAGGTTTTTGGGTGAGCCGTGCCAGATCGTGCTGACTTCTCGCGTTAAGTTTACAGTGAGCTAGGCCAGATTTTGCTGACTTCCCGCATTAACGCTGTTTGTTTCTAAAAGGAAAAAATGTGCTTCGTGGGCTTAAACAAAGCCATTCACAATGGCAAGATAAAATTGATAATTTGAATAAGATCATATAAAAAGGAAAGTGAACCGGGTGCTTATGAGCACCATTTATTGAAAATATTATTCAAGAACTGAATGAATTACAAAATGAAAAAGCGAGTCGTAGTTGCTTAGAACTGTGAACCTATTAAGCCAAAACCACTCATTTGCTTCTGAGTGTGGCCGCATGGCAGTTCTTTGAGACCTCCAGATCTCCTTTGATTTCAACCGAACCATCTACAGTGAGGAACTTCAGGCTGATGTGAGCCGGGGAGATCACTGCTCGGTGGTCGGTTAGGGCGGGTCTTCCCAAAATGATGTTGTACGTTGATGAAGCTCTGACTATGACATAAGTGACCATTAGGGTTCTTCCATTTGATTCCTGCCCAATGGTTGTCGCGAGCCGAACCATCCCATGGGATGGACCGGAGGTCCAGAGAATCCGAATAGTGGTGCTGAGACCGGAACTATATCTGAATCCTTGAGCTTCACTGACTGGAAAGCCGAATAGTAGAGGACGTTAGCAATGCTTCCTGTATCTACGCAAATCCTCCTGACCAAGTTCTTGTTCACCACGGCCTCTATGACCAGGCCTTCATTGTTCGTAACCAACGGAAGTGGATCCCTAGGACTATAGGTCACTTCCCGAGCTGGCTTTTGACTTCTGTGGTTCGCAGACCAATCTGTGGCCAAACTGGCTGTTCGGTCCCAGGTCAATTTCCTTTTCTTATCAGATGTCTCCTCAACCTTTTCCTTTTTGTGCTCTCCTTTCTCTGATTCTCTTTTCAGCCGGTTCGCTTCCTCCTCTTGGCAGTGCTTATATGCTACTTCCATACACTCTCACATCGTTCAGGGGAGTTTGCTATTTAGCTTGTGTTAAGGGTGATTTTGTACGTTTTATAATGCTATATTTCATAATGATTTCCCCCTATATTTGTATATGTTGCATAGAAAACGAGTGTTTAAATGAGTTATTGAGCAAGTGAGGTTTTTATCGGTTTAATCGCAAAATTGGTGAATTTATGTGTTCTTAATATGCAATTATGATTATTTGAATTATATTACATTTTGCAATCTTTTCTATGTGTTATATAAGTGCGATTATATGGTTTGAGATCTTGATAAAAAGTGATCAAAGTCGAGCTTAGTTCAATTGAGAAAGAGATAATGCTAAAGTGGAATGAGGAAAAGAGATAAAGATGGAAAAATCACATCAAAGCCCGAACTTGAACGAGCGTTCATGCGGCGTTCAAGGATGAACCAGCGTTCGAGATGAAGAAATCGATCTGAGTCTTATGGGCGGAGCATGGACGGAGCGTTTGGAAGGAGTTCATGGCAAGAGCGGACGGCGTCCATTTTGGCGGACGAGCGTCCACATTGCCGACTTAGCAGCACCGACCTAAAACTCTATATAAGCAGCGGATTTCCTTCAACATAAATTACAATTAAAAACCCTAAAATTTTAGGAGCAGCTTGGCTGCGGTTCTTTACTACTTTTATCAAATTTTATGCCTTTAAATTCCTAGGTTAGATTAATTAATTCCATGTACTTTTTATTCAACAATTCGATGTGCAAAGGATGCTGGAGGCTAAATCCTCCTTGAGCGAAAGCGTTGTGAAGCCGTCCGTTTCAACGATTTGATATCTAGTTCGTGATTATTTTGTGAGTGTCTATTAAAGTTGTTACTTTTATCATGTTTTTATATGTTGATTGCATGCTATATCGAAAGATCCGTGCCTTTGTTTCTTGTTTGCTTGATGAAAGTCATGTTAACCTTAGAACACCATGATAAAAGTTTAGACTTTTAATCTAATCACAACGAAAGTTATTAGATTGAATCTCTAGGTTAGAAATTGAAAGATTTCACGCCTAGGTTAGAAAGACTTAATCTTTAATCGAAAGATCGAGGATTAGAAAAGCGAACTTGTCACGAAAGTAGTGTTCATGCCTTAGATAGGTGAATCACAACTTGAGTAGAGATCACTAAATAATCTGAATTAGTATCAAGCGTTGATAGGATAGGTGGAACAATTGATTGTTCGTTCGTTAAAATTTGATTTAAATCACTTGACTCGAATTGCTTAGCTTAGTTTAGTTTATTTTATTTTTCTCTGCGACTTAGTTAGTCTTTATTGCTTTCAATCTTGCCTAGCATTGGATTCAATCCTCCTCTGTCTAGTTCCTTTTATGCATATTTGTTTAAATTAGTTTTCTGTTTAGTTTAGATTCTCGTGACAATAGTTAGTTTAGGAATAAAAACTAGGATCCACAACCTCCGATTCCCTGAGATCGACTCCGGTATTAATCGCTATACTACGATCCCTACACTTGGGGAATACCGGATTTATAAATTTTATTACTTGTTTGTGTTAATAAAATCCGTGACAAGTTTTTGGCGCCGTTGCCGGGGAACCGGACGGTTGTCTAGTTTTTGTTTTTCATTAGTAATTTAGGTTAGGTTTTTGTTTCTATTTTTGTTTTTCGTTGGTGATTTAGTTGTTTTTACTTATTTGCTTTTTACATTAATTAATATTTGTTCTTGTTAGTTGTAGTATAGACTTTTGTTTTTGAGTTTTAGTCTCTGTTTTTCATTATCGCTTCTTTTTACGCTCTCTGTTGAATCTGTTCGGTTGGACGAGCGCCTGGTCATCTGAGATGACCAGGCGCCCGTCGATTCTTTCAGGAGGACGCCCGTCCGATTAATTGGACGCCCGTCATCTCGTCGCCATTAGTTTTTATTTTTATTTCAATTAGGTTTTCTGTTTTTTCGTAGGTAAGTGTCGTAGGTAGGTTTCTTAGGTTGAATCATCCGACTCCACACCTTTCACGATCAAATTTTAGGATAAAAGGGTCCGTTTAGCACTTGACGATGATTTTGGCCATAACTTTTGCCTCGAGTGTCCGTTTGGCGCGCGAGACCCCAATTCGGAAAGCTCGTTCCGACGCCGACGACGTGGCAGACCGCCGGAGGCCGTCCGACACCGTTTTCGAGGTCAAAATCCACTGTTTTCCCTTCCATTTTGGGCTCAGAAGATTTCAACACGTTTTTTTTTCTTGCCTTTTTAGTATTTTCTGTTTTTCTGTTTTAAATTTTTCGTAGTTAAGTTTCGTAGTTTTTGATTCCTCTAGGTTTAGTTATCCTTTCCCTCTGTCTAGTTCCTTTTATGCATATTTGTTTAAATTAGTTTTATGTTTAGTTTAGATTCTCGTGACAATAGTTAGTTTAGGAATAAAAACTAGGATCCACAACCTCCGATTCCCTGAGATCGACTCCGGTATTAATCGCTATACTACGATCCCTACACTTGGGGAATACCGGATTTATAAATTTTATTACTTGTTTGTGTTAATAAAATCCGTGACAAGTTTTTGGCGCCGTTGCCGGGGAAAGAAAGGATAGAAAGTGACGAATGGACAGATCAGACAGAGGGAAAGGAGCAAAGCAGGACGATGAAAAGTCTTGAGAGGCAAATCGGGCAATTGGGTGAGCGATTAGCCTCTCTGACCGTCGAGGCGGTTGCCCGACTTCACGGAAAAGAATCCAAGAGGCGGTCAAGTCGCCAGCCGATTTAAGCGGCGATCAATGCACCGACTGGTACCTTCACCTCCGTCACGGTAGAAGAGGCGGTGCAATGAATTTGAGAAGTGGTTCTCAAGTTGGTGGTCCCCCGGCTTCCAGGAAACCACTAGCCCCTCCGCCATTGGTAAGGCGGGAGGGAAGTTGAGCACCCATCATCCCCTTGGTCGTAGAAGGAAAATCGTGTGGTGATCACGATAGAAGAAAGAGTTGAGATTCCTCAAGTGGGTGATCCTCGAGGAATAAAGAATCAATTGGAAGTCCTCGGTGGTTGTTCACGAGAAGTGAAACATTTGAGGATCCTCGGTGGTGATCCCGAGGAATGATAAGTTAAATGATAGTCGGTGGTTGATCCCCGACTAACAAAAAAGAATGAAAAGATGGTTCGATGGAAAGATTTGGAAGACAAGGCCGTTAGTTAGCCTCGAAGAAAGTATTTTCCGAGGAGGATTTGAAAAAGATTCCCTTTCCACCTAGAAAGAGCAACATCCCATTGAGCGAAGATAAGAAGTATGAAAAGGTGCTTAATTTGTTGAAAAATACTGGAGTTAATCTTCCATTGTCGATGTCTTGGTAGAGATGCCTAAGTACACCAAATTCATAAAGGATGTTGTTTCTTGAAGAAGAAGTTAGCGAGAAATGGATCGAGGCAATTGGTGAGGATTGTTCAATGATCAATTATCGGACTTACCAATCAAAAGAGGTGACCCCGGAAAATTTGTGCTCACATTGCGGATGGGAGGCCTAGTCTTTCCAAATTCTTTATGTGACACAGGTGCATCCATAAGCTTGATGCCATTATCTATTTGCAAGCAATTTGGGTTTACAAAGTCTTCTAGAACCCACTACCATGAACTTGCAGTCACGATAGATCTTCAAAGAAAGCCTCGGGGATCCTAAAGGACGTATTGGTTCAAGTTGGTAGGTTTACCTTTCCCGTTGACTCTGGTATGTCTTAGATATGGAGAAAAATGAAAATGTCCCTCTGATTCTTGGAAGACCTTTCCTATCTACAGCTAGAGCCCTCATCGATTGTGATGGTGGGAAAGTAACTATCCGAGTGGGTGACCAAGAGGTGAGCTATAGTGTCTCTAAATCTATTCAAGTACCCTCTGGTTCTCCAACCGGCTTTTCCATTGAGGAGTCATTTCATGACTTCAATGACTGTATGGACGAGCAAGTCAAGGTGTGGAAGCGGAATATGAGCGATTGATCGATAATCTGAATAGCCATGGTGTGGTTAATCTAGATCAATTAGCAGCTGACTTTGAGGAAGAATTGTTAGAAGGAGAAGCTTTGGCGGTGGGACCACAGAGTAAACTTAGTGATATCGAGTTGAAAAGTGGAGATCTCAAGTCAAGTTTTAAGATCCCTACTGATTTAGTCTTTGAAGCCGTTGCCTAAACATCTAAAGTATGTGTTTCTAAGAGAAGGTGACAAAGCTTCCATTGATTATATCCGCCAAGTCGTCTCAGTATAGAGGAGATGAAATTAATCAACGTCTTGAAACGTAATGAAAAAGCATTTGGTTGGCAAGTAGGAGATATCCGAGGAATATCTCCCGACATCCGCATGCACAAGATCAAGACTAGTGAGGGTGCTAAATGTGTAAGACACCCCAAAGGAGGCTTAACCTCACATGCAAGAAGTTGTTAAAAAGGAAATCATCAAACTTACGGACATGGGAATCATTTATGCCATCGCGGATAGTGAATGGGTTTCCCGACTCGGTAGTTCCCAAGAAGGGTGGAATTACGATTGAGAAGAATGAGAAGGAGAGGAAATTGCATTGAGACTTGTCCTTTGGTTACCGAGTCAGATCGATTATCGCAAGCTCAATGAGGTAACCATGAAAGATCACTTCCCCTTCCATTCATTGATCAAATGCTTGAGCGTCTAGCAGGCACGATTCTATCGCTTCTGGATGGATATTCAGGATACTTCGAGATACCCATCGATCCTGTTGACCAAGAGAAGACCACTTTCACTTGCCCTTATGGGACATTCACCTACAGGCGAATGCCATTTGGTCTCTGTAATGCCCCGGCCACCTTTCAAAGGTGTATGATGGCAATCTTTGACGGGCTAGTTGAAAAGTGCATGGAGATTTTTATGGATGATTTCTCGGTCTTTGGTCAATCCTTCGATGATTGCCTCGATAATCTTGATCAGTGTTGTCAGATGTGTGGAAAGGACTTAGTACTCAATTGGGAAAAGTGCCATTTTATGGTCGATGAGGGGATAGTTCTTGGCCACAAAGTGTCCGCCAAAGGTATAGAAGTCGATAGGGCCAAGGTTGAAGCTATTGAGAAGATGAATTATCCTAAGAATGTACGCGAAGTCGAGGTTTCCTCGGACATGTCGGTTTTATGGGAGGTTCATCCAGATTTTTCAAAGATCGCCAAGCCCCCGTCTACCTTACTAAAGGAAGACGCCGAGTTCAATTTCGATGACAAGCGCAAGCACGCGCGTTTAGGGAGCTCAAGAATCGGTTAATATCCGCTCCAATCCTTATATCGCCAGACTGGAACTTGCCCTTTGAGCTTATGTGCGATGCATCCAACTATCTTTGTTGGTGCGAGTCTTAGAACGGCGATCAAAGGAAAGTTCAGCCTATCTATTATGACCACACGTTGAATCCTCGCAAGTTAACTATACGACTACCAAAAAGGAATTATTGGCCGTAGTGTTTGCTATGGACAAGTTCCGTAGTTACTTGCTAGGTGCTCAAGTGGTCGTGTGGACTGATCACGCTGCTTTGCGGTATCTGATGACTGAAAAGGATGCTAAACCGCTGTTAAGGGCTAAATTATAGTGATTTTTATATATATTTTCTATATCAATTTCCCCTACATTCGTATGATTTTCATAGATTTCGAGCTTTATATTGAAATATTGAGTAAATGATGTTTTTAATAGTTAAATTGCAAAACATAACGAATTGTGTGCTTAAATTATGATTTTATATTATTTTGGAAATATGTTACACTTTGGTATGTTTTGATCCTTGTGTAGATACTCATTGATGATGGAAAAGATGATCCTAAAGAGCTAATTTCGAGATGAGAGAGGATCAATCAAAGATATGGAAGAATAAAAGAGATAAGGAAAGAAATCAATGAAGATAAAGATGGAAATATCAAGATTTCGACAGTGGACTGGCGTCCAAATAAGGCGGACGAGCGTCCAGATCAGAACTGGCGTTTGAAAATCTGAACGAGCGTTCAAAGGCATAAAATCAGAACAGAGAGTTCAGACGCTGTCCAAACGAGCGTCCAGTCTCCGTCCAAGCATCCTGGACGGGCGTCCAGTTGGTTAAACGAGCGTCCACCACCGCATTCAGCAGAACCGACTTAGGTTACTGTAGCAACCGCCTCTGTTTTCTATTTAAAGCACAGCAGCCCCAAACCCTAATTCATTCAGAAATTTCTTCACATCAAAAGAGAGGCCAGCAGCCGCATCTTGAGAGTTTGAAGGCCGGTCACCCGAGCCTTGTGCTCGGGTGAACCGAGGTTAGATTAGGAGTAGTTTAGATGCTTTTCGTTTCCGTTCTTGGATCCTTCAATGTATGAGACTATGTGAGTTCTTCTTGATTTATTTAATTCCAGTTTTTATTCATGATCTTGGTTCTTTTTGTATTTTTCTATGTGGTTTCTGAGCTTGCATATTCATATCTTTCCATCTACGAATCCATGTTAAATAACTGCTTAACTTTTATATACATGATTCATCTAGGCATGTTATAGCTACTGTCGGTTTTTGTAATGCTACCATTCCAGTCTTATGAGTTATATCTGTTTAGTATAGCTAACTGTTGGTTTTCCATAATGCTATCACCTTTTATGAGTCTTAAGGCGCGTCTACACTGCATGTAATGGACAAAGACCATCGCGTTTATCGTAACTTTGTCATTATTTGGTAGACGTTTATTATATACATGTCGTGTTGCTAATTAGTGGGCTAGTTTTCTTTCTTTTATTTTCTTTTATTTTTGCATATCATTTAGATGCATATCATTTAGTTGCATGTCATCTAGTTGCATTGTTTTTCTATTTTTCATTTATTCTTCTTGAGTGTAGTTAACTGTCGGTTTCCGTAATACTACCTCGTTTTTTTTTTTTTTTTCATGACGGTTACTGTTGGTTTTCCATATGCCATCATTATTCTATTATTGCATATCATGTAGTTTGCATTGTAGTACATTTTCATGTAGTTTCACCTAGCCACGAGTTTGTGATATTTCATGTATATGTATTCCATCTTTATATGAGCTTAAATTTGAAATATCTCTATATCTCCTTTTCCATGTGCTTTATATATGTAATCTTTTCTTTTTCCCCGTAGACTCTTTTTGCACTAATCAAGTCTGCAGGATACTTTATATAGCTATTGTGCACTTTCACGATGAATTCAGTTTACCTGTGATGCTCCACAGTCTACTGAGCTATGCAAGCAATCCTGGTTCTTGTTGGTTCCTCCGCACTGCCGACATCCAATCACTAAGTTCTCTAATTTATTATTTCGCACAACTTGAGGACAAGTTGCAATCTAAGTGTGGGGAAGGATAGATGATTTATGTGTCTACTTTCGTTTGCTCATATTTTTAGTATTTCTATGAAAAGTGCTTAATTTTCAAATTTTTGTTATATCCACTAGTAGACAAAGGCATATCTTTGCTTGAGTTTATATCATTTTTGCTATATTCGTATATTTAGTAATTTTAGTTGTTTCACCCGACACTCTTTTCACATGCCATAGTAAATGATGAGCTAAATGTTGAAAGCCTACCCCATTTTAGTTGGAGATTTTTGATGATTATAGCATGTTTCTTTGCTTATGTACAATTCTTGAAAAGTTTAGTAGTTTGTATTCTAGGATTAAAGTATGACATACCGTGAATATCTGTAAGTTTGAATGTGATAAGTGAAACGTGATTAAGTCTTTGCAATAGTCATAATTTGTTTACTTGAGGTGTTATGCTCGGTGGTACGTGCTACTAGAAAATAATCTTTTCCACTTTGCGCCACCAGAAATCTCTAAGTAAACATAATTGTAATGTGTGTGTCGGAAGTGGTTTATGATTTGGGTGAGGTAGGGTGTACCACGTATGTCCTATTCCACTATGATGACCAAAGCTCACGACAGTCGATTTTATAGTTGCCTTATGATTGGAGTAAGGTAGGGATTATCTTGAAATGTCCTATTCTCGCTATGAGGCAAAAGCTTATTCGATGTGTGTTAGAAAAGTGTGAAAAAGTGAAAATATTGAAATATATTATTATGAATAAGTAAGGACTTAGTTATAAATCGACCTTATCCCCAAGATAAACTGAAAGATATGTTGTAGGGATTATCCTCTGAGTCATCATCGAAATGTTTTAGATATTCTCTACTATTTCTTTTTGGGATATGTATGTTTTGTAAAGTGCCTGTTATAATTTTTGAATGTTTCTAACTTAGATGGGAAACCGGGCTAGTTTTGGTTTGAATAACTTTCAAATTGTGGAACTTAGTGGAAGTTTATTATGGCTATGCACACACTACACGGGTGAACTTCTAAGTTATTGAATATGCTTTATATTTGTATAGATGTTTATTTGTCTCGAGCTTGATCTTTGTTCTGTTTTGCTCGAGGACGAGCAAAAAGATAAGTGTGGGGGTGTTGTTAAGGGCTAAATTATAGTGATTTTTATATATATTTTCTATATCAATTTCCCCTACATTCGTATGATTTTCATAGATTTCGAGCTTTATATTGAAATATTGAGTAAATGATGTTTTTAATAGTTAAATTGCAAAACATAACGAATTATGTGCTTAAATTATGATTTTATATTATTTTGGAAATATGTTACACTTTGGTATGTTTTGATCCTTGTGTAGATACTCATTGATGATGGAAAAGATGATCCTAAAGAGCTAATTTCGAGATGAGAGAGGATCAATCAAAGATATGGAAGAATAAAAGAGATAAGGAAAGAAATCAATGAAGATAAAGATGGAAATATCAAGATTTCGACAGTGGTGGATCAAGGCCCAAATAAAGCGGAAGGCGTCGGATCGAATCGGCGTTTGAAAATCGAGCAGCGTTCAAAGGCATAAAATCGAGCAGAGAGTTCAGATTTGTCCAAACGAAGCGCCCGAGTCTCCGTCAAGCATCCTGGACGGGCGCCCGATTGGTTAAACGGCGCCCACCACCGCATTCAATGAGAACCGACTTAGGTTATTGTAGCAACCGCCTCTGTTTTCTATTTAAAGCACAGCTGAGCCCCAAACCCTAATTCATTCGAAATTTCTTCACATCAAAAGAGAGGTCGGGAGCCGCATCTTGAGAGTTTGAAGGCCGGTCACTCGAGCCTTGTGCTCGGGTGAACCGAGGTTAGATTAGGAGTAGTTTAGATGCTTTTCGTTTCCGTTCTTGGATCCTTCAATGTATGAGACTATGTGAGTTCTTCTTGATTTATTTAATTCCAGCTTTTTATTCATGATCTTGGTTCTTTTGTATTTTTCTATGTGGTTTGTATGGCTACGTGAATAAATTGAGGAATTAGTTCACGATAGATGTTTATAATACGGAAGTTGCATAAACATTAGATCACCATAGAAAGATAGGATCTTTAATCGTTAATGATGACAAGTTAATCGATTAATTATCTAGGTTGTTAGATTCTAAAATACGAGAGTTAACTGAATCTACACCGAGTGTTGTATGGAAATCGGTTTCAACTTACGAAGAGTAGAGATTGATAAATTGGATTTACTAAGGAATTAGGAATCCGTAGTTTGAGAATAAATTCACTAAGGAATTAGGGGTTTATGTCTCGTGAAAAGGTGAAACCACAAATCGAATTAGAATCATGAGATTAACTAGGATTGAGATCACATAGGTTTGTATATTGGGTGTTTGATCCCATGTCTCTTAGTTTAGATTGTTTTTATGTTTCTTAGGTTAGATTTATCTTGATTGTTCTTTTCTGTTTTTATGTTTTGTTCTTTCGTTTCTTTTGTTTATTCATTCTTTGAGTAACAATTGAGAGAGTTAATGAAATTAGATTCAACATCCCAATTCCTCGTGGATCGACCCTTACTTATCTCGCTCTACTATCAACAACCCGGTATTCGGCCGGTTAGGAGTTAGTTTTGCAATTAGGTTAGGGTTTATAAATTTTCTTTTGTTTTAATGATGCAAAATCTATCCAACAACCGCGCCTACTGCGTTGGATACTGACCCTACAAGAGTTTGACGTTCAAATTAAGGACAAAAAGGGCAGTGAGAATGTAGTGGCGGATCACGTTTCTAGGATGTTAAGTGAGGAAAAGGGTGATCCTGATGATATAGATCTTTACTTTCCTCTAGAAAACATCATGTTGATAGACGGTTGTCCTCCTGATGTTCCATGGTACTCTTCCATTGTGAACTACCTTCATGCCCGTTACCTTGATCCCAAAATGTCTTATCAAGAGAAGAAGAAGTTCTTCTCTGATATGAAGTTTTTCATTTGGGATGAACCTTACCTCTTCAAGATCTGTAAAGATGGTTTCTTTGAGGAGGTGTGTTCTGAAATCGAGCAACGCGATATAATCGAGCAATGCCATAGTGGACCCACGGTGGTCACTTTGGTCCGTGGAAAACCGTTGCCAAAATCTTCCAATCCGGTTTCTATTGGCCCACAATCTTCAAGGACAAAGAAGCTTTCTGTAAAGCTTGTGATCGTTGCCAAAGAACCGGAGCTTTGACAAGGCGGTTTGACATGCCGTTGAAACCCATCCTTGAATGCGAAGTCTTTGATGTTTGGGGCATCGATTTTATGGGACCATTCCCATCATCTTGTGGCAACAAATACATCTTAGTCTGCGTTGACTATGTTTGAAATGGGTGGAGGCAATTGCCACTCCTCACAATGATCATAAACGGTCATGAAATTTACGAAGAAGAACATCTTTGTGAGGTTTGGATGTCCACGTGCCTTGATCGGTGATGAAGGGACACACTTTTGCAACCGACCTTTGGAAAAAGTCCTCAGAAAGTATGGTGTTCGCCATAAAATCGGCACACCGTATCATCCGATGACTAGTGGTCGAGTTGAGCGAAGCAACCAGAGTCTTAAGAAAATCCTGGAGAAGACGGTGAATAGTCATAGAAAAGACTGGAGTCTGAAGTTGGACGATGTACTTTGGGCATATAGGACTGCCTATAAGACCCCTATGGGTACATCGCCATATCAAATGGTTTACGGTAAGCCATGCCATCCGCCAATCGAGTTAGAGCACGCAGGCGTATTGGGCTACGAAGTTTTTGAACTTCGATTCCCAATCTCTGGGAA
Source organism: Gentiana macrophylla (assembly GCA_026214975.1). Classification (NCBI taxonomy): domain Eukaryota; kingdom Viridiplantae; phylum Streptophyta; class Magnoliopsida; order Gentianales; family Gentianaceae; genus Gentiana; species Gentiana macrophylla. Next base: position 66,712,481 of record CM047817.1, read on the forward strand.
ACATCGATTGCGGCGATTGCATGAGTTTGGATGAATTTAGACTCCAGGCTTATGAAAGCGCCAGGATTAGTAAAGAGAAGATGAAACTACTCCATGACGCCAAGATAAAGAAGAGAGAATTCAGTCGGCGAGCAAGTTCTCTTATACAATTCTAGGTTACATTTGTTTCTCGGGAAGTTGAGAACACGTTGGTCCGGTCCTTTGAGATTCTCCAAATCATTCCTGGAGGTGTTCTAGAACTACGCGGTTATCGAGATCAACCGCTTGAGTTAATGGTCAAGGTGCAAGCACTACATTGGTGAACCTAAAGAAAAACCTTTGATTGTTAAATTTCTCGATATTCTCGGATGTGGTGTTACAGAGGTCAATGAATTTGGCGAGTTTTCATCCGATTTATTCTCCGAGGATGACGGTATTGGTTCATCAGCAGAAGTTCTAACAGGTAGTTGGGATATGGAGGAGTATGAAAAAGAGCAAAAGCTTAAACGTCATCAGAGGAATCAGAGAAGAAAGAAATCAGCCATGGGGAAGATTAAACGAGTTTGGAAGGTTATAAAAGATTTTACCCCATGTGTTAGATGCTGTTTCTGCAGCCACACTACGGACCGGAGCTTAAACGAGGTAGTGGCTGGCAGAAAGGTTAAATGGCCTGATCCAGGCTGAGCTTCAAATGTGTCGAGCTAACGACAATAACCATTAGCGCTACTACTAGGAGGCATCCTAGATATCCCTTATTATATTAGTTTCTTTCTTTAGTTGTTTTTCGTTGTTTTAGTTCAGTTTTATTAGGATTGTGTTTGTTTTTGTCAGTCAGCCGTCCCAGTCCTATAAAGGGTCGAAGTGTTGTTTTGTATTGATTTCCTCTTATCTTTATCTTTATCGCTTTTGAGCGACATGATATAATCCCTTGTGTCCCCCGAGGTTTTTTTTTCTTTGCTTTTCATGTGTGCAGGGTATTTGCATTAGCTTTTGTGAGTTTTCAGATGATATCGCTTTTTCCGGTGGATGGTCCACGATCATTGCTTTCATCGAGCCTTTTGGATCTGGAGCATGCCCACTTCCCGAATTGCCACATTTGAACGACAATCAGCTAAGTTTCTTATCTTTTTACTTTCTGCACAACATGAGGACATGTTGTTATTTAAGTGTGGGGGAGGGGATAAGTCGATATGTATCTTTACATTTGCTTACATGATTTTATTTCTATGCTAAAATGAGCTAAATTTTAAAAAATTTTGTTTTGTCTCGAGTGAGCAATGCATGTTTTTGTTCGGTTTGTTATATTCATTGATGTTGTATGCCGTATGTTCCATAAGTTAGACGTTTCACCCGATATTATTTTTCACGAAGCCATAGTGAATGATGAGCTATATTATAAAGTTATACCCCTTTTGATTAGTGATGTTTGATTCCTTATAAGTCATGTGCTTAGTGCTAATGTTCATATCGTGAGACTTATGATAGTTTGTATTTAGTTCCAAGTACGATGTACTGTGAATATCTAGAAGTTTGAATGTGATAAGTAATACGTAACTAATGTCATTTGAAAAAGTTGAGTTAATAATGAAATCAATAGTGTGTGTCGGAAGTCGGTCGATGATTTGAGTGTGGTAAGGCATTATCTCAAATGTTTTATTCCACTATGATGACCAAAAGCTCACGACAAATCGTAAGAAAGTCGCTTTATGATTTGAGTAAGGTAGGGTATACCACGTATGTCCTATTCTGCTATGATGAGCAATAGCTTATTCTGATGTGTGTTTAAATGTGAAATCAATTGAATCAACTTAAGAATTGTTATGAAAAGAATGAAATGAGACTTAGTTATCGTTAATCTTATCCCCAGTATAAACCGATGGATATGTCAGTAGGATTATCCTCTAAGTATGTCGGAAAGGTCTTAAATGTTTTCTATCATCTTTTCGGGATATGTTCCGTTTTGTAGGGTGCATCTTATAAGTATCTTTTATTACTAGTTTGAAGGGGGTATTAGCTAGTTTTGCTTGAAATATTTGAGTTTGGATTTAGTGGAAGTTTTCTATGGCTATGCACACACACTCGGGTGAACTTCTGATTTATTGAGTCTATGGTATATGTGTTGAGGTGTTTATATTCTTTCCGAGCCTTTATCTTGTTTTTGTTTTGCTCGGGACGAGCAAAGTTTAAGTGTGGGGGAGTTGTTAAGGATGATTTTGTACGTTTTATAATGCTATATTTCATAATGATTTCCCCCTATATTTGTATATGTTGCATAGAAAACGGGTGTTTAAATGAGTTATTGAGCAAGTGAGGTTTTTATCGGTTTAATCGCAAAATTGGTGAATTTATGTGTTTTTAATATGCAATTATGATTATTTGAATTATATTACATTTTTGCAATCTTTTCTATGTGTTATAAGTGCGATTATGTGGTTCGAGATCTTTGATAAAAAGTGATCAAAGTCGAGCTAAGTTCAATTGAGAAAGAGATAATGCTAAAGTGGAATGAGGAAAAGAGATAAAGATGGAAAAATCACATCAAACCGAACTTGAACGAAGCGCTCATGCAGCGTTCAAGGATGAACCAGCGTTCGGATGAAGAAATCAAGACATGAGTCTATGGACGGAGCATGGACCAGCGTTTGGAAGGAGTTCATGGCAGAGCGGACGGCGTCCATTTTGGCGGACGAGCGTCCACATTGCCGACTTTAGCAAAGACCGACCTAAAACTCTATATAAGCAGCGGATTTCCTTCAACATAAATTACAATTAAAACCCTAAAATTTTAGGGAGCGACTTGGTCATGTGTTCTTTACTACTTTTATCAAATTTTATGCCTTTAAATTCCTAGGTTAGATTAATTAATTCCATGTACTTTTTATTCAACAATTCGATGTGCAAAGGATGCTAGGAGGCTAAATCCTCCTTGAACGAGCGTTGCCAGAAGCCGTCGTTTCAACGATTTGATCTCTAGTTCGTGATTATTTTGTGAGTGTCTATTAAAGTTGTTACTTTTATCATGTTTTTATATGTTGATTGCATGCTATATCGAAAGATCCGTGCCTTTGTTTATTGTTTGCTTGATGAAAGTCATGTTAACCTTAGAACACCATGATAAAAGTTTAGACTTTTAATCTAATCACAAGGAAAGTTATTAGATTGAATCTCTAGGTTAGAAATTGAAAGATTTCACGCTTAGGTTAGAAAGACTTAATCTTTAATCGAAAGATCGAGGATTAGAAAACGAACTTGTCTACGAAAGTAGGTGTTCATGCCTTAGATAGGTGAATCACAAATTGAGTAGAGATCACGAAATAATCCGAATTAGTATCAAACGTTGATAGGATAGGTGGAACAATTGCTTGTTCGTTCGTTAAAATTTGATTTAAATCACTTGACTCGAATTGCTTAGCTTAGTTTAGTTTATTTTATTTTTCTGCGACTTAGTTAGTCTTTATTGCTTTCAATCTTGCCTAGCATTGGATTCAATCCTCTGTCTAGTTCCTTTTATGCATATTTGTTTAAATTAGTTTTCTGTTTAGTTTAGATTCTCGTGACAATAGTTAGTTTAGGAATAAAAACTAGGATCCACAACCTCCGATTCCCTGAGATCGACTCCGGTATTAATCGCTATACTACGATCCCTACACTTGGGGAATACCGGATTTATAAATTTTATTACTTGTTTGTGTTAATAAAATCCGTGACAGCTTGGCATAGAGCCTACCTTCACGCTGCCCGGCTACAAAGGAGGCATTCAGAATGCATTCATCAGCATCTTTCACCTGGGTAGATTCTTCATTGAACTGTTTTAGGAATTGCAGCATGTCTTATCCTTCTATTGTTTGAGGGTGAGAAGATGAGTAGCATTCATATGGAAGGGTTTGGCTGTGATAAAGGCATTGAGAAACATCTTTACCAGCATCTCAAAGTTGAAGATCATCCTTGTGGGGATCTACCGAAACCATTCTCGAGCTCGGCCCGTTAGCAGTGCTGGGAAGGCCTTGCACTTCATCTCGTCCAGAGCACAGTCCAGATTCATGTGCGCCAGGTACTGAAAGAGGTGATTCTGAGGATCCTTAGTTCCATCATAAGGCTCCAACTTTGGCACTTTGAATCTTGCCGGTCACGGATAATCGTCTATTTGCTCGGTGAATGGTGATATGAGGGAGAGGTTCGTAGATCTCTTGCCCAAGATAACATCCAGCTCGGCCCTGGTCGCATCCATTGCACGGTGGTCTATCATCTACTTTTCTTGATTTGAAGAGGATGAATGGTCGTCCTTCCTGGCCCACTTAGGTTTCGGAGGAGGAGGATGTGGTGTTTCTTATTGAGACTCCTCTGCCTCATAATCATCGTCTTCCTCCAGCATATCTTGTTCCAGCAGATCTTCTTCAAGGAGATCTTCTTCTACCAGATCTTCATCCTCTTCATCGTCTGCTGCTAAAGCAGCATCAATGACTGCTTGTTTGGTGGCATCATCCATAGCCACCATCTGATCTACCAATGTTTGGTGGGCCGCATTGAGGACAAACTCCTCATGATCCTGATCGTGATTGTTGGCATTGGAGGCTGAGGCGTCATTATCGTTATTACCGTTTGCGGCTTTAATTCTGGTTGTCACCGTGATTGTGATGAAGCGTTGAACAAAATTTCCAATAAAGGACCCTCCTTCTAGCACCAATTGACGATGCTGGAAATCATCGGGTGTTAAATCCGGGGCCTATTTCCTACTGACAATCTGCACAAGCTTCAAGGACCCTAAAAACAATAAAGATGGGGTGGTTTGTGTGAGCTTTAGACAGGACCTGAGATGTTGTATCTCAAGTTGCCTACATATCATGTTAATTCGTTAGGAATCAAGTCACTCGTATTTCCTTAGGGATTATTTATATATAGGGGCATGTGTAATAGGCCTGCATGGGCCGTGTCCTTGTTGGACTGTGATTTCGTGTTCCTTAAGGAAGTGGATAACTATGATTTGATGCCCTTTATTATAGGAGATAATCGCGGTGATTTGAATATCGGATAATAGCCGTTATGGATGAGGATTCTTTCCATGTTTATCTGATTAATTATGCATGTGGGAAATTTGGTCCGAGATAGACTCTTGCCGACCCATGAGGTTCGAGCTGAGTCGGCCGATCTCTTGTACCCTGACCGACATGGAGAGGTCGGGGAGGATGGCCGAGCTGGACTCATCTCGGATACTTGGGGCTTATGGCCGTTAAGGTGGACTTTCTCGGCTTTCATTTATTGTTGAATCGTTGTGGGGGTGACAAATGGCGATGTGCTAATCCAACCTCCGTCACCCTACACTCGAATATAAGTCAAATAAATAAAATAGTTATAACACCAATAATGTAAAATATATTCTAAGGTAATGACAAACCTCTTGGAACCCTCAAACCATTTTGCATATGGATAGCATCTCATAAAATTTGCCCATCGGCAGCAGAACCTTCCCAGCTGGTAATACAAAAATGAATTCCCTGTTCGGATTGCATACACCCATGACATTAGTTGATATCTTCCCTTTTCGGGTCCTATAGCGTGGTCTAACGCTTATATCAACTCTTACCGGGACGTGTGTTCCATCAACACCACCTAGACATCTCTACAAGTACTATCATTTTCAAATCCATGGATAAAAAAATTTACGAACACTATATATGATTCGGAAATTGATGTGCTACTCACCTTAAAGGCTTAAACCACTTCCATCGTTGGTCAGTTGAATCGGTTGGTATAGGTTCAAGCTTTGCAAGGAGGACACTATGACATCGTATGAAAGCTTTCAACATTCTATGAAAATGCTTGTGTATGGTTGACCCGATCGCCAAAAACCAAACCTTATAGAATGAAATGTGGAAACCATCTTATCTATGCAAACACCTTTACTGTGCCTTAGCCCCTTACTTTCAAGCAAATCGTACAGAATTACAAAAGTACAAGTATCAACTCTAAGGTTATCCCGATAATAGATATTGTTTTCATAAATGAGACGTTTGAGGTGTTCGCTACGCTTTTGGGCTCTTATGAGACCACGTGGATTATAGGTGTCTCCTTCCTATTGTGCACTATTGCTCGCAGTTAGGACAAGTACCTTGATCAACTTCAACAATTGCATCCACCAAGTCATAACAACACTAAAATTTCTACTTCTGGTTGACAATGAAGACCGTGACATAAGAGCTTGCCATATGTAAACAATAAACAACATTAATGAATCAAATTTGAGACAGTAAACATAAGTTTCGGGGATAGAGAAACTAGCAGTTTTATTCACAATCGTCAATGGACAACCACATTCAAATATTGTTCTATTAAGGTGTGTGTTCTTTAAGTTCATAACCCACAGACAACAAGCCTTTTAGTCAATACAAAAATTTAAAACAAACACTGCATTATCAGGCTTCACAGCCATGTAATATGAAACCCTTCTCCAAAATGGATGAAATAAAACACATGATATCTTTTGGTCTCAAGGCGTCGTCCTTGACCATTAAACCAAGAACTCGCAACAATAAACCAATACCATCTAGTAAAGCAATTTACGACGTTCCTCATACAAAATCTGAAAGACCACGAGGGACAAAGAGAAGGCAAACGATTAAATACCACGATCATCAGTTATTCTATTAAAGTGTATAAGATGTTAATTATCTACATCCCATCAACTTAAGTTTTTGGGAGAGATGGTAGTTTAACATGGTATCAGAGCGAAGGGTCATGTGATCAAACCTTGCTGACAACATTATTTTCCCCCATTTATATCGTGCTTTTATCGTGCAAGTGTTGGGAGAGATTTTCCCACACTTGAGGGGGCATGTTGAAATGAGTGTTGGGAAATTTTTTCCCACACTTAAAGGGGCGTGTTGAAGTGTTTAAAATTGTGCAAGTGTTGATAGAGATTGCACACACTTGAGGGGACATGTTGAAGTGTTTAAAATTGTGCAAGTGTTGGAGAGATTGCCAATACTTGAGGGAGCATGTTTAACATATTATGTTGTAACAATCTTGTAACTGATAAATGAGGTGTATACTCTATAAATACCCACGATCAGCGGCAGTGTAACTTAACTCATTCATTATACTGAGTAATAAGAAGTCCACATTTTATTTCGTGTTGTGTTCCAGTTTACAATTGCATCCACCCAAAATTGCCTGAAACCGCATAATCCTTAATTATTTTTATTTTTGTGAATGGCAAGTACGACGATGACCGTGAGATGGGAATGTTAGAAAGAAAATTGCAAATCGGGAAATACATTGTTTTATTAGAATCTTCGCCGAAATATTCGTTTACAACACTGTAAATTTGATTAAAGACTATTCGAGTAAACATAAAGGGTAAACAATATATTATTAAACCATAGTTGGTAAATGCTCTAATGGCAAACCGGATAGGTGAAGTGTCTTCTCAAACCCAAAAAGAAAAATTAGAAAACATTCATCCACCCCTTAAAAAAATAAAAAATAAAGGATGACCATCCACTACCTTTTGTTCATTATATCCACAACATACCGTCATCACCCTTGATCATTGTACAACTAATTTCAATAATTGGAAAAACACTTTAATCAATGATTAAAAAAATGTAGTGGAACTAGTGCTGTTAACAAGCCGAGTCAAACTGAGTATCAGTTGTTCAAGCTGTGTTCGTTTTGGTCACGAGCTTGTTTATGTTCGTTCGTTTAATAAACGAACATAAAAATATGTTCAAGCTTGGTTCGTTAAGGTAATGAGCTTGTTTGCGAATGTTTGCTTAATAAAGGAACATAAAATTATGTTCAAACTTAGCTCAATTATAAAGAAATTTTGTTTGAACTCGTGCTCAAATTTGACATGCTACATGTATTTTTGTCTCTCAATTCGAGTTTTGCTCGTTAAGGAGTTAAAAATTAAGTCCAAATAAATAAATAACAAATTACAAAACAATATTCAAACATTATAGTAATAAAAATATTATGACAACTCTATCAATATTCTATAATATTATCTATTAGATTAATATGAGTCAAAGTTAGGTTGTAAATTGATTTACCTGTATAAGCAGGTTCGCGAACCTAATCGAACGTTCACGAGTAAGTTTGTGTTCGTTCGTTTAGGAAACGAGATTAAAATCTTCTTTAACTTTGATTCGTTAAGCTAAACAAACGAACGATTACAAATACTAAGAACAGTTGTAATGGTATATGAAGAAAATGACATCGAAAGTCATAGGTGGCCCCCCTATATGACTAGCATGAAGGACATTAAGAGGAAACCATATCAAATTTGCCGTAATGGCTTTCGGAAAAACAAGGTGGTAATTATTAAAAAATAATATAGTTTATCCTGTAGTAAATATTAAAAATATAATTTACCTTTTATTTTAACATTATGTAAAAGCTGGTCAACATGTGATAGAAGAGAGAGAGCTCTGGCTGTAGTAAATATTAAAAATATAATTTACCTTTTTTTTAAGATTATGTAAAAGCTGGTCAACATGTGATAGAAGAGAGAGAGCTGGCATTATTTTCGAGGTTGAGGGCGCTAGTAATGGCCAAATGTTAAAATAGGGGCGATAGTCTAAATAGTTGGTGGTGACCCACTTAAAATATACCAGGGTAATGGATTTAATGAGTTACTTGACGTTATGGCCTTATTGAACAGTGAAGTTAATACCTCATGTTTTAGTGGTGAATAAGATGACCAGGAGAGAACACCTCATGTTGAAGAGATAACAACTTCACTTCTTCCGTCCTTTTATCGTAGGCCTCGGAGATGGCTTTAGCAAATACCAATCCAAAATAAGAGCCACTACCCTCCTTTTTGGTGTAGAAAACTGATTTATTTGTGATATGTCACAGAAAATCCATGAATAAAATATTATAATTCAAAGTGTATTGTTTTTTATTGATTTGATTCAACAGCAGATATACAAATATATAGGCCTTTAGCTACTTGGCCAACAAGTCACATAATAAGATAAAGACATAATAATAATAATATTTAAAGCAAATATAATATTCAAACTATATTATCCTCAACACGCCCCCGCAATCCCTTGGGAAGTGGCTGAACACGGAGATTGGATTTTAAACTGGCAAAACGAGGCTGGGCCAACGGCTTGGTGAGGACATCGGCTAACTAGTCCATCGATGAAATAAAAGAGTCGAGCTTGCGAGCTGCAACTAATTCGCGAACATTATGGAAGTCGATCTCGATGTGCTTCGTGCGAGCATGAAACACCGGATTGTGAGCAAGATATGTGGTGCCTATATTATCACACCAAAGGGTAAGCAGAGAAGACAACGGAACCTACATCTAATGAAGAAGACTGCAAAGCCACTGAAGCTCGGCGGCGGTGTTGGAAATAGTCTTGTACTCAGCCTCAGTGCTACTCTTTGAAACGGTCAAGTGTTGCTTACTAAGCCAACTAATGAAATTCTCACCAAGGAAAACACAATATGCCCCAACATAACGGCGATTATCACTGTCCGCAGCCTAATCAGAGTCAGAATAAGCCCGGAGCGAAACATCAGACCAGCGGGAAAAGAACAGACCATCAGAAATAGTGTGCTTAAGATACCGAAGAATACATTTAACGGCAACCCAGTGAACTTCGGTAGGTGAATGCATGTACTTACTAACCTTGTGGACCGCAAAGGCAATATCGGGCCGAGTGAAACTGAGATATTGTAGACCACCAACAATAGTACGGTAAAGTGACGAATCGGCGCATGGAGGGCCGTCGTCAAGTGTAAGGCGAGAGAAGGCCGATATAGGGGTCTGACAAGGCTTGGCCTTGTCTAGAGAGGCACGCTGCTGGAGCTGGAAGAGATACTTGCACTGAGTGAGAAATAGCCCATCGTTGGTAGGAAGCACCTCAATGCCAAGAAAATATGACAGAAAACCAAGATCCTTAACCGGAAAGTGCTGACCAAGATAAGAGATAACCCGCTTAATAAGAGAAGATGACGAGCCAGTAATAAAAATATCATCCATATAAATCAGAATATAAACACGAGCACCATCACGAGAGTACATATATAAGGAGGTGTCAACATTGGAGCCGACAAAACCAAACTGAGTCAAGACATCGGTGAAGCGAGAAAACCAAGCACGAGGAGCCTGACGAAGGCCATAAAGGCTGCGGCGAAGATGGCAGACATAATTTGGATAATCAGGGTGAACAAATCCTGTGGTTGCTGCATATAAAAGGGCTCAGATAGATGCCCATGAAGGAAAGCATTCTGAATATCCTCCTGTCAAAGAGACGAACCCTGCAAAATGGCAAGACGAATAGTGGCCGGTTTAACATCCGGACTAAATGTGTCAGTGAAATCAACCCCTCCAGCCTGATGAAATCCCTTGGCCACAAGGCAAGCCTTTTGACGCTCAAAACGCCTATCGGCATGACGTTTAGTGCGATAAACTCATTTATTGCCAACAATATTCATACAAGGATGCGGAGGAACAAGATCCCAGGTCTGGTTGCACAACAACGCGTCAATTTCCGCTCTCATAGCATTACGCCAATTCGGGTGTTTGGAGGCTTCGGTATAGGAAGTAGGGTCTAGTGAGTCATTAGAGGCAACAAGGGCCTTAGGAAGCGGGTAGCGTATAAAGTCAGGCCGAGAGACAGGTTTGAGGGGATTGGTTTTAGTTCGAGTAACCATAATATAAGTGGTAGCATGTGGTGAAGGAGACGAGTCTGGAGAAGCCGAGGCCGAAGTGGATGCAGGGGAGGTTGGAGGGGAAGCCTCGGGAGGAGGAGCCGTAGGAGGTAGGGTCGAGCGGGAAGTGCCGGCAGAGGAGGAGGATTTTGTAAAGGCGTTGGCAGGAAGACGGGCAGCGGGACATAAAGATTATCAAGCGTGGGTTTGGAGGGAGAAGGTGTATATGGGAAGACAGATTCATCGAAAACCACATGGCGAGCAATATAGATACGGCCAGAGGAAAGGTCCAGGCATTTATAACCGTGGTGGAAAGAACTATAGCCGAAAAAGATGCATGTTTTGGAGCGGAAATCAGTCTTGTGATGGTTATAGGGACGAAAATAGGGCCAGCACACACCCAAAAACTCGAAGGAAAGTATAGTCAGGAGGCCAATGGTGGACCATTTCGTAGGGAGACTTATCATGAAGGACTTTGGTGGGAAGCCGGTTGATAATGTAAGTGGCAATGATAAAGACGTCCTCCCAATAGGGAAGCGGAAGATTGGATTGGGCAAGAAGGGAGAGGCCCACTTCAACAATTTGGCGGTGGTGGCGCTTTATGGCACCAACTTGTTCTTGTGTGTGGGGACAAGAAAGATGACGCTGGATGCCAAGAGAGGTAAGAAGAGTGGAAACACGACGATACTCACCACCCTAATAAGTTTGAATTGATTTTAGTTTGGTATTGAACCGACGTTCACTCATAGCAAGAAAGTCAGGGAAGATAGTTTCAACATCAGATTTATTTTTCAGGGGATATAGGTATTTGGTGAAGTCATCAAGAAAACTGACATAATAACGAGAACCGTAAATTGAGGGCTCGGTACAGGGGCCCCAGACATCGGAGAAAATCAGGTCCAATGGGGCAGTAGAGGTAAACTCAGAAGTGTATAAAGGAAGGCGGTGACTTTTTGCTAACTGACATGTGGCACAAATAGAAGGCGATGCCTTAGTAAGAATAAAGGTGGGAAGGCTTTTTAAGGCTTGACGGAGTACGGAAGAAGAACAGTGACCGAGACGTTGAAGTCACGTGATGGATGAGGCGAGGGAGGAGGCCAGAGCCTGAGCAGGTGCACAGGAAGGGTGAAGCGGGGTGGAGAAGTGATATAGGCCATCTTTGACAAATCCCGTAAGGTGGGTTTGACCGGAGTAATCTTTGACAAGAAAATAAGACCCATGAAATTCAAAGTACACGGAATTATCCGAAGCAAATTTATGTACTGATAAGAGGTTTCTAGTGATGAAAGGCGTAACAAGAATATTAGATAAATGAAATGACTGAGAAAAAGAATATACAAAAGAATTGCCGTAATGAGTAATAGGTAAACCTGTACCGTCGCCTACATGCACTTTATCAGGCCCGGCATAGGGTGAAGATGAGAGGGTGAGATTGCGAAGGTCATGAGTGAGATGATGAGTGACACCAGTATCCGCAATCCAATCAGATCCGTGATGAGTGGAGTGAGAGGCGACGTATGCCTGTGGCGGTTGCCGATGGGGCGTTGGCTGAAAATGGTCATAGCTGTAAGGGCAGGAGAGAGCAACATGGCTGACTTGAGAGCAAATTCGATAAGAGAGGTACATAGCACCACGATTTTGTCCGGAGTAGAAAGGGCGAGGAGGACCGAATTCTTGGCTACGCCCCCGCTCTGGAAAAGGATGAAAGCTGCACACCATGTCGGAGAAGCAATATGCGAAAGATTGATTTTTTTTGTTGGATATATATCTTATATTATATTTTAGAGAGAAAAACTGTCAAATTGACCCGTTTTGGGCAATTGACCCGCCTCCGATCCGGAATTCTAAGTGAACAAAAATAGAAAAATAAAAAATTTAATCAAACCGTCTTCCTACCCCACTACATTCAGTCAAGCATATGCAGAAAAATGACATGAACATCCGGCGATTCGTGTAAACTGCACCACCCCACGATCCTCTTGCAAATTAACCTTCTCCATCTACTGATCTACACACTTTCTTTCTCCAAATTCTCCACTAAATCCGCCATTTTCTCCTTAACTATATCCCACGATTCATCTTCTCCACGATTTACCTTTATTATCTGATTTGGTTCATGAGATCCGATTATCTGAGGCCGATGATTGAGGCGTGAGGCCAATGATGTCCCTCAAATCTCCCAGAATGTGAATCAACCGAAGAATCGGGAAAAATATCGAACCTCAGTCCTATGATTTGTTGAAATCCCGTAATCGGAGTTGTTGTCTTTCTCTGAAATAAAAAATTGCAGTATTTCCGGTGGCTTATTCTATTCAGGGAAGTCTTTTTTTCGTTTTTCCGTTTTATTCTAATCATGAAAAATTAGCACTTTCTTACCACCTGTGATTCCCTTTACCTTAATTATTTGATTTGGTTCATGGAATCCGATTCTCTGAGCAGAAAGGACGCACCTTTATTGTTGAGGCCGATGATTGAGGCGTGAGGCCAATGATGTCCCTCAAATCTCTCAGAATGTGAATCAAGCGAAGAATCGGGAAAAAGATCGAACCTCAGTCCTATGATTTGTTGAAATCCCGAAATCGGAGTTGTTGTTGTCTTTCTCTCAAATCGAAAATTGCAGTATTTCCGGTGGTTGAATCTATTCAGGGGAGTCTTTTTTTAAGTCTCATTTAAGTCACGATTACTTTCTTGAACAAGCTCCCAGAGGTGCTTATTTTCACTTTGTTCTATGGAAATTTTTTTTTTTATTATTTTTTTTGCTGGAAGATTGGATTAAAAAACAACCCTTTTTGTTATGTTAAGAGTTTCTTATTCATGAGTGTGGTTACATATTAACGAGCATCTTAAATTAAGTTGGGGTTTCTGTATCAGAGGAGGAGAATATGTTGCAATTATTGCATCCAATTGATATGTGGTGTTGAATAGGGCTTTCTGTACTTTTTTAATTATGGCATTGCTAACAAGTAATTAGATTTGGTTATGATGCTTTTGTGCGTTGTTTTCCAGGGAGAATTCTTTATGGTGGTACGAGACGAGACAGTGAGTACATTAAACCCTCTGATACTTTAGGGGAGGATCTTCATAGAGAGTATAAGGAGAGGATTCGGGATGAATTCATTTCTCCGGATGCAGGGAGACGTTCCCTTGAGGCTGAGTTGCGGAGAGACTTGAATATGAAGAAAGATTTGATTGAGAGGAAGGGGAGTAGATGAAGTTGGCAGATTTCGGGGAGGAATGACTATGAGAGTTGAAGATATGGGAATGACGCTTAACGAAGAGCTAGCTTTGGAGGAGAGAATCACTAGGAAAGTTGAGGAGAGAATCGTAGCCCCCTTGAGAGAAGAATTGTGACGGCATTTGAGAGGTCAGGGATATTGGAGAGAATTGCTAGGGCAGTTGAGGAGAGTATCGTAAGCTCACTTGAGGAGAGAATTGTAACGACATTTAAGAGGTCAGGGATGATGGAGACAATTGCTAGAACTTTTGAGGATAGACTTGGGATCTCCCTTGAGGGGAGAATCGCGTCTCTCTAGAAATTTGGAGTAGCAGCAAAGAAAGAGACAAGGAAACAACCGTTGGTTCCTTCTGGCCCTGTGGGTGTGGAATGCAAGTTAACAGAAGTCGTGCAACCTCCGAGTCATGTTGTGAAAGAGGTAACGAATGTTGTATGATTTTCATTTATTACAAATGTTCTTTAATTGATGATTTGTGCTTTTGTTGAGTTCCCCCCTATGTGCTTGCGTAAAAAATGGAGACTTTGGAGTTAATTTGGTGATGGAATAATGGTAAATATTTAGAATGTATTATGTTATTTAGAATGTAGTATGTTATTAAGTGACCGCTGATTGTTTTTATATCCGCCAGACATTTGTTATGTGGATGCCTTATATAAGTTGTGTATGGATTTTTTTGGCTCAAATTGTGTATCTGCTTATGTATACTTACATATATATTTTGGTCAATCTGATGCTCATCTTTATCTGTATTTTTTCATTCACTTTATCTTAAGACACAAATGGTTGATCTTTGTCAAGAAGCTATGCCTCTACAAAGTAATAATGAACTAGGCAGGTTACAATTAGTATTGTGCCTCCCTCCCAATTCCATTTGTTGTGTCACTTTGATATTTTTATGTTTCTAAGTGCTTTATTTTTATTTTTTTTGAATGACGTTATACCATCTTTTCATTTCAATCATGGGTTGAAACCCGTCTTTTAGGAATTTAGGCAAGATGGATACACGTCTACGTAACAACTCGGCTGCTGATTAACAACATAAGAATACTACTTGGACTGCTGCTGATCTGGGGCATAAGGATACAATTCTGGCTGCCGGTCTGGGACATAAGGAGACAACTTAAAGAGATGTAATGAAAGGAAGAACTTTTGGAGAAGATGAAGGCATAATTATCGAGCTTTAATGATTAGCCATTTCATTTGATAATTATTATTAAAGTTTTTATTGTCCCGTGCATTCCCACGGGTTTCATATTTTTTTTTGGGTGTACAATTATATGTTAGTTTTTATAAACACAACCTTTTTTCATAACATATTATTTTTCTTCAATCTTTACTTTTTAAATTTAACGTTTTCCGTGCATCGCACGGGTTTCCTACTAGTATATATATATATTTATTTATTTATTTTGCAAAATCAAACCCTCCAAAATTAAGGTTGGACGAGAGCTGTGTGTGTGTTTTTTTTGAATGGCCGAAGCTTGCGGCACAAAGAGGAGTTCGATCAACTCCAATCCAAATTAAAAAAAGGGCTTTCTTGCTGATAGTCCGAGCCTTTTTGCGGGAGTGTTTCTACAGAGCTAAGCAACGTTGTTTTTCAAGGTTAAACTCTAAATTCCCAGAACAGCAGAAATCTGCAATTCCCGATGATATAATTTGAATACCAGATCCGCAATCGACGTAGGTGATTTGATGTGATGAGTAAGTAGGTCAAATCTACCGCAGGACTCGAATTTACACTAGAGAGGTGATTAGGGCTTTGATATTGTGCTTCAAAGCTCACCGGAGAAGAACGGGATGCAGCCACCGGAGAAGAAGAGGCTGCGGCCAATTTTTTTTTTTTTTTTTTGACAAGCAAAAAGGGGAGAAGAATAGATGGGAATCGGCCTGAGCTGAGTTTTTTTTTTTTTTTTTTTTTTTTTTTTTTTTTTTTTGTGGTGATGATCTGACGTAGAAGGTAGAAGAAGAGGGAGGATTGCTGCAAATTTATTTATTTATTTATTTATTTTTGTTTTGGTCGTGAGATCTTAGGAGGAAGAACAGCAGGATTTTGTGTTTTTTTTTTTTAAATTTAAAAAGATTAGGGTTTACGGGAGAATTGAGATAATGAGAGAAAGAAAATCAAGTTGTTTCGATACCATATTATAATTCAAAGTGTATTGTGTTTTTATTGATTTGATTCAACGGTAGAGATACAAATATATCGGCTTTTAGCTACTTGGCCAACAAGTCACAGAATAAGATAAAGACATAATAATAATATTTAAAGCAAATATAATATTCAAAATATATTATATATTCAAACTATATTATCCTCAACATAAAAGACTTATGATCGCTCTGAATTCAGAATATTAGAGTCAAATGTCATCTATTTTACGACTCAAAATTCATGGGCATAATGAATACCGGATGAAAATAAGAGCCATTACATGTTAATTATTTTGGGGGTTTCTATTGGTACCCTCTTCTTATTTCTGACACCACATTATTCATTGCATCACAAAAAAATATTTTGACACCACGATGATTTTTTATGAACCGAACGTCAGCGACACTATTTAAAACCACGTTGGTGTTCAAAAACGAAAGTCAGTGACACTGACGTTTACGTTATAAAAGTGTCATTACAACTTGTAAACGCGGTCCAATGACTTTCGTTTTGAATAACACCGACGTTGATGTTTCATATCAACGCCGCATTAATCGACGCTTTTCCATCAAAATAAATAATCAAAAAATAGATACCAATAATAAAAATGGGGTACCAATAGAACCACCTTACTTTAATTCAAGTCTTTTTTTCCCGATTATGTCAGAAACCAAGATTCCATGATGAGCCATTACAATTAGGGGCTTAAGGTTAAAAAGGGTGTTTGACCACAAATCTTGGGGATATAGTCTTTTGTTGAAATGACAGAACAATCTTTTAGTTCTCTAAATCTTCGCGTTTTAGGTGTTTTTGAGCCAAACTAGCTCCTAATGGGAAGGGGAACCCTATAGTGATTTGAGGCCTTAAGATCGTGCGCATTTGTGAAAAAAAAATGGAAAATCATGGCCAAAAACTAAAAAACACCGCCAAGAATTTATGAAAAAAGCGCTTATATACCCAATTCTCCCTTTCATTTTCATTTTCATATACACATGACATATGACGGTCACTACCCCTCTTTTTAAAAACAAAGTTGATTACGAATAAACTCGTGTACGCCTTGTTAGGGTAAAAGAGGGGTGTTTTTTCGCGTTTTTGACCGCGATTTTCCATTTTTTTCACAAATGCGCACGATCTTGGGCCCTCAAATCTCTATAGTGTTCTTCCTTCCCACCAGTAGCTTAGTTTGCTTAAAAACACCTAAAACGCGAAGATTTAGTGCTTCAAAAATCATTTACACCATTTCAACAAAAAGACTATATCCCCAAGATTTGTGGTCAAACACCCTTTTTAACCTTAAGCCCCAAAATGAAATTGTTTTGTGCTTTTGTCCACGTGGAATTACCCATAACCTAGATCATCAATTTAGTGAGCCCGGACCACAATCGGCCATGGCTGTGCGCTCTATTGTCCGCCGACTTGCTCCCAGCACGACGCGATCGCCCACCT
This sequence comes from Gentiana macrophylla, assembly GCA_026214975.1. Taxonomy (NCBI): domain Eukaryota; kingdom Viridiplantae; phylum Streptophyta; class Magnoliopsida; order Gentianales; family Gentianaceae; genus Gentiana; species Gentiana macrophylla. The sequence continues at coordinate 66,729,962 of CM047817.1, forward strand.
TACGTGGAGGTGACTGCTCTATACCTTCAGCCTACTGCAGCGGCGGGCGTCACTTCTTAACCACCGTTACACTTGAAGGGACCCAGCGTGAGAATGAGAAGAATAACACTCAGAACAAAGGGAAGTGGCTCACTTTGCCTCCCTTCACTACTGGCGCCGACGGTGCTGCTCTCGGGAAGAAGATTGCAGGCAAAAGAGGGGGAAATGAAGACAAAGTCTCTGCTGCAAGTTCTACATCTTCAATGACAGCGATCAAATGGGTCATGCGGTGCTGCCCTGAGCTGCCTAGATCTCTTGTACAAAAACTCTTTCGCTTAAGAAAGGTAAATAACTTGTAAATCGCTATGAGCACTGTGATTTACTTGTGAAGAGCTCATATATAACAGTTATACGTGTTGCTTCATAGAATTACACGTAGTATTAAGTAGTTTCGACTTCGAATGTTGTTTATACAATGAGATTAATTCTGACCTATAACCATAGATTTCACGATTTACATTTAACACCATGTATAATGGAATGGGAATTGTATTACGTGTTCATGGAGCATGATAGAATAGATGACAATCAGAACTTGTTTTAGATAGTAGTGATTGTCACTTGAAATATAGTAATTGGATTTTTAAATGGGAGTTAATTTCCTGGCAGAATTTTGATGGAAATGTGGTGTGATCTATGGGTGGTAAAGCTGTTTGATTTGTCGTCAATGTTGTGATCAGGTTAGGAGGGAACTATCTGATGTTCAAGTTGAAGAATGTCAGTCTAAAAGGGTAAGGATCCAACTAAATTTGTTTTTCATTGGAAAAAGACTGATTTACTGGTTATGTTTGGTGGAAGGAATTATTGTTAATGGATTTTTAAGGTAGCAGCAAAGGATATGATGAATTCTGGCGATAAGTTACATCTACCAGTGACTGTTGAGAAATCTTGCATTTCAAAACCAAAGTGCACTGTCAGCGATGAAGAAGAAAAGTTTCTCCTTAGCTTAATCTTGTACAAGGTCTAGACTTCCATTTATGTACCCTTGTTTATTTTCATCTCCTTGAATCTCAAATCTAAACCATGTCTTCTTCGGCTTTTGCAAATCAATAGGATCCTGCTATCATTGTTGTTAACAAACCCCACGGAATGCCTGTTCAGGTTTGCTCACATTTTTCTCTGTAAAACATATATTTAGGCATGTGATTTTTTCCATTTCAACTTCTATAACCAATGATTTTTTTATTTATTTTTGGACAGGGTGGTATGGGGATAAAAAGCAGCTTAGATGAGCTGTCTGCTAAGTATTTGAGGCTTGATGTTCTAGAATCCCCTCGCCTGGTGAGTGAATAGTTATTTTTTTTTCTATCATATATTCTTTTAAGTGTATCTCTTGTGCTGCTATGTGGCACTCTGAGCTTGATAATATTGGAGTCTTGTTTTGAGCTGCTTCTGCCTACCCATTATATTTTCTTTAGAATCCATGTGCAGAATTTTGGAAGCTGTGAGGAAATGTGAACTTAAAAGATCACCTGGGGGCATCGGAACACTTGATTTTTTAGAATTAATTTACAAATATATAGAAAGAGTACAGACGTGGAATTTGAACGATTCATTCTCTCTCTTTAATATCATGGCTGACGATTCCCGCCATTTAGAGATGAAAATTCCAAAGCCAGAGAACATCCACATGTCAGCTTACTCTGGCAAACAATTTTGAGCCCTTATTCTCTCTATTGATCATTGATGAACTACCTGAGTGCGTATGAGAGATGATATTTGGTTGCGTCTTCTCTAGTGGATGGGACGAGAGAAAGATTGTTTCTCCTAATGAGTTTTGGATAGAAATTTTGGAGGTAGATTACCGAGAAAAATGGGTATATATCATGGAAGTGGGAGATAGAAAAGGGTGAGAGGAGGACAATATTTGGGTCTTCTCTTTTTATTAATCTGGAATTACCGTTTTCATGAATCAATTCAGAATACATTTTTGTGATCTGGCATTTGTTTACTTTTATAATAAAAAACATTAATTCCAAAATGCTGAAGGATAGGCATCTTTATACAAAGCATGCGCTCTATGAAATAAATTTGAGAATCCTAATTGTCAAATTGCTGCCTCATCGATAAAAAAAAGGTGGTTTGATGCATGGAAGCATCCTGCCTATGCAGGTTTCAGGGAAAGAAGGGTAAGGTCATTTAGGCCTAATGTATATATACTTACCTTAAATTCTATAAGAGGTTCTTCGTACAGCTTGAACTCATGAGTGTAGATACAGCCTCATATAGTAAACATAAGATAAAGTAATTTACTACTTCATCTAATGCCTTACAATCTTAAATTATTTATTCATGCATTTACACACCCCACCACGCTCCTTCAGTAAAAGAAAAACCTCAATTCTCATTGTAAGATCCTAGGATGCATGGAAAAACTACCAAAAATGAAGGGGTCCTCTAAAAAGTGTTTTATTTTATGTGTTTTAATGTTTATCATTGATCCTTTAAGTTGTATCATGTAGAATATGGTCCTTGTATCTTTAGTTTCTACGCATATGCCCTCCGTACCTTTATCTTGTATCTGCATACCCCGTATCCATACCCGTGCTGCGTAGAGATCCAACATCTCCTCATTCATTCTTTCAACTTACTGGATTGTTATGAGATCTGAATGCAGAATCTTCGTCCCAGACACCGTAGTTGTTCACTACAGCATGTAAATGTTGAAGCTATCATGGAAATGCAATTTATATATGCATTTAATCTCTTCAACTTCTCCTTGTTTTCCTTGTTTTATTTATCGTTTATCGTTATTTTCTTTCTCTCTGTATTTTTTTTTTCTTTTTGGCAAGCCTTTTCTTTTCCCCAATAGGTGCACAGGCTTGATAGAGATTGTAGTGGCGTATTAGTGATGGGCAGGAGCCAGTTGAGTGCCAGTACTCTCCATTCCCTCTTACGTGAGAAAACATTTCAAGCATCCAACTCTGTGGGTATTTTTAAATCTTTTTGTTTAGCTGGTTGTGACTTTTGCCATGTTAGCATTTGGGCTTTTCTTCTTACTTCAAGGTTTTTGAAATTTTCAGGAAATTGAGCATGAAAGTAGAATTATGAAGAAGACCTACCAAGCACTTGTTATTGGCACCCCTAGACGTTTGAAAGGATTGATCTCTGTGCCACTGGGAAAGGTTAAATATTTCTCATTGCAGACTTATGTTATGTTTAAGCAAGATAAAATGACATACTAAGAAATTTTATCCGGGAGCTTTATTTCATCAACTTGCTGTTAGATTAGATCAAATCTCAGTCTAAATCGGTTCTTAGAAATTCTTGGTTTTTTAGGTGGTTATGGACAACGGAAAGTCTGAACGTGTCACTTCCATTCATGACGCTCAATCGCCATTAGCCCAGCATGCAGTGACAGAGTATCGAGTGATTGAAACTCTACATGGTTAGTTGGAAGCTTTTGACTGAAATCTTTATATGATTGAACATGTAGTATAACGCATAGATGAATCTGATTTACCAGATACATCTTTATATGATTGAACATGTAATATAACGTATAGGTGAATCTGATTCACCAGATAGCATCTTGAACCTTCTTAAAATAAGTGACGTTTTTCTGTCTTTAGTTCTTTGTATAATGCCCTCGGCAACTTGAGTTCATGCTTGTTAAATGATTTAAGAGCATAGAGCAAGCACCCCATCTTCTCGGAAACATAAAACGAGTCGATGACCTTGTTGCAAAATTTTCAATTTCTTTTTGTAGTAAAGAATCTTAAGTTGTGTTATGTGCTGAAAATGAGGTTCTGTTGCCAAATGAACATATAATGCAGTGCCAAGATCTATTTGCAAATATTCTGTTTAAACATTCTTCTGAAGTATCTCTGATTTTTATGGGCTTTGATGAGAGGGAACATGCCAGAAATTCTGTTTTTCTTCTTTTGAATATTCATTTTTCATGCATTTCATTGTCTGTTCATATTTTTTGTGATGAAATCTGTAGGTTATACCTGGTTAGAGTTATCCCCAGTTACTGGCAGAAAGCACCAGGTGCGCCTGAATGTTTTTTTTTTTTGCAATTTTCAATTCCTAATCGAAAAGGCTAGTGTCATATTATACACTTGTAGACCATTGACTAATGGGTGGACCTATCTCAGTCAATGGGTCCCACCCCACCACGATCAATGATGTACAAATGTTGCCTATATCATTTTCTGTGATGGATATAAACTTGAGCTTGTTAGTTGTTATTTGTGTATGCTAAATTATATTCTTCATGTGGGGTCGCGATACAAAAGCTGCGTGTTCACTGTGCTGAGGTGTTGGGGACACCTATAGTTGGGGACTACAAGTATGGATGGCAAACTCACAAGAAGTGGAAACCTTTTCCATGCTCATCTTCTGATTCTCTCACCAGTAACCTAAATGAGGAAATTGCCAAGCGGCCATGGCTCGACCCTTTCGGTCTCAACATGTCAAATGGAAGCATCTCTGACAAGAAACCTCATCTTCATCTTCATTGCAGGGAAATAACCTTACCTGACATATGTTTGGCAATGAAACTTGCTGCTACATCACAAGGGAATATCGATATTGCTGATCTGCAGAGCATTAAATTGAATGCTCCTTTGTCTCCGCATTTGCAAAAGAGTTGGGATTTGTTGAAGCTTGGCCCTAGTTGAAACTCATGTTCGAAAAAGTTGGTAATGGCCTTTTATGGTATTATCACGGTTTTACTTACTTGGATGTCTTGCAATATCTATCACCTGGGGAACGAATCAGATGGGAACTGTTGTATGTCATGGGGTTCACAATATGTAATTTTGCACTGGGCTGTTTTCTTTCAACAGTGACGCAGGCATCGAATTATTGCACAAAATGTGCACACTTTTGATTTTGAGCCATACCTTTGATTTCTGAAAAAGAAAAAAAACAAAGAAAAAAATTCATACCACACAAGTACACAATGGTGGTACTGTGTGGGGATAAATGGTGGTGATCTATCATTTTTTTTGTTTTTCTTTTCATGCACCTGACTGCCCTCATCTAGGTAGAAAGTACAGTTAATCTTGTGAAAGAAAGGGGTGGATGGATTTTTTAGTACAATTTTCTCTTCTTTAGTACAGTTTTTCTTTTTACTCTCTCAAAATATGAAAGATTTTATGGTGCAACGGTCGTAAGAATATTGTATTAACTGACATAGATTAGAGTTTGTTTTTTTTTTTTTTACCCTTTTTTATAACACACTTTTTATCGTGTGAGGTTAAAAATGAATGACTGTACTATGATTCTATGGTGGTCCTGAATCAAGTTTTGGACGATCATATCATCACTTCTATCCAATTACAAATTTTAAGAAGGAACTTTTATTTTTAAGACAAAAGTCCACCATTTTTTTCTTCCATATCATTGGTTGGAGACCATCTAGTAGGATTTGGTTTGGGACCAACATAAAATTTATGATGGTTGTAATATATGTTATTTGGTAAAATCTTTATACGACGGTTGTATATTAATTAGTGGATATTAGTTATAAGGCCATCGTTAGAGAATTAATGATCATTTAGGACACTCCGAAATCTTATTTAGTTATAAGGACATTCTAATTTTAAGAAGGAAACTTATTTAGTTATAAGGACATTCTAATTTCAAGTGGATAAAGAAGAAGAAGGAAAAAAAAGGAAGGAAGGAAGAAAAAAAAAAAAAGGGAAGCGCTGGATGTTTGTTTTTATTATTTTTTTATTATTTTTTATTTTTTAAATTTTTATTATTATTTAAATTCATCATATTTCTAAAGGTTATATATTTTGATCTAAAACTGGATCGTCAAAATTCTAAAGGATACGGTTTGATGTCTCACGGTGGCATGACATTGACGTCTCACGCAAGGACATTGACGACTTACGCGATGGCATTGATGCTCAATACACTGAGGACATTGATGACTTATGAACGACATTGATGTTTGACGCAGGGACATTGATGTCTGCTTCAGGGACATTAATGACTGATGTAGGGATATTGACGACCGATGCAGTGACATTGATGAATGATGCAGGGACATTAAGCTAAACAAGATCGTCAAATGATTCAAGATCGTGTTAAAGAATTGAGGATTCCACAATGAATCCAATTATCGTGAGGGGCACAAACAACGTGTCACCATTACAAGAGTCATAGTGAAGAGTCTTTGTAGTTTCACCAAACTTGTACTTCTATCCATATTAAAAGCTCCACATTTGGAGAAATGCAAAACAAGAGCAGAGCTGACTGATGCAGTTGTTAGGTTTTATGCAGTGACATTGATGTATGATGCAGGGACATTGACGACTTATGCAGTGACATTGATATCTGATGCAGGGATATTGATGACTTATGCAGTGACATTGATGTCTGAAGTAGTGACATTGATGACTGTATTTACAATTAGATAACTGATGCAATGATATTGATGTCACCGCATATACAACTTGATACACACATTTGATAACTTTGTAGAGTAACTTTATTTCTTTGTTATCTTTAAATATTTGATTGATGTTGGTTTATTTGATTAGTGTTGGTTTAAATTTTCGATAACTTTGTAAAATAACTGTATTTATTTTGTTTAAATGCATATTTTTACAACGAAGGTATGCATAAATTGTTACAATAACACGTCACTGCATAAATCGTTACAATAACACGTCAGTGCATAATTCGATACAATAAGACATCACTGCATAGATCGCTACAATAAGAAATCACTGCATAAATCGCTACAATGAGACGTCATTGCATAAATCGCTATGAGATGTCATCGATCAAGGTTGTCAATGGATCGCAGCGTCAATACATCATGGTAGCCAATGAATCGCGCGGTCAATGCATCGGGTGGTTAATGGATCCTCCGTGGCCAATGCATCCGGTAGGTGGTCAATGCATGACGGTGATCAATACGTCGCGTCGATTTTTATGAAGAAAAAAATTGATTTTATGAAATTTATTCGGAAAAATATCAAATTTGATTTTAGAATAAAGAAGAAGAAAAAATATGAATTTTAGTGAAAAATTATGATGATCCGAGTTTTAGATCAAAATATATGACCTTTAGAAATATGGTGAATTAAAAAAAAAAAAAAAAAAAAAACCCACACGTTCAGTAAGTTTTTTTTTTGTTTTTTTGTTTTTTGTTTTTTTTTTATTTTTTTACTTTGAACGCCTCTTTTATTTTTTCTTTTCCTCCTTCATTTTTTTCCTTCTTCCTCTTTATCCACTTGAAATTAGAATGTCCTTATAACTAAATAAGTTTCTTTCTTAAAATTAGAATGTCCTTATAACTAAATAAGATTTCGGAGTGTCCTATTACCCCTAATAAGTTGAAAATCAGTCCTTTTAAATAATTGGCCCAAAATTATTTCCCATGAATCGTGTACATTAAAGTGAAAATAGGGACGTAATTAAAACTTAGGATTGTTGGTAAAAATGACACATAGTTAAAATAATTGTTAAATATGTATTTTTTCAAATTTATATATTTTTCAAAAGAGACAAAACATTCTAACTGATACAAAAATTGATGTATTTAAACTAAGGATATGGGTGTTACCGATGAATAAGCTATTAGTAGCAAAAAGTTGTGTGCGGTAATTTCCCATATAAAAGCTGTTGGACCAGATGGAATTCCTCCTGTCATCATCCTCAAACAGTGCTGGGCAGTGGTGAGTCCTTCTCTCCTACATTTTGTATTTGATGCCTTTAATAAAGGTTTTCTTCGATCCCAAACATAATGGAACCTTGATGTCCATAATCCCTAAAACAAACCCTCTTGAGATTGTCTCCCAATTTAGACTCATGGCCCTATCCAATATTGGTGTTAAGATCATCTATAAGGTAATAGCAAACCGTATGCTGTCTTGTATTGGCACCTTGGTCAGCCAAACCCAATCAACTTTCATACTAGCCGTACCTCAAGTGGAAAACTGGGAAAAAAAAGTGAAATGATCCTGAAAATTGATCTTGAAAAAACATATGACAAGGTCAATTGGAGTTTCTTAGAGGAGATCCTGGCAAAGGTAGGATTTAAAGATAATCTTCTTCACCTCGTAATTTTTGGCCTGAAGACTTCCAAACTCAATATTCTCTGGAAAGACAATAAATTGGAACCTATTCAACCCCAGAGAGGACTGAGGCATGGGGACCCCCTTGTGCCCTACCTCTTTGACCTTTGTATGGAGGTCTTGAGTCAACTCATCAACAAAGCAGTTGAAGAAGGGAAATGGAAGCCTGTAAAAGTGAGTAGGCAGGGCCCAGAACTGTCACAATTATTCTTTGCCGATGACTTAATACTTTTGGGAGAGGCCTCAGTTGAACAAGCTCTGCTCATAGAGAACATTCTGAACACCTTCTGCTGCATTAGTGGCCAAAGTATTAGTGCCCAAAAATCCAGATTCTTTGTGTCCAAGAATACCGCCACCCAATTGAGGAACTTGATTGGATGAACCCTCAATGTGCAACACTCTGAAAGCCTTGGAACCTACCTTGGAGTCCCACTTATCCACTCAAGTGTTACCAAAAGCAATTACACACATATCCTTGATAAAATTAAAGAAAAATATTTCCAGCTGGAAAATGAAGAACCTCTCTAAGGCAGGCAACCTGATCTTGATTAGAAGCTCATTCGAACAATTCTCTACTACATTATGAAGTCTGAAAAATTCCCCAAGGGAATTCTCGATGAAATATGCAAAATGTGTATAAGGTTTTTCTGGGGTGGAGATGAGGGTAACCGGAAAATGCACACAAAATCTTGGGAGAAACTCTGCCTACCTGTTAAGGGTGATTTTATACGTTTTATAAGGATATATTTTATGTCAATTTTCCCCATATGTGGATGTTTTTCATAGAAATCGAGCTTTATATTGAAATATTGAGCAATGAGTTTTAGAAGTATTAAAGTGCAAAATCGAGCTAATTATGTGATTTTATTGGATAAATATCTTTAGATGTAAGATGTCACATTTTGCATGTTTTTATCGTGATGTAGGTACGCTTGCATGGGATGAAAGGAGCTTAAAAGATGTTCAAGTGATGATTTGCATGGAAGAAAAGAGATAGAGTTGAAGATTTCAATTTGGATCACATCAAATCTGGCGCCCAAGTCCCGTCCTGTTGGACGGGCGCCCATTAAATCAAATCGGCGTCGGAGAGGAAATTTGATCTGAGAGAGTTTGGACGCACCGGACGGACGTCTGAAGGAAGTCGGTAAGAATGGATAGCGTCGCCCGAAAGTCGACGGGCGCCCACGGCCGACATAGCAGCGGCAACCGCCTTACTTTTCTATAAATAGCATTGCGCCCAACCCTAAGGACATCATATTTTCATATATTATTGACTCTTATTGATACACATTCATAAGAAAAACCCTTAGCGGCTCCAGCCCAGCTTTGGGGAGGAGGTGGGGTTCATGGATTAGTTAGGTTTTTGTTTTCTTTTCTTCTTTTCTTGTTCGCATGAAGATGGCCTCAAGTCGTGAACTTGGACCGAGGCATGAGAAACTTTTTCAAAGCAGCTTTTATTTTCTTTCCTTTGGATATTTTGTGAGTTTAATTTAAAGTTTGTTTCTTTCCTTTGTTTATTTGTTTATGCAATCGATATCGGAAGATGTATTGCTATTTGATGTTTACCGTATGATGGAAATAGGTGTAAACCTTAGATCACCATAGGAAAGATTAGACTTTTAACCTTGACATAACGGAAGTTGATAGGTTAGATCTACAGGTTGTTAGATCTAATAAATCTTGCACCTTGTTTTGAGAGCGTTAATCTCTATAGATCGGAAGATGATGAGATTGATAGGCGGATTACTTACGGAAGTAGAATTCATACCTTTGATTAGGTGAACCACAACTTTGATTGAATCATCATAAGATAATCTAGGAAGAATTAAGGGTTGCGGGATGGTGGATCATGATTGTTCTATGTTGATTTGCTTGATCATTATCATGATAGTTAGTTTTATTGTTTTCTTAGTTGTAGTTTTATTTTATTTGCTTTTGTTCGCAACGATATTTTCCTGGCTTTGGATCGACAATCCTCTGTCGATTTATTTTCCGCTTTAGTTTAGGTTTAGAATAATTGTATCAACCTTAGGAGAATTAATGAACTAGATACCCGATTCCTCGTGGACCGACTCCGGTATTAATCGCTATACTACGATCCCTACACTTGGGAATACCGGATTTATAAATTTTATTACTTGTTGTTTTGTTAGATAAAATCCGTGACAAGTTTTTTGGCGCCGTTGCCGGGAATCGATACGGTCGCTAGTTTCTTATTAATTTTTCTAAAGTTGTTCTGCTTTTGTTTTTCGTAGGTAGTTTGTGTTATCTAGTGATTATTAATTTTTCATAGGTTTGTGTTTAGGTTCCAATTAGGGTTTTGTTTAGTTTTCGTGTTTTGTTTGGACTGTTTTCGTGTTTAGCGGCGTTTTTGTGCTTGATTTGAGCGTAAACGGGCGCCACGAGCTATTGGACGCCCGTCCGCCCAAATCGATAGTCTCTGTTGTGTTTTGCCAGTGCGACAGCGCCCAGTAATTTGGACGCGCTCGTCTTTCTTTCTCCAGCAGACGTCCGCCCAAGAACTTGGACGCCCGCCCGCCTGTCGCATCACCATTTTTTTTTTTAAATTTATTTTTGTTTTAGGTAGATATCGTGGTTTAGGGTTTCTGTTTTTCGTAGGTAGGTTTCGTAGGTAGGTTTCTGAGGTTGAATCATCTGACTCCACGTTTTTCGCGGTTAAATTTTTGGATAAAAGGGATCGTTTTAGCACTCATTAGTATTTTGGCCGTAACTTCCGGCTCGAGTGTCGGATTTACACGCAGGACGCCAATTCTGAAAGCTCGTTCCGACGCCGACGACGTGGCAAACTGCCTATGGCCGTTTAGCACCGTTTTCGAGGTCAAAATCCACTGTTTTCCCTTCCATTTTGGGCTCAGAAGATTTCAACACGTTTTTTTTAGGGTTTCTGCTTTTTTCGCTTTTAAATTTTTCGTAGTTCGATTTAGGTTTCGTTTCCGTATCTTTTAGGTAGTTTTCAATAAAAGTAGCGTTATATAAATTGAGAGTTTTTATTTTTGCCGTGTTTCGATGACCGTTGGGTTAAGAATGTGCAAAAAGGTTTTTACTCAATTTATGAAACGTGAATTTAGGTTTCGTAGTTTTGTTTTCGTTTTTAATAAACACTCGGGTTTCTTTTTATGATATGGTATTAGGTTATGATTTTAGGGTTGCTGCTGTTTTCTGGTATCAATCGAAGTCTGTTGTGCTTTATGCTAAGACCAGACGGAGTTCGCTTCTCTGTGAACGCCCGCCACTCTTTTGTGGTTTCCAGACGCGTGCGTCCATAGTGAGTGGACGTCCGTCCATCCAACATGCACTGTTCGTTAAGTCTTAGGGCAAAACTAGACGAAGCGTCGGTTTAATCAGGCGCCCGTCCGATTCCTATAAATTCCAAGTAACGCCCGTTTGTTATGTTGAACGCACGTTCAGGTTCCAAATTTCTCTTGATTTGATTTTTAATGCTTTATTTGACGTGGATACTTCCATATGAGCTTCTGTGGCTAATTATTTTTACGTAGATGTTCTGAACTTGCATGTTTACATCTTTCCATCTACGAATCCATGTTAAATAATTGGTTAATTTTTATATACATGTTTCATTAATTGACATGGATGTTTTATGGTGAGCCTCTGTGGCCGCTTTGTATATGCGTAGATGTCCTGTTCTTTCACTGTTATGGTTTTCTTTCCATCTATTGCAATCCATGTTGAGTAATTCACCTAGCTAGACGTGATTCTAATATGACTTATCTTTGTTTCTGTTGTCGCTCATCTAGGTGTTAGGATTCATCCATGCATGTTATAGTTAATGTCGGTTCTCATATGCTATAACTGTTCTTATTGTTATTTAGTAGCTAATGTCGGTTTCCGTATGCTACATATCGTTGTGATGAATCTTGTGAGCTTTGAGACTTATGTGTTTTCTTGTTATTTTTGTAGCTCATATGAGTAGCTACTGTCGGTTTTCCGTATGCTACCATGTCTTCTTATGAGTTATATCTGTTTAATATAGCTAACTGTTGGTTTTCCATAATGCTATCACCTTTGATGAGTCTTAAGGCGCGTCTATACTGCATGTAATGAATAGTACTGTCGTTTATCGTAAACTATCATTATTTGGTAGACGTTTATGATATACATGTCGTGTTGCAAATGAGTGGGCTAGTTTTCTTTCGTTTATTTTCTTTTATTTTTGCATATCATTTAGTTGCATATCGTTTAGTTGCATTGTTTTTCTATTTTTCTTTTATTTTTCTTGAGGGTAGTTACTGTCGGCTTGCCGTACGCTACCACTTTTATTTTATGTTCTTCATTTTCTGATTCTGCACGGGCCGTAGTCACTGTAGAGTTGCCCTCCCAACTTGCTCAGCCTGAGCCTGTCAGCATTTTTTTTTATATAATTGCATATCATGTAGATTGCATTGTAGTATATTTTCGTGTAGTTGCACCTAGCCCGGCTATTTTGTAATGTTCCATGTATATGTTCCATCTTTACATGAGCTTAATCTGAAAAAATCTCTCTGACTTCTTTTCCATGTGTTTTACATGTACAATCCTGCTATTTAGTAGTGTCCTTAATCTCTATCCTTATTTCTGTATGCACATGTTGGGCTATATTTGTTTTGTAAAGCTTCTGTGGTTTTATATTTGACGCTTAGGTGTCCTGTACTTTCCCTGTGTGGTGATTTTTCCATCTGAGCAATTGTACCATGTGCTTATATCATTATTGTCGCTTGTTATATTTCCCCCCGTGTCCCCGAGATACTGCCATGTTTTTCGAGTGGTGCGGCACATTTTTAGTTGTTTTTGTCGAAGCTACCTTTGGGAGTTGAAGCTGGGAAGGACTCCATATGACATCACCATTGTTGTCTTCTTCAGCCAACCTTCGGATCATCACGAAATTAGCTAAGTTCTTTTATCTTTTCTTTAATTCTGCACAACATGAGGACATGTTGTAATTTAAGTGTGGGGGAGGGGAATAGTTTCATGTATCTACATTCATTTGCCACACTATTATATTTTTATGAAAAAGTGTTAAATTTTAGAAAATTTTGTTTGTTTTGTCCCAAGTGAGCAAAGGCATATCTTTATTTGAGTTTTTATATCATTGGTGTGTTATTTTGCATATTTAGTAAATTTAGATGTCTCACCCAACACTATTTTTCACGTGCCATAGCAAATGATGAGCTATATTTTAGAGCTATGCCCATTTGGTTAGAGATTTTTGATGATTATCGCATGATTCTTTGCTTACATACGAATTTTGAAAATTTTAATAGTTTGTGTTTAATATTAAAGTATGACATACTGTGAATATCTGTAGGTTTGAATGTGATAGGAGGGATATAATTTAAGGTTTGTATACCAATCTAAGATGAATAATATGAATAAAATATGTGTATGTCGGAAGTAGCTGCCGATGATTTGAGTGCGGTAGGGCATTATCACGAAATGTCCTATACCACTATGAGGTTCAATAGCTCCCGACTGCCTGATGATAGTAGTCCAGCTAGGGTGTTATCATGAAATGTCCTATTGCTGGGAATGAGGGCATATGCTATACGTGTGTAATTAAGAGCACTTTAAGAAAAATTAGAGCATAGTATTGTGAAAAGATGGTTGGAAGCCTTAGTTATCTTTTAACTATCCCCAGTATAAACTGAAAGATATGTTGTAGGGATTATCCTCTGAGTATGTCAGAAAGGTCTTAAATACCCTCTATCATTCTTTTCGAATATGTATGTTTTGTGAGGTGCATGTTATAATCATTTTTATATGTCTATTTTAAATGGGATGTTGGCTAGTTTTGCTTGAATCAATTTCAAGTGTGGATTTAGTGGAAATTTGTTATGGCTATGCACACACACTTGGGTGAACCTCTAAACTATTGAATATGCTTTATGGTTGCATAAATGTTTATATGTCTCGAGTCTTGATTTTGTTTTGTCTTGCTCGGGACGAGCAAGGTTTAAGTGTGGGGGAGTTGTTAAGGGTGATTTTATACGTTTTATAAGGATATATTTTATGTCAATTTTCCCCATATGTGGATGTTTTTCATAGAAATCGAGCTTTATATTGAAATATTGAGCAAATGAGTTTTAGAAGTATTAAAGTGCAAAATCGAGCTAATTATGTGATTTTATTGGATAAATATCTTTAGATGTAAGATGTTACATTTTGCATGTTTTTATCGTGATGTAGGTACGCTTGCATGGGATGAAAGGAGCTTAAAAGATGTTCAAGTGATGATTTGCATGGAAGAAAAGAGATAGAGTTGAAGATTTCGAATTTGGATCACATCAAACTGGCGTCCAAGTCCCGTCCAGGTTGGACGGGCGTCCATTAAATCAAAGCGGCGCCCGGAGAGAGAAATTTGATCTGAGAGAGTTTGACGCGGACACGGACGGACGCCTGAAGGAAGTCGTAAGAATGGATGGCGGCCCGAGAAAGTCGACAGGCGCCCACGGCCGACATAGCAAGCGGCCGCCTTACTTTTCTATAAATAGCAATTTGCGCCCCAACCCTAAGGACATCAGATTTTCATATATTATTGACTCTTATTGATACACATTCATGTTAAGAAAACCCTGGCGGCTCCACTTCTTCTGGGAGAATTTGGGGTTTGGATTAGTTAGGTTTTTTTTTTTTTTCTTCTTTTCTTGTTCGCATGAAGATGGCCTGTTTGTGAACTTGGAGCGAGCATGAGCAACTTTTTCCAAAGAGCTTTTATTTTCTTTCCTTTGGATATTTTGTGAGTTTAATTTAAAGTTTGTTTCTTTCCTTTGTTTATTTGTTTATGCAATCGATATCGGAAGATGTATTGCTATTTGATGTTTACCGTATGATGGAAATAGGTGTAAACCTTAGATCACCATAGGAAAGATTAGACTTTTAACCTTGACATAACGGAAGTTGATAGGTTAGATCTCTAGGTTGTTAGATCTAATAAATCTTGCACCTTGTTTTGAGAGCGTTAATCTCTATAGATCGGAAGATGATGAGATTGATAGACGGATTACTTACGGAAGTAGGAATTCATACCTTTGATTAGGTGAACCACAACTTTGATTGAATCATCATAAGATAATCTAGGGAAGAATTAAGGGTTGCGGGATGGTGGATCATGTTTGTTCTATGTTGATTTGCTTCAGTCATTATTATGATAGTTAGTTTTATTGTTTTCTTAGTTGTAGTTTTATTTGCTTTTGTTCGCAACGATATTTTCCTGGCTTTGGACTGACAATCCTCTGTCCAGTTTATTTTCCGTTTTAGTTTAGGTTTAGGAATAATTGTATCGACCTTAGGAGAATTAATGAACTAGATACCCCGATTCCCTGTGACCGACTCCGGTATTAATCGCTATACTACGATCCCTACACTTGGGGAATACCGGATTTATAAATTTTATTACTTGTTGTTTTGTTAGATAAAATCCGTGACACTACCTAAGGATTGTGGTGGCCTTGAATTCAAAGACCCCTACACAATGAATGTGGCTCTGCTGGGCAAGTTGGTTGGGCAGTGTCTACTAGATGATCAGGCCCTTTGGGTGAGTCCAAGTATGGTAGTCCCTTTGAGGACCCAAGGCTCACATGATCCTACACCTTGAAAAGCATCTCATTTGCGGCTAGGGCAATCCATGATGGATTTACAGCTCAGAATAATCATCTGGAAGGGTTCCTATGAGCATAGATACAAAGTGGAGGAGGCCTATAACATCCTCTCTGAAGCAGAACAAGTTATCGGCCACTTCTATTGGTTAGATATTTGGAAGCTCAATGGACCTATGCGACTCCATTTTCTGACTTGGTAGGCAGCTCCCAACTCCCTACCCTCAATGGCATTGCTCTATAAACGCCACATATCACCCACACCCAGGTGCAGGCTCTGTAACAAGGACGCTGAGACGAATATCCATGTTTTGAGGGAGAGACCTTGGGCCCAAAAAGCATGGAAAAAAATCTTCCCGCAACGAGGATGGAGATCCTTCTTTTATCAAGCTGATGTGGAAGATTGGATTGACTCTAACATCAAGAGCACTACAGGCATTAGAGACCGACCCTACTTGTTTAGAGAAACGACTTACATCATATGACATAGGAGAAATCAGCTCCACCATGGCGTCTGCTCTGATCAGCCTCCGCTACATGTCTTTTTCTCAAAGATTGTTCTTACTCTCAAAGTACAAAATCTAAAATTAGCTTGGATGTTGTACTTATTTTTGCTCCGGTCTTGTGCTTTTGTGGCTTTGGGTTTGTAAAATTCTGCTATTTCTTTCTGTATTGAATAAAAGAAAACCGTTTTCCAAAAAACACGTGTGCGGTGATTGATAACATTAACATATTCCTACCTAAAAAAATTAGGACACTGCTAATGGCACCACAGTCAATTTACTCGGGCACCACACCTCATGCAAATTTCGACTTTGTAGAGGTCGAAATCTGTTTTCAACCCTTCCAGAGCCGAATTTTGTGCATAATTTTGACTCGGAGGCGTTGAAAATAGATTTCCTCCTCTACAAAGTCGAAATTCGCACGAGGTGTGGTGCCTGAGTAAATCGCGTGTGGTGCCATTAACAATGCACAAAAATTATTAAATGCCATCTCTGAGCTTGAAAAAGAATGAAGATATATTATTGTGATGTGTCCTACTATTATGGTTGTACTAGATAGTGATGCTACATTACCTACTGATAGATTTACTAGTAGATTTTGTCTTGGTGTGTGTGAGAATATTGTAACAGAATTGGTGTTATAAGGGTGTTGTGTAATTAGAATTTCTTATTGAATGAAAACATAATTTAGCCTTAAAATCTTTCTTGGTATCAAAGAGAGGTTGATGGCGGAGCCGTCATTGCCACGATCAGTCACTCCCTCCGTCACCAGAGGTGGAGGAAGTTCAGACAATATGATTCCTGCAAACTCCACAGCACCTAATGTCCAAGTTGTTACCGGAATTCCAATCTCCGGTTTCCTCTACCACCAACGGCTACTTTCTACCACGGAAGCTCGTTTCCGCCGCCGTCCAGCTCGAATCCACCACATGCAGGCCCATCTATCACCGGATTGATCTTATCTACCAGCTTCCCATCTCTTACCACCTCCTCGTTTCATCGACCGGAAGTTCACACTCCCGTCTTCCGGTCTGCAAGTCCCACATCTCCTTTCAACACTATGACTCTGGCACCTTTCAATGGTCATCTTAATCAAGCCATCACTATCAAACTCAACAGAGATAATTATCTTCTATGGAGGTATCTTGCCAATAGTTAAATGTTATAAGATTGACAGATACCTGCTGGGATCCAAACCACAACCACCAGAAGTACCTGGACTTCCGGAAAACCCATCAGCTAAAGAATAGGACTCTAGAGATCATCTTCTTATGGGTTGGCTTCTATGATCCATGACACAACAAGCATTAACAGAGGTAAATGACTGTTCTACCTCTCATAAGGTCTGGTCTACATTAGAACTGCATTTTAACAATCAATCGGAGTCACGTATGTTAGAATATAAGAGTGCTCTTACGAAGGCTGAGAAAGGGTCTAAATCTATAGAGGGTTACTTGGAAATGATGAAATCCTACAGTGATAACCTAACAATAGCAGGGTATTATATATCCAAATCTGAGTTGATATTTGCAACATTAGGAGGACAGGATAAGGAATATGAAGTTGTTATAGTGAATCTTATAGCCAGGATAGGTTCATTATCTTAGCTAGAAGTTCAATCCCAATTGGTTACACAAGAAAGGTTATTGTCCAGATTCAATCCTGGCACTCAGATGTCCTTATCACAGACTAATCCTTTTGCCTATCTAGCAAACTGCTCAAGTAGTTCTGGGCCTGGAAGGGGCAACACTAGACCTATTAAACCACGACATAGCTCATACAGAGGCATAGGTGGTTCAAGTGGAGGTAAAAGCATAGGTAGAGGTGGTGGTAGGTCATCTGGGTACAGAATGGCATGCCAACTCTATGGTAAATATGGGCATACATTAGGGGTTTGTTGGCACAGATTTGAGTCTGACATCCAACCAGTTGATCAAAGTCCACCAACAAGTCCTTTTCAACCCTCAGCATTTATGGCCACACCTAGTTCTGTTGATGATCATGCCTGGTATCTAGACAGTGGTGCAACTAATCATGTTACCTCAGACTTGGCAAATATCAATTCACTTCTTATCATGGTAATGATACACTGACAGTAGGGAATGGTGAACATTTAGCCATTGAACACATTGGCCACAATATTTTGCACACACATGTTGGTATTTTAGTTTTAAACACTGGCCTTCCTGTTCCCCAAATCACCAGAAATTTACTTAGCATGTATAAACTAATGTCTGATAATGATACTTTTGTTGAATTTACTGATGGTTATTGTTTTGTTAAGGACAAATCAACAAAGAGCACAATTATCAGGGGCCAGCTCAAGATGGGCTCTATCAGATAATGCCACTGGACAGCGAGTCAGATCATGCCTCCCTTCGCTCCAAATCCTCACCATTCCAGTCCAAAGCTGTCTTTCTTGGTCAAGTCTCCTCCAACCTGCTGATGTTAAGTCTGAGGCCTTAGTCGTAGATGATATAAATAAGGATCCTAACGTATGGCATAGGAGGTTAGGCCATCCCTCCAATAGAATCTTAGAGTCATATCTTGAATGATTGTAATCAAAATGTTCTTGCTACCCAAACCGTAGCCATCACTCACCACATGGAAACCAGGTCAAAAAGTGGTATTTTTAAACCAAAAATTTATAATGCCTCAGTGGCTAAATTTCATTCTTTTCCTACTAAACCAACCAGTGTATCAGAAGCATTGATGAGTGACAAGTGGAAGCAGGCTAAGGTTGAAGAGTACATGGATCTCATTCACAACAAGACATTGATGTGATACGTAAATGAATTAGATCTGAAAAAGCCTGAGGACTTGACTGTAGGCACCAATAAGACGAGCATCGCGACCCTTAGCTAACTAGTAGCTAAAAACCTTGGTATATATAGACACCCCAATGTTCGCTCACAACCTCGATAAGTCCGGTTTGAAATCCACCAACGTGAGAAAACTCACCAAAGCTTAGAAGCTTCAAATAAAAATATATATATATATATATATATATATATATATATATATATATATATATATATAAATTTGTCATAATAAAAAAGTCTACTCCTAACCGATGTGAGACAAAAATAAAAAACCTAATAATAAATAATAATAAAAGTCTAATAAAATTTGCCCCGGAAACGACATGGGAGAAATGATCAAATAAATGGACTCGAAGCCAAAACGTCTCATCTTCGATCACTTCATTCCCTCCCGGTTGGAAAGGATTCGACCTCGAATCAAAAGAATGTCATAAAAAGCATCACATGTCAATCTCAATGATACACAAAAAGACACCAATCGAACCCCTGTATTAAATACGAGCCGGATTGACAAACTGAATCCAATGGCATGCTTTGTTTATGAGTCATACGTAATAAATGCAATATCATAATGTTGATCACCGGAATAGACTCATGGAGGACTCTTGTGAAACAAAAATATAAGAATAGCAAGTAGCGATCGGATATGCATCAATAAATGTAGAAAGGGTCCATAAAGTGGTGCTCCGGCTTGCTAACAACGGGCTCACGAACATGAAAAACTCGCGGCAAGATAGCGGCGGATTATCTTCAAATGAAGGATTTTCGAGGTTTTACGCAGGACGACGAACAAGTGTCGATCACAATCGAATTTTCTCCTCCATTGTGCGTTCTGGCTCATTTTCCTCCAATTTCTCCATAAAATTTGGCTGATTCTCCTTTATCATGCTCTCATCATCATTGCTTTTCAACTCCTCCTCTCAAATGTTAACAATCTCTTCGTTTTTCGCTTCAACCAAGTCTTTTTCGCTTGTTGATTCGCGTTTCAAACGAGCTTCCTCGTCGATTCTACACAGTTCTTGCAAGAAATGAGGGCAATCATAATAGTAATGGTCACTCCCTTTACAATGACCGCAAAAAATAGAAAACGACCCTGTAGAAGTTTTCTTAACAACATCTTTACCACAACGGTTACCTCTACTACCACCACGATTACTTCTACCACCGCGGTTATCTCTACCACCACCTCTTTTTGTTAACATGTTCTGAAATTGAGCCTTCATATCATCGATCATATCATCAAAACGTCGTTCAATTTTCTTAAAATTTCGATCCAGCACATTTTTTTTGTGTCTCCACGAATATGCGAAAATAGACATAAATATGACTCTTTTGTGACATTACTCAAAATTTATAGTCACCAATAACTGCAGAAAGTTCTTGTTTTATTTTTTTGGTTTTTAAGCTAGGGCCGGCTGACCCGTTGCTGGAAAAAAAAATTGGTTTTTATTTTTAATAACTTGAAGAATAGGACGCAAGCAGGAAAAAGATGGGACAAGGCTGCTTTTTTTGTTTTTTTTAGAGAACAAAAAGGTCACGCAAACATCATAACTAAAAAATTAACACTAATAATTGCTGACTGGTGCTGGGACAATTGCTTGGAAAATTGCTGTTTTTGATTGACTAAGAACGGAAGAACTCAAAAGAAAAAGGCTGGGATTGTTTTGTTTTTTGTTTTTTTTTAAGGTTAAAGGTTGTGAATGACAGTTTTAATCTAAATTGGTTGAGAATATGATTCATTACGTGTGTTACATTACATTTTTATCGTGTATTCTTATATTTTCATTATTCTCAACTATTTTCAGATCTTATCTTGTTCTTCCATCATTTTTTTTTTTTATATGAAGAATATGCAAGAAGAAATAAAGTACTACGAATAGAAGGAACAATATAAACTAGAAGGAACAATACGAATTGAAGGTGCTGAATTTTTATTTTTTCTTAGGATAAAAAAACCGCAGGAATAAATAAAGAGGGAACGAGGGAAAAGTCCAAATTTTGACCGAAAATAAATAAACATGACATACTTTTTTTTTTGTAAAAGGACAAATTTTTTTTAGAGATTGACAAAAATACCCTTAGAAGTGATAGACGCGTTCAGCACTTCAGCTCCCAATGCCCTTTTTTTTTTTTTTTTTTTTTTTTTCAATTCAAACAACCTTAATTTTTGATTTAGAACTCCGATCAATTTTTTTCCACCAAAATTCATTTTTTTTTTTTGCTCTTTGTTTTGAGATATCATACGATACCCTTCCGACGTAAATTTTGAATGCCGAAAAAATATTTGAATTAATCGGAGTGTTTTTCTTATTAATGACCATAATTTTTGATATAAAACACCGATCATCAAAATTCTTTCACCAAAGTTTATATATATTTTCATTTTCAGATCTCATACGATACCTTTTGACGTAGTTTTTGAAAGCTGAATTTAATCGCAGCATTTACAGTATCACAATTTCACAGTATCAGTATCACACTAACAGTATCACTTTAACACGTTTTATTAACAAACACAATGACACCATTACCATTATCATTACCATTAATAGTACACGATTAGCCAAAAATCATGGACTCGGCTATCTTTACAACAACACCGACAACCTATATTCCTTTATGGATTAAAACGGAAACAATCCGTAAACTAAAAATCATTTGGACAATAATGTAATCACATTAACACTAAAAAAACATGTGTATTTTGAAATAACACATTCAATCACAATTAACACATTCCCTCACAATGGAAAAAAATTACAACATATATAATAAACAACTTTAACATCAAAATATATGATAATTAAGTTACATCAAGGAAATGATTATCTAAGCACCTAAAAATCTCGACAATGTTGATTGCTACCATCATCTTCTTCTCCAACTCTACACCAAATGGTTTAACATTTTCTCAATAAAGTCAACATCTACACCAAATGATTTAACATTTGTACCCTATCTCAATTCACACATCATTACCAAGAAGCATTAGCCTCTTCTTGGAACATTAGCTTGTAGATCTCCGCCTTCGGTTTCAATGCGTCGACCTCATCACCATAACACAATAATAGTATCAAGATCACAAGAATAAAGAATAATATCACGATAATAGTATCACAAGAACAATATCACAATAACAAAGATCACGAAGATCGTGATCACAAAGATGTCGGTATCACAATATCGATTATCACAATCCAAATTTCAATCATAAAGCATCTTAGTTCATCAATTTTCAGCTCAGCTTGATTCGTTTATCAATCATATAAGCGTGCTTGAATCATAACAAGAATTAAAAGATAAATTAAGAGCGAGTACTTAGATTTAGAAGATGATTTCTTGTTCATTTAATAGCATTGAGCTCATTCCATTTTCTTTGTTCAAATCGTTCACATCTCCAGCTCGTTTAATCAAACTCAGCTCCAGTTCAATTCTAAGAGCTCTACTCCACTAATCATCATCAATAGCACATCACTCAACCTCAAGAAGTAGAAACTTCGTCTTCATGATTAATTCAGGTCCACTCTGGCTACATAAACACCAAGTTCAAATCGTTAATGTTTGCACAATCACTCCGTCACTGTTGTTGTTTAAGGGATTATAATTAGATCAATAGATGCACACAAATGAGAAGAATTTAAAGGAAATACATTCCCCATATCAGAAATGATTCACATCAGCACATGAATCTTGCGTAGGTGGTTGAATATACTAAAGTTATTTACAGTGGCTACAAGTTGGTAAGAACTTGCAAAAATACAGCAGATGCTCCACTTTTTGGCTGTTACAAAAATGTTTGAACAAGGGACATATATTCACAAATTCCCGAAGCCTTTAAGGTACCCTGAAAAATCTACATTTCTTGTGTCAAATACTACCTGGACTAATAAATCTACATTTCTTGTGTCAAATAATGGTCCCCTGAACTCGACGGGGAAACCGATGCACACCTGAAATAAATTTTAATTCCAAAAAGATAAAACCTAAGAAGAACAAGGAAGAGAGGGAAAGAGACTTGTACATGTCTCCATGTCTTGCTATAATTCCACAGCTAGAAAGCAACAATTAGGTACATAACAAAATTTTTGTAACAGCGAAAAAGTGGATCACCTGATCATCAACACAACTTAAATTGCGGTCAAACCGCAAATAAGCTCCAGGAAAATCTCAGATTTTTAAGTCCGATAATTTCGAAGGAGATTGCTATGTTCAATCTAAGTGCAGCTCCTTGGTGCTGTTGTTTCTCATAGAGAGTTCCACAAAGGCCGGAAGAAATGACGCCGGGAGGAAGCCGGAGCTACAGTTGTCATTGATTGAATGAGATTGTGTAAAGTTGTTTATTATATAAGAAGGGTATTTTGGTCCAGTCAATTTTTTTGTCCTTATAGCAACTAAAAAAAAGAATGTGTATTAAAGTTAAATTAAGAGGAGAAAAGTGGATTTTTACCTAAATTTTCCTTAAATAAAAGGACCCTAAAAAAAATAAAAATAATCAAAGGGATATTTGCATACCGTCAGTGTCTGCCTCTGATACCAACTGATGTGAACGAATTAGATCCGAAAATGTCCGAGGACTTGACTGTAGGCACCAATAGATGAGCACCGCAACCCTTTGCTAACCCATAGCTAAAAAACCTTGGTGTATATGGACACCCACAAGGTTCGCTCACAACCTCGATAATTCCAATTTGGAATCCACCAACGTGAGAAAACTCACCAAAGCTTAAAAACTTCAAAAAAATATATACATATTAAAATTTGTCTTAATAAAAAAGAGTAAGACTAAATCCTTTTTATAGGCTACAATGATATAAATAAAATTACTCCTAACCGACGTGGGACAAAAATAAAAAATCTAATAATAAATAATAATAAAATTCTTATAAAATTTACCCTAGAAATGATGTGGGATAAATGATCAAATAAATGGACTTTAAGCCAAAACGTCTTATATTCGATCACATCAGACATGGGATCTAGTAAAACCTGATCCTAACCATAGAACAATGGGAAGTAAATGGATGTTCAAGCTAAAGATGAAACCAGATGGGAGTATTCTTAAACACAAGGCAAGATTGGTGACAAAAGGGTATGATCAGCATTATGGAATAGACTTCACAGAGAGCTTCAGTCCTGTATCAATAGTGGCCACCATCAAAATCATTCTTGCCATTGATGTATCTATGAACTGGCCTATTAATCAGATATATATAAATAATGCTTTCTTGAATGGTCCATTGCAGGAACCAGTGTAAATGGTACAACCAGAAGGGTTTGAAGATCCAAGCAGACCAGAATATGTGTGCAAACTGAATAAGGGTAATTTACAATATGAAATTTAAAAAGAAAAATAAAAAAAAGTGAAACACCTATATTTACAAGGCACAACAGCGTGTAAAACATTGGCAATACATCATAGGATCCATGGTCATTTTTCCTTCACTAGGATTTTTATCCCCCTGGATTTTTTCCTAATAAGTTTTAACGACGTATATTTTTTGTGAGATGGACATCCAAGGAAAACTATTAAAAAACATGCAATACATTTGTGGATGTCAATTTTATCTTAGTAAACCAAAAGTCACACCCACTACATACAATTCGTTCATATTCTTAAGTTATGAATCATAAGGTCATTGATTTACACAATTTATTATTCTAGTCATTATAGCATAAGTACATCTCCTTTGTACTTGTTTGTAGGGCTGGCTAAATTCCCTTCAACTCCGAGCCGCCCGACCCCACCCTGAAATTTTCCTGTCCCGATTGTTTCCCGACCAGAAATGTCGGGTTTTTCCCGACCCGATTAATACGGGAAAAGGTTCGGGTATAAAAAATTGACAATCCCGACCCGACCCGGCTATAATAATAATAAAAATTTATTTTTTAAAATTCATATTGTCATTTATAATTCAAAAAATCCCTTAAAAACCTCAAAAAAAATTGTTATTCAAAATAGTGTTCATTTTCATTCCAGTTTTATTAATGTGCCTTTTCTATATCATTTTTTTTTTCAAATTTCTTGACAATTCACGTATTCAATTATTATCAACCAAATTTGTATTATCATAATGGAGGAGGGCTAATGATCTAATATGAATATTATTATGTCATTTATTTGTTACACACTTTGGTGGATATCGTTTTTTTTTTTTTTTTTTTTTTTTTTTTTTGGTCTCATTGTAGATTGCATGTTATTTTTGAACTAATGACAAGTATCATCTACTTCATTTATTCAGCAATATCATATGCCTTTTATCATCTACCCTTTTATCATCTACCCTTTTATCAAAGATGAATAAATTATCCGGACCAAAACAATTCATTCAATAAAGTATTGTATGCGTTGAATGTAATGTTGTTGATGCAAATATGTTTGGTGTTGCAAAAGGAATGTCTTCAGCTAACGTGTATATTATTACGTTTTATTACGCTATCTTATCTCTTATCAATGTTATTTTAAATTCATGTTTCGTATTATTATTTTTATGGAAATCTAAATCACGTGAGTGGACAATCCTATCACATATCTTCTTTTAATATTTTAATGTATGCACGTGTTTGAGTATTTATATGTCACAAATATATATATATATATATATATATATATATATATATATATATATATATATATATATACATTTAAATCATATTTTAGGGATATCTTATCCCGACCCGACGGGATCTCGAAAATACGGGTATATTCCGATCGTCGGGACCCAACACTTGTCGGGTACGGACTCGGGAAGAAAAATAAAACCCCAAATCTTGTCGGGACGAGCTCGGGTAGGGACGTTATGGGTCACGTCCCGACCCGATTCCACCCCTACTTGTTTGTGGGATGTGTGAATTAAGTGATGTTCTTAATAAAAAAAAGTTTACTTTTTTTATCTTCTCCTTTTGTTCTTGTTGTATCAGTTTCATACCAATTAATTTATAACCTTGAGTACATTTTAAACTTTACTAATTTGTATTAGAAGGGTGAACACATTTCACATGGAGGTGTTTTTTCCGATTCTAGTTGTAAAACGATTTAAGTCAATAAAATATAAAAACAATAAAACTAAAGTATTTATTGTTCATATCCAATTGTGTAAATTATATTATTTAGCGGGCTACAGGAAAACAGGGGTTGTCAAACACCCAATACCACTACCTTTTATATAACAATACCACTTTTCCATCACAAGTCAAATGACATTAGCAACAAAAGGTCATCGTTCCTTCACATAGTAATGAAACATTACCCTTCAGAACTGTACAAGGACACCTATCTCCACAGGGGTAAATGTATGCCTGACCACATTGGAACCAGAACCGGCTGGAACCGGACCGGACCGGACTGGACCCGGCGGTTCCCCAGTTTCATGGCTGTCCGGGCTTGAGAGGAACCGTAACCGGACCGGGACCCGGCGGTTCAACCGGCCGGGAACCGGCGGTTCAACCTTCCCGGCATGAACCATCGTTAACCGGCCCGGAACCGGAACCGGCAGTTTTAACAGCTATTTTTTTTAAAAAAATTCCCAACCATTTCAAATTCATCCTGTAAATACCCCCTCATTTTCACAATTTCACTCACACCTACTCTACTTTCAATTCTACATTTCTACTTCTCTAATCTCAAACTCAATTCTACATTGGTAATCAAGTTTGTTTAGTTGTTAAAAACAACAATTAAATTTACTTTACAAGACCGATTTTTGAAGTTGTTCTTATTTAATCGTTTACTTCGATTTTTCGGCACAAAGCGTTAAAAAAAAAACTTAAAATTTATATTTTACTCATATACAATATATATCTATCGTAGATTTTTTATAAACAATAAATTTTTATACTCGTAACATTTAAGAAACCAAACATATTATACAACATATATAATCAACTTACTTTAAAACCCAATAAAAGACTATAAAAAAACGATAGAACTACATTCGCTTTGATTTTTTTTATATTACAGTCGAATGTAACTATTAGAACTTTGTTATTAAAATTGATAAGAATATGTGATTTTTGAAAATGTAAATAAAAATATAAATTTTTTGAACCGTGATCTGAACCGTGAAGGAACCGGTTGAACCGTGGGAACCGTAGAACCGCCGGTTCCAGAACCGTTTTGAACGGGCAGTCAAAAGGAACCGCCGGTTCCGGTTCTGGTTCGGTCCGGGTCGTCCAAATGGTCCGGCCTAGGTAAAGGTAAAAAAAAATGAATTTAAAGAAACTAAAGAAAGGTGATGGATTAGCCGTCAAACAAAATGTCCAGATTTAACAATAGTTTCTTTTTCGCTATTTCTCAGGGGATAAATTTGAGAACCTATCTAGATACGTACGTACCCGTTCTCAGCTACAAGGGCATGATAAATTATGATATTAGTGTCCCCATACCTCAAAAACTTTTTTGTCGAATCATATGCCTTAGTTCAATGAACAGAAACAGTGGATACCGCTTCGTTTTGTCATAAACTTCTCTAGCCATCTTGTTGTATCACCCTTTATCTACCTATCCATGTGTCAAGTTCTAATCATACCCACTCTCTTGAAGAATTTATAAGGTCACTCATTTACCACCATTTATTATTCTACTCGTTATAGCATAAGTTACAAACTTGGTTTATAATGTAATGTTGTAACATAAATACATCTCATTTGTACTTGTTTGTGGGATGGGTGAAGTGAAGTTCTTAAATAAAAAGTTTACTTTCGTTTGATCTTCTCCTTTTGTTCTTGTAGTATCAGTTTCATACCAATTATTTCATAACATTGAGTATATTTTAAATTTTACTATTCCAATTTGTATTAGAATGGTGAATACATTTCACACGATTTAAGTCAATAAAATAAAATAAAAAATAAAAACAACAAAACTAAAGTATTTATTGTTCATATCCAATTGTGTAAATTATATTACTTAGCAGACTTACAAGAAAAGAGGGTTTGTCAAACACCCAATACACCACTACCTTTTATATAACAATATCACTTTTCCATCACAAATAAAATGACATTAGAAACAAAAGGTCACAGTTTCTTCACATAGTAATGAAACATCCCTTCATAACTGTACAAAGACACATATCTCCGCAGCGGTAAAGGTTATTGACGATGGTCAGAGTAGACCTTGCCACATGTCATTATAGGAATGGCCCTAGGACGAATGAAGGAGATAGAAGACAATAATGCTTAAGGCCAGGGGCCCCCACGTTAGTAAGACTCGACCACAGGTGGTAGGTCTATCCTTGCCCTTCCCGACTAACCACCGCAGGATGGCTCGGTCGCAACGGAGGGTGAGTCGTGCAACCCAGGTCGAGACGCACTGAGGAACCCAGCGCAGGTCGTCTGGGTCTTTCATCTGTGGATAATTCGCACATGTGCTTAATTGATAAGATAGACACGGAAGAATCCCGTGATTATAGGTCTTTGATCCTATAGTTTAAATATAGTCATTATTATCCCTACGATGGGGGGATTTGTTAGGAACATTTTATTATGCTTTGATGATGGCCATACTAGCTGTTATAGCAAGCCTGAAATAAGTTAGAATTCTCTATATAAGTCTTTACTTAGAGTCTGACATGTTGCATAAGTTGAGTCAAACAAGTATTGTACTACTTGGTAGGACGGCTAGGTAAGAACAGATATTCGGCAGAGTGAATCCAGTCAAGTACCAACAGAGAAGCAATGAAGACATTATGGTCTGACTTATAACCAAGGAAGTCTGTGATGTCCTTGGATAAGTTTAAGTTACATTCCAAGTGATAGAACTTAATGTTTAAGTATGGTGTACACTGATCTCACACAAATCAAGGATCAGTGAAGTACAAAGATTCTCTTGAACCTAAAAGAATGAAGGAAACAGTGAATCGGCAAAGTGAACTGACTATCGGCTGAGTGAAGACAAAGCAGTGAAGGAAGATCAAACGGAAAAGTCGATGATCACTTAATCATTCGAGAGAACGCCAAGTAAACCTTACTTGATCAGATTTTGAAGTATGTAGAAGATACAGAGGATCGAGCATAAATACACAATCAATTGAGGATCAATCAAGGGTGGATTTTCTGATAAACGTTTGAAGAAAAATCCGATCATTGAAATTAATGAGAATATAATTAAGGGGGAATCAAGAATAAAATCAAGGATTATTCCCCTCATTAATATAGCCAACGGACAGAAATTCAAATCAAGGATTATCAAGGTTATAAATAGAAGGCATTGACAGACAAGAAAATATATATAAGAGAACGATTAAGTTTGATAATTTACAAGCAGAAAATCTGTCAAACTGAAAAGCCTTCATCTGTGCTAAAAGGAAATATCTAAAGATCAACTCAGGAATCAGAACTTCATTTACAAATCAAGCTCTGAGATTGATCAACAAGTCTGTGGATTTAATTCACATCAACTGAGGCAATTGAATTAGAGGAATCTGAGAAGGAGTTGCAACCTTTGTGATAGCAATTGAAAGATTTGTTCTCAGGCGAGCAAATGATAGGACTGAGTCACCAAGCTTTTGAAGCCAGGGAGTGATAGTCTTGAAGATTGTGAAGCTTGTGTAGTCAAGGACAATCATACTATTGTATCTGTGAAAACAATAGTGAATTCCTCCAATCATCACAGGAGAAGAGTGGATTAACGGATTACACCACCCTGAACCACTATAAACCTTTGTGTCTATTTACTTTCAAAGAATTTACTTTTCAGCACTTTACTTAACTGCATAATATATATATGTGGTTGCATAATCTACTTTGAAACTATGTTTTAAGAAGGGACTTATCCGCTGTCCAAAAGATTTTAAATATAAGAAAGTTTTTGAAACTCCACTATAGTCATTCACCCCCCTCTGACTATAGCTTTACCCTTCTCTGCGACCAACAATTGGTATCGGAGCAGTGTTCCTAGTATCGAGAACACATTGGATCTAATTTCAGTAACAAGGAGATCACATATTTTCAAATTAGTTTTCAAATTTGTGCTATATATATATATATATATATATATATATATATATATATATATATATATATACCTCTTATTTGTATTTATGGATTTCTCAAATTTTATGTCAAAGGTACTGTATTCAATTTTAATAATTTTGATGCATACAAAATAAGAATGTTGTTCATCTTGCAGCAACTCATGAGGAGATGCTGGATGTAATTAATGATGACCCAATCAAGATTACAACTGTGGTAGCCACAGGAGTAGATCAAGGATAAGTAATAGACAAACTCAAGAAAGATTGGACCAAGGATGACAGGAGAAGAGCAAATATCGATTTTGTTGCAAAAGACATGATTTTGAAGACTCTGGGCAGTAACATGTTCATGAGGATCAAAGATTGCAAAACAGCAAAAGAGATGTGGGACAAATTGGCACTGATCAATGAAGGATCAGAAGCAGTCAAAGAAAACAAATTGTCTGTTACAAAACAGAAATTTGAGAACTTCAAAATGAAGGCTGGTAAAACCATTGATCAAATGGACAACAGATTCTCAAGCATCATCAGTGAACTACAACAACTTGGACACACATATCCACAGAAAGAAGTGTGCCTGAAGATGTTGAGAGGCCCACCTGAAAGATGGAAGATCATTACATCAGTAATCAGAGGGACAACAAATCTTACAACCACTGATAAATTAACTCTAATGTCTCAACTAAAAGCTCATGAATTTGAATTGAACGGCGAAGACAGTGCACCAGAAGAGGCACTGAGTTTCTAAATGAAATTATCAGAACCTACTGTGAAGAAAATGGAGTACTGCATCAACTATCAACAGCAGGAACTCCACAACAGAATGGTGTAGTATAAAGAAGAAACAAGACACTCAAAGAAGCAGTCAGAACAATGATTGCAGAAGCATGTTTGCCAAAGAGAATTTGGGCTGAAGCAGCAAATACTACATGCTATACTCAAAACAGATCAATCATCAACAAACATCATGGAAAAACTCCATATGAAATATGGAATGTGTTGAAATAGTGTCCTAAACCCAATCAGGTTGGACCGGATCCGACCGGGTCAGATCATTTCTACTATTTCTTTATGTTTATACATATATTAAATGGTTTTTCTGTTGTCATATATATATATGTTCTTTTAAAGAACCAATTATGAATTGTTAAATGATAACGTGCTTAGTATTAAACTGTGATAGAGAAACCATGATAGGCGATTATGGTTGATGAGATCTCTAATCACTTTAATAAGTTTGATACTTAAATGTCTCTAGGCTGATGTACTATTAAACAGGGCATTGATAGTACAAACATGCTAGCACGTATTAGATGTCTTCTGTCTTTAAGGGTAGGGATAGATCTCGTCTATCGAAGTGTAGAGACACTTGGACTGTACGTGGACGTGTATTAGAGAATGCGTACGTTAGACTGACCCACTTACACGGATAAGTGTCACACTATGTGACGGTTGTGTAATTATCCTTTAGACCGGAGTCTACATGGCATCACGGTGTGGATTTTCATACTTTGACACTATTGAGGTTTCCTCTAGCCACGGGGCAATCATGCGGTAGTGATTGGGTGTGATACTGAAGCATGCGGAGTATACATGTTTGGTCGTCTGGGAATCGCGTACCCTATCAGTATGGGTGAATATCCGAAAGGGCCTTCTTATAAGGAATGTCTTACTCTCGTGAATATTTGCAAAGTGGAAGTAAATGAGTTATTTTGAGGGAGCTTGATATCCAGATTATAAGATACGGTCGTTGATATTTTGACACTCGACTAACGACTGTATGGATATTATTACAGCGATAGGATTGTAAGTTACACGATAACTGTTTCACATGAAAGGTAGTAGTCATTGCATTTGACTCTTCCGATGATTGGGGGTCACGGTGTGTTGCTAGACGCTATCCCGTGATCGTTAGGCATGAAGGGCATTTTCGTAATTTGCACTTTGTGTCTACCGCCAACATATTCGGAAGCCTATCGGGTCACACACATATGAACATCTAGACGGATTAAAATGTGGTTATAGTTGATAACCAAATAAGGAAAGTTTATCTCGAGACTATAAAGGTTATAGTGAATTAATATGGTGGTATTTATTTATTATGAATAAATATAATACAAGATATTAATTATGTTGATTAATTAAATATGTATATAGATACATATAAGTCGAAAATATACATGTATATTGATACACATGTATTTTGCAAATTAATTAATCATAGAATTATATTAATTAAATAATATTCCGGATGCCAATAATAGGCTAAATGTGGCGCCAATAATAAGTGTATTATGATACACTTGGATTGTGCAATTTAATTAATAAGATTACCATATATTAATATTAGATATTAATGACTATAGATTTGCACACATGTGTAGATTGATTTATGGTAATAAGATAAATATAATCAATATGAGATATTGGCAATAATTAGATTTTATTTAATATTAGATATTATAATAAATGAGATAAATCAATCAATTATATTTTCCTTATTTTATTGGGCAAGTGTTTTCTTCTCCTCCACACCTCTTGGGGCGACACTTCTTCTATATAAAGAAAGTGGGTGTCAAGCTCTTTTGTACATCACAATTGCAAGAGCTAATAGTTCTTGTGTAAAATAGAGAGCTTCCAAGAGAGAGTTTGTGAGAGAAGAAAATGGCCGGTCTAGCAACTGGAGTTTTCCAATAGCAATCCATGATGGGATTCCAGCGGGTTGTTCGTGTGGACTAGCAGTAGAGGCCGGACACTTGGGCGGCTCTATGCAGAACTACTCTCCTTAGACGGTCAAAGCGTCGATCTTATAGATCAAGCAAGGTTACCACCGTCTGCTAGCTTATTTGTTTATTTCTTAAATGAAGTCGATCTTGGGTAAAAGGAAATCAAAATTTTGAATTCCGCTGCGCTACCGCATAGATTTCCTAACAGAATGAAAGAAAACCTAATATCTCATATTTGCATATGTTTGGATCTAAATGGTTTGTGTTGAACAGGAATCAGTTACATACTTTTGATGAAAAAGCTGATGAAGCAATCTTTATGGGATACTCAGACACCATCAAAGCATTCAGAGTACTCAACAAAAGGACCCTGGTGATTGAAGAATCAATTCATGTAGTCTTTGATGAGTCAAACACAAATGGTGAAAGCCTTCAAGAACTTGAAGAAGAAGCAGGACCAAGACAAGTCTACATGAATGCAACAGTACCAGCTACCATTCCAAATCACAATATTGGAAATCAAGATGAGCCACCAGACAATACAACAGAAGAGGTACCATCACAAGAGCATGGAGCTGATACGCAAGCTGAAGTTGTGGAAGCACCAAGTCAAGAACAACTTCAACCTGATCTCAATTGGCTAAGAGATCATCCTGAAGATCAAGTCACTGGAGACATTAACACAGGAGTCAGAACCATAAGACAACTGGAGCATATGCTAACATGTTTTCTATCTCAAGTAGAGCCCAAAACAATATATGATGCAATCCAAGATGCTGATTGGATTACAGCTATGCAAGAAGAACTAAATGAGTTTGAAAGAAATGAGGTCTGGGAACTTGTTGACTGACCAGACATAGCCAACATCATTGGAACAAAATGGGTATTCAGAAACAAGATGGATGAACAAGGAACAGTTGTCAGAAACAAAGCAAGGCTAGTTGCTAAAGGCTACTCTCAAGCAGAAGGAATAGATTATGATGAAACCTTTGCCCCAGTAGCAAGATTGGAAGCAATCAGACTCTTTCTAGCTTTTGCAGCCCACAAAGACTTCAAAGTTTACCAAATGTATGCCAAGAGTGCATTTCTGAATGGACTTTTGGAAGAATAAGTATATGTGGAACAACCTCCTGGTTTTCAACTTAAAGGGAAAGAAGATAAAGTGTACAATCTCAGAAAGACACTTTATGGACTCAAACAAGCACCCAGAGCAAGTATGAAACACTGTCACAATTTTTGATCAAGAATGGATTCCACAAGGGAACTATAGATAAGACTCTCTTCAAATTAGAGGAAGGAACAAGCACCCTGTTAGTTCAAATTTATGTTGATGACATTATCTTTGGATCAGAAGATGAGAAGCTATGTGAGAAATTTGCAAACTTAATGAAAATCAAATTTCAGATGAGCATGATAGGAGAGTTAAATTACTTTCTTGGCCTTCAAGTGAAGCAAATGAAAGATGGCATCTTCATTAATCAAGCCAAGTACACAAAAGACTTAATACACAAGTATGGTATGGACACAAGTGCACAGCAGATACACCCATTTGTGCAAGAGTCATTCTTGGAAAAGATGAAGCTGGAAAAGATGTTGATCAGAAAATGTGTAGAGGAATCATTGGATCCCTACTATATCTAACTGCAAGCAGACCTGACATAGCATTTGCAGTAGGAGTATGTGCAAGATTTCAAGCTCAACCAAAAGAATCACACCTTCTAGCAGCCAATAGAATAATCAAATACCTAAAGAACACCATCAATGATGGAATTTGGCATCCAAAAGATGGAGGATTCAAATTGATATCATATTCAGATTCTGACTATGCTGGATGCAAGATAGATAGAAAAAGCACCTCTGGAACATGTCAAATTCTAGGCAGCAGACTAGTATCATGGTTTAGTAAGAAGCAAAAATCCATATCTACATCAACAGCTGAAGCAGAATATATAGCAGCATGTAGTTGCTGTGCACAAGTACTTTGGATCAGACAACAGCTAAGGGATTATGGAATGGAGGAGAAGACAATTCCGATTATGTGTGACAACACAAGTGCAATCTCTATTACAGAAAATCCAGTGTTGCATTCAAGAACAAAACATATTGATGTGAGACATCACTTTATCAGAGATCATGTTGAAAAAGGAGATGTTATTCTAAGATACATACCCATTGAATATCAATTGGCTGACATCTTCACAAAACCATTCATTCATGAAAGATTCAGCATGTTGAGAACTGAGTTGGGAATGATAGAAATTGACTAAGTACAAAGGAGCAGCTAACTGGAAAAATCAGCTAAGTAACTTCACCAGTTGACTGAACCTTTGCCGTTATGAGTAAGCTCATTTGGCAGGTAAGGCACTGGTACTCAGCGAAGTCAACTTCACTGATTGTTAGGAACAGTTACATACAACAGCTTAGTGAAGCAGTCACTACACCAGATTAGTGACCAGCCAAGTCACTCCACCAAAAATATAAATTGGAGTAAACAACAAACCAAAGTGTGAACTAAATCAGTTTAATACACGTGGAAAATCAAGAAGTTATGGAAGATTATACTGCGGAAGATTACACACGTGGAGATCATTTTTCAATCGTGGAGGTAACTATATTATTTTTTGAATTACAAGCACCTCGATACCCGGGATCTATCATTACTTACCTCAATCCACTCCCCCACTATACTCAAATATCGCGAGTTATATACATAAAATCACGCCATTACGTCACAAAATCCTTCCATATTCAACCACGTTCACACTACTCAAATCATCCTATATAAACCACACTTGGAGATTTTCAGAATTCTTTACGATCTTTTGTAAATCATAAGCCCTATTTTCGAAGCTTTTCTAAATACCAATCACATCCAACAATGGCTTCATCCTCCTCAATATCTCCCACAGAACGATATTTTGTAAAATCGATCATCACTGGATCGTTTTTCAAGCCTGAACATTATCTCTCTTTCTGTGATAATGATGTACAAGCCCAATGATTGGTTGATGGCTGTACGAATCTAGGGTTAATGACCTTCCTAAACCCCCCAATAAATGGAATATTCTATGAGAACCTGATTGCTTCTGGAAAAATGCAAAGTTTGTGCCCAGCACAACAATCTTTGGGAAAGAAGTGGTCACCGCACCTGGTCTTCTCAACAGATTCCTACATCTACCCAGAATTGGTCCGGCTAATGTGAAGTTTGTACAGATTGACATCAACAACTTCTGGGCAGAGATAGCCAAGAATCCCAAAAAGAACAGCAAAACATACAACCTATCCAGATCAGCACTCAAACTTTCATTTGCTGAGATTGCAACCCGTTATCACCAAAAACATTGAAGGCAGAAAAGGCTCAATGGAAAACATGACCGAGTTACGGGTCAAGTTAATGGTGATTATCTATCAAGGTATCCCTTTTGACTGGTCAACATTTGTATTCAACAGGCTGAAATATCAGATTCAGAAAGAAATTGATCTGCCAATTACGGCACCAAGCAAGGGTTTGCAAAAGGAAGGTGATTTCTGGGAGAGGAAATCATATGGGTTCCCTCTTCAACACTTGTTTGATACATTGAAAGTGAAACCCATCAATCTGCAGCCTCCACACAAGTCCAAGGTAATGTTTACCTATATAAAGGCATCTCTAAAACCCAAACCCTCTGCCGGACGAAAAATGAAAGCACCCAAAAGCAGTAGATCAGGGATGAGAAGATGAACCAGATCTCAAAAGGCACAAGAGGACACTCCTATGATCGGTGCAAACAATCAGGATAACCACGTGTGGTTATCGGTGATACACAAATGCCGAGGAAGAGAAACAAGAAGAAGTGACATATCTGGAAGAAGGTGAAGAAGAATACCGTCTTACTTCATCTGATGAAGAAGAGATTGAAGGTGAAGAAGACGCTACTGAAAGTGAGGCAAACAAAGACGAAAAAGAGCCAGAGGAAGAAGACCATCTTGAAAAAGATCAAGAAAAGATGGAGATTTCTAATGATGACCTAACTCTTCAAGAAGTGATTTTCAAGATCCTCAGCAAAGCTAACATACAGCCGAGTGAGCCAGGTGATCAAGCTCACTCTGCTGAAATTTCCAACACCCCCACTATTGATCAAGGGGGAACATCAGCAGAAGCAATCAAGTCTCCGGCACATGGAATAGAAAGTCAGTTGTTCCAGGGCCAGGCAAGTGCAAGTACCTCTCAGCTACCTCTCATTGAACCTGAGAATGCTAACAAAGAGAAAAATGAAGTAAGAGAAGAGGAGGAGGAAAAAGAACGTGAGAAAGAACAGAAGGAAGAAGAAGAGAAAGAAGAAGAGAAAGAAGAAGAGAAGGAAGAAGACACAGCAGATAATGAAGATGATGTAAAGAAGGAGGAAGATGAAGATGATGAGGATGTTGAAGTGGCACCAGAAGAAATTGATCCAGAAAGACTTTTCAATCTGGATATTCAACCTTTGATTGTGACATGGAAAAGCAGTATCACAGCAGGCAAAACCTAAAAGCTGCTTTAAGGAGTGATGCAACCTCCTAAAATCACAAAATTGAAGCCCTCATTAGTCACATTAAGATTCAAGATGAGTCATGGAGAAATAGGGCAACTTGCTTTGCAACCTGCAACATCTCATCCCCTACCATGTCCACACCAATCTTGAGTTTCATGCTGACAAGATTGATAACAGTCTCAAACCATTGATGGATACTTTAAATGCTCACACTCATCAACTTCACCATCTGGATGAGGTTATGGAATATTCTGGCCAGCAACTCGAAACCCTGATAAATGTCACTGAGGCCAACGAAAAAATTCTAGAGGAAAGGTATGGTCCTCTCCCTGAATCTGAAGAAGCCAACCAAATTCTTGAAGCACAGTTTGCTGCTGCCAAAAAGAGGGAAGGAAGCTCAAAGCCTGAAAGCTCCAGTGGAAAGAAGGCAAGCCCAACTGACAAGGGCATCAAAGGCAAGGGCATCAGGTTTTAAGAAAAGAAGCAATAGCCCTTATTATACTTAAATGCCTTTGAATAATTGTGATGCAATATCTTATTGCCCTTAAATAGATGAATAAAATTATTGAGATTATTCCATTGTTTAATATGAAAAATTTGGTATACTTATGTTCAGGCTTATGAGGGTTTTGGCATCATCAAAAAAGGGGAAATTGTTTGGAACATTTTATTATGTTTTGATTATGGCCATACTAGCTGTTATAGCAAGCCTGAAATAAGTAAGAATTCTTTGTATAAGTCTTTATTTAGAGTCTGACATGTTGTATAAGTTGAGTCAGACAAGTATTGTACTAGTTGGTAGGACGGCTAAGTAAGAACAAATATTCGGCAGAGTGAAGCCAGTCAAGTACCAGCAGAGAAGCAATGAAGACATTATGGTCTGACTTATAACCAAGGAAGTCTGTGATGACCTTGGATAAGTCTAAGTTACATTCCAAGTGATGAAACTTAATGTTTAAATATGGTGTACACTGATCTCACACAAATCAAGGACCGGTGAAGTACAAAGATTCTCCTGAACCTAAAAGAATGGAGGAAATAGTGAATCGGCAAAGTAAACTGACTATTGGCTGAGTGAAGACAAAGCAGTGAAGGAAGATCTAAACGGCAAAGTCAGACAGTCACTTAACTGTTCAGAGAATGGCCAAGTAAACCTTACTTGATCAGATTTTGAAGTATGAAGAAGATACAGAGGATCGAGCATTAAATGCACAATCAATTGAGGATCAATCAAGGACGGATTTTCTGATAAATGTTTGAAGAAAAATGCGATCACTGAAATCAAGGAGAATATAATTATGGGGGAATCAAGAATAAAATCAAGGATTATTCCCCTCATTAATATAGCCAACGGACGGAAATTCAAATCAAGGATTATCAAGGTTATAAATAGAAGGCATTGACAGACAATAAAATATATATAAGAGAACGATTAAGTTTGATAATTTACAAGCAGAAAATCTGTCAAAGTGAAAAGCTTTCATCTGTGCTAGAAGGAAATATCTAGAGATCAACTCAGGAATCAGAACTTCATTTACAAATCAAGCTCTGAGATTGATCAACAAGTCTGTGGGTTTAATTCACATCAACTGAGGCAATTGAATCAGAGGAATCTGAGAAGGATTTGCAACCTTTGTGATAGCTGCTGAAAGATTTGTTCTCAAGGAGCAGTGATACACTCTGAGTCACTGAAGCTTTTGAAGCCATGAGTGATAGTCTTGAAGATTGTGAAGCTTGTGTAGTCAAGGACAATCGTACTATTGTATATGTGAAAACAATAGTGAATTCCTCCAATCATCACAAGAGGAGAGTGGATTAAGGGATTACGCCACCCTGAACCACTATAAACCTTTGTGTCTATTTACTTTCAGCAATTTACTTTTCAGCACTTTACATAACTGCAAAATATATATTTGTGGTTGCATAATCTACTTTGAAACAACGTTTTAAGAAGGGACTTATCCGCTGCCCAAAAGCTTTTAAATAGAAGAAAAGTTTTTGAAACTCCACTATAGTCATTCACCCCCCCTCTGACTATTGCTTTACCCTTCTCTGGGACCAACATGATTTACTAAAATTAATCCTTAGGGTTTAAAAAATAAATCCTGGAGTCTTGCAGGACAAGAAGTACGGGCAATACGCCCCTATATAATGAAACCCTAAGGAACTACGAAGGACTTGATTCCAATTCAACTATTGGATACGTAGGCAACTTGAGAGAAACTCTCAGGCTCAGTCTAAATCATACACAAATCACCATCCCCATTCTTGTTTCTCTTGATCATTCGTTCTAGAGGGTTATTGGATCAGTAGGTGATATCCAGCATCATCAATTGGCGCTAGAATGAAGGTCCTCTTTTCAACGATTTGATCAGGAGACAGTGATGGCACCACCAAAAAATACTGGAAAAAAAGACTCAAACGGCTGCAACTCGAGAAGCTGATCAAACCGGTATAGGCGACATAGATCCAAACGCGACTACCAGCCAGGATCAAAATCACCAGGAAGAAGTCCTGGCAGATCCGGCTCAACAAGCTCTGCTAGATGCTTTACGAAATATGGCAACGTTTAAAAGAGTGTTGGGTTTAGCCCTAAAAGGGCGAGATGAATAAGTCCCTGGAAATAATGATCCAAAGACCACCCAGATGCGTAGAGACGACAAGGCGGATACATTATCTTCGACTTCTAATGCCGGGAAAAAAGAAATCCATGCTCAAGCCCAAGAGGCTACCCGAGCAGAGTTAGATGGAATCTTGGGTCGGAGAACAGAAGATTTGTCGTTTGAATCACCGTTCTCCGAGCAGATCTTGAATTACCCACGCCCAGAATGGTTTAAAATACCTAAGTTAGAACCTTATGATGGCACAAAGGATCCACAGGATCATCTGTTCCAATACTTGAGGCATATGAACTTGGATTGCACGGCTGAAGAGATGAAGTGTAAGGCCTTCCCGGCCCTACTTACAAGCAGGGCCCGTGAGTTGTTTCAAAAATTGCCCCTTCAGTCAATTGGTAATTTTGAGACTTTGGCCTGAAGATTTTTGCAAGCTTTTGTTACGGCCAAACCGTTCCAGAGGAACTCTACATACCTCCTCACCATCAGGCAAAGGAAAGAAGAAACTGTGCTGCAATACTTAAAAAGATTTAATGAGGAATCTAGGTAGGTCAGGAATGCAGAGGATCACCTCATGATTACCTCTTTCGTAGTAGGTCTACGAGAAGGTCAATTATACGCGAAGCTGAACAACCGACTCCGAGGTCCATGGAAGAATGCATGGACCTAGCTTACAAGCACTACCGGGGCGAAGAGGCCAACCGCTTAAAGAGAGAAGCTGAAGGATCTAAGAAGGATAAGTCAGATGACAGGTCTGACAAAAAATGCAAGCCAGTGTGGGATCGAGTCGCAGCACCTATTGCTGACCGATTAGGAAAGAAAGGAGCCATTCAGGAAAGGGATTTTATATCTCTAAACAGATCATGTGAGCAGGTCCTCGCTATAATTCTGAGGAAAGGCATTGCCCGAGCTCCCCCTCCCATAAAGGGTCCTCGGGAAAAAAGAGATCAAACCGAGTATTGCAAATATCATGAAGATATTGGTCATGATGCCGAACACTGCAGGGATTTACAATAGGAAATCGATACTGCTGTTATGGAGGGTAAACTGGATGAAGTCATAGATAGATCACAAAATTCTGAACCCCGAGGAAGAAGAGAATACAAGAGATGGAATTTCAGTCAAGACCGAAGAGATGAAGACCGCCGGAGGAGGTATCAGTCCCCAGGTCCTGACGGGCATCCAGACAACCACCCCATCAACATAATTAATACCATCTCGGGTGGTCCAAGTACATTGTCTCGACCTGAGGATAAGAACGACAACCGGACAGCTGCTCCTACAGACTCGGTCAAGAGACAACGGCTGTCCGAGGAAGTGGTGTATGGCCCTTGAGACCCCCTGCCTCTGGTTACAAACAATGAGGGATTGGTTATTGTTGGACCCGGAGAAGGGTAAAACTATAGTCAGAGGGGGTGAATGACTATATTGGAGTTTCAAAAACTTTTCTTGCACTTAAAAGCTTTTGGTCAGCGGATAAGTCCCTCCTTACTATGTTATTTCAAAGTAGTTTAAGCAATCACAAATATATGATATAATATATGCAATTAAATAAGTGCAGTAAGGTAAATTGCTGAAAGTAAATTAACACAAGGCTTATAGTGGTTCAAGGTGGTGTAATCCCTTAATCCACTCTTCTCCTGTGATGATTGGAGGAATTCACTATTGTTTTCATAGATACAATAGTATGATTGTCCTTGACTTCCCAAGCATCACAATCTACAAGACTATCATTCCTTGATCGCAATGACTTGTTGATTGATCTTTTCATCGCACTCCTTGGGATCAAATCCTTCAGCAGCTGTCACACACAACTCCTTCTCAGATGGCTCTGATTCAGTTGCTTGAATGATGTGAATTGGATTTACAAACTTGTTGATCAATCTCAATGCTTGATGTTTGAATTGTAATTCTCAGTTTTGAGTTGATCATTATATGTTTCCTTTTTGCACAGATAGAAGGCATTCTACTTTGACAGAGTTTTTGCCCAGATTTTTCGTTCACTCTTCTTTTTTTTTTTTTTTTTTTTTTTTTTTTTTTCTCAATGCCCTCCATTTATAGCCTTTATTATCCTTGATTTGAATTTCCGTCCGTTGGCTGATGGGAGTCAACTTCACTGCACTTTTGTATGTGATCTAGCCCCCGTTTATCACTTTATTGGCATGTTTCAGGTAGATTTAGACCTGTTTGAGTGTAATATCGAGAGTTTTGTGCACGGGGAGTTAAACTATCATAGATAGTAAACTCCGCATTTTTGATGATATTTAACTCTTTTCCGAGCACTTTTGTCTTGCGGAATTATGCGTGGTGTTTGTTCGTCTGTGTTATTGCAGGACCTAGGTGACTCGAGGACCCGGAAGGCGAGTTTTGGACTAAGACACATGTTCGTGGCTTGAGAGTCGAATGAAAGTGGAATAAAAGCCAAGTTTGGAGTAAAGTCAAGGCAAACTGGCGTTTTCCATACCCCAAACTGGCGTTTGCAGTGAGCCTGACCCAAACGGGTGTTTGCCCATTCCGAATGGGCGTTTATAGAGTTGACACTTCATTCAGAAAGTTGGGTTTTTAGCTGGACGAGCGTCCCAATGACCCCCAAACTGGCGTTTGGATGGGTTCAGCCCGAATCAGAAAGCTCATACAAGGCAAACGGGCGTCCATGATACACAGACGGGCGTTTGCCCTCAAGACATGATTTAGCAAACGGGCGTTCAAAGAAGGGCAAACGCTGGTTCACTAAAGACAAAACCCCAATATGATCATATTTTCCAGGCGAACGAGTGTTTGGAAGGACTCAAACGGGCGTTTGTGGCCGACAGCAGTATTTCACCATGCCTGTCCATTAATCTTTATTTTGACCCATCTTGGGTGCATTTTCTGGTAAAGTCGTCTTCATGCAAGTTGTAGGGAATTTAACGGGCTTTCCAACGCATCTTGAATCGTTCAAATCGGAGCTCTACACAGGAAGTTATTGCTGATTTATTGTAGACACGTCAAATGGGCCGAGTTGGTCGGCCCAACTAGGTCAAAGTCGCGATTTTCTGCCTATTTAAGAACATCTAAACCTAAGAGAACAGAGATCTGACTTTTATTGGCCTAGACTGAGTTTGAGGCCGGCTTAGGTGCTCAACCCAGCCGCTTCGGCGGTTGTTA
Organism: Gentiana macrophylla; assembly: GCA_026214975.1. Lineage (NCBI taxonomy): Eukaryota > Viridiplantae > Streptophyta > Magnoliopsida > Gentianales > Gentianaceae > Gentiana > Gentiana macrophylla. The sequence continues at coordinate 66,772,950 of CM047817.1, forward strand.
TGACAGGTTGACATCTAAATAGTCGGATTAGAGCTCTGGACTAGGCCTGTATTTCAATTTCTAAGTTTTATATATATATATATATATATATATATATATATATATATATATATATAGTAGAATACGATATTCGATATTTCTAAATTTCGACTCAATCTCCTCGTGGGTTCGACCTCGGACTCTGAACGCACTACCTACGATCGACCCGGTTCACTGCCGGTTAGAAAGTGAGTTTTACCGAAGGTTTCGAGTTTTATAAATTGTATTTGATCGAGCCGGATTGCGAAATCTCTACTTATCAAATTGGCACCGTTGCCGGGGAGATTGTTTAAGAGTCGATAAAAAAAATTTGTGTTAGGTCAAGAGAAAAAAAAATGAAAACATTTTGATATTATGTGCTTAGACTAGGTTTGAATGCAATTTTGGTATTCAACCCAATCCCTTCATGCGGTTGTTATATTAGGTTGATATCTTTTAGGTTGTCCTAGAACTTGGGCCTTGCTTTTATCATCTTGTTTTATTTAGATTTCTATAAGAGCCATGGGATGCTGAAGTGATATTGTCCGGAACTCGGATTGAATACGACTTTGATACTCAACCAAATCCCTTTATGGGGTTGTTATGTTAGGTTGATATCTAGTAAGTCCGGCTAGAACTGGGGCTTAGGGCCTTGATGACGGTCAAATTATACCCGTAAAAGTCATCAACATTGTCCTTAAATCGAGATTAATAATATATATTTTATATTAAATCACATGTTTATATTTATTATTTAATGTTATGTGATTTATATTATATAATTTGGTATTTATCCATTTTTATTATATAATTTGGTATTTATCTGTTTTTATTTATATTTTGGTATTTATCCGTTTTTATTATTTTATTATTTACTTTGAGATAAATATCTATTTTATAGATTGAGATACTTTTGGAGGATAAATACAAATGGAAGAATTAAATCTCAAGATAAATCCAAGGAAATCCGGATGCATTAAAGATAAAGATCGGATAAGCACGAAAAGAGGAGTAACGCATGACAAGCGCCGGCAAGCCAATCCAAAGAGTGGCGCCGACTTGAAGGATAGGCAATAAGGGGGGGGGGGGCATCATTTTATTGAGATCAACCGGGAGTTATCTCTTATTTGTTTTGATATTTTGAAGTATATCTCTTAATTAGCTTGAACCCCTTTAAATAGAGACACACAACACACACTTTACACAACATACACACAATTCATAATTAAATCTTCAGTTTTTCTTAGAGCAGTTTTTATGCAAGTTCTGCAATAATGTAAGTTCTTGTATTTATTTGTTCTTTGTTCTTTGTAATTAAGTCCCCCCAATTATTGTTTCTTGTTTGAGGTTGTTCGTTCTTCTCCGAACGATGTAGATCTAAGGATACGATATGAGGCAGTGAGGATTCCTTGTCTATAAGGATCCACACGCCCAGATCTGTTATCCGGAGACCTATAGATGACTTTGGTATGATCGACAACCGTGATTTTAGTAGATCTATATAATTGCTTTATGAGTCTCTATTTTATCCGTTACGTATGTAGAAATGCTAAGATTTAGGTTTTCGCCGCGTCAATCTAGCCATGTCTTTATGGTGTGATTGTCCACTTAGAATTTCTTATCTTAGTAGGTATGGCTACGGCTACGTTGCTCGTCTGTTTTAATTAGCGTATGATTAGGAAATACCAATATAGTGCTCCTAGGTCGGCTCATGAATTGATCTTCCGGGACTTTCAGCGAGATCTAGATCTGTGTTATATTAGGGAATTGAGCTCACTTAGTTATACGTAAATCGAAGATTAACATGAGACCGTGCAGGTAATTGTTAATGGGACAGAGACTGATGCGATCGCTTAGGAAGTACGCCTAATCACATGAATGTTGCCTAGGTGAGGAATGCGGTTAATATCGGCATCCCTAGTTTTGTAAGCGTGCAAGTCATATGAGATGGAGGCCGAAAAATCGAAGTCACGTGATTTAGCATAGTGATCGGGATGGCCTACCCGGAGCTAGATCTAGTTTAGGGGATGACTCCCGTAGCCAATATAAAAGAAATACGAATCGGATTAATAGTTGTCGAGTCTAGCTTAATTATATAGAATCTCTAGATCCAAACGATAACATAATAATTGGGGAGGTTAATTACGTTGTTTATGTGTTGTGTCGAGTCGTGTCGTTTATCTTTTCCTGTCTTTTGTTGGTCGTAGACCGCCTTCGTGTCCTTGATATGAATGATTAATTGTTTGTATATAAATGACCCACAATTGGTTCCCTGTGGGATCGACCTTGATTCGCTATAGCTATACTACGATGGACCTAGTCCTCTTGCTAGTATTGGTTTATGGTGGTCAAGTGTTTTATTATCACTTGATCTACGTCATCAAGCTTTTGGCGCCGTTGCCGGGGAACAACGGTCAATTTTATATATACATAATTTTTTATTCATGTTGAGTTTTCTGTTTTAGAGTATGTTTTTACGTTTTTGAGTCCCTCTGGTTGTCTGCTCTGTGTAAAAATTCCAGAATCTGGAACAGTTGGTTTCGCTCCCAATGAGATCGCTTATCATTGCCAATGAGCCTGGTTTGCTTTTATGGAATTTCGCGTGTCTGTTTATCTCCGTGTGTGTAATCCGTAGGTCTAATAGCAGCATGGGAAACCATGTTAAAATCAGTCTACGGTCCGCTTTGTGTTTTTTTTTTTAAATTTTTTTTTATTTTATGTTTGCAGAAACCAGGGAAGCAATAATCTGAGTCAGTAATTTTTCGTGGGCGCTGAGAAATAACCCAGCAACATGTGGAGCTACGAATCTACGATGGGAAAAGCAATGGATGCAACACCTTTAAAACACCAAGATGGCTCCGAGAAAATAAATATTAAAAGGTTCGAATTATTCGTGGTACAATGTTGAAGGCAAGGTACTACCCTTTTTTTGCTTATGTTTTGCTATCTTTTGGTTTTTTGAACATAAGTTAGTCTTTACATGAACCTGGGTATGAATCTTAGCCTGGAGTTGGTTTGTAAGATTAATTTTATTCGTGTCGAAGGTTATGCCACAAATCTGTCTCATCTAGCGGGTGTAGGGAAACATGTAGTAGTTGAAGGAAGCAGTGAATAAAGAGTTCCTCGTAGTTCTGTTAAAATCTCATTGTCCTATGCATGAGATTGCTTCTACTGGCCATGGGAGCAACAATTTGTGTAGTTTTAAGCATTCGCAATCTAAAGAAGACGCTGAGTTTTGAGAGAGCATAATGAAGCAACATTATAGAGGATGTGATTAAAATGGGTCCCTAGGACTAAATCTTCTTAGAATTCACTAGTTCCTAAAACGAGAGCCGAGGTAAGAGCTTTGTATAAATGATATGGATAGATGTCGTTTCCTAGGTCTCACAACCAAAGGAAGGGTATTACTCCATAAAAGTGACGAGGCCACCTCATATAGTGCTCAAGGGGTCAATATCTGGCGATCCAAGAAGGATGACTGACAAGGATAATTTTTGGAAAGTCGAGCTGAGGACTTTAAACTCAGAACTACTTCTGAAACCCTTAGGATTTCCTTTTCGTTTTTTAGGTTTTGTTTTCTTTGAGTCCAATAAGAGTAACGTGACATATGTTGAGGTTTTTTATTTTGCCATGTTTCGATGGCCATTGGGCTAAGGATGTGCAAAACCTTTTTACTCAATATAGGCCACGTGGAATAGAGTTCCGTAGGAGAGTCGAGAAATTGCTAAAGAAAAGGAAATTTAGCAACCAACCTTAAGATGGAAGCATTAAGAGAGCTTGAGAATTAGTGAAAAAGTAACAGAGAATGATTGGTGCGAACAAGAACAATTTTGGTCAACTTCCAAAACTTTTTAGAATGGCGATCCGAGTGAAAACCCAAAGTTGTGTGCAATTCGTTCTGCAACTACCCTTATCCTTTCCTTTACACCTTTTCACCCTTCAACCTTTTCTATTCTCTCACCAATCAGTCTCACAATTCACATTTCTAACCATTCTTCCATTCCCTCTCTTTCTTTCCATCTATTTCACTCTCCCACCCTAACCCAATCCCTTAACCAATACCCACCCAACACACAATTTCTTACCCACCCTTTATCTTTTCTTACCATCTTTATGTATATCTTTTTCTAAACCCATCATACTCTAAACCTCCATTTTGTTTACAAAATACCTTTGTGTTGTGGAATTTGAAATATTGCTAAGTTTTAATGTTTATCTTTTATCATTTTGGTTTTCATGATCCTAGCTGGGGTACGTGTAGCTCTGAACCTAGCTAGATTTTAAAATTTTTTGGTTCGATCAAATTCAACTTATCTTTCTACCGGAAGTTTTAAATTTCATACTTTTACGCCTATCCCGGCATTTCTGGATGATGAGTTTTGTTCTAAAATATCACACCAATCCGACCTTGTTGATGATGGTGATGACTTTTACATGATACATTGGGTTATTAGTAATTTCAAGGAGAAGCTACATCTCCCTAAGTTGTTGATATCCATTCAAAATGTGCAGAGTCTGCGCCGAGTTGCTGATCCTATCTTCTACCAATAGGTCACATTGAATCTATTATACCTTACCAAGTGTCTCTTTTACACTGGATTAAATGCATGGTTAATCCAGTCAACCTTGTGTTTTCACACGTGGGGTAATGCTTTTTGATCTTTGTCTTCTCCACCCGGTTTTAAGAATATTTCAACGGTGGAGATTATAGATGAAGACTACCTTCTTTAGTTGCTTGTTTATTTTTCTTTCTATTTAGTATTTTTCTTTTTGCGTCTATATATATTTTTTTAGAATTCGTGTCTGAACGAGTCGTTTTAACTATTTGGTTTTCCTTGTCATTGGTTGTATGGAATAGAGTGGCTTAATTTGTTTTTGGGTATTTTATATCTAATTACTGCCACATTATTTTATAACTTCCATTGACATGTTATTAACGGTTTCGTGGAGTTTCCGTTTGGCTTGCTTAAACAGGTTTTCACTTGCTTCTCCTCGACGTGCTTGGACTACTCCGATATTTTGCATCTGCTTGAGAGCCGTTCCCAGAGCTAAGTATTTTTCTTAAATTCTCATTTTTCTTTGTCATTGGGGACAATGCCATGTTTAAGTGGGGGGTAGGAGACTTAGCTATGATGTACTATAATTGAAAATTGAATAAAACGGTGAAAAATTGAAAAAATTGAATAAATGCCATATTATTTATCTCGTACCCTTAGAATTGTGAGTTCCTAGCTAAGAATTGATAGGAAAGGAACCAAGTTGCATGAGTACGTGATCATTTTATACTTATGTGAATGTAAATTTAAGGATATTCATGCCGATTGTTGCAAGTAGTTATTTATTATTCGATTACTCAATCTTTGAATCGAGTTTTACCGCGCAAATTATAATAACTGAAGAATTATGTGTACATTGCATAGATGATTGGTTATGTAGACTTAGTGTCGATATTTATCTCTTTGATGTATTCTATCTTCCGCCATCAAAGTGGAGTAATAAGCTTGAGAATAATCTGTGTTTTGACAAAGCGTTAAACACTGGGCTTGTAGTAACATTACCAAAGTAGCCTTGCGCTTGTGGTAATATTCATGTTATTGACCAATCCGTGAAAGGGGATTCTTGCAATGCATAATTTACTTTTAAAGCAAGTTTCTTTCTTGAGATGTGTTAATGCTTGAAAATATGAAAATGTGAGAAAAAAATCAATTTTTAAGAGGCTTCGAGTATTGTTCTCGGTCTCCAAGTCCAAAAACCTTCTGGTTGACGCTCTTGCTTATTGCACCATGTCTTTACCCATGCGAGGCTTAAGAAGTAGGAATGCTGATGTTGGTAGGTTGAGATTGTGAAGTTAGCATAAACTCTAATCTTGCCACGAATATATAAAACTGAATGCACATGCACACATCACTTCGGTTCATAGCGAGTGGTGAATAATGGATATCTAATGAGCATGATTGGTATGAGTTGACTCGAGTCTCTTGCATAAGAATGATATGACCATGGACCATGTGTCTTGGGGAATGACTTATTGATGCTTTGTTTGGGACAATCAAAGTCTAAGTGGGGGGTAGTTGATGACGGTCAAATTATACCCGTAAAAGTCATCAACATTGTTGTCCTTAAATCGAGATTAATAATATATATTTTATATTAAATCACATGTTTATATTTATTATTTAATGTTATGTGATTTATATTATATAATTTGGTATTTATCCATTTTTATTATATAATTTGGTATTTATCTGTTTTTATTTATATTTTGATATTTATCCGTTTTTATTATTTTATTATTTACTTTGAGATAAATATCTATTTTATAGATTGAGATACTTTTGGAGGATAAATACAAATGGAAGAATTAAATCTCAAGATAAATCCAAGGAAATCCGGATGCATTAAAGATAAAGATCGGATAAGCACGAAAAGAGGAGTAAGGCATGACAAGCGCCGGCAAGCCAATCCAAAGAGTGGCGCCGACTTGAAGGATAGGCAATAAGGGGGGGGGGGGGGCATCATTTTATTGAGATCAACCGGGAGTTATCTCTTATTTGTTTTGATATTTTGAAGTATATCTCTTAATTAGCTTGAACCCCTTTAAATAGAGACACACAACACACACTTTACACAACATACACACAATTCATAATTAAATCTTCAGTTTTTCTTAGAGCAGTTTTTATGCAAGTTCTGCAATAATGTAAGTTCTTGTATTTATTTGTTCTTTGTTCTTTGTAATTAAGTCCCCCCAATTATTGTTTCTTGTTTGAGGTTGTTCGTTCTTCTCCGAACGATGTAGATCTAAGGATACGATATGAGGCAGTGGGGATTACTTGTCTATAAGGATCCACACGCCCAGATCTGTTATCCTGAGACCTATAGATGACTTTGGTATGATCGACAACCGTGTTTTTAGTAGATCTATATAATTGCTTTATGAGTCTCTATTTTATCCGTTACGTATGTTGAAACGCTAAGATTTAGGTTTTCGCCGCGTCAATCTAGCTATGTCTTTATGGTGTGATTGTCCACTTAGAATTTCTTATCTTAGTAGGTATGGCTACGGCTACGTTGCTTGTCTGTTTTAATTAGCGTATGATTAGAAAATACCAATATAGGGCTCCTAGGTTGGCTCATGAATTGATCTTCCGGGACTTTCAGCGAGATCTAGATCTGTGTTATATTAGGGAATTGAGCTCACCTAGTTATACGTAAATCGTAGATTAACATGAGACCGTGCAGGTAATTGTTAATGGGACAGAGACTGATGCGATCGCTTAGGAAGTAAGCATAATCACATGAATGTTTCCTAGGTGAGGAATACGGTTAATATCGGCATCCATTGTTTTGTAAGCGTGCAAGTCATATGAGATGGAGGCCGAAAAAGCGAAGTCACGTGATGTAGCATAGTGATCTGGATGGCCTACCCGGAGCTAGATCTAGTTTAGGGGATGACTCCCATAGCCAATATAAAAGAAATACGAATTGGATTAATAGTTGTCGAGTCTAGCTTAATTATATAGAATCTCTAGATCCAAACGATAACATAATAATTGGGGAGGTTAATTACGTTGTTTATGTGTTGTGTCGAGTCGTGTCGGTTATCTTTTCTTGTCTTTTGTTGGTCGTAGACCGCCTTCGTATCCTTGATATGAATGATTAATTGTTTGTATATAAATGACCCACAATTGGTTCCCTGTGGGATCGACCTTGATTCGCTATAGCTATACTACGATGGACCTAGTCCTTTTGCTAGTATTAGTTTATGGTGGTCAAGTATTTTATTATCACTTGATCTACGTCATCAAGCCTTCGGCTACCATGACTTTTTAAGGGGTCTAAAATATCGTGTGTGTGTGTGTGGGGGGTTTAATAAAAATAAAAAAATAAAAAGGGGCTGCCGTTAGGTCAAGGGAAATGGAAAAAAAGAAAAAAATTAAACAGAAGAGAGAAATAGTAGTGATAATAAAAGAAGTAAGGAATAAAAATAAAAAAATTAAAAAAAAAAGAAGCAGAATTTTTTGGAATGAAGCAAGCTTAGGTGTGTCTAAGAGGAATTCACGATGACTATAGTGAAGAGTATTTGATTGTGATACGTGCTTTCACTACTCGACATGGATGTTTCAATGTGACCCTCTGTGGCCTTTATATGATATGCATAGATGTTCTATTCTTTTACCTTTATGGTTATTTTTCCAGCTATTGCGGTCCATGTTGAGTGATTGTTTGTGTTTCGAGTCTACTGATGTGGCATGACTTCTTTATTTTCTATCCCCAGTGTATCTGTTGCATACTTTTGGCACGTGGACCACGCCCCATGCATGTGTTTGCGTTGTTTTCTGTCTATTTGCCTTTAGGTACACGGGATGCACTTATAAGAAGATGTCACGAGATTCGTTCACGCCTTTCTGCCGGGTCTAAAGCTAAGTCTTCTTTCTCTTTCATTCAAACACTGAGGATAGTGTTTCATTCAAAGTGTGGGGTGGTAGACTTAGCTTGGTTTGAGTTCTATGTTTAAATGTGCTAGTTCGGTAATATACTTAGTCTGTGTCCGTTTTCGAGTCAGATTTTAAAATTTTCCAAGGTTTTAACGTCCGTTTGCATGTTTAAACTTCACATTCTCTTGGTAAACGACTTAGCGAAGTAGTAAATGCTTATAGCAAGATGCTAGGTTTATCTTATAAACGGAAGTTCTTTTGCACGTTTAGCTTAAATTTCATGGGCCTTAGGATCTAGTGAACGATTATGGTAGAATTGAGCACAATTCGACTGCCTAGATCCCATTTTGTAACTTCGAGGCGAAATAGAAGGATTGACCTTGGTAGGACACGGGATAACAGTCCTGGCGCTTCTTTGACACAACCAGAGCCAAATAAGCCAAAATCCCAAAATTATACCCTCGTACCCCCTCTGAGCCTTGAATAGGATGGTCTGACCACCGTCCGACATTTAGCCATTTGGTTACGTAGCCTATATTATCCCTAACCCTGAACTTTATTATTGGCCATGTTTCTTTGATTGCCCTACGAGTGGACTTAGTTGTTGCTTTAGACACACTTGGGGTGGGAGATGATGCGTGTTTCAAGAAGAGGTGGTTAGTACGAGCTAGTATTCTGAAGGGGATGAGCTCGAGTTATCTATTGATTAGGCCGTTGGTTTGAGAAATAAAGAAAGTCCGAAGAAAAAAAACAAGAAAAGAAAAGTGAATTGAAAAAATTGGAAAAAATTAAATAAAGTGTGAATAAAGAAAATGGAAGGCGTTTTGGTTCACTCGTGTTTTCTTTTCTCCAGTCCCAAATTTCCTTTCGATTAGCCCCTGTCCCAAGCTTAACATTATAACCCTTAAAGTCCTACTGGACCGTGTTTAGCCTTGGTTGGTCCCGATTAGTGGAGATATTATTAAAATGAGCTTTAGTGTAGTCGCGATAGCTAAGCATCTATAATCCGAACCGGTGATTTGGTCTATGAATTGGGAGCTAATTTTCACACATACACACTTCCGTTTGTTTGATAACGACTTAGTTAAGATATTTGCATTCACTGTTTTACTTATCTTTTACTTTGCAATGTGAGTGGTTTTGTACGCGTTTGTGAAGTTGATCCCTTGGTCTCTTTTAATACGCATGTTTACTCGAGGATGAACAAAGGCTAAGTGTGGGGTAGTTGATGGAGTCAACTTCACTGCACTTTTGTATGTGATCTAGCCCCCGTTTATCACTTTATTGGCATGTTTCGGGTAGATTTAGACCTGTTTGAGTGTAATATCGAGAGTTATGTGCACGGGGAGTTAAACTGTCATAGATAGTAAACTCCGCCTTTTTGATGATATTTAACTCTTTTCCGAGCACTTTTGTCTTGCGGAATTATGCGTGGTGTTTGTTCGTCTGTGTTATTGCAGGACCTAGGTGATTCGAGGACCCATAAGGCGATGTTTTGGACTAAGACACATGTTCGTGGCATGAGATTCGAATGAAAGTGGAAGAAAAGCCAAGTTTGGAGTAAAGTCAAGGCAAACTGGCGTTTGCCATACCCCAAACTGGCGTTTGCAGTGAGCCTGACCCAAACGGGCGTTTGCCCATTCCAAACGGGCGTTTACAGAGTTGACACTTCATTCAAAAAGTTGGGTTTTTAGCTGGACGAGCGTCCCAATGACCTCCAAACTAGCGTTTGGATGGGTTCAGCCCGAATCAGAAAGCTCATACAAGGCAAACGGGCGTCCATGATACACAGAAGGGCGTTTGCCCTCAAGACATGATTTAGCAAACGGGCATTCAAAGAAGGGCAAACGCTGGTTCACTGAAGACAAAACCCTAATATGATCATATTCTCCAGGCGAACGAGCGTTTGGAAGGACTCAAACGGGCGTTTGTGGCCGACGACAGTATTTCATCATGCCTTTCCATTAATCTTTATTTTGACGCATCTGGGGGGCATTTTCAAGTCAAGTCGTCTTCATGAAAGTTGTAGGTAATTGAACGATCTTTCCAACTCATCTTGAATCGTTCAAACCGGAGCTCTACACAGGAAGTTATTGCTGATTTACTGAAGACACGTCAAATGGGCCGAGTTGGTCGGCCCAACTAGGTCAAAGTCGCGATTTTCCGCCTATTTAAGAACATCTAAACCTAAGAGAACAGAGATTCTGACTTTTATTGGCCTAGGCGAGTTTGAGGTCGGCTTAGGTGCTCAACCCGATCGCTTCACGGTTGTTGTTATGACAAAGTTGACATCTAAATAGTCGGATTAGAGCTCAGGCTAGCCCCGTATTTCAATTTCTTAGTTTAGATTTTTATATATATATATATATATATATATATATATATATATATATATATATATATATATATAGTAGAATACGATATTCGATCGATGGCTTGGTGGAGTTCGTGTCAGGATCATTGTGTGAATTAAAAGTTGATATCTTTTCTTTGATTTGGGATTCAAAAGTCTTGATCGACAATGTTTTGATCTTCATTATTGTGAGTTTCGATTTTGATTTGTTTGCTCTCAATATTGTTTTGATTGTGTAGATCATTAGTTTGATGAAATTTACTGGATAAAAGTCTTGATTCAGATCTTTGTGTATGTCGTGAAATAATAAAAGCTTCGATCTTTTGTCTTGTTCGTATACTCTTTGTCCTCTGATTTTAACACAAATTTTGTATTCGACTCAATCTCCTCGTGGGATCGACCTCGGACTCTGAACGCACTACCTACGATCGACCCGGTTTACTGCCGGTTAGAAAGTGAGTTTTGCCGAAGGTTTCGAGTTTTATAAATTGTATTTGATCGAGCCGGATTGCGAAATCTCTACTTATCATTGGCTATATTAATGAGGGGAATAATTCTTGATTCCCCCTTATTTATATTCTCCTTGATTTTAGTGATCGGGTTTTTCTTCAAATGTTTATCAGAAAATCCGTCCGTGATTGATCCTCTATTGATTGTGCATTTAATGCATGATCTTCTGAATCTTCATCATATTTCAAAATCTGATTTGGTAAGGTTTACTTAGCTGTTCTCTGAACGGTCAAGTGATCCACCTGACTTTTCCGTTTAGATCTTCCTTCACTGTTTTGTCTTCACTCGGCCGAAAGTCAGTTTAGTCTGCCTATTCACTGTTTCCTTCATTATTTCAGTTCAAGGAGAATCTTTGTACTTCACTGATCCTTGATTGGGGTGAGATCAGTGTACACCATATTTAAACATTAAGTTTCATCACTTAAAGCATAACTTAGACTTATCCAAGGTCATCACCGACTTCCTTGGTTATAAGTCGACCATAATCTTCTTCACCGCTTCACTGGTGCTTGGTGGCTTCACTCTGCCGAATGTCTGCTTTTACTTTGTTGTCCTACCAACTAGTACACAAGATTTGTCCGACTTAACTTATACAACATGTCAGACTCTAAGTAAAGACTTATACATAGAATTCTAACTTATTTCAGCCTTGCCATAACAGCTAGTATGACCATCATCAAAACATAATAAAATGTTCCTAACAATTTCCCCCTTTTTGATGATGCCAAAACCCTCATAAGCCTGAACATAAGTAAGCCAAATTTTTTCATAATAATTAACAGAGTAAAACTCAACAATTTTATTCATCCATTTAAGGCAATAAGATATTGCATCTTTTTTTGTTAAAAAACAAAGGCAAATAGAAATAATTCAATTTGAGCATAAGGTCTACTTCTTCATCTCTTCAAACCTGATGTCTTTGCCTTTGATGCCTTTGCCCTTATCTATTGGGCTTGTCTTCTTTCCACTAGAGATTTCAGGCTTTGAGCTTCCTTCCCCCTTTTTGGCAGCACCAAACTGTGCTTCAAGATTTGCAGTTGCTGCTTCAGACTTAGGGAGAGGACCATACCTTTTCTCCAGTATCTTGTTGGTTGCCTCACCAATGTTGAGAAGGGTGTTAAGTTGTTGCCCAGAGTACTCCATGATCTCATCCAGATGTTGAATTTGATGAGTGTGAGCGTTTTGAGTGTCCACCAAAGGTTTGAGATTGTCATCAATCTTTTCAGCATGAAACTCAAGGTTGGTTTGGACATGGTAGGGAATAAGATGCTGTAAGTTGCAAAGCAAGTTTCCCTGTTTTTCCATCACCTCATCTTGTATCTTGATGTGACTGATGAGGGCTTCAATCTTATGGTTTAAGGAGGTTGCGTCACTCCTTAAGGCAGCTTTCAGATTTTGCCTGCTGTGATACTGTTTCTCCATGTCTACAATCAGGGGTTGAATGTCCAGATTGAAGACTCTTTCTGGATCAACTTCCTTTGGTGCCACTTCAACATCCTCATCATCTTTATCTTTCTCTTCCTCCATTTTCACCTCTTCTTCTTCCTCTTTCTCTTCTTCCTTTTCACTTTCTGCGTCTTCTTCTCTTTCTTCCTTTCCCTCTTTTTCTTCCATATTTGACTCAGGGTCAGTAAGGGGTTGCTGGGGGGTATTGACTTCTTCATCTGTTGGAGATAGGACTTTCTCTGTTGCTGTTCCCCCTTGGTCAATAATGGGGGAGTTGACAAGTTCAGCTGAGTGAGTTTTATCAGCTGGCTCACTTGGCTGTTCGTCAACTTTGCTGATGCTCTTGAAAAGCACCTCTTGAAGTGTTAGCTCATCATCAGAGATCTCCATGTTTTCTAGATTAGTTTCAAGATGGCCGCCTTCTGAGTGTTCATCCTCAGTCTCAGCTTCTTCCTCATCCATCTCTTCTTCTTCAGATGAAGTGAGAGCATATCCTTTCTCACCTTCTTCCAGATAGGTGATGTCCTCTTGTTGTTTTTCTTCCTCTGTTGCTGTATCATCACTGATTGTCACAGGTTCGTTCAAGTTGCTAGTACCAGTCACAGAGGTGTTCTCTTGTGCCTTATAGGATCTGGTTCTTCGTCCCACTCCTGATCTGCTGCTTTCAGGTTGTTTCCTTTTTCTCCCGGAAGTTGGTTTGGGTTTCATAGATGCCTTGATGTAGGTAAACATTACCTTAGACCTGTGTGGAGCCTGCAGATTTGTGGGTTTCACTTTCAATGCGTCGAACAGGTGTTGAAGAGGGAACCCATGTGATTTCCTCTCCTAGAAATCACCTTTCTTCTACAAACCCTTGCTTGGTGCCGTAATTGATAGATCAATTTCCTTTTGAATCTGATCTTTCAACCTATTGAATACAAAGGTCGCCCAGTCAAATTTAGTACCTTCGTAGATGATGGCCATCAGCTTGACCCGTAACTCAGTTAAGTTTTCCATTGACCCTTTTCTGCCTTCGATGTTCTTGGTGATGACGGTCAAAATTCAAAGCAAGCGGAAGTTTTAGTGCCGATCTAGGAGGTTGTATGTTTTGCTGTTTTTCTTGGGATTCTGGGCTATCTCAGCCTAGAAGTTTTTGATGTCAATCTTCACAAACTTTACATTAGCCGGACCTATCATGGGTAGATGTAGGAATCTATTGAGAAGACCAAGCATAATGACTACCCTTTTCCCAAAGATTGAACTTTTTATGCAGTCTATGTCAGTTTTCTTGCTGGGCACAAACTTGGCATTTTTCTAGAATGCAATCAGATTTTCATAGCAAATTCCATTGATTGGGGGGTTTAGGAAGGTCATTAACCCCAAATTTGAACAACAATCAACTAAGCGTTGAGCTTGTGCATCATTGTCACAGAAAGAGAGGTAGGGTTCAGGTATGAGAAACGACCCCGTGATGATTGATTTTTCATAGAATTTTTCAGTGGGAGAGATTGTAGAAGATGAAGCCATTTCTTTGAGATTTGAGAAAAATATTTGATTAGCAATAAGAAAGAGGGTTTGTAACTTGCAATAGAGTGTAAAGATTTCTGGAAAATCTTTAAGTATGGTTTATATAGGATAATTTGGGTAGTGTGAACTGTTAGGTGTAGTGCCCGAAAGACAATTATGTAATTGTTTTAGGACAGAATAAATAATTCATCTTATTATATGCATGTATGCTTATAATTAAGACACTACTAAAAACCCTGAGTACCTCGTTTTTGTAATCGCATAACTCAGTGTATGTCTATACACAAGAGGATTGAGTTAGTGAGATGTACTTAAAATTAACTTAGTCCGTAGCATTGATTAATCTGAGTATGGGTCTCATGATTAATATGCTAATAATGCGCCCAGAACACTTTTGGTGTGACAGTTTTATCCGGACTGTCGGTAATATGGTACTTAGTGGGGCATTTATATATGATGATAATCATATAGGGTTGGACCGATTTGCTTTGAGTTCTCGATATAATTCCGTAATCGAGAAGTCTTATCGAATCACAAGATGATCATATATGGATTAATCTCAATCCTGAGGTGATCACTTACAACTGCTTAGACTAGGGTAGGGTTTGATGTGTTAGTAAGGATCACTTCGTAGTATGTGGTCCAACACTTCTCGTTGGCTCTATTTTGGAATGAGTGAGTAGTCTGTGCTATCACAGATATGGAATCCATTCCTTCCCTCGGGAAGTAGACAGATAGTTCCCTTGAGTAGTCTGTGCTATCACAGATATGGAATCCATTCCTTCCCTCGGGAAGTAGACAGATAGTTCCCTTATTTGTTAATCCTAGTAACTGATCGATCCCGGGAGTTCATGTTAGACTAATTAGCTACTAGTCCGGTATGTGAACTAATTGATCACTAGGGGGTTAATGGTAAATAAGGATAATATGTTTCGAGAAGGGTTTACGGAAATATCTCGACTCGAAATGAATAGTCTATGGAGGATTTATCCGTATGTAATGATTATATCAGTGGACGCTTATCAACTCATGGTTGAGTGTAAGTTATCTATATTCGGCAGAGTTCAGTTTCGGGTTTATGGTGGTGTAATCCTGAATTAATAGATTGAATATAATTGTTCGTCTGACGAATAATTTTATTTAATTTATTGTAAGCTACACGAATATGGGTCCCATCCCGACGTGGCTCTAATATAGCATATAGGTTTTCTCGTCGTTTCACCTCAATTATAATTAAATAGTTGGATTGGACTATTTAATTGATATGTGGATTAATTGTTTAGTTGGACTAGATAATTAAATACACGGAAAAGAGTTTTTTTTCCGTGGACTCGGCCCAATGTGTCAAAAATGCGTGTAGGCCTATTTTTTTTAGGGTGGGGCGCATTTTATGTTGATTAATTATTAAGGAATTAGTTTTATTGGATAATTATTTAACATGTGATTTATCTTTTATTTGTTAATTGATAATTCATGGAATATTAGATAATATATTTATTTATCCTAATTTGTTTGGGATATATATTATATTTATCTTTTATTGGAATAAGGATTATTATAATTGATTATCCGTTAATTAATTAAATCTTTGGAGGACAATGATTACTCTCCTATATAAAGAGAGTTCTCCCAAGCCTTATGACACATCACAAATTTCAACTTTTGGGAGTATTGGAGTTTAGAATTTTCGGCTCCTATACTTGGGTTTGAGTTTAAGAAAAACATCGGGTTTTTCTAAGGTAGCATATCGAGGAGGTCAAGCGGCTTGAAACACCATCCACTCGGTGTTGCTTGGAGATACACGTCGGAGGACGGTGGCTTCTCAATTCTTGGATCTTGGATCTCAGACTGTTCTAGACGTTTATTCACAATAAACCGGTAAGCAATCTAAACCCCCTCGTAGGTTTAGATCTATTTATTTATGTATTTTGGTTGTTAGATCTAGATCTTGTAGTTTTCGCAGCATAATCGGGTGGATCTATGATCTATCCGACGATATTACATCCTACAAGTGGTATCAGAGCCTTTGATCTATCAATCAAAGTATGTAAATTTTAGATCTAAGGAGTGGAATAAGCATGTTAGATTGTTTATATTTTCGTTTTATGATGATTCGAAAATATCATGTTGATGTCTTGTGATTGTTGTGGTTGAAAAGATGTATTGGGGTTGGTACTGTTTACCTATAGAGATATTTTGTAGCTCTTTTGATTAGTATCGATTGAGCATAAGATGTGTAATTTATTTTATGTCATGCGAAAAATTGTAAAATGTAGTACCTTTTGTATTTATTTTTGGTTCCGGATTCGAGACAACGAAGATCATGGTGTTGAAGATCATCAAGAAGATAATAACGGGAGGAGGCTGATTGTTTTATTTTATTTTTTTCTCGATCGGCAATTTTGGTCTCGGCAACATCAACAATTTTTTTGACACCTGATGCGGCAACAAATTTTTTTAACTTTGACCTAAAGGTCAAAGCAAAATTAAAAAAAAAAAACTTTTGCCGTATACACACACAAAAAAAAAATCCTATTTTTTTTGGATAAGTTTTACCGAGAAGCTTTATAAAAATAAAAATAAAAAGTTTTTTTTAATAAAACAATTTAATATAAATATATTTTAAATATATTGGTATATTACGGCCTTCTCTCCTCGTCGTTCGTGGTTCGTGTCAAGATCGAATATTCGAGATCCGGAAGTTTCAAGATCAAGATTCGAAGATCAAGACTTGAAGACATAGATTTAATTTTACTTTTCCTTAGAAAATAGGTTAGTCGGGGGTACCAACGTCCTATCTCGGTGTTTAATTTTTCCGTTTATTTTTTCGTATATGATCGAAATTATGTGATAGAAACGAAAAATTGTCATGACATGCATCATATCATGATTCCACTCCAATGCATACATGTAGCTAGTTTATTCGAATAAATTAGGCATGTATAACTCATATAATTAGTTAAAAGCTTTTTTAATTAATATGTGGTAGTTAATTAATTAAGTAACTAATTATTAAAAACCGAGGAACCGGGTTTTGTCAATCGTTACGATTTTAGTGATGGATTCTCGGTGAATCCCACTTAGAAAAATTGTTGAGTTTTCGGTGAACCTACCTTAAACAGAAACGAGATTACGCTTTGGTTGACAACATAGAAATCGGAAAATCGTAGTACATGGGTTCGGAAATGGTCTAACCATGGTTGGGCGAGTTCAACCGAGTTTCGGCTCAATCGACTCCCCTCCACATGTGATGTACGATACAGTATTTCGACAAGACTTAGCATAGCCGATAAGCCTTCGGGCTAAACAGGGCTTCTCTTGCCGGATTGGCCTGAACTGTCACATATGTTCCAACGAATAAGACGGCGTAGGCTTGCCTACATAACCGACCCTGTTCGGAGTACTTTGATTTCTTGTTTCGTATTGTCAAGACCGAAACCGTAATTAGTAAACCCACCACCTTTTTTTCAAATTATTGAGTGGGAGCGGGGAAGGCGACAGCCAACCCCACGGCCTCTACTATAGATGCAAGCATGTGAGAGAATGGTGACGCCTCGTGCCGCTTTGATTCCGGCCCCCTAAGGATGGTGTTCACCCCTATCTAAATTCAAGGCTTGGTCTCCGAAAGGATAGGATTTCGGGTACTCGTTGGGTCACTGTCCGACCCTAAAGGCGGCATACTCGGGGCGTACTTTGAGATCTGATATAGTAGGTCACACTCTTTATGGATATTTTTGAAATATCTAGGCTAGAAAATGAAGGTAATCAATGATTAAGGCCCGGGATGTCTGATTCCCGTGAGATGTTCGATTCTCGAAGCTTAATCATTGAGAGAGATTGTCTCGGTTTAACCGTCATCGTGCTGATACCGACCCTAAAGGCGGCGGTACGATGCGAGGTTAAATCCTTGGAATGGTAGGATAAACTCTTTTATAGTTTATTATTCCTAAAATAAAAATCTAGTTGTGAAAATTTACTTTTGAATTTAATTTTCCGTCATTTTATTTACAACTAAATCTCTAGGCTACTAAACTGTTAGCAAAAAGACTTCATTAAAATGTGGAGAGTAACAAGTACGTTGTAATTATCAATAAATGCAGTTAATTTTTCGGAAGAGATTTTTCCCTTGAGCCTTTAAAAACTTAAGTGACATAGTATAGGTGTGTCACGGATGTCACTCGTGTAGAACGAGATACGACCATACTTAGTTTACAAAAGATGATATAGGACTATCAGACAAATTCTTTTAGTGAATTTTAAAAGTGTAATTACACAACAAATTTCTAAATTGAAAAATTGGAAAATCATATACATAAGGCGTTGCTAGTTAGACGGTATTTGGAACCGATAAACTAGTGGAAGCCTTAGTCTTATGATTTGTTGCTTTTCTGAATCATTAGAAATGTGTAATAGATGCACATGAGTTTCTCCATTTATTGGAAAAACAAGAATAAAGCGTTGATAGTTAGACAGTATTTGGAACTGATGAACTAGTGGGAGCTTAATTCTGACCAATTTTTTTTCTAATCTTGGAAAAATCATAAATACAAAGTGTTGCTAGTTAGACGGTATTTGGAACCGATAAACTAGTGGGAGCTTTATTATGATCTCTAAAACCATTCGAACAAAGTGTGCCTAGTTAGACGGTATTTGGAACCGATAAACTAGTGTGAGCTTTGGTTTTATGATTTGACGATTAGAAAAATCGATAGTCCAAGAAAGTAACACTGAACATCCCACAGTTCAAGAGTAGTGTCTACTCAAACGAATTGCTAGTTCAAGACTATTTCCATCTAAGGAAAGTCGAGAATGGGAAAGAAGGTTTATACGTTTTAGTCATCTAAACTATGTAGTTTTAAGGCTAAACCGGAAAATTAATTGGAAATTAGAGGATAAGGAAAGTGATTTCGGATCACTGACCAATGCATCCTTAGCAATTTTCTCGAAAGCTAATGTTCTTTGGAAGAACCAGTTAGCTTTGCATTAAACGATAAACAAAATAGACAACGGGCAGTTATTTCAGATAGACTAGTGGGAGTGATATAAGAAAATGAATCTCGGATTCAATTCTTGAGTATCACGGAAAATTCATTTTCTGGTTTCGGATTCGTTGGAACGTACGTATCCATTTTCAATAGGATAATTTGTCTTATTGACGAAAAATATAACATTCGTAGCATGAACCCAAGACTCGGACTATTATTTGATAAAGTCAGAACCACTAAGAAATGCTGAATAAGTATTAGTAACACATCTTAAAATATATAAACGCAAATGGTTTCCGTATTTCGATAAACGCTTCTTTCTATTCTATTAATTAGTGCATATTCCCTAAAGACAAGATCTGAAGACTGGCTTAGAGTGATTCCTATTTCCCAGTCAAAGGAATCCTGTCTCAAAGGAACAATGCCTAAGTTTCCTTTCAATCGGGAAATGGTAATAGATTTAAAGAAGTTACATAGCTTGTTCATATCGACCTTCGGGGTCATATAATACAAGCTAGTGGGAGCTACTAATTGGTGAAATATTGTCTGATAACTATTCGAAACTCCAATAAGTTTATCCAAAATATTTGGAGGAAATCTCTGATATCACCAGAGATAGAGTATTCCATACTCAAAATAGGTTATTGCGTACTCTTCGGGACTGATGCTCAGCCTGCCTCCC
The DNA here is from genome assembly GCA_026214975.1 of Gentiana macrophylla. NCBI lineage: Eukaryota > Viridiplantae > Streptophyta > Magnoliopsida > Gentianales > Gentianaceae > Gentiana > Gentiana macrophylla. Next base: position 66,792,888 of record CM047817.1, read on the forward strand.
AGTGGAATGTTTTCACTAAGGGATACACCATAAATTTGCCTTACATAGTTATTGATGTGCTACGATACGCTGCTGAACTCATTAAGATATTGGTTGCAAAATAACGGTTTACGTTGTAAAACCGAGAAGTCTACCTAAAAGATGCCTACGCATTTGTGGATAAGGAGTGAATTCGGTTCACCCCACTTCCGTAAATAGAGGCATTTAGCACCGAGTGCTTGTAGGTAGGACTGGAAATTTTGCGTACACATTCAGATCGTGAAATATCTTGATGCATTGAGTAAAGGTTGATTATAAAACTCGTAAAATCGAGAATGACGGTTTATCTTTTCAAAATCGGTCTGATAGAGTCTATAAATCACAGCTTTGGATCTTGAAGTATTTGTACTCAAGATGTTACTAACTGATTTGTTCAGTCCACATCCAACACCGGGAGTTGGTGGTAACACTAATAAAAACTACTAAACTAGATCAATCCACCCCGAACGCAGTGGGAGTATGGTTTGTCCATTACCCCTTGCAGGACCTTACGGTCTGTTGGGAAAATTGATGACCTACAGTCCTTCGTGGGCTGTATAGGATCCTGATCATAGAGGTTGGTTTAAAAGCCATAACCCTGTGAATGGGGTTTAGTACTCCAGTTGAAACTCTTGTAGAACCACCTGAGTATCTCAGGCCCAGTGGGAGTATTTGGAACTACACGAGAAGTGTCGAATGAATAGGAAAGATCAACTTTCAACGCAAAGCTGAGCAATTTAGGGGTGATTCCCTAAAAGGTAGAGAGTTAACCAGACCGTGATCTCTCTTACCACTCGGTCTTGCTTGATTTACGTCGAAGCGGGAAATAGGAGTGATGCCCTAAGACTTCCTTGCCGAACAACGGAATCTGAATTCATTCAGATGTATGGTTTTAGCTAAGAACAAATGACGGATTCGTTACAAAGCGAGTAAAATAGGGGTGATTCCTCGGACCTTTTGCGAGACTAACGGTATCTCAATTTATTCAAAAAGAACCTTTGGCAGGATGCCTGCCATAGCTTATATCCTTTGGGGATTAAAGCAAACCTCTAGGTCATTTCAAATTCATATATTTTAATATGTGGACTTGACCAGAATGTTGATAAGTCTTTCGTAGACGGGGCCTCAATATTAGTAAAGTAGTATGTAGATTAGTGTTTGTGAATGGTAACACTGAAACAGTTGGAACAACATGGGTGTGTTATCTGAAGTCAGAGTCTGACATGCCATCGGGATTCATTCTAAAGGATTTGATTCGCTCAAATTCTCGAGAATCGATCATTGGCAATCCCATCCATTCACCTGGTTAAGATATCCTTGCATTTATGTAACATTCAATGATGTTCTACCCTACCTCTCATGAATGGTTATATAAACCTGTAGATGAATACTAAATGGGATGTTTAGTGAATCCTCAAGTCTCTTCGGGAGAATGAGGAATGATATGCTAGTATATTCAGGTGCAAACTAGAATATAAGTAATGACACTGATTCTGACTTTAGGTCAGATTAAGGATGATCGTTAAGTCGATTTCGTCCTCAGTGTTGAATCAAAGGCATATTGAAATCGTACCACCAGATTAGATGGAAAGGCGACGTTTCGATCCCAAAGATTGACTCAAGATGCCAACCTACCTGATCAGTGTACCAAGTCACATGGTATTCGGATTCTAAGTACGCGCCGGGTCACTGACCTACCCTACGGCGGCACACTCCGGTCGTGCTTGGAAGGATGAATTACTAAGATGCGCTTGGAGGGTATGAATCTTGGGGATATGTCTCACTTGGTTTGAGCAAGTGGGAGAATGTGGTAGATATAGATATAAAGGGTGTGCTCTAAAACAATTAATCCACTTGCCTTTCGTGCAAGTGGGAGATTGTTAGGTGTAGTGCCCGAAAGACAATTATGTAATTGTTTTAGGACAGAATTAATAATTCATCTTATTATATGCATGTATGCTTATAATTAATACACTACTAAAAACTCTAAGTGCCTCGTTTATGTAATCGCATAACTCAGTGTATGGCTATACACAAGAGGATTGAGTTAGTGAGATGTACTTAAAATTAACTTAGTCCGTAGCATTGATTAATCTGAGTACGGGTCTCATGATTAATATGCTAATAATACGCCTGAACACTTTAGGTGTGATGATTTTATCCGGACTATCGGTAATAGGTACCTAGTGGGGCATTTATATATGATGATAATCATATAGAAATTTGGACCGATTTGATTTGAGTTCTCGATATAATTCCGTAATCGAGAAGTCTTATCGAATCACAAGATGATCATATATGGATTAATCTCAATCTGAGGTGATCATGCACAAACCGCTTAGACTAGGGTAGGGTTTGATGTGTTAGTAAGGATCACTTCAGTAGTATGTGGTCCAACACTTCTCGTTGGCTCTATCCTGGAATGAGTGAGTAGTCTATGCTATCACAGATATGGAATCCATTCCTTCCATCGGGAAGTAGACAGACAGTTCCCTTATTTGTTAATCCTAGTAACTGATCGATCCCGGGAGTTCATGTTAGACTAATTAGCTACTAGTCCGGTATGTGAACTAATTGATCACTAGGGGGTTAATGGTAAATAAGGATAATATGTTTCGAGAAGGGTTTACGGAAATATCCCGACTCAAAATGAACAGTCTATGGAGGATTTATCCGTATGTAATGATTATATCAGTGGACGCTTATCAACTCATGGTTGAGTGTAAGTTATGTATATTCGGCAGAGTTCATTTTCGGGTTAATGATGGTGTAATCCCGGAATTAATAGATTGAATATAATTGTTCGGTCTGACGAATAATTTTATTTAATTTATTGTAGCTACTGAATATGGGTCCATGGTCCCCGACGTGGCTCCTAATATAGCATATAGGTTTTCTCGTCGTTTCACCTCAATTATAATTAAATAGTTGGATTGGACTATTTAATTGATATGTGGATTAATTGTTTAGTTGGACTAGATTATTAAATACATGGAAAAGAGTTTTTTTTCGTGGACTCGGCCCAATGTGTCAAAAATGCGTGTAGGCCTATTTTTTTTAGGGTGGGGCGTATTTTATGTTGATTAATTATTAAGGAATTAGTTTTCTTGGATAATTATTTAACATGTGATTTATCTTTTATTTGTTAATTGATAATTTATGGAATATTAGATAATATATTTATTTATCCTAATTTGTTTGGGATATATATTATATTTATCTTTTATCGGAATAAGGATTATTATAATTGATTATCCGTTAATTAATTAAATCCTTGGAGGACAATGATTACTCTCCTATATAAAGAGAGTTCTCCCAAGCCTTATGACACATCACAAATTTCGACTTTTGGGAGTATTGGAGCTTAGAATTTTCGGCTCCTATACTTGGGTTTGAGTTTAAGAAAAACTTCAGGTTTTTCTAAGATAGCATATCGAGGAGGTCAAGCGGCTTGAAACACCATCCACTTGGTGTTGCTTGGAGATACACGTCGGAAGACGGTGGCTTCTCAATTCTTGGATCTTGGATCTCAGATTGTTCTAGACGTTTATTCACAATAAACCGGTAAGCAATCTAAACCCCTCGTAGGTTTAGATCTATTTATTTATGTATTTTGGTTGTTAGATCTAGATCTTGTAGTTTCCGCTGCGTAATCGGGTGGATCTATGATCCATCCGACGATATTACATCCTACATGAACGTGGTTTGAATGTGGAAGGATTTATGACATAATGGCGTGATTTTATGTATATAAATCACGATATTCGAGTGTAGTGGGGGGGGGGGGAGTGAATTGAGGTAAGTAATGATAAATCCCAGGAATCGATGCGTTTGTAATTCGAAAGATAATATGGTTACGTCTATGATTGTAAGTTGATCTCCACGTGTGTAATCATCCACAGAATAATTCTCCATAATTTCCTTTTTCTCCACGTGTATAAAAGTTGATTTTGTTCACACTATAATTTGCCCATTACTCCATTCTTCACTTCGGTGGAGTGCATTGGCTGGTCACTTAGCCGATTTAGTGAATTTTTCACTGAGCTGCTTTATTCTACCGTTCCTAACAATCAGTGAAGTTAACTTCACCGAGTACCAGTGCCTTACCTGCTACATCTCTTGTAATGGAAAAGGTTTAAACAGCTGATGAAGTCACTTGGCTGATTACTCCAGTTAGCCGCTCTTTGGTACTTAGTCAATTTCAATCATTCCCAACTCAGTTCTTAACATGCTAAATCTTTCATGACTGAGTGGTTTAGTGAAGATGTCAGCCAATTGATCTTTAGTGGATATGTATTTTAGGATGGCATCTCCTTTTTCAACATGATCTCTGATAAAATGATGTCTCACATCAATGTGCTTTGTTTTTGAATGCAATACTGGATTTTCAGTGATAGATATGGCACTTGTGTTGTCACACATGATTGGGATAGTCTTTTCCTCCACTCCATAATCCCTTAGCTATTGTCTAATCCAAGTACTTGTGCACAACAACTGCCTGCTGATATATATTATGCTTCAGCTGTTGATGTAGATATGGAGTTTTTCTTTTTACTAAACCAAGAGACTAGCCTGGTGCCTAGCATCTGGCATGTTCCAGAGGTGATTTTTCTATCTATCTTGCATCCAGCATAGTCAGAGTCTGAATATGATATCAAATTGAATCCTCTATCTTTTGGATACCAAATTCCAACATTAATAGTGTTTTTCAGATATTTGATTATTCTTTTGGCTGCTAGGAGATGTGATTCTTTTGGTTGAGCTTGAAACCTTGCACATACTCCTACTGCAAATGCTATATCAGGTCTGCTTGCAGTTAGATAAAGTAGGGATCCAATGATTCCTCTATACATTTTCTGATCAACATCCTTTCCAGCTTCATCTTTTCCAAGAATGACTCTTGCACACATTGGTGTATCTGCTGTCCCACTTGTATCCATACCATACTTGTGTATTAGGTCTTTTGTATACTTGGCTTGACTGATGAAGATCCCATCCTTCATTTGCTTTACTTGAAGGCCAAGAAAATAATTTAATTCTCCCATCATGCTCATCTGAAATTTGCTCTTCATCAGGTTTGCAAATTTCTCACACGACTTTTCATCCTCTGATCCAAAGATTATGTCATTGACATAGATTTGTACTAGCAATGTGCTTGTTCCTTCCTCTAATTTGAATAGAGTCTTATCTATAGTTCCCTTGTTGAATCCATTCTTGATCAAAATTTGTGATAGTGTTTCATACCAAGCTCTGGGTGTGTGTTTGAGTCTATAAAGAGCTTTCTTGAGTTTGTATACTTTGTATTCTTTTCCTTTGAGTTGGAAACCAGGAGGTTGTTCCACATATACTTCTTCTTCCAAAAGTCCATTCAGAAATGCACTCTTGACATCCATTTGATAGACTTTGAAGTCTTTGTGTGCAGCAAAAGCTAGAAAGAGTCTGATTGCCTCCAGTCTTGCCACTGGTGAAAATGTTTCATCATAATCTATTCCTTCTTCTTGAGAATAGCCTTTTGCAACTAGCCTTGCTTTGTTTCTGAAAACTGTTCATTGCTCATCCATCTTGTTTCTGAATACCCATTTTGTTCCGATGATGTTGGCTATGTCTGGTCTGTCAACAAGTTCCCAGACTTCATTTCTTTCAAATTCATTTAGTTCTTCTTGCATGGATGTGACCCGATCTGCATCTTGAATTGCATCATCTATTGTCTTGGGTTCCACTTGAGATAGAAAACATGTTAGCATATGCTCCAGTTGTCTTATGGTTCTAACTCCTGTGTGAATGTCTTCAATGACTTGTTCTTCAGGATGATCTCTTAGCCAATTTAGGTCAGGTTAAAGTTGTTCTTCACTTGGTGCTTCTGCAATTTCAGGTTCTGCATGAGCTTCAAGTTCTGATTCTCCTTCTGTTGTAATGACTTGTGGCTCATCTTGATTTCCAAAATGGTGATTCAGGATGGAAGCTGGTATGGTTGTATTTGTATAAGCTTCCCTTTGTGTTGCTTCTTCTTCTTGATTTTGAAGACTTTCACCATTTATATTTGGTTCATCAAACACTACTTGTATTGATTATTCAATCACCAATGTTCTTTTGTTGAGTAATCTGAAAGCTTTGCTGGTGTCTGAGTATCCCATAAAGATTGATTCATCAGCCTTTTCATCAAAGGTATGCAGCTGATTTCTGTTCAAAACAAAACATTTTGATCCAAACATATGCAAATATGAGACATTAGGTTTTCTACCATTCCATATTTCATATGGAGTCTTTCCATGATATTTGTTGATGATTGATCTGTTTTGTGTATGGCATGTCTTTGTGTTTTCTTTGCTTGACCTAAAATCTCTTTGGTAAGCATGCTTCTGCAATCATTGTTCATTTGCTTCTTTGAGAGTTATGTTTCTTCTTTCTGCTACACCATTTTGTTGTGGAGTTCCTGCTGCAGATAATTGATGTAATACTCCATTTTCTTCATAATAAGTTCTGATAACTTCATTTAGGAATTCTGTTCCTCTATCCGATCTGATCTTGATGATCTTCAGTTCTTTCTCATTTTGAATTCTTCTTAGCAAATCTGGCAGCCTCTTCAGTGTTTCTCTCTTTTTGTTCATGAATATGGTCCAAGTGTATTTGGAGAAATCATCAACCACTACTAGAGTGTATTTCTTACCACTTACACTTACTGGTGTGACTGGTCCAAACAGGTCCATATGTAACAGATGAAGAATTCTTGTTGTTGATTGATAGGGCTTTGACTTGAAGGAGCTTTTGATTTGTTTCCCTTTCTGACATGCATCACATAGACTTTCTTTCTTGAATGTGATCTCTGGTAGGCCTTCAACGAACTTGTTCTTTGATAATGTGTTGATGGTCTTGAAATTCAAGTGATTTAATCTTCTATGCCAAATCCAGCTGGTTGATTGTTTATTTTTGACAAACAGACATGTTTCTGCTTTGGCTGTTTTCCAATCCACCACCTACATGTTATCTTTTCTTCTTCCTGCAAGAACTACTGTGTTGGTTTGGCTGTGAATCACTTTGCATCCTTCCTTGTTGAAGTGCACATTGTAGCCTTTGTCACAAAATCGACTAATGCTCATCAGATTGAAATTAAGTCCTTTAACATATGCCACATTTTGAATTCTCAAATTGTTCTTGAGCATTGTGCCTTCCCCCTTAATCTTGCCAGAGTTTTCTTTGCCTCCAAAAGTGACTTTGGGTCCATCAAAAGCTTTGAAGTCAGTGAGCCATCTCTTGTTTCCTGTCATGTGTCTGGAACATCCACTGTCTATGTACCAGACATCCTACAAAACAAATTAATTATGTTTAGGTACCCAACACTGTTTGGGTCCATACCTGTTAGCAGTCATGCCTCCTACTCCAAGTGTATATCCAAATGATCTTCTTTTTGGATAATTAAAGTCATCAACTTCATATGTATAAGGCATGGCAGAATAGCTTCTAATATTTCTACTGGAAGTATCCTGATACCTTTCTCTATTTTTTGGTGCATTTGCATCCATCTTCACTTTCCAAGATGCATTAGGAAACCTATGTTGCTTCATGTGTCTAGGAACATACCTAGATTGATTTTTCTCAAACACATGACGCTATCATGGAATGGTTTCTTCTTGTATTTTAGAGGTGCAACATTCCAATCATCCTCTGAAGGATAAAGTCTTCCTTTACCTTTCAGAAAGTCCTTGCTTTTGGTTGATTGGATTGATGATTTAGTCTGCTGTTTCACTGCACTAGGTTTTGACTTCACCGGTACAGGATGAGTGGTTGAAACTATGGTCTTTCCCTTTCTGAATTTTGGTCCAATGATGGTCCTAGATTCAGAATTGTGTTAATCTCATCCTGTCTATTGTAGCCAAGACCAGATCTGGATCCAAACCTTTTTGAGGGTTTGTAAGCTGGTGCATTTTGTGGTTCAGTGCTATTTTTTGCTGGTAGGTGGATTTCCTCACCTGATCTGTTAGCAGTGGATGAGTTCTCATCTGCTGCTTTTGGATTAGGTGAGTATATCTCCTTTGTAGCTAGTTCAACTTTCAATTTTTCCAGTTGCTCTTTCAATCTTTTATTTTCTTCTCTTAGATCCTTACATTCCTTTTCCAGAATTTCATGATTCATCTCAATTTCATCAAATTTAGTCCTGAGATTTTGGACTAGGGCTGCTGGATCTAATGGGAGAATAGAAGATTGTGCAGTGTTAGATGTGGATGCATTTGATGAAGAGTAAGAGCTAGATGTTACCTTAGTTTCATCAGATTCTTTGGCCATTAGACATAGACTTGCTTTCTCAATGTCTGAGCTGTCACCTTCATCTTCATCTAATTCTTTGGTCATGAGGCACATACATGCTTTTTCATTGTCTGAGCTGTCTTCTTGATCACTATTATCTGAGTGATTATCAGATGATTCTTCATTCTTTTCACTGCTGGATTCAGCCTTGAGTGCTTTTTTACCTCTCTTCTTTTCAGATGCTTTGTACTTCTTCTTTTCCTCATCTTTATTATTTTCTTCAGGACAATCAGCCTTGAAGTGACCTTTCTTGTTGCAATTGAAGCACCTGTATTCATCATCTCTTTTCTTCATATCTTTGTTTGAGCTTGACCTCTTGTTTGATGACGAGTTTCCTTTGAATGGATTCTTTTTGCTAAACCTGTCAAAACGTTTAACTAATAAAGCTACATGTTCTTTAAGCTCTAGTGTCTCTTTGCTGATACAATCAGCAAAGTTACTTTGCTGTGGTGCTATCAGTGCACTGGCTCTTTGTGTCTCAGCCGGAGCACCATCTTCACCGTTCAATTCGAATTCATGAGCTTTTAGTTGAGACATCAGGGTTAGGGTGTCGGTGTTTGCAAGATTTGTTGTTCCTATGATTACTGATGTTATGATCTTTCATCTTTCAGGTAAGCCTCTCAAGATCTTCAAACACACTTCTTTCTGAGGATATGTGTGTCCAAGCTGTTGCAGTTCACTGATGATGCTTGAGAATCTGTTGTCCATTTGATCGATGGATTCACCAACCTTCATTTTGAAATTTTCAAATTTCTGTTTTGCAACAGATAATTTGTTTTCTTTAACTGCTTCAAATCCTTCATTTATCAGTGCCAGCTTGCCCCACATCTCCTTTGCTTTTTTGCAATCTTTGATTCTCATGAACATGTTGCTGTCTAGGGTCTTCAAAATCATATCTTTTGCAACAAAATCTAGATTTTCTCTTCTCCTGTCATCCTTGGTCCAATCCTACTTGGGTTTGTCCACCTATTTTCCTTGATCTGCTCCTGTGGCTACCACAGTCATGATCATGATTGGGCCATCATTAATTACATCCAGCATCTCCTCATGAGTTGCTACAAGATGGGACAACATTCTTATTTTATATTTATCAAAATTGTTAACATTAAAAACATGCACTTTTGACATAAAGTTTGAGGAATCCATAAGTACAAATAAGAGATATATATGTGAATATATAGAAAGCACAGATTTAAAAACTACTTTGAAAATATATGATATCCTTGTTACTGTAAATTAGATCAGGCGAACAGTTTCGACACTAGGAACACGCTCCGATACCAATTGTTGGTCCCAGAGAAAGGTAAAACTATAGTCGAGGGGGGTGAATGACTATAGTGCAGTTTCAAAAACTTTTCTTGCACTTAAAAGCTTTTAGGCAACGGATAAGTCCCTCCTTATTAGGTTATTTCAAAGTAGTTTAAGCAATCACAAATATATGATATAATATATGCAATTAAATAAGTGCAGTAAGGTAAATTGCTGAAAGTAAATTAACACAAGGCTTATAGTGGTTCAGGGTGGTGTAATCCCTTAATCCACTCTTCTCCTGTGATGATTGGAGGAATTCACTATTGTTTTCAAAGATACAATAGTACGATTGTCCTTGACTTCCCAAGCTTCACAATCTACAAAACTATCACTCCTTGACCGCAATGACTTGATGATTCAGTCTTTTCACCGCCTCAGGATCAAATCCTTCAAGAGAGTGTCACACACAACTCCTTCTCAGATGGCTCTGATTCAGTTGCTTGAATGATGTGAATTGGATTCACAAACTTGTTGATCAATCTCAATGCTTGATGTTTGAATTGTAATTCTCAGTTTTGAGTTGATCACTAGATGTTTCCTTTTTGCACAGATAGAAGGCTTTCTACTTTGACAGAGTTTTTGCCCAGATTTTTCATTTCACGCTTCGTGTTTTTTTTTTTCTGTCAATGCCCTCTATTTATAACCTTGATTATCCTTGATTTGAATTTCCGTTCGTTGGCTATATTAGTGAGGGGAATAATTCTTGATTCCCTCTTAATTATATTCTCCTTGATTTTAGTGATCGGGTTTTTCTTCAAACGTTTATCAGAAAATCCGTCCTTGATTGATCCTCTATTGATTGTGCATTTAATGCATGATCTTTTGATTATTCATCATATTTCAAAATCTGATTTTGTAAGGTTTACTTAGCCGTTCTCTGAACGGTCAAGTGATCCACCTGACTTTTCCGTTTAGATCTTCCTTCACTGTTTTGTCTTCACTCGGCCGAAAGTCAGTTTACTCTGCCGATTCACTGTTTCCTTCATTATTTCAGTTCAAGGAGAATCTTTGTACTTCACTGATCCTTGATTGGGATGAGATCAGTGTACACCATATTTATCCAAGGTCATCACAGACTTCCTTGGTTATAATTCAGACCATAATGTCTTCTTTGCTTTTTTCTTTGGTGCTTGGTGGCTTCACTCTGCCGAATGTCTGTTTTACTTTGCCGTCCTACCAACTAGTACAGTACTTGTCTGAATTAACTTATACAACATGTCAGACTCTAAGTAAAGACTTATACAGAGAATTCCAACTTATTTCAGGCTTGCTATAACAGCTAGTATGGCCATCATCAAAACATAATAAAATGTTCCTGACAGTTATTGAGGTAGTAATCAATAAACACACGGTGAAGCGTATCTGTGTTGACACTGGGAGCGCGTCAATATGCTATACTACAGTGTTGTCCAGTCAATGAAACTAAAGGATACGGAGCTGACACCTGTCTCGGCTCCACTATTTGGTTTTGCATGACCATCGGTCCATCCTATGGGTATGATCAGATTACCGACCACTTTTGGAAAAGAACCTAGGGACAACATCCTTATGGTAGATTATATGGTAGTCAGAGCTCCATCGGCTTACAATGTTATCATGGGACGACCTGCACTGATAGATCTCCGAGCAGTAATCTCCCCGGCTCACATAAGCATGAAATTCTCAACATTACAGGGGACAACGGAAGTTAAAGGTGACGTCGAAACAGCCAGGAGCTGTTACACGGCCACCATTAATAGAAAGATTATAGTACAACATGTCTCTGTGGAAGAATTAATTCCAGAAGAGGAAGAGAATTGGTCCTCGGAGGAGAAGATTGAAGCTGTGAGTTTGTGGAAGGAACATAAAGATTTAACTGTGAATACGGGGTCGTGGATTCCCGAGCAACAGAAAAAAGAACTCATCAGAGTGTTAAAAGAATTCAGAGATGTATTTGCATGGAAGATTGATGACATGCCAGGTCTGTCTCCCGACTTGGCTCTGCACAAGCTCAATGTTGATCCAACCCGGAAACCAGTTCGGCAGAAGAAAAGGCAGTTTTGCAAAAGAAAGAATGGAAGGAATTCAGAAGGAGATTGAGAAGCTGTTAAAGGCAGGGATTATACATGAAGTGGTGTATCCGAGCTGGCTCGCCAACCCGGTCTTAGCGAAAATCCAGATGGGAGCTGGCGAATGTGCGTGGATTTTACCGATTTGAATAAGGCCTGCCCCAAGGACTGCTACCCTCTTCCCATGATCGACTGGTTAGTAGACTCTCCGGTAGGGTTTGAGATATTTACATTCATAGACGCATACAAAGGGTACCATTAGATCGCTATGAACCCCACCGATGTAGAAAAAACTGCGTTTATAACAGAGTTGGGTACTTTCTGCTATGTTACAATGCCATTTGGGCTCAAGAATGCTGGGGCCACCTATCAAAGGGCAGTAAACAAAATCTTCGAGAAGCAGATCGGAAGATGCATGGAGGTCTATGTGGATGATCTCTTGATCAAGAGCAAGTCTCTCGATCAATACATGATGGATATCCGAGAAGTATTTGTTGTACTTAGGCAGACCCAAATGAAGCTTAACCCCAAGGAATGTACGTTTGGGGTCAGGTTGGGCAAATTCTTGGGGTATATGATCTCATAAGAAGGCAATAAGGCCAACCCAGACAAGGTCGAGGCACTAAGGATGATGCCGCCTCCCAGGAGAATTAAGGAGGTATAGAGATTGACAGGCCGTATGGCAGCACTAAACAGGTTTCTGTCCAAATCGGCACAGGGGGCCTTACCGTTTTTTAAAGTCCTGAGGAAGACAAGTCCTATCCAGTGGAACCAGGACAGTCAAAAGGCGTTTGAGGACCTCAAATCATACTTGGATGAATTACCTGTTGGAAAGGTGTCCAAAACCCAATCGGGTTGGACCGGATCCGACCGGGTCGGGTCATTTACAGTCTATTTAGTTCATGTAATAACTTTATTATGATCAATAAAAGCACTTATGTTATTATATATTGTTTAGGGGGAATGAGGGAGAAGGACATAAATATTTCATCAATTGAGTAGAAGGACAGTCTTTTGAAACTTTTGCATAAAGGACAAAACTATTTATTCACTGTCGAAATTCACTTGTGTTCGAAATTCACTATTTAAATTCACTGCCAAAATTCACTGTCGAAATTCACTAATTTTCAAAATTCATTGTCGAAATTCACCGATTTTCGGGATTCACTATCAAAATTCACTGTCGAAATTCACTGATTTTGGGATTCACTGAGGAGATTTACTGATTTTCGGGATTCACTGTTTGTCCTTCTCGCTATAAAAATTATGCAGTTGTCCTTCTCCCTATAAAAAAATATGTAGCTGTCCTGTTACTTAAAAATATTTCAGATTGTGTCCTTATCTCTAATTTTCCATATTGTTTATCTTCATATTATTTGTTGTATATATATAGTAACGTCCCTAGTATCAATCTGTGATAGAGAAACCATGATAGTGATTGTGGTTGATGAGATCTCTAATCATTATAACAAGGTTGGTACTTAAATGTCTCTAGTCTTACATATTATCAAAAGGGACATTGATAGTATAATCAGACTAGCATGTATTGGATGTCTTCTATCTTTTAGAAGATAGGGATAGATCTCGTCTATCGAAGTGTAGAGACACTTGGACATGCACGTGGATGTGTATTAGAGAATGCGCGACGTTAGGATCGACTCCACTTACATTAAGTGTCACACTATGTGGCGGTTGTGTAATTATCCTTTTGACCGGAGTCTTCATGGCATCACGGTGTGGATTGTCATGTTTTGACACTATTGAGATTTCTCCTAACCACGGGGTGATCATGCGGTAGTGATTGGGTATGATATTGAAGCATGCGGAGTATACATGATTGGTCGTCCGGGAATCGCGTATCCTATGATTGGGGTCGAATATCCGAAATGGCCTTCTTATAAGGAATGTCTAGCTCTCGAGAATCTTTGCAAAGTGGGAGTAAATGTTATATCCGAGAGAGCATGATATCCGGTTTATAAGATACGATCGTCAATGTATTGACCTCGAGATACGATCGTATGGATATTATTACAAATGATAGGATTGTAAGTTACACGGTAACTACTTCACATGAAAGGTAGTAGTCATTGCTTTTGACTCTTCCGATGATTGGGGGTCACGGTGTGTTGCTAGACGCTATCCCGTGATCGTTAGGTATGAAGGGCATATTAGTAAATTGCACTTTGTGTCTACGGCCAACATATTCGAAAGCCTATCGGGTCACACACATATGAACATCGAGTCGGATTAAAATGCGGTTATAGTTGATAATCAAATAAGGAAAGTTTATCTCTAGACAATAAAAGTTGTAGTGGTAAATTAATATAGTGGTATTTATTTATTATGAATAAATAAAATAAAAGATATTAATTATATATAAATTATATTAATTAAAGAATATTCCGAAAGCCAATTAATTGGCATATGGGGCGCCACAATTGAGTGTATAAGATACACTTGGATTGTGCACTTTAATTAATAAGATTGTCATAATATTAATATAAGATATTAATTGATTTTGAAAAATAGATTTATGGTAATAAGATAATTATAATCAATAAGATATTGGCAAGATAAATTATAATTGAAGAGATAAATCAATCTAGTTGATTTTCCTTATTTTATTGGGAAAATGTTTTCTTCTCCTCCACACATCTTTGGGGCACCACTTTGCCTATATAAAGGAAGTGGGTGTCAAGCTCTTTTGTACATCACAATTGCAAGAGCTCATAGTTCTTGTGTAAAATAGAGAGCAACCCATAGTGAGTTTGTGAGGGAGGAAAAGGCCGGTCTAGCAACCAGAGTTTTTCCAGTAGCAATCCAAGGAGGATTCCGGTAAGGGGTTCATGTGGATTAGCGATAGAGGCCGGACGCGTGGACGGCTTGCGCACTGAACTACTCTCTGTTGACGGTCAAAGCGACGATCTTATAGATCATCTGAGGTATAACCGTCAAACTACTTAACGTGTTTATTGCATTAAACGAAGAACGATCTAGAAAAAGGAAATCAAATTTTAAATTCCGCTGCGTTAAACTAGTGATTTCCTAACAGTGGTATCAGAGACAGACTTCGAGCTTAACCAATAAGCATAAATTAATTGCGTAGTATTTAAATCACGAAACGTTAAAACAAAAAAAAAGATTAGGGTTTATGGAGGGCTCGGCCGACTGGCGGTGGCCCCCTCTCTCGGCGGCGGCGGCGGTGGTGGTCTTCGGGCTGCCGTCCGTCGGCTCTCTTCTTCCAATGTGGGAGATCGACCCTTTTCGTTTTGTGATATTTATTGTGCATAGATATCTTGTTTGTTTAGTTGTGTCATATGACCAACCAATGGTTCAAATAGTTTGGACCATTGGGAAACCATATGGCATGTTGGCCTTTTCAAATTTTGATTTGGAATAGGCCTAGGCCCTTTTCAAATATTTGATTTGTAAAAGGTCTAGGCCTAGGCCACTTCCAAAATTTTGATTTTGGAAAGTGGCCAGGCTTAAACCAAAAATTAGTTGGCCTTTCCAAATATTTGATTTGGAATAGGCTGAAAGCCTTTTCAAATATTTGATTTGTAAAAGGCTGAGCGCAAGCCACTTCCAAAATTTTGATTTTGAAAAATGGCTAGGCCTAAGCTAAATTTAGTTTTGGAAAGGAAACAAATAGGAGACTTTATAATTTTAATTTTATTTTGAATAGTTCAAATTTAATTGAAATTAAAATTGATTTAAAATTAAATGTTAATTTTAATTTTCGATTAAGTCATATAATTAATTAAATGTTATTTAATTATTTGATGTGATAAAATAAAGACGCATGAGTAGTTAAAATTAGAATTTAATCTTTTTCATAAGATAAAATTGTATGGATTAGATACGTAGATAAAATGTGATTATATGGATCCCGATTGATCATGGACTCGACCAATAGGATAGATGGGAATGTTTTCTTTATGTTGGTTTTTGAAAATTGTCCTAGGCCGTTATGAAGAACGTGGCCTAGTTTACTTTCTGTATTTATCCCAATTGAGTGTATAAGATACACTTGGATTGTGCACTTTAATTAATAAGATTGTCATAATATTAATATAAGATATTAATTGATTTTGAAAAATAGATTTATGGTAATAAGATAATTATAATCAATAAGATATTGGCAAGATAAATTATAATTGAAGAGATAAATTAATCTAGTTGATTTTCCTTATTTTATTGGGAAAATGTTTTCTTCTCCTCCACACATCTTTGGGGCACCACTTTGCCTATATAAAGGAAGTGGGTGTCAAGCTCTTTTGTACATCACAATTGCAAGAGCTCATAGTTCTTGTGTAAAATAGAGAGCAACCCATAGTGAGTTTGTGAGGGAGGAAAAAGGCCGGTCTAGCAACCGGAGTTTTTCCAGTAGCAATCCAAGGAGGATTCTGGCAAGGGGTTCGTGTGGATTAGCGATAGAGGCCGGACGTGTGGACGGCTTGCGCACTGAACTACTCTCCATTGACGGTGAAAGCGACGATCTTATAGATCATCTGAGGTATAACCGTCAAACTACTAAACGTGTTTATTGCATTAAATGAAGAACGATCTAGAAAAAGGAAATCAAATTTTAAATTCCGCTGCGTTAAACTAGTGATTTCCTAACATTACCAACCTTGACGTCCCCTCGGGAAGGAGAAACTCTACTAATATACTTAGCAGTTGTAGAGGAAGCAATCAGTGCAGTTTTAATTAGAGAAGAGGATCATATACAAACACCAGTATTCTATGTAAGCAGGGCTTTACATGGACCAGAGGTCAGGTACACCAACGCAGAAAAACTAGCCTTGGCTTTAGTGCATGCCTCAAGAAAGTTGAGGCCATACTTTCAAGCACATCCGATCACCGTGGTAATAGATCAGTCCCTGCGTCAGATTTTGGCTCGACCAAACACCTCGGGTAGAATAGCTAAATGGGTTATAGATATGACCTAGATTTCCAACCCAGGACTGCTATAAAAGCTCAAGCTTTAGCAGTCTTCTTAGCTAAAGGAATTCAAGTTGAAGTTGAAAAAGAAACGCCAGTAGAGCAGGTCAAGGCATGGACTCTTTTTGTCAACGGAGCATCCGGGAAAGAAGGAGCAGGGGCTGGTCTCCTACTCCTTAGTCCAAAAGGAGAAGAATTCCCGTATGCCATGCGTTTCAAGTTCAAGGCAACGAACAACGAAGCAGAGTATGAAGCTGTAATCATTGGGCTCCTACTAGCCATCAAGCTCGGCATGGTTAACCTACAAGTGTTCAGTGATTCCCAATTGGTGGTCAATCACATTAAAGGGGAGTATGAAGTGAATGAGGAATCAATGAAAAAGTATCTGGTAGCGGCCCAAGCATTGCTGAAAAACTTCAAGTCAGCTCAGATCGAGCAGGTCTCTCGATCCAAGAATAAGAGAGATGATGCCCTCTTAAAATTGGCATCCAACTTCTTCTCAGACAAAAAAGTCCTGGTAGAACAACTGGCTGAGCGTAGTTACGTCTTGAGTGAAGTTCAACCAGTCAGTCAGCAAAGCACTTGGATGGACCCCATGGTGTCTTATCTAAAGCATGGCATTTTACTGACTGACAAATCCCAGTCTCGAAAGATAAGGCTGCAAGCAACCAGGTATGCTCTCTTTGATAAGGTTTTATATAGACGATCATTTATATTACCATGGTTGAGATGAGCTACCAAGGAGGAAGAAAACTATTTACTCAGGGAAATTCATCTCGGTATCTGTGGTAACCATGTTGGAGCACCAACCCTGGCTAGAAAATGCAGGTTATTTGGATACTACTAGCCGACCATGCAAGCCGATGCTAATGATTTGGTCATGAGGTGCAAGCCATGCCAGGTGCATGATAACTTGTCTCATCAGCCGTCGCAAGACATGATTCCCATGGTTTCTCCTTGGCCTTTTTATCAGTGGGGGGTAGACTTGGTTGGGGACCCTTGCTCGAGCTCTAGGAAATCTATGGTTTCTGGTTGTGGCAGTTGATTATTTTACTAAATGGGTGGAGGCCGAGGCCTTAACCACCATAACCGGAAAGGTCATTCAAAGGTTTTTATGGAAAAGCATTTTCTGTAGATATGGAATACCCAAGATCTTAATATCCGATAACGGAACCCAATTTGAAGACAGGGTGGTCAAATCCTGGTGTGCCGTGCTGGGTATAACACAACACTCCACTTCCGTCGGCCATCCCCAGGCCAATGGTCAGGTCGAGCAGGCAAACAGGCAAATTAAGGTCGGGCTGAAGAAATGGTTGGAAGAAGAAGGAAAGGACTGGGTCGTACATTTGCCCAACATACTTTGGGCATACAGAACGACTCCAAACTCGGCTACCGGAGAAACTCTTTTTTCCTTAGCTTATGGATGTGAAGCAGTCATTCCAGCAGAGATCGGGTTAACCTCTCCGAGGACCACGCTCCATGCCAGAGCAGATCGAGATGTTGAACTTCGGCATTCCAAAGATGACCTAGAGGAAGCCAGGGATGTGGCCTACATCCGAATGGCCAAATACAAGCAAAGAATATCACAATATTACAACTCTAAAGTCAAACACTCCTACTTCAAAGAAGGAGATCTAGTACTATGCAAGAACGAGGTTAGTAGGCAGGGTCTACAGAGAAAACTCGACCCAAACTAGGAAGGACCCTACAAGGTGGTAAAGGTTCATGGCAAAGGTGTGTTCCAATTAGCTGATGCAGACGGCATGACTGTACCTCGAATTTGGAATGCCAACAACCTTAGAAAATTTTACGTCTAGGACAGGTTCGAGGCTTGTTTCTTTTTCATTGTTATATTGTTATTGCCAATAAAGGTGTAACCAAACACCCCCACATTTTAATGAAATTTTAAAATTTTCTTCTTGAGCATTATTTCGCCAATATATCCTTTAATGGGAAATTTTTTTATTTAACTGAGTCATACAGGTCAGACACAGAAAGTCCGTAAAGGACAAACTTCCTAAGTCTGCAGGTCAGGCTAAATTTTTAACTGAGGCCTGCATGTCAGACTCAGAAAGCTTGAATACCACAAGCTCCCCGAGTCCTCAGGCCAGGGTAGGGTTTTAACTGAGTCATGAAGGTCAGACTCAGAAAGTTTGCAAAGGACAAACTTCCTAAGTCTGCAGGTCAGGCTAAATTTTTAACTGAGACCCGCAGGTCAGACTCAGAAAGTTTGAATACCACAAGCTCCCCGAGTCCTCAGGCCAGGGCGGGGTTTTAACTGAGTCATGCAGGTCAGACTCAGAAAGTTTGCAAATGACAAACTTCTTAAGTCTGCAGGTCAGGCTAAATTTTTAACTGAGGCCTGCAGGTCAGACTCAGAAAGCTTGAATACCACAAGCTCCCCGAGTCCTCAGGCCAGGGCGGGGTTTTAAATGAGTCATGCAGGTCAGACTCAGAAAGTTTTCAAAGGAAAAACTTTCTAAGTCTGCGAGTCAAAGCTAAATTTTTAAGCGAGGCTGCGAGTCGACTGTAAAGCTTGAATACCACAAGCTCCCTGAGTCCTCAGGCCAGGGCGGGGTTTTAACATAGTCATGCAGGTCAGACTCAGAAATTTTGCAAAGGACAAACTTCCTAAGTCTGCAGGTCAAGCTAAATTTTTAACTGAGGCCTGCAGGTCAGACTCAGAAATTTTGAATACCACAAGCTCCCCGAGTCCTCAGGCCAGGGTGGGGTTTTAACGGAGTCATACAGGTCAGACTCAGAAAGTTTGCAAACGGCAAACTTCCTAAATCTGCAGATCAGGCTAAATTTTTAACTGAGGCCTATAGGTCAGACTCAGAAAGCTTGAATACCACAAGCTCCCCGAGTCCTCAGGCCAGAGCGGGAAGGACAAACTTTCTGAGTCTGCAGATCAGGCTAAATTTTTAACTGAGTCATGCAGGTCAGACTCAGAAAATTAAAAGATATTGAAAGCACAAGTATGCCACCCAAACCATCAGTAATGCATGCCATACTGGGGGGGTTATTAGGGGATATCTGATAATCATTTAAAAACAAAATGATCTCGAAGGAAAATACTTCAAAAGAAAGTAAAAGTACAAAGTACAGTGGGCCGGGCACCATAAAGCATAAGCAAAATACACAAAGTTTTCAAAAACGTAGTCAAGAAAAGCAAGTCCTAGCAGCGTGACGAAGAGGGGTCAGGTCTGGGCCTCTGGATTCTACTCTGTCAAGGATGGAGTCGGCACAGCACTTTGAGGAGCAGGGCGACGCTTGGCATATTGGGCCCCAATGTCTACGCCTTCTTTAAACTCCCTCAACCTGCTGTCATAAATATGACCCACACCCGCTTATACATGGTATGATAGTGCAGAAGGTCAGGAAGAATCAGTTCTATACATTTCTCTTTGGCTTCATCCACTCCGGTCGTATACCCGTGCTGCATGACGGGATACAGCAGAACTTTTAGAGCCCCGGCCAGATGGTCGGAAGACTTATACTCGTGAACGACTCGGGAATCTCGAGCCGGAAGAGAGGCTTCTAGGGCATCCCTCTCTGCTTTGACCTTTACCAAATCTTGTCTTAGCTCTGAGTTCTGTGCCGAATACTTATCGTAAGCTGCTTGGAGCTCGGTAGTGTACTTATCGTAAGCCTTGATCTCCTCATCCTTGGCTTTCGAGGCTTCCTTATGTCTCTGACGGATCTTCTTGAGCTCCTCGACTGTCTTTCTTAGGGCTTCTTTACTTGCCGAAGACTCGGCAAGTCAGTTCAAAAACTCCTACCCGACTTGAGTTCCCTACAAGACAACACAGACATTAGAGAAAGAGTATATGAACGCACGAAGTCGGAGTTTATTAAACAAAAGAAACTTACCACTGCTGCCAGATCTTGGTCGGCCAGCTCAGAGAGACGGCTCTATCCCGAAGAAGACCGGTCCTCAGGTAAATCTTCGAAATCGCTAGTCGAGCGGGATGAGGCTTTCCTCTTCTTTGATCGGCCCCTTTGAGCGGACACAGGCACGATCTGCTTCCTCCTCCAGAGGCCAACCTCCTCTGCTTCGTCTTCCTCATTTTCACCGCCCGTGTTTGCCCCTATCAGTTCAATCCCGTCAGAGGATGACCCAGGCATATCATCAGGAAGCTCAGTCAAGCACTGGGCGGAGGCCGGGGTTAGAATTGTCCCAACAGATCTGGTCGGCTACAAATCAACACTCTCCGTCCCATCGAGCCCCTGAATAGTCTCGGTCGGCTTGGTCGAGGGGGCTTCATCTTCAGCAACATCCTCAAGCATCTCGGCAAAGGAAGACACTGTCAAAAAGCATATCAAAAAGGTTAGAGAGTATTTTTTAAAATGCAGAGCAGAAAAAGTAGCAAAGGTGAAAATCCTACATATCTTATATTCTTCTTTGTTTAATTCCCTATAAGGGTCAGGGCCCGCCGTGGGCAACTGGGCAGATGCAATCAGCTCGGACTAATACTTCTTCGCCTTGATAAACACACCACTCTTTCGAATGTTGTCTAACAGCTTTTGGTCCACATCAGTTGGTCCGGGGTCACTATCTAGATCAGAGGAGTTCCATCTACCCAAGTTTCTGGCCACCTCGGGAAAAATAAAGAAAAACCTAGACTTTCAACCCTTGTAGGAAGTTTCCCCCGGTTCGGTAAACTGAATGTCAGACATGAAATCGCCTCGGCGAGGAAAGCAGTAATATCTAGCCGGTCTGGGGCCTGCTTGCGTTGATAAAAGAGCCAAAATGTTTTGACCGAGAAAGGGATGCAGGCACATCAACACCAGATAGCGAAGCCTACTATCACCCGTATGCCGTTCGGAACGATCTGAGGCTGGCCTAGCCCGTAATTCTCGAAGACGGCCTAGATGGCCGGGCAAATCGGGAACCTTAGGCCATAGAGAAGCTGCTCCTTATAGACTGCACAACAGCCGGACGGAGCATGATAGGCGTAAACACCCGGGGCAGGAACTGTGGGCTTAAATAATAGGTTCACTAGATTATACTTTTTACAAAGGGAGGTTACGTCTTTAGCAATCAATTTCGTGTCAATACCGTGACAAGATGCTTGGGATTTCAAAGCCATATGCACTTTTAGGGTTAGGACGAATCTAGAGGTGCCGGAAGAACGTTGGGGACCGGCCAGTGGAGGAACAGGTTTCTCGAAGTTAACTCTAGGAAAGGTGATTTCGTTTTCTGGATCTGATTCTGACTCGAATAAAGCTTCTATGGAACTATCGGTAAGTAAAATAGGCTCACTCATTAACCACATAGAAAATAAGATGAAGGAGACAAAGAAAGCTTACTTGTTTGGAGAAATTGAAGATGAGAATGGCAACCGTCCGGCTTAACACTTGTTTGTAAATAAAGAGTTGTAACGTCTGAAGCGACGTGATAAGACTAGGGAGTTATAAACCCCAAAAAGAGGTTTGGGGAAAACCACTCCATTATTAAGACGTGTACAAAAACGCTTTGTTTCTCGCACTCGTTATGACAAAGCAACAACGGTCACGGGACCACGTGCCAAGGCAACCCTAATACTCTGAAATGACCGAGCTGCGCTCTCCGCGTCAGATCTATCCAACTCCCGATGAACCTAGCCAGACCGGGGGCTTATGATGATGGTCAGAGTAGACCTTGCCACGTGTCATTATAGGAATGGCCCTAGGATGAACGAAGGAGATAGATGACAATAATGTTTAAGTCTAGGGGCTCTCACGTTAGTAAGACCCAACAACAGGTTGTAGGTCTATCCTTGAGCTTCCCGACTAACCACCGCAGGATGGCTCAGTCATAACAGAGGGCAAGTCGTGCAACCCAGGTCGAGACGCCCTGGGGAACCCAGCGCAGGTCGTATGGGTCTTTCATCTATGGATAATTTGCACATGTTCTTAATTGATAAGATAGACATGGAAGAATCCCGTGATTATAGGTCTTTGATCCTATTGTTTAAATACAGTCGTTATTATCCCCACGATGGAGGGATTTACTAAAATTAATCCTTAGGGTTTAAGAAATAAATCCTAGAGTCTTACAGGACAAGAAGTACGGGCGATACACCCCTATATAATGAAACCCTAAGGAACTACGATGGACTTGATTCCAATTCAACTATTGGATACTTAGGCAACTTGAGAGAAACTCTCAAGCTCAGTCTAAATCATACACAAATCACCATCCCCATTCTTGTTTCCCTTGATCATTCGTTCTAGAGGGTGATTGGATCAGTAGGTGATATCCAGCATCATCAGTTATCAAAAATGAATTTAAAGAATCGAAATAAACATGGTGGAGTAGTAGTCAAGCAAAACGTCAAGATTTAAAAATAGTTTCCTTTTCGCTATTTCTCAGGGGACAAATCTGAGAACCCATCCGGATATGTACGTACCCAGTCTGAGCTATAAGGGCATGATAAATCAGGATATTAGTGTCCCCCTACTTTTAAACTTTTTTTTGAATCATATGCCTTAGTTCAATGAACATAAACTATGGATGCATGGATACCGCTTCGTTTTGTCATAAACTTCTCTGGCCATCTTGTTTTATCACCTTTTATCTACCCATCCATGTGTCAAGATCTGATCATACCCTCTCTCTTGATGAATTTATAAGGACACTCATTTACCACCATTTATTATTCTACTCATTATAGCATAAGTTTTTTTTTTATAAAAAACTGTAAATTTCATTAATGAATCAGTGAAAAATTGCAGATTTCTGATGCCATCCTCGGCCACCTCACACCCATACGTGCATCATTGTACCACCCCACCTCCTCAAAACCCTAGTCTGCAAAATCCAATGTGGAAAAAAATGGGTGCTAGGGAAAGAATATGGGCATGTAAAAACACATTGGCATAGACACCCTAACCACCAAAACTGTCAAAAAAGTAGAAAAAAGAAAGGGGCTTAAGGTTAAAAAGGGTGTTTGACCACAAATCTTGGGGATATAGTCTTTTTTGTTCAGAAATGGTGTAAACAGTCTTTTTGAAGCCTCTAAATCTTCGCGTTTTAGGTGTTTTTTGAACCAAACTAAACCCTAATTGGGAAGGGGGAACCTATAGGGGATTTGAGGACCTTAAGATCGTGCACATTTGTGAAAAAAAATGGAGAAAATCGCGGTCAAAAAAACGGAAAAAAACACAGCCAAGAATTTGTTGAAAAAAGGCTATATAGCCAATTCTCCCAAAAAGAAAAGTTACCAACTTGGTTTATAATTTAATGTTGTAACATAAATACATCTCATTTGTACTTGTTTGTGGGATATAGTAGACCTTGAATAGGCTATTATGTTATTCGATTCTGCTGCAAAGAAGATTACGAAACTGCTCTGGGGAAAGGTCATTGGCTCGTGCAAGGTCATTATCGTACGATGATGAGATGGAGACCATTTTTTGTTCCTTCAAAAGAGAAGATAGTATCCACACTTGTTTGGGTAAGGTTCCCTGAAGTCCCCTTGGAACTATTTTAGAATCATGATCTCATGTTGAGGTTAGCCAGAAGGGTAGGAAAGCCGATAAGGGTGGATGTTGTCACCATAGATTCAGCCAGGGGCAGGTATGCACGTGTCTGAGTTGAAATGAACCTACACAAAAATTTTAGAACTTCAGTTGTCCTTAAGGGAAATCGATTCAAAGTGGAGTATGAAGGGTTACAATTAACATGTTTTGGGTGTGGAAAGTACGGACACAAGACTCAAGATTGCCCGGAGACACAACAAAACCCCGAGGATGGGCCAGAAGAAATGTCCAAGACTTTTTGAACCTGGAGTTACCAGAAGGACCTACTCCTGAGAAGCCATTTGGCCCTTGAATGCTTGCCAATACCAGAAGACGTAGGCCTGCTGGAGCACCAAGGGATGGGGGAGTGAGAAGGAATGTTGAACCACATGGGCCGAGTGTGGATGAAGGAAACATGGGTCATTCAGGATCACGCTTTGATGTCCTGGCTGATGAAGTAGAGCAAGGAGAAACGGGTAATGATGGTGAAGGGTTGCCCGATGAAATCCGAAAAATGAAAGAAAACATGGAAGCAGCAGCGGCGACCAGAACAACACAAACAATTTCAATTTTAAGGAGGAACGAGCCATCAGAACCCAAGAAAAATCAAGGACAAAAAACGAATAACAAGGGCAACCAAGAAAAATAGAAATACATCGGGGAAGCGTCCAAACGCAAAGAGTAATCCATGAACGCAACACAACAAAATCTTCGATCCAAGAGAGCCTCGGGAACTGGGGGAAGCATAAGAGAGAAAGTGGTGCTAACAACCCCATTGAGAGACATTTCAAATGGAAAAGTGCAGCCAATAATTGTGGATAATCACACCAACACTGAACTACTTCGGCTGGGCAACATTTCAGGACAAAGACAACAGCCCATTGCAGGTAATTCAACATACATCAAGTCAAAACCCCGGATAGAGACCCTCATTTTTCGGACAGAGGTGGCTCAGACATGTTACTTGATGATGCAACACACAACTGGAGGCTAAGAGATGAATCCATTGAGGATTTGGATATGACGGAGAGTGGTACACACTCACACACCCCCTCATAAATTTTTTCCCCAATGAGTGTCATGACATGGAATTGTCAGGGAGCAGGATCCCCGGAGTTTCTTGGAAATCTTATGGAGCTGATGAGGGTATACAAACCGAATATCCTTTGTTTACTGGAGATGCATGCAAGCAGCGCAAAGGCATGGTGTATTTTAAATAAAACACGGTTCAATCTTGTAATTTATGTGGAAGCACGAGGCTATACGGGTGGAATTTTGTGTTTCTGGTCCGATAAAGAGGTAAACCTTGCTTACCTGCCAAGCATAAATCAGTGTTTGAATGTGGCCATTTACCAGAATAATGGTTTGAGTTGGATTCTCTCAATTATTTATGCATCTCCCATGCACTCCCACCTTGCGTAATGAGTTTTGGTATTTTCTTGAGGAGATTGCTGATTCGATCAACTGGCCATGGTGCTTAATGGTTGACTTCAATCAAGTCATGTTCCAAGACGATAAAAGAGGAGGTAGGTCGGTGGGGGGTATAAATGCACAGCAAATGAATGACATGCTTCAAAAATGTGAGATGGCTGTGGTTGAGTACCGAGGACCAAAATATACGTGGAAAGGACCTGTGTGCAATGGTGATAGTATTCTAGAAAGATTCGATCAAATGTGGTGCAATCCCGGGTTGTTCTCGGCCTTCCCTGAAGCAAGGCTGAAGCACTTACCGACAACTCATTCTGATCATTGCCCATTGTTCTTACAGCTAACGGATGAGAGGGTACGGATACGTAAGCCTTCTAATCCGCGTTTCCTAAATGCTTGGTTATCTCATGTAGAATTTTCTGATTTCGTTGACAAACATTGGAGCACAAACCAACCGAATATGGGAACAACTATTAAGCTGTTCATGAAAAATGCTAGTATTTGGAACATAACCACATTTGGAAATATTTTCCATCACAAAGAACAATGCCTTAAACGGATTGAAGGGGTTCAGACATCCTTAGCCCAGTATGATTCCACTTTTCTAACTGATCTTGACAGCAAATTGAGGCTCGAATATAATGAAATCTTGATACTAGTGTAACATAATTCAAAGTGTATTTGATTTGATTGATTTAACTGAATAGTGTAGATACAAATATATAGGCTCAAGCCGACTTGGCCAACAAGACATAATAAATTACAAATAATAATTATATTTGACTTGGCTCAATATTATTCTCGACACGCCCCTGCACTCCCGTAGGAAGAGGCTGAACACGGAGATTGGACTTTAAACTAGCAAAACGAGGCTGCGCCAACGGTTTGATGAGGACATCGGACAACTGATCCTTCGAAGAGATAAAAGAGATGACGATCTTACGGGAAGCAACTAATTCATGAACGTGGTTGAAGTCAATCTCTATGTGCTTCGTGCGGGCATGAAACACTGGATTGTGATCAAGGTAGGTGGCGCCAATATTGTCGCACCAAAGTGTAGGTGGAGAAGACAACGGAACATGCATCTCACAAAGAAGGCTGCAAAGCCACTGGAGTTCTACGGCGATGTTGGAAAGAGTCTTATACTCGGCCTCAGTGCTACTCTTGGAAACCGTCAAGTGTTGTTTACTACGCCAACTAATGAGATTATCACCAAGGAAGACACAATATGCCCCAATAGAACGAAGATTATCACCGTCAGTAGCCCAATCAGAGTCAGAATAAGCCCAGAGCGTAAGAGGGGACCGCCAGGAGAAGAAGAGACCATCAGAGACAGTATGCTTAAGATATCAAGGAATACGTATAGCGGCAACCCAGTGAGGTTCGGTAGGCGCATACATATACTTGCTAACCTTGTGGAACGCAGAGGCATTGTCAGGCCGAGTGAAACTGAGATACTGTAGGCCACCAACAATGGTGTGGTAAAGTGAGGGATCGGTGCAGGGAGGGCCGTCATCAAGTGTAAGACAGGTAGAAGCCGACATAGGAGTTTGACAAGGCTTGGCCTTGTCCAGAGAGGCACGCTGCAGAAGCTGAAAGATATATTTGCGCTGAGTGAGAAACAGTCCATCGGAGGTAGGAAGTACCTCAATGCCAAGAAAATAGGACAAAGAACCAAGGTCCTTAACCGGAAAGTGCCGACCAAGATAAGAGATAACATGCCCAACAAGAGTAGACGATGAGCCAGTAATAACAATATCATCCACATAAATCAGGATATAAACATGAGCACCATCACGGGAATAAATATATAAGTAGGTGTCAGCTTTACAGCCGACAAACCCAAACTGAGTCAACACATCAGTGAAGCGAGAGAACCAAGCACGTGGGGCCTGACGGAGGACATAAAGACTGCGGTGAAGGCGGCAAACATAATCAGGATACTAGGGGTGAACAAACCCCTACGGATGCTGCATATAGATGGGCTCAGATAAATGCCCATGAAGGAAAGCATTCTGAATATCCATCTGTCGAAGAGACCAACCCTGCGAAACAGCAAGAGACAAAAGAAGATGAATAGTTACCGGTTTGACAACCGGGCTAAAAGTGTCAGTGAAATCAACTTCTTTGGCCTGATGAAAAGCCTTAGCCACAAGGCGGGCTTTGTGACGCTTAAAACTACCATATGCATGACGTTTAGTGCGATAAACCCATTTATTGCCAACAATATTCATACGAGGATCGAAGGAACAAGATCCCAGGTCTGATTGCGCAACAACGCATCGATTTCCTCTATCATTGCATTACGCCAATTTGGGTTTTTAGAGGCTTCAATATAGGAAGTGGGGTCCAGGGTGTCGGTAGAGGCAACAATGGCTTTAGGAAGTGGGTAGCGGATAAAGTCAGGTCAAGAAATAGGTTTGAGTGAATTGGTTTTGGTACGAGTAACCATGGTGTGAGTAGGAGCAGCTGGGGCATGAGACGATACTGGAGAGGCCGAGGCTGAAGTGGACGTAGGAGAGGTGGGTGAGAAAGGCTTGGGAGTGAGAGCTGGAGGGGGTGGAGCCGGATTGGAGGGAGCCGGACTGGGAGATGGATTCTGGGGAGGTGTTGGCAGGAAGACAGGAAGTGGTACAGTGAGATTAGGCTGGTGGTTGGACGCCGGAAGTCGGAATTGTATGCTAGCGGCTCCTACTCTATTAGGCTTCGGCAATTAGAAGAAGAGAATCGTCGGACCTGTAATCGGGCTTCGATGATGAAGAGAGGGGATGGCTGTGACAGCAGACGGCAAGGCTGCCGGAGAAGGTTTGGCTTGGCCGGAGAAGAAGATCTGTTATCTGCGGCCTCTTTTTGTTTGTTTTTTTTTTTGGGAAAACGGGGTTAGGGTTTAGGGAAGAATTGACATGACAAGAGAGAAAATCGAGCTGCTCTGATACCATAACATAATTCAAAGTGTTTTTGATTTGATTTAACTGAATAGTGTAGATACAAATATATAGGCTCAAGCCGACTTGGCCAACAAGACATAATAAATTACAAATAATAATTATGTTTAACTAGACTCAATATTATTCTCGACAAAGAGGAGCTATATTGGCACCAACGATCTCATTTGCAGTGGCTACTTGAAGGGGAAAATAACATCCATTTCTATCACATCATAGCGTTGAAGAGAAGACAAAAATCTTGCATCCATGCTCTTAAAATTTTTGATGGCTCATGGTGTTATGATGAAGAGTTAATAAAAGAAAGGAAAAGAAGCTACTTTGTGCAATTGTACTCAAATGAGGAAGCAGACCATTTGTGTACATGCAAGTTGGAGTTCCGGACGCTCAAACAAACGGATATCGACTTTTTGAATAGGCGGGTGTGTGACAAAGAAATTGAGGACGCATACTTCGATATGGGTACATATAAATCAGCTAGTCCGGACTGGCTCCCTCCTATTTTTTATAAAAAGTTCTGGGGTACCATTGGTGAAAGTGTCATGGAGTTTGTGAAAAAGGCATCCGAGGAACAGGGATTTCCACGTGAAATGAACGAGATCCTTATAACGCTAATACCCAAGACTGAGAAGCCTGAGACACCTGCCCAATTCAGACCTATAGTGCTTGCGAATGTCATTGTTAAATTGATAACTAAGGTATTGGGAAATTGATTCAAGCAGTGCATTGGGAACTTGTTGAGCACCACATAAAGTGCATTCATTCCGAACAAGGGTAGTGCGGATAACATAATTATAGCACAAGAAGTGATGCACTATCTTCACACAAAAACAGGAAAGAAAGGGTATATGGTCCTGAAAATGGATTTGGAGAAAGCTTACCTCCGGGTGGATTGGAAATTCCTTGAAAACATTCTTCACACAAGGTATATGTAAAACACAATGCAGCAGACTTCTTTTATCTAACTTTTTATTTGTGAAGTTAGATTACACCTTTTTGCAAATAACTAAGTTCCAATCACCATACAACTTAAGGAACTTAGACCTTCACACAAGGTATATGTAATCGGTTTAGGTCATCATGAGACTTGCCTAAATTTCCGATTCCATATCCTTGACTTTAATTACTAAGTTTGATCCCTTAGCCTTCATTAACTGAGTTTGAGCCCTCAGCCTTCAGTCTTCAGCATGTTCCTGACTAGTCTACTGACCTATCTACCCTACTGATATAGACCAGTCTGCTGATATAAATCAGCTGACTATTACAGTGCTTGTTTGATCAAACCTAGTCAAAGATCAAACTCTAATAAACCTATACATTTGATCTAGACATCTTTTTGCCTTTGCTCTATAACAGTTAGTCTGGCACTCATCACTAAAACTTAAAAATAAGTTGAAAACGTTTCAAATGTCATTTTACTTGTGATGAAAAAGTGATGTTATATTAAAGGTAGTGGTGTATTGGGTATGAACACATACGCCGGTGGTCCACTACCTTTAATATAACATCACTTTTTCATCACAAGTAAAATGACATTTGAAACGAAAGGTCAATGTCCTTCACGTAGTAACAAAACATCACCCTTCAGAACGGTACATGGACACCTATCTCCACAGAGGTAAAGGTTATCAAAAATGCACTTAAAGAAACTAAAGAAACAAGAGCAGTCATGCAAAACGTCCAGATTTAACAATATTTCATTTCCACTATTTCTCAAGGGATAAATCCGAGAACCCATCCGGATACGTACATACCTATTCTCGGCTACCATGCCATGATAAACCATGATATTAGTGTCCCCCTACTTTTTAACTTTTTTGTCGAATCATATGTCTTAGTTCAATGAACATAAACAATGCATGCATGGATACTGCTTTGTTTTGTCATAAAATTATTGTCCATCTTGTTGTATCACCCTTTATCTACCCGTCCTTGTGTCAAGCTCTAATCATACCCACCCACTTTATGAATTCATAAGGCCACTCATTTACCATCATTTATTATTCTACTCATTATAGCATAATTAAGTTAAAAACTTGGTTTATAATGTACTGTTGTAAAATAAATACATCTCCTTTGTACTTGTTTGTGGGATGGGTGAAGTGAATTTCTTAAGAAAAAAAGTTTACATTCTTTTGATCTTCTCCTTTTGTCCTTGTAGTATCCGTTTCTTACGAATAATTTCATAACATTGAGTGCATTTTAAATTTTACTATTCCAATTTGTATTAGAAGGGTGAATATATTTCACATGGAGGTGTTCTTTCCGATTCTAGTTGTAAAACGATATAAGTCAATAAAATAAAATAAAGCATATAAACAACAAAACTAAAGTATTTATTATTCATATCCAATTGTGTAAATTATATTACTTAGCATGCTTACAAGAAAACAAAGGTTGTCCAACACCCAATACACCACTCCCTTTTATATTACAATATCACTTTTCCATCACAAGTAAAATGACAATAGAAACGAAAGGTCACTGTTCCATCACATAGTAATGAAACATTACCCTTCAGAATGTTACAAGGACACCTATCTCCATAGAGGTAAAGGTTATCGAAAATGCATTTAATGAAACTAAAGAAACATGATGGAGTAGTAGTCAAGCAAAACGTCCAAATTTGAAAATAGTTTCCTTTCCACTATTTCTCAAGGGATAAATCCGAGAACCCATTCGGATACGTGCCGGCCTATTCTCAGCTACAAGGGCATGATAAATCATGATATTAGTGTCTTCCTACTTTTAAACTTTTTGTCGAATCATATGTCTTAGTTCAATGAATAAACAATGGATGCATGTATACCGCTTCGTATTGTCATAAACTTCTCTGGCCATCTTGTCGTATCACCCTTTATCTACCCACCCATGTGTGAAGCTCTAATCATACCCATTGTTTTGAGGAATTCATAAGGTCACTTATTTACCACCACTTATTATTCTAATCATTATAGCATAAGTTGCAAACTTGGTTTATAATGTGATGTTGTAACATAAATACATCTCCTTTGTACTTGTTTGTGGGATAGGTGAAGTGAAGTTCTTAATTAAAAAAGTACTTTCCTTTAATCTTCTAGTTTTGTTCTTGTAGTATCAGTTCATACCAATTATTTTATAACATTGAGTACATTTTAAATTTTACTATTCCAATTTGTATTAAAAGGGGGAATACATTTCACATGGAGGTTGTAGTATCAGTTTTGTTCTTGTAGTATCAGTTTCATACCAATTCTTTCAGATTCTAGTTGTAAAACGATTTAAGTCAATAAGATAAATAAAAACAACAAAACTAAAGTATTTATTGTTCATATCCAATTGTGTAAATTATATTACTTAGCAGGTTACAGGAAAACAGGGGTTGTCAAATAACCAATACACCACTACCTTTTATATAACAATATCACTTTTCTATCACAAGTAAAATGACATTAGAAACAAAAGGTCACCGTTCATTCACATAGTAATGAATTATTACCCTTCAGAACGGTACATTGACACGTATCTCCACAGAGGTAAAGGTTATAAAAACTGCATTTAAAGAAACTAAAGAAACATGTTGGAGTAGTAGTCAAGCAACAACTTTAACTATAGTTTCCTTTCCACTATTTTTTAGAGGATAAATCCGAGAACCCATCCGGATACGTACGTGCCTGTTCTCAGCTACAAGGGCATGATAAATCATGATATTAGTGTCCCCTTACTTCTAAACTTTTTTGTCGAATCATATGCCTTAGTTCAATGAACGGAAACAATGGATGCATGGATACTGCTTCGTTTTGTCATAAACTTCTATGGCCATCTTGTTGTATCACCCTTTATCTACCCATCGATGTGTCAAGCTCTAATCATACCCACTGTCTTGATGAATTCATAAGATCACTCATTTGCCACCATTTATTATTCTAGTCATTATAGCATTAGTTACAAACTTGGTTTATAACGTAATGTTGCAACATAAATACATCTCCTTTGTACTTGTTTGTGGGATGGATGAAGTGAAGTTCTTTATATAAAAAGTTTACTTTTTGTGATCTTCTCTTTTTGTTTTTGTAGTTTCAGTTTCATAAAAAATATTTTATAACATTGAGTACATTTTAAATTTACTATTCCGGTTTGTATTATTAGGGTGAATACATTTCACATGGAGATTTTCTTTTAGATTCTAGTTGTAAAACGATTTAAGTCAATAAAATAAAAACCTCAAAACTAAAGTATTTATTGTTCATATCCAATTGTGTAAAAATATAAGTCACTCCCTTTTTATTGTCCCAAATTATAAGTCATTCTACATTACCAATGAAGAATTTATTATTATTTTCTCTTCTTTCCCCTAATTTATTAACAATCCAACTACTTTCCAATACTTTATAACCATTTCATTGATGATAGTCAAAGGATATTTTAGTCATTTCCACTTGAAATTTATGTCATTCAGCAACTTTTTTAATCTGCGTAAAAACACAAAAAATGACTTATATTTTAAAACGGAGGTAATATTACTTAGCGGTCTTACAGGAAAACAGAGGTTGTCAAACACCCAATACACCACTACATTTTATATTAAGATTATAACTTTTCCATCACAAGTAAAATGACAGTAGAAACAAAATGTCATTGTTCCTTTACATAGTAATGAAACATTACCCTTCAGAATTGTACAAGGTCCGCAGAGGTAAAGGTTATCAAAAATGCATTTAAAGAAACTAAAGAAACATTTCAGATATAACAATAGTTTCCTTTCAACTATTTCTCAAGAGATAAATCCGAGAACCCGTCCGGATACGTACGTACATATTCTCAGCTACAAGGTCATGATGAATCATGATATTAGTGTCCCCCTACTTATTAACTTTTTTGTCGAATCATATGCCGTAGTTCAATGAACAGAAACAATGGATGCATGGTTACCATTTTGTTTTGTCATAAACTTCTCAGGCCATCTTGTTCTACCACCCTTTATCTACCCATCCATGTGTAAAGCTCTAATCATACCCATTGTCTTTATGAATTCATAAGGTCACTCATTTACCACCATTTAGAAACTTGGTTTGTAACATAAATACATCTCCTTTGTACTTGTTCGTGGGATGGGTGAAGTGAAGTACTAGATAAAAAAGTTGACATTCTTTTGATCTTCTCCTTTTGTTCTTGTAGTATTAGTTTCATACCAATTATTTTAGAACATTGAATACATTTTAAATTTTACTATTCCATTTTGTATTATAAGGGTGAATACATTTCACATGAAGGTTTTCTTTGTAAAATGATTTAAGTCAATAAAATAAAATAAAAAATAAAAACAACAAAACTAAAGTATTTATTGTTCATATCCAATTATGTAAATTATATTACTTAGCAAGCTTATAGGAAAACAGAGTTATCAAACACCCAACACACCATTACCTTTTATATAAGAATCTCACTTTTCCATCACAAGTAACATGACATTAGAAACATAAGGTCAATGTTCCTTCACATAGTAATGAAACATTACCCTTCAGAACTGTACAAGGACACCTATCTCCACAGAGGTAAAGGTTAT
The DNA here is from genome assembly GCA_026214975.1 of Gentiana macrophylla. Lineage (NCBI taxonomy): Eukaryota > Viridiplantae > Streptophyta > Magnoliopsida > Gentianales > Gentianaceae > Gentiana > Gentiana macrophylla. The sequence goes on from CM047817.1 coordinate 66,826,934, forward strand.
CAAAAATGCATTTAAAGAAACTAAAGAAACATGATGGAGTAGCGGTCAAGCAAAACGTCCAGATTTAACAATAGTTTCCTTTCCACTATTTCTCAAGGGGTAAATCCGAGAACCCATCCGGATACATACGTACCTATTCTCAGCTACAAGGGCATAATAAATCATGGTATTAGTGTCCCCCTACTTTTGAACATTTTTAATCAAATCATATGCCTTGGTTCAATGAACAGAAACAATGGATGCATGGATACCGCTTTGTTTTGTCATAAACTTCTCTGGCCATCTTGTTGTATCACCCTTTATCTACCCATTCATGTATCAAGCTCTAATCATACCCACTGACTGAAGTACAAATTCATGACATGTCTTGATGGATTGTATCCAATTAAAGTTACTGCATACAAAAGGACAGGTTTTACCCTCCATAAAATAAAACAGCTGAGGAAAGGTGAAAGGGGAACCAAAGACTTACAAATAGGGGAGAGAACAATCACGATGCCGATTGGGTACAGGAAAAAAGTGGTCCTTTCCAAGAAAGGTAGTACTGCACAGAAACAATCAACTGCTGCATTAGCATCAGGAGCAACTGCATAAGTATTCATACAAACTGGAAGAAACCTTCATTTTAATACGACCCGGAAGTGGTTTTTTTTTTTTGGAGGTTTTCACATGAACCAAAACAAAACAAAAAAAGAAAAGAAAAAATAAGGGGGTGGGGATGCCACAAAAAATTATACTTGTTTCAAAATATTAATGGGAAAAGCTAATAAACCAAATACAGTTTCATCAAAAGTATAGTTGCAGCTTTTATTACCAAATCGAGATTTCTTTTTGTTGTTTTTGATTGGACCAAACCAAATCAAGATATTAAAAGACATATCACAGTCAGATTTTTGGCCTCTTATTACAAAACTGCGTAGCAAATTAGGATTTGAAGTGCAAAAATATCCCTGAAAGTCCTAAAGTGCAACGAAGTTCATGCGCATCTATATAACCAACAAATGTAACACAACACATCAATAGCAACATATAAACGGCTGCAATATTATCGTTACAAAGGACCAGGTAATACATCTTACTATTTACTTCCCATATATTGACCAAGATAAACAACCGTGTTCACAGACAAACGTCTGATTGCTAGATGCTCGACAAACCACTGTAAAACTTTGTTCCCTAGCAACAATGCATGTGAAGTAGTGATTTCAGGTTTTACACTGAGCCAAAACTGGGGAAGATCAACAAGTTTCTTACCATCGTAACCTAGAAATTGAGGTAATGATAATAGGAGGCAGCAACCATGAACAGCACGTTTGACAGTAACACAGGAAAGAAACCATGGGCAACCAGAAGAGGTGACAAAAAGTAGTGTACAACTGTCATAAAACCAGAGGTATCAGTTGCATGGTCAAAAGTTTCTAAGTAAAATAAAAGTCAACCCTGCTTACCATACAGCATGATGAACACTGGGAAGAAAGAGTTGCAATGCACATCAAAAGCATACAACCTACAAAAGTTAGGCGTGAAGGAGAAGAAGATTAGCAACAAGAAAAACAGGGAGTACAGTCTGGCACAAATTCAAAAATTATTTCTATAAAACGAAAAATAAGTTAAAAAATATCCACATCATATCTGATAACTGAAATCGTTTTTGACGTGTAAAGAGTGAACAATTTAGAAGGGATACATGAGTCTGGTTGATAGCAGCAAGTAGTCATGATCCAATAATTTCCATCCCAGTCTTTTATTCCGTCACTGAAAACTAAACCTTTCAGGTATGGACGGGTCGTATTAAAATGATGTGTTTAGAAAACGAAAAGTAGGATTATGCTTAACAGTACACCTAAACGCAGAATTGAAAAGTCAAAATTAGATGCCATATTGGTAAAGCAAGAGCAATTCTGGGAATCAAGGTTCATTAACTCAACTGATTAGACTTTTTGACATACAGAAATAACTAGTGCTGAAAATTTAGGACAAGTGACTGAACATAAACAGGAAGAATTGACAAAAGCGAAATATGTGCAAAACTAGAATAAATTAGAATGTGGAAGTTCTAAACTTGCCATTCCACCCGCTGCTCCACCACATGACTGTTTGAAACCTCCTCGCGTAGATAATTATTGGTTAACAACCTTAAAGAAGTTGCAAAATGAACACACCATCAGCAAAGAATCAAAACAAAACGAAAGCTCCAACTGGATGGTGGTCAGTAAATGGACCAAAATAGTCATGTTATTAGAGGAGACCATCTCTACAACATCTAATCGTAATCAAGTTCAGGCGTGAAAAAAGAATTTCACAGTAAAATGGAAATCATTGCCTTTTAGATGAAAAGCAGTATCACAAGTCACTAGGATAAAAAATTCGACATCATTACTTGCACAAAAAGTAAGTACGTTCAAGGAGGCACAACCATACATAGGGACAAAGGAAGAATGATACTCCCTCCGTCCCATTTTATTTGTCCTGTTTGACTTTTCACACAGATTAAGAAAAGTGTAGTTAATGCTTTGAATCACATTAAATAATCCAATATTTTTACACTTATGCCCTTTAAGTTGTTGTTGGAACATTTAATGCTACACACTTTTTATTGTAAATATTGTAAAGAGCGAAGGGTATTTGAAGAAATTTAACAATTAATACACAAAGTGGACACTTATTTTGGGACAAACCAAAAAGGAAATATGGACAAATAAAATGGGACGGACGGAGGGTATATTTGGAGAAATCGTAATAAATTATGTATTGCTTTTCTAAAATGACGCTTTTTTGTGACAATTTTTTCTCTGAAACTGCCAGAGGGAGTGTGTGTATTCTTGTGTATTCTTGATATTGTTGATAACACCCTGTTTTGCTAAATTTCTTGCATCTTTTCACTTTCTGAACGGAAAAGCTTGGGGCATTTAATACTCCCTCCGTCCCATTTTATTTGTCCATATTTCCTTCTAACCACTATACTGCAATTCTTCCATTTTTGGAAGTTCCTGTAAGGACAAATAGTCCCTGGGTATTACCCCTTTTATGTCCAAGGAGCATATAAGAAGGGTATATGTCCATGTGATAGTGAAGAGAGAGAGAGACAACAGGAAATAAACTCTTCTTGTTTTATTACAAGGAGAAAAGAGTTTAAATAGGAGACACAAGAGACACAGCTGCCATAATAAAAGTAAAACAGCTGGGTTAGACAGCTTCTAACCACTATACTGCAAATATAATTTAAACTTTGAGAAACCCCATTTCCGCCGTCCATTAATATATTCCGCTTTATAAATGAGAAAAACGGATTAATCCAGCCTGCTACCTATTTAGACTTAAAACAAAGTAAAACTAATAATAAGAGACATAATACAGTAAATTTTATTGTATTCCTACACCCCCCCCTCAAGCTTGGTTGTAAATGTTAATGCAACCAAGCTTGTCGCAAAGATCACAAAATTGGGAAAGAGGAACAGCTTTGGTGAAAATGTCAGCAAGAACTTTGTGGGAATATGAATTAGAGTAATGTCCTAAGATTCCACTATTTCCTTTAAGAAGTGTCTATAAATCTCTCTGTGTTTGGACTTATCATGATGGACTAGATCTCGTTCCATGCTGAGAGTTGAGGTGTTGTCACAGAAAAATTTGATGGTGGAGGTAAGGGGAAGCCTGAGATCAGTAAGAACCCGTTTAATCCTAAGCCCTTCACACGCCCCAAAGTGCAAAAGCACATAATTCAGCCTCAACACTACTTCTAGAGACTGTAGGTTGCTTTTTACTCCTCCAAGTCACAATATTGCCCCAAAAATATGTGCAATACCCAGTAGTTGCACGTCTATCAGTCAAAGATCCAGCCCAGCTTGCATCAGTATACACCTTTTTAGATATTTGTCCTGATATTTTTTGAAACAGTCCTTACCCTAGAATATTTTGAGGAATATGACAATTCTAAAAACAACCTCTGAATGCTCATTTTGGGGTTCTTCATAAATTGACTAACAAGATTGACTGAATAGTATATGCCTGGTCTTGTATGGTAGAGATATAGCTTTCCCACAAGTCTGAAGTCTCGATACTGGTGATGTCACTTGTACCTTCACTTTCTTTATCACATAGCTTGAGATCCACAGCATTAGGTGAAATTGCAGGTTTACATCCAAGCATTCCACATTCCTGAAGTCCAAGATATATTTCCTCGACACATCCATACCTTCCTTGGTTATAGCAATTTCCATGCCAAGGAAATACTTTAAGAGGCCCAGGTCTTTGGCTTCAAACCTTGAAGCAAGAAAGGCTTTTAATCTTTGAATTTCCTGATGGTCATCCCTTGTTATGATGAAGTCATCAACATAAACAATTAGAATGGTGAATTTATTACAAGTATGCTTCACAAAAAGAGTGTGATCAACATTACACTGGTGATAACTATAACTCTTATTGGTGTAGGCAAACCTTTCAAACCAAGCCTTAAGAGATTGCTTTAAACCATAGAGAGAATTCTTAAGTTTACAGCCAGTGCTTGGGCTATAATTAGCTCAAAACCAGGAGGAACTTTCATGTATACTTCCTCAGTGAAGTCTCCAGTTAAAAAGCCTTTTTAACATCTAATTGATACAAGAGCCAGTCAAGATTAACAGCTATAGAAAACAATGTTCTGATAATGTTAAGCTTAGCTACAGGGGCAAAAGTCTCCCGGTAATCAATACCATAAGACTGTGAATCCCCTAGCAACAAGTTTGGCCTTACCTTATTGTTGTAATTTCAGAAGAAAGACATAAATATTTGGTATTTTATTCATCAGAGAAAAGCCTCTATATAAAGGCATACACACTTGGATAAAGGGCCAACTTTAACCTAGTTGACTCACACAGGACTCTACCACAACCATCACAACATATACGACTCACAAACAGAAAAAATAAAATACAAATATTGACTCAAAGTCTTCAACACTCACCCTCAAGTTGGAGCATGTCTGTCATACATCCGCAACTTGCTCACAAGCTTTGTGAAGTCATGTCCCGGTAGCGCCTTAATAAGGCCATCAGCAATCTGCCTGCAAAAAGGTAGGAAAGGAATGCAAACTTGACCAGCTTCCACCTTCTCCTTTATGAAGTGTCAATCAATAGCGACATGCTTTGTCCAATCATGATGGATTGGGTCATTTGCTATGTGTATAGCTACCTTATTGTCACAAAAAAAGCTTCATAGTAGATGTATATCTTGTCTTAGATCTTCCAGCCCCTATTGTACCCACAACTCCAGACAAATTCTTTGAGCCATGGCTCGGAAATTCGCCTCTGCACTACTCCTCGCCACCACACTTTGTTTCTTACCGCACAGGTTACCAAGTTACCACACACAAAGCAACAATACCCAGAAACAGATTTCCTATCGTTGACACATGTTCTCAATCTGCACCGGTGAAAATTTCCATACTTCGGTTGTCGCCCTCCCTGAAGTGAAGCCCCTTCCCAGGCGTCCCTTTCAAGTATCTCAGGATCCCTGTCAACAACTTCTGCATGTTTTTTCATTGGATTCTGCATATATTGACTTACAGAATTCAATGCATATGCGATATCAGGTCTCGTATGAGACAGGTAAATAAGCTTCCCCACAAGCCTTTGATATCTCTCCTTATTCTTTGGTATATCCTCCTCCTTAACCTCCTTGAACTTGGAATTATACTCCATCAGAGTCCCAGCTGGTTTACAATTTTCCATTCCAGTTTCCCTCGACAAATCTAGAATGTATTTCCTCTGTGATACTAAAGATCCTCCCAGGTCCTAGCTACTTACATCCTTAGGAAGTACCTCGATCGACCAAGCCTAGAGGAAGGATGGGATGTCTTTTCAGAACAGCATGAACCTTCGAATATCAACCTGGATGTTGTTTTTCTCCTCTTCAGAGCTCATAGATTGTTGTTCTGAGTTTCATTTTATCAGAATTAAATTTTTATTATTGGATTTTAAAAACAACTCAAGGGCAAACTCAACATTATTTTTATGTCAGCAAGACTCAGACTCCCCCTTAATTTTAGTTTGCTCAAAATACATAATGTTCTCAAAGGACACATCCATAATGACAAACAATTTTCTTGACCCTGGATCAAAACACTTGTAGCCTTTTTGGGAAGGGGCGTACTCAACAAACACAGACCTCTTACTCCTAGATTCATGTTTTCCCTGATTGCAGTCTTGCAAACACAATACACCCAAACAATATAGAGGCAAATCACTGATAAGTCTTGAATCTGGGTAAAACAAGTTAAAACAATTCAGATGTGTTTTAAAATTTAGAGTTTTGGAGTGCAACCCATCAATTAAATATATTGCAGAAAGAAGAGCTTTTCCCCACTAATATTTGTGACACTCACACTGGGAAGTAAACACCAGAGCTCTCATGACCTCCAGGAGGTGTCTATTTCCCTCTCAGCCACACCATTCTGTTGAGGGGGTTTTACACATAAGCTTTTATGTATCCCTTTTGATCAAAAAAGGCTCCTAGGAGTTGATTGAAGTACTCAGTACCATTAGCACTCCTGTGAACCTGAATTTGAACATAGAATTTTGTTTTGACCATTTCATATAAAGTTAAAGGATTGTTCAACACCAGACATTTCCATTAACAAATAAATCCAACAAGTTCTAGGGTGATCATAAATAAGAGTGACAAACACCTCTTCCAATTTAATACTTTTGACCTTTGCAGGCCCCCAAACATCAGTATGATAAATAGAGAATGGTTTAGTGAGCTTGTAGGGCTAGGAAGAGTAGTTGTTTCAACTTTGTTTATCAAACTGACACGACTCACACTGAAGAACAAAAACATTTTTATTAATAGATACATATGAAAACATTTTTTTATATATCCGAGACTAAGATGACCTAATCTCTAATGTCACAATAAAATTTTATTCTGATCAGGGAAAAAAAATCTAATTGAGGTTCTTGTTCCAGAATGTATAAGCCTCCAAACACACTAGACCTGCCAATTGTGGCATGAAGCAACTTACTCAATTGCTCCAGCCGTTCCCGAGTAAATTGCATTGGTCCAGAGGAACTGATGCCCTGATCAGAAGAAACCTGATTGACTTCCCTTCTGATGCCATAGTTCCTGAACCCCTTGGCTTCCAATTGGTTGGTTTATCATGAATAACCCGGCATTTTTCTCTAGTGTGACCTTGTTTCTTATAGTGATGACACCAGACTTCTGTTTCCTTCATTTCCTGATCCCACCCTTGTTGACAGCCAGTGTAGAAGTTTCCACCCCGAATCATGCTCCCTTGTACATCACTCTTCTCCTTGCCTCTTCTCTTATTACCTCTGGAGATACTTCTCTAAGGGAGGGTAGGGGATTTCTTCCTAAGATTCTTCCCCTGACCTTATCTAGCTCATGATTCAGTCCAGCCAAAAAGGTATACAGCCTCTCATTCTCCTCCCTTTTCTGGAATCCCACAGCATCACCAGGGCAGTCATATGACTGATCATAGGACAAGTCCAGTTCCTACCACAATCCAACCATCTCTTTGAAATAGATGGTGACATCATGGTTCTTCTGTTCCACAACTTTGTTTTCAATTCGTACATTTGAGATGTATTCTTTAAATATGAATACATCTCTCTTATTGCACTACACGATAGTAGGCAGGAACATATGCAGCTTGGCAATTGAGGGCTCCGTGCCTCCGTCGAGTTGATCAGCCAAGCCATGACCATGGAGTTCTCTGACCTCCAAGTTCCAGATCTAGGATCATCATCTGTTGGCTTTGTGGTTTCTCCAGTAAGATACCCTAATCACCCTTTGCCATCGATGGCCAACTTGATGGTCTAAGACCATTCTAAATAGTTTGCTCCATTGAGCTTCTGGGTGGTGAGAAAAATTGATGGGGCGGTGGTGTTGCCTTCTCCTCCAAGGAACAGGCCAGCCCTGATCGCAGTAGATTCAGAGACTGAACTATTTAAAGAAATGGACAAAGAACTTTTGAGTTCCCCAATCATCGCAGCTCGCTAATTCATGGTCGACATTGGATCAGTCAACCATGCTCTGACACCATATAGAAATATTGGAATAAAAAACAGTCTTTTTATTATATTGAGATGATTACAACTGAGGCCCAAATCCTCTGAAATAGTAAAAGACTGACAATCCTGAAACAAGCAAACTCCTAAATTATAGGAGCCGACTTTGTTAAGCCCCCTAGATTATGACGAAACCCTAGTACAACGGAATAAGAAAATACAAAAACCTAAGAATAGAAAAAGTACACTTCTACCGTTACTAATAAATGAAAACATCAAAATAAAAAATGCATCGTAATTCTCAACACTATGGAACCACCAAAACTTAAGCTAAGAAAAATTTGATGGATATATAAAAGAAGGCAAATGTAGAACACAGAAATTACACGATTTTTGTACCAAGAATGCAAGATGAAAACGATCTTTATGAAGAACTTAAAATATTACTTTAGCACTTGAAAATTCTAACACTTCCTCAACTACAACCAGATACAAATTCCAATATTACTATTTGCCTATATCAGCCTCATCAACTAAAGTGCAGTATTGTGCCTTCAAGGGTATAGTGACAACATGGGGAATTTGTTAGGCTTCTTAGAAAACCTATTTTTGGTTCTTCAAAGGCAATACAAACATATATTAGGTCCTTCAAAGGCAAAAGCAACCTATTTCTGGTCATTCAAATCAAACAGCAAAAAAAAATGGTCATTAAAAGCCAATATTAAAGTAGTACACTATTAGTAGATGGATGGGCATGCTTCTTATGCAAGGACCATAGTTACATGTTAAACCCGAGAATAACATAGTATTACAAATAAAATAAAACAAAAAAGATTACAAATGCTTGCTGATACACGAGTAATGGCCATCAAGTATCAAAAAGATGTTGTATGACAGAAATTTGTCAAACAAAATGCATAAATTTCAGAAACAATAACACCTTAACCAATTACATTAATGTATAATAGCCATAACCAAATGATAATACAGGTTAGCAGCAGGAATTCAGGCGTTTTTCATTTTTTCCTGGCTACTTCTCAAACGAGTGAAGGATAAAGGTCAGGTTAATGTTTCCAGTTGACCTGATGAGGTCATATGGATCTATGAATATGATGTATAAGAAAGGAAACTAATAAACTAGTGTCAAAAGGGGCACACAAAAAAACAGTCGTAGGTGAATAAACAACGCAAGAAAAACAAGGTACAAAACTCACCAGCAGCATGTTGCTACAACTGCCCCCATTATCAGGAAATGAGAAAGCACTACTGATAAAACTACATAAACTGCATGCCCGGCACTATGATCGTACCTGAATGAGGTTCATGCTATCAAGATTCAGCCAAAAAATACCAAAGAAATGATTAAGATTGTCAAACAAAATGATAATTTCTTATTATTGAAAGAGATTACAGCAGAAGGATTAAATAGAGCTTACTATGAGAGAGAAATAATCATAGCTGTTAAACATAGTTTAAACAACTATCAACTACAGCCGCCAAGACAAACGGCTAGAAACCTTTTAGATTCCTTTAATCCGTTGGGAGGAAAGAAGGAACAAAGACGGTAACTAATAAAAGATGAAAAGACCAGAATGCCCTTACAAGATATAATATACAATAAAGACCAAGAAACTAAAAATTTTGACACTCCCCCTCAAGCTGGTGATTGGGGATCAACCATGTCAAGCTTGTCTAGGATTTCTTGAAAGTATTTTTCAGTGAGCCCTTTGGTTAGAATATCAGCAACTTGTTTTTAGATGTGATGAATGGAGTACATATCAGGTCACTCTCAATCTTCTCATCGATGAAGTGTATGTCTACTTCAATGTGTTTAGTTCTATCATGTTTGAGCTGGATCATGAGCAATATTGATTGCAAACGTGTTATCACGGTAGGTTTTCCAACTGAATCTTAAGGTCTTCCAACACAATTTTAACCCATAGAAGTACACACACCAAGTGCCGTGGATCTGAACTCAGCTTCTGCACTGGACCTTGCAACAATTGCTTGTTTCTTGCTTCTCCAGATAATTAGGTTGCCCCTAGGTATATACAGTAGCCAGATGTAGACCTCATGTCATCAATAGAGTCAGCATAATCATAATCGGTGAAAGCTTCAAGTGTCGATCTCTGCCCCTTTCTGAACATGATTCCTCTTTCAAGATTGCCTTTTAGGTAGTGTAGAATTCTGTGCACAACTTTGAGATGAATTTCCTTCGGATTCTGTATAAATCTGCAAACAACATTCACAGCAAGGCAGTATCTGGTCTTGTATGAGCCAGATACACAAGTTTTCCCACAAGTCTTTGATAGTTACCTTTGTCAACACAAACAGCATAAGGAGCAGCATGTAACCCATTATTATATTCAATAGGTGAATCAACAGGGTTACATTCAAGTTTTCCAATTTCAGTTGATAGATCATAAATGTTTTTCATGCTGAGAGATGAATATTCCTTGTGAGGGTACAAAACTTCAATCCCCAGAAAGTATTTTAACCTTTCTAGTTCTTTGATGTCAAATTGTTGAAGCAGTTTCTTAGATGATTTATTTCTTGCACATCATCTCCAATAACAATAATGTCATCAACATATACTAACAAGATAGAAACATTTTCAGATGTAGTGTTTTATAAACATAGTGTGTTGCTTGTAACCAAGGGTAAGCATTGTTTAGAAAACTTTCCAATCATGCTCTGTGTGACTGTTTAAGTCCATAAAGAGCCTTTTTGAGTTTGCAAACTTTTCAGGTCATCCCTTAGTATATTCAAAACCAGGAGGAATAGACACCTAAACTTCTTCATTCAATTCCCATTGGAGGAAGGCATTCTTAACAGCAAATTGTTGAAGTTTCCAATCCAATCAGGCAGCTAGGGATAGCATGATCCAAACGGTGTTCATCTTGGCACCTGGGGCAAATGTCTCAAAGTAGTCTACACTATACCCTTTAACAACTAACCTAGCCTTGGATCTTTCTATTGAGCCATCAGACTTATATTTTATAGTGAAAACCCATTTACAGCCAGCAGGCTTAGCACCTTTAGGTAGGTCGACCATGTTCCAAGTGTCATTCTTTTCAAGAGCTCTGATTTCTTCAGTCATAGCTTTTTTCCATCTTCTATCTTTTAAGGCTTATGACTCATTTATGGGAATAGTATTCATAAATAAGTTACTAAGAAAGACTTTATATGATTTGGAAAAAAAATCATGGGTCAAGAAGGAATGGATAGGGTGCTTAGTGCAAGTTCTCTTTTCATTTCTAAGGGCAATGGTTTTTGGGACAACGCACTTTTGTTTTTGAGTGATTTTTCAAGGTTTTCTTGACCCTCAGAGTTCTATGTGGGTGAAGAAGCAGAAATGGGGGTAGGAGGATTTGGGGTAGAGGTAATGGTTACCTTAGGCTTCCTAGTATACACCTTTAAAGGAGTTATGCAGTTGAGGATTATCAAGTAGATGAGGTTCTTCATGCAAATGTGATTCCTATGTATTTCTTGTTTCACTATCAGTATTAATATTCTCTATGGGTTCTGGAGAATCGGTTAAGTCAAAATATGATAAACTCTCAGTACTTCTTTCATCACTACTTCTCTCCCCATAAATTTTAAGACAGGTAGCCTAATAGAAGGTCATGGTGAGGAAGGCTGTTAGCCCTTATATCTCTTTTGAGTGGGAGAATACCCTATGAATATGCACTTTAAGGCCCTGAGATCCAGTTTCCCTCTGTTTTGGGTATGGACATGCACAAAGGCAGTGCATCCAAAGATTCTTGATTCCAGGTGTTGGAAAGTCCTATAATCAGGATAGAAGGTTCTTAGGATATCTGTTAGACTCTTATCAACAAGGGTTTTGGAGGGAATTCTATTATTTAGGTGAGTTGCAGTTAACGCTACTTCACCCAATTAGGATTCAAGGACATGAGTCTGAAATAGTAAAGCCCTATAACATTTAACAGGTGACCAATTTTCGTTCAGCTACTTCATTTTGTTGGGGAGTATTAGCACAAGATGATTCATGAATAACTCCTTGGGATTGGAAGATGGGAGTTAGAGTTTGATTAAAATAATCCTTGGCATTGTCATAAATTTTAAATTGATGTCAAACTGAGTTTTAGTTGTGTAATAAAAAAACAGGAAAAATTCTAGACATGTCATATTTTTGTTTAAAAAGATAAATTCATATCACTCTATTGCAGTCATCAATGAAGGACACAAACCACCTGGCCCCGGTGATATTTAGAATAGTGAAGGGTCCCCAAATATCACTATGCACAAGGGTGAATGGTTTGTTGGACCTTTCAGAAAATGAAGAGTAGGAAGTTCTTTTATGTTTGTCAAGTTCACATTCAAGACAATGAAGATTTTCTAAGTTAACATTTTTCTTTCAATTCATCAGAAAATATTTGCTTCAAAATTAGGAAGGGTGGATGCCCCAACCTCCTATGGTACAACCACATCTTATCAACATCAACTTTAGCATTAAAATAGACAAAACATGGACTATTCCTAATCTTAGGTTCTTCAGAATTCCTCAAGTAGTAAAGCCCATTCCCTACCCTAGCAAGATCAATCATCTTCTTCATTTCTAGTTCCTGTATTTTACATAAGTTTGGAAGAAAAATGGCACAACACTTAGAGTCATTAGTTAATCTTCTAACAGAGATTAAATTGGCAGATTATTTTGGAACATAAAGAACATCCTTAAGAATGATGTTTTTGTTAAGAACCACATTTCCCTGACCAGCCACAGTTGCAGTTGATCCATCTACAACTGTGATTTTCTTATTACTTGGGCAAGGTTTATTAGCAGAAAAAATAGAAGAAAGATGCATCATATGGTCAGTAGCTCCTGAGTCAAAGACCCAGTAAGTACTGTGATTCAGACACTCGATTTGGTAAGTACAAGAAACACCTGAGTCAAAGAGAGCACTTAGATTCTGTTGGCCTTTCCAGGGTCTCTAGGAGTTTTTAAGTTTCTCACTTTAGATCCCATGTAGCCCATGGAGTTGTTCTTGAGGCTTGCCTCCATTAGAGTTGGCTACAAATGTTGTTTCCTTGAAATCAGTCCCTTTATTCTTTCCATTCAATTTCCAGCAATTCTCTCGTGTGCCTCTTCTTCTTACGAATGGTACAAAAGAGAGAATCTTTCTCAGATTTTTTATTCTTCTGAGTAGAGCCCTCTGTTTGGATCGAGGAATTTATCTCATTTTTAACCCTTTGTTTTCCACTTCCCAGTTTCTGTTGGCCTTCATTATCAGAGGCAGAGCTAAACTTTCATCCAGTATGCACATCAAGCATGACGTTTCTTCTACTTTCTTCAGCCCTTATGATTGATATTGTCTCATTTAGGAATGGTAAGCTCTCTTTCCCTAAGATTTGTACCCTAACAGCATCATATTCTGAGTTCAAATCAGCAAGGAAGGAGTAAGTCCTATCCTTTATAAAGATTCTTAAAAGAACAGCAGCATCATCATCACTATTGGTATACATTGGTAGTGGTCCATTTCTTGCCACAATCCTTGCATCAGAGTAGAGTACTCTGATGGTACGGGTCCCTTGTTTGGAGCATGAAATCTGTGTCTTGATTTCATAGACTTGAGGAGCATCATTGACCTTGGAGAAGTCTATCTTTGTCCCAGACAGCATACTTTGGGTCATCCTCAGTAGGTTAAGACCCAATGACATGGCTTAGTTTCCCTTCCCCTTTTAGAAATGTCCGCACCAATTAGGACCATTTGAGATAGTTTTTCCCATTCAAACGATACGCCACTTGGATATTCTGCAGGTCTCCAGCCATAGCAGGAGCTTCAAAGGTAGCAGAATCAGAGAAGGGATTGGTCATAACTGATTCAGGCATTTTGGGAACAGAGTGCGTACAAGAAGATTCAAACAAAATGAAGGATGCAAGCCAAGAGCTATGATACCATGTCAAACAAAAAAAAAAAATCGTATTATTGAAAACGATTAAAGCAGAGGGATTAAACATAGTTTACAATAGATGAGAGAGAAATAAACATAGCTGCTAAACATAGTTTAAATAGCTACTACCTCAGTACCTCCGTCGCATAAAAAGTGTCCACATTTTACTATTTACGCAGATTAAGAAACTCAATTAATGTGTTGTGTTTTAATAGTAATAGACATATATACCCCTATCTTATAATTAATACTTGTTTTGGAATATGAAATGAACATACAACAATAAATGTTAGGCTAGAGATATGTTTGGAAAAAGAGCATTAAATGATGTATTGGTTTTCTAATTTCTAAATGGACACTTTTTATGGGACAAAACTTTTTTCAGATGTGGCCACTTTTTGTGGGACGGAGGTAGTATTAACTACAGCCACCAAGGCAAACGGCTAGAAATCTTTAAGATTCCTTTAAACCGTTGGGAGGAAAGAAGGAACAAAGGGGGAAATAATAAAAGATGAAAAGATCGGAATGCCATTACAAGATGTAATTAAAGATATGCAATAAAGACCAAGAAACTAATAAGCAGCATGTTGCAACAACTGCACCCATTATCAGGAAATGAGAAAGCACTACTGATAAAACTACATAAACTGCATGCCCGACACTATGATCGTACCTGAATGAAGCTCATGCAATCAAGATTTAGAAAATACCAAAGAAATGATGAAGATAGTCAGGTACACGCACAAAGCTCAGATATTAGGAGGTCTAATAGTTGCTTCCCACAAGCACAAATAGTGGGTTCAGTGAATGTGTTAAAGTGACGTAGTATTAATAAGGGTATTTATGGTATTGTGGTGTGTATTGGGTCGGCTAGGTCAGATGTGTCATAGCTGACTTATGTGACTTGGAGTAAGGGAAAAGTAGAGCCCAATAGGGTTAGGAGTTGTCTTATTGTTTACTATATATACTTGAATAATAAAGGGTGGAGAGATCACAAGTTGATGATCTCAGTTTTACGGTACTGTGTTAACTTATTCAACATGGTATCAGAGCCTAAACACTCTCTTTCTCTTAACCAAATCCGCCCTAATTTCTCCTAAACCCTAGTTTACGAAGAAAAAAAAAACAACAAAAAAACCCGTCCAGTACGGTCATGGAGGCCAAAGGTGAAACCTCCAACGTCTTGGCCAATTCCGGCTCTAGTTTGTTCTCGCCGGCAGCGTCCCTTCCGGCAATCACATCAGTCAAGTTAAACAGGAAAAACTACACGTTGTGGTCCCGTTCTATTGAAATCTTCCTCACAGGAAGAGGGTTAGATCACCATCTAGAACAATATCAAGCCGACGCTAAGGATCCACGGGCTGCATCATGGAAGCAAGATGATGCACAGATTATGGCTCTACTGTTAAATAGCATTGAGCAGAATATAAGCTCAACTCTGTAGTATCTGAAATCAGCCAAGGCTATGTGGGCTCGTTTGAAACATATGTATTCCGGTTCGGAAAACCTTACTCGAATTTACGACATGTGCAAGCAGTACTTCCAATTGGAGCAAGGTCAACTAAGTTTGGAGGAGTATTATTCCCAGATAATGTGTGTGTGAGGAGAGAAATCTTTATCAACCATTGACCGATGATGTGACGAAGATGGAGAACCAACGAACCGATATGGATGTTATTCAGTTTTTATCTGGCCTTAAACCAGAATTTGAACCTGTTCGGGCCCAGACTCTTGGTGGCAACAGCCTCCCCACGCTTCCCGAGGTGTTTTCTCGGCTTCAGAGAGCCTCTATGGATGTTTGTAGCTTCGAAAAACAGGAAAAACAAGAAACACAAGAATTCAGTGGGGAAAAATCAGCCATGTTGGCTGGAAGTCAGAATTATGCAGGGAACTCTTCATACCGTGGGGGTGGCCGAGGTGGTAGGAATTCACGCGGTGGCAGGAGCAACCGAGGTGGCAGATCGGGCCGTGGATCAGTCCAATGTTAACATTGTGGTCGAACAAATCATACGGTTGACAATTGTTGGGATCTTCATGGCAAACCCCCCAAGGGTAACTCTACTCAAGCCATGACTGCAGGAACGCAGCATGATGGAGACCGAACAGCACCAAATATGGAAGAGTACCGGTAGAATGGTAAGGCAGAAAACTCGTCCTCCATGTACACAGCTGTCAACATGTCTCCACTCGTCTAAACGAAATCCTTGGATCATCGATTCTGGAGCTACTGAGCACATGACCGGTTTGTTTAAACTTTTGCATGATTACACCCCCCATTAACTCACAAATCAGTCACACTGGCTAATGGTGGTTTGGCCAAAGTCAGTGGGATTGGCACCACACAAATTACTCCCACGATCAGTCTTCCATAAACACTTCACATACCGGATTTCCCGTTTAGTCTACTGTCAGTTAGTAAACTTACAAAGACCTTAATTGCTCTATAACATACAAGGATCTTCATACGAAGAGGACGTTTGGTTCGGGTCATGGCCTCTATCTCTTTGATGAAATCCCATCTGTTGGTCTTCACACCGATGTCTCTCCGATGGAATGGCATAGCCGTCTTGGCCATCCGTCCTTGGCTATTCTCAAACAGCAAGTCGAAACTTTAGGTTCTTTGGAGTCTTTACCTTGTGAAACGTGTCAAATAAGTAAACATTTGTCGTTCCTCCTTCAAAAGGAGTAGTACTCGTAGGGAGTCTATGTTTGAACTTGTTTATTCGGATGTTTGGGGTCCGTTTCATATTCCATCGAATAAATTTCGTTATTTTGTTACGTTTATTGATGATCATTCTCGTATGACGTGGGTTTTCTTGATGAAATCGTGAACTGAACTTGTCTGTTGCTTTCATGTTCCAAAAAGAAGTTGAAACACAATTTGCAACTAATATCCGCACTGTACGTTCTGATAATGCACGAGAATATCAAAGTGACCTAGTTGGATTGTCAAACTATCTGGCTCAGAATGGTATCATTCATCAAACCTCGTGTCCCTATACACCCCAACAGAATGGGGTGGTGGAACGTAAAAAACGCCACCTCATTGATGTAGCTCGTACCCTTATGATACATGTGAATGTTCCAAAATACCTCTGTTTTGACAGCCTGTTATCTTATTAATAGAATGCCTACTAAGACCCTACAAGGTTCGTCTCCCTTCTCTATCTTGTTTCCCCAGAAAACCCTGTTTATTGTTCCTCCTAAAGTCTTTGGTTGTGTCTGCTACGTTCAGAATCTTGCTCCAGGTCATGATAAATTTGACTAGGGCTGTAAATGAACTGGGCTACTCGCGATGTACTCGTATTCGGCTCGGTAAAATATTCGATTCGACTCGAGGTTTTTCGAGTTCGAGCTCGAGCCGAGCTACTCGACCATTAAGTCGAGTCGAGCCCGAGTTAGAATATTCAAGTTTCGAGTAGCTCGCGAGTTTTATCGAGCTTTTGATATATATATATATATATATATATATACATATATATATATATATATATATATAATATCACAGATTCCCATAAAAAATATTTTTATATGAACAAGCTTCTAGAATTTTGATTACCAAGGCTCAACTGCTCAAGTGCTCAACTCTCTCTCACAACGACAGAAAAAAAACCCTTAATTGACAAAGCTGAACAGGTGAAGACTGAATTATGAAGATAGCAACGGATCATTACTCAATCGCTCAAGCTCAATCCACAAATTAGATCCATCAATCTGCTTAATTTCTCATTATTCGACCGAATCCGACTTTTCTATCATCAACACTGTATTTTCCACTTTAATCGTTGTGTTCTTTCTGCCCTAATGGGGTAGAATAACATCGATCCGATAAATTTTGAATTTGTGGAGCTGGTTGTAAGAACTAAGAAGGTGTGTTAGACTTAGAGTAAGAAGAACAGAGGTGCAAGTATCAAGATTCAAGACCACGGTGAGTTTAACAAACCTTTTTGTTGTGTTTCGTTCTCGTCATTTGCTTGGCATTGTTCATGTTACATGTAAGTATCTTGTGAGCAAGAGACAATAATGTGGTGATTCTCTCTCCCTCTCAATGGTTGAAAATTATTTTATTCGTCATGTTTTCTGATCATAAACTTCCATTCACAGTTTGCCATAGTTTTCAAGTGGATAATGGATGAGATTGAGGAAGATGCTCTTAATGAATTTGAAGAGACCGAGAAAGATGAAGCAGTGAGCCCTGTAACAAGATCTAATGCAAATACCAATACCAATACCAATACCAATACCAATGAACAAGGCGAGGGAGGTGATGAGGAACCTTTCAAAAAGAACAAAAGAACAAAAAAATCAGAAGTGTGGTTGGAGTTCAAAGAGGTAATGATAGGAGGTACTCTTAAAGCACAATGCATCCATTGTAAAAGACCGATGGCCATAATGAAAAGCAAAAGTACAACTAGTCTCATTAGGCATTTGGATGTTTGTGTTCAAAGGCAACTTGCAATGAAAAAGCAAAAGCTAATCCAATTTCCCAATGCTGATCAAGAGAATGCTAATGCCCCTCCTCTGTATGATGGAAAATTTGACATGGGAAGAATGAGGGAAGGTGCAGCTCATTGGGTGTTGATGCATGAACATCCTTTTTCCATTCTAGAAGAAGAAGGATTTAACTTAATGCAAAAATGTGGCATGCCTCAATGGGTCAAGATATCACGTAACACCTGCAAGAATGATTGTGTCAAGGTGTATGAGTTGGAGAAGAAGAAACTAAAGACTTGTTTAAAGAATGTTGAGAAAATCAGTTTGACAACTGATTTGTGGAAGTCTAAGAATCAAAGAATTGAATATATGGTTATTACTGGCCATTGGATTGATCGCCATTGGAAGTTGCAGAAGCGTGTCTTAAATTTTGTGCATATACCTCCTCCTCATAGAGGTGTCGAAATAGCCGACTTAATCTTAAAATGCATGAAGGAGTGGGGAATTGAGAGTAAAATACACACAATCTCTGTAGACAATGCTTCCAATAATGACAGTGCTATTCGTGATTTGAAGGACACTTTTTCAAGGATTAAAAAGCTATCATATGGAGGAAAACTCTTTCATGTCAGATGTTGTGCTCACATCTTGAACCTAATAGTTCAAGATGGTCTTAATCCGATAAGCGATGTAGTTGAGTTGATACGTAATAGTGTGGACTTCATTACCCGGACAGAAAGAAGGATGTCATTGTTCTCCTCCATTGTGCAACAATTACAGTTGCCTGGGAAAAAGCTTATTCATGATTGTAAGACAAGGTGGAACTCCACATATGAGATGTTGGCCTGTGCTTTAAAGTTTAAAGAAGTATTTCCAAGGTACAAACAAAGAGATCCTCAATATGTACATTGCCCGGAACCTGAAGACTGGGAACAAGTTGAAAAGGTTTGTTCGTTTCTCCAGGTTTTTTGGAATACTACTCATGTAATGTCTGGAAGTGACTATCCAACATCCAACTTGTTTCTTGCGGAGGTGCGTAAAGTTAAAGTGCTATTGGATCATCAATCCTTGGATGACGATGTTTTTATTAAACATATGGCCATGGAAATGAGATTGAAATTTGATAAGTATTGGGGAGATTGCAACTTGCTTATGGCACTTGGAGCCATTTTAGATCCAAGGTCCAAGATGCAGCTTATTCAGTTTTCTTTTGGTAAGATGTATCCATATTTTGAGGCTAAGGAAAAAACTTCTGCTATTCGAAATGCCCTGTATGATATATATGAAGAATATTCTGCAATGCATTATTCTAATGAATCTACTGAGGATGGTGGATTTCAATCTGCTAAAGTAGTTGATGAAAGCAGTAGCTCAAAAAATGCATCTTCTGGTTGGTCTGAATTTTCTGAATATTTAAGGACGGTGGAAAATATCCAGCCTCAAAAATCTGATTTGGATATTTATTTGGAGGAGGGTTGCTTATTGTTTGGTCCAAATGATGATGACAAGTTTGATGCTTTAGAATGGTGGAAAGTGAATGAGCTGAAGTACAAGATTTTGTCTAAAATGGCCCGAGACATACTTGCAATCCCTGTTAGCACTGTTGCTTCTGAAGCTACTTTTAGTGCTGGTACTAGAGTCATTGATGCTTACAGGGCATCTTTATCTACTGAAACTGTTCAAATGCTAATATGTGCTGGAGATTGGTGTCGAAATATGCACAAAGTTAAAAAGAAGTCTAGGGTAAGTTTGTGGTATGAAATTGTTCCTATTCATTTTTGTCGTAGAATGTTTTGTCATAAAATTCCTTCATCAATTTTGTTTAGGATGATTTTCTTTGTTATTGCAGAGTGAAAAGAAAGCTAAGGAGTTCACATTACCAATTTCTTGATTAAATCGAAATGGTTAGTCCCCACATCTTATAATATGTCACTTTCTTTTTAAGTTATTTTACTTATAGTGGTATCCTGACATGGCTTTTTTTTTATTCTTTCTATTTATCTGGTAATAAGCATTGTAATTGACAGAAGACCAACAACTAATTTTGGGGGTTGACAATTTCAATCTGAATAACTTGTGTTTTGAGTATCTCCATTTGAGTTATTGGTCTTTGAAAATGTTGATACATGAAAATGATACTGGTTATTGACTCTTCAGATTGTGCTTGATTTGCAGGTTAAGAATTGCACTTTTTGGTTGGCTTCTAGTTGGTTCTCTTCCACTTGTGCCCAAGCTGCTGCTCTTTTTTGCATAGAGGAGACACGTAGATCTATTGTTGAAACTCCTCGTATTTTGTCTGGTTGGTAGTAACTTTCATGAAGGTCACTCGTTTCTTATTTGATTATAACCAGAACTAATCTAATAGAATTCTTTCATTCTAGTTTGCATGTTATAATTTTGTGTTCTGTCTAAAGTATTATTTTGGTGATCAAATTTCTGACATTGATTTAGACGTTGATAGGGATTTTGCTGGTTGTGGAGTAAGATATGGTTACTTTGTCAACTTCAACGTTGTAAGTCATCTGTTTGCCTTTTGGAAGCTATTTAAAATTTTAATTTTACTGTAATTTTGGTGACATTGGATAATATGCATGGTGTTTAAGTTCATGTTCATGTACAAACATTTATGTTTTAAATCATACGAGAATGAGAAGCTGCTCTGTTGCTATATGTAATTAGTTGCTCTGTTGTTGCCTCTTTAAATCATATGAGATATATAATTCGTTCTTTAAATCTTTTGAAGAGTAG
The DNA here is from genome assembly GCA_026214975.1 of Gentiana macrophylla. Taxonomy (NCBI): domain Eukaryota; kingdom Viridiplantae; phylum Streptophyta; class Magnoliopsida; order Gentianales; family Gentianaceae; genus Gentiana; species Gentiana macrophylla. Next base: position 66,848,032 of record CM047817.1, read on the forward strand.
CCTCTTTTATTTTTGAGTTAGCTTTTGTACCAAGTGGATGATAAAGATTGTTTATGTATTTTGTAATTTTACATGGCTTATTCCTGTAAATAGATTTTTGCACCTTTACAAAAGATATAATTTCTTTGATATTTCCTATTTTGCAGTGACTTTTAGATTTTGCGGAGCTGGATCGTGACCTAGTATCTATTGTCAAGCTGTTGGCCGAAAACGATTATATCAATAGTAGTATTTGTAGGTAGCTAGTGATTAGTTGATAATTGAACTAGCTCAGGACATTTGCTATTATCTTTTTGTAATTAACCTCCAACAGATTGATGCAGCAGTTGGGTGCTTTGGGAAAAAAAAAGCCTTTATTATAATGAAAAGTGCATTTCTAATATAACAATGGATTTTGAAAATAAAGAAAGGGAAAAAAAAAACCGAGCTCACGAGTCGAGTCGAGCTTAATTCGAGTTTTAAACGAGTCGAGTTCGATCAAAAATTTTACAGCTCGATCGAGTTCGAGTCGAGTTTCGATCAAGATAAATTTTTGTCGAGTCGAGCTCGAGCCCTAAGAGGTATCGACTCGACTCGGCTCGTTTACAGCCCTAAATTTGACCCTCGTGCCACGAAATGTGTCTTTCTTGGTTATTCTCCCACTCAGAAAGGTTACCGCTGCTATAGTCCTGTTCTCCGAAAATCAGTGTTCTAAAAATCGCCCTGGGCGATCGCCTAGGCGCCGCCTAGGCCCTGGACGATCCCCGGGCGTCTCGACTTGGCTCTAGGCGATTTATCCGGGCGCTCAAGTGTCTTTTTGGGGCGATTTTCAGGCGCTCTGGGCCCTTCTAGGCGCTCTAGGCCTTTCAGGCGCTCTAGGCCCTTCTAGGCAATTAAGGTTCCATCTGGCGAACATCCAAGTTTTCCCAGATGTTTAGACAAGAAAGAGGCATAAAACCCTAAAAACCCCCTTAAAACCCTAAACCCCAAGACAAACCCTAAAACCCCTCGTAAAAATCCTAAAACCCCCTTAAAACCCTAAACCCCACAAAAACCCTAAACCCCCTTAAAACCCTAAAACCCCTTAAAACCCAAAAAACGCCTAGGCGCCCCTAGGCCCCAGCGCCACAGCAGCGATCTTGACTTTCGCTAGCGAGTTTTAGAACATTGCCGAAAATCGTTTGTCTCTGCTTATGTCACCTTTGATGAATCTACGCCATATTACACCGATCGTCTAACTAATACAATCTTCCTTGACCCGGTTCCTAGTGGTGAACCGAATAGTGTTAGCCCCGAGTGTCCTTTACCGGTTGTCGACTCGGTTGATCCCCTTGAATCTTGATCTCCGTCTGCCGATCTTTCATACTTATCAACGCAAGCGGTCCCGAACTCATGACTCGTCCTCGTCAACTATTCATATGCAGCCTCTTGATCCGCGTCCTATTGCCCAACGCAAAGCAACCCGAACATGTCACTAAGCATCCTATTGGTAATGTTGTATCCTATGATCGTGTGTCTTCCAGTTACTCTTGTTTTCTCACCCATTTGTCAAGTACAGGTGTTCCCAAAACTGTGCAGGAAGCCCTTAGTCACCCACCCTGGATGGAGACAAGCCATGGTAGATGAGGTTGATGCCCTCCATTCTAATGGTACATGGGACTTGGTGCTTCCCCCACCTAATGCACATATTGTTGGGTGCAAATGGGTGTATATAGTAAAGTTTGTTCCTGATGGATCTGTGGATCGGTTGAAGGCCAGATTGGTGGCCAAAGGATACACACAAGTCTATGGAGTCGATTATGAGGAGACCTTTTCCCCGGTTGCCAAAATGCCCGCTATTCGTATTTTGATTTCTATTGCTACTACAATCATTGGCCGTTGTTTCAACTAGATGTCAAGAACGCTTTTCTCAACGGGGACTTGCAGGAGGATATTTTTATGGAGCAACCTCCCGGGCTTGTTGCTCGGGGGGAGAAACGTCTGGTGTGTAAGTTGCGAAAGACGTTGTATGGCCTTAAGCAGTCCCCATGGGCATGGTTCGGTAAATTTTCGGATGTGGTAAGATCGTTTGGTTTGAAGCAATGTCGAGATGATCACTCATTTTCCACATGCACTCGAGCATGGTTATATATTTTGGTTGTCTATGTGGATGACATTGTTATTACAGGAAGTGATCGTGCATGCATAGATAAGTTGAAGCAGTTTCTGGGCAAGCGATTTCGGACCAAAGATCTAGGTAGACTCCGGTAATTTCTTGGCATAGAGGTTGCTAGATCGCAAGAGGGCACGTTCTTAAGTCAGAGAAAATATGTACTCGATTTATTGCATGAGACTGGATTACTCGGGGACGTCCAGTTGATACCCCAATGGATCCAAATGTGAAGCTGTTAAGAGATGAAGGAGACCTGTTGGCAGACCTAGGAAAGTATAAGGGTCTTGTGGGCAAACTCAACTACGTGACTATCACAAGACCCGATATATCATATGCTATGAGTACGGTCAGCCAGTTCTTGGAGTCACCAAGGGTACCACATTGGGATGCGGTGGTCCGAATACTGAGATTCTTGAAGAAGGCCCCAGGCCGTGGGGTGATGTTTAAACCGAATGGCCATTTGCAGGTTGAAGGCTATTCAGATGGGCTGGTTCACCATCAGACAGGAAATCTACTATGGGGTACAGTACCTTTCTTGGAGGAAACTTAGTGAGTTGGAAAAGTAAGAAGCAAACAGTGGTTGCACGGTCAAGTGCGGAAGCAGAATATCGAGCAATGGCTCACACATGTAGTGAGTTGACATGGATAAGGTATTTCCTAGAAGAAATCGGAGTCATGGTTGATATGCCAATCCCCCTCCATTGTGATAATCAAGCAGCGTTATATATTGCGTCTAATCCAGTATTCCACGAGAGAACCAAACACATCGAAGTGGATTGCCATTTCATTCGAGAGATGATCGTTCGAGAAGAGATTTGCACACCGTTCGTTCGTTCAGAAGAACAACTAGCTGATGTCTTTACTAATGCTTTGTTTGGGAATCGTTTGGGGTTTGTTTGTAACAAGTTAGGCATGCATGATATATATGCGCCAACTTGAGGGGGAGTGTTAAAGTGACGTAGTATTAATAAGTGTATTTATGGTATTGTGGTGTGTATTGGGTCGGCTACGTCAGATGTGTCATAGCCCACTTATGTGACTTGGAGTAAGGGAAAAGTAGAGCCCAATAGGGTTAGGAGTTGTCTTATTGTTTACTATATATACTTGAATAATAAAAGGTGGAGAGATCACAAGTTGATGATCTCAGTTTTACGGTACTATGTTAACTTATTCAATAGAATGTATATCAAAGTGTTCACTTACGCAGCACAATAAGCTACTGTAGCCACAGCCAGAAGAAGACTACAAATTACAACAAAGGCTGGATCATCACGTGCCCATTGGTTCTTTGTCTCTGCAAAAGAAATTTGATGATAGCTAAGTTTTAATACTGCACAACATTTTTTGTCGTAAAGTCAGGAAAAACCCATGTACAAGATATAAACAAACTACTTCAAAAAACAAACGGAAAGCCACAAAAGCATATGGCAAGCAGAAAAAAGAAGTAATAAGGACTAAAGGAAGTAGACTCACGTTTGTGATACTTAGTGTGCTGATATCTGCTTTACATTGAACAATGTCCACATGGAAAAATGCAAAAAGAGCATTAGTCAAATGGAATTAATATTATTCTATAAATATTCCAGCAGTCACAACGGCTAAGAGAACATAGGTACGTCCCATGAGAGTAACTAGCCTAATGGCCTAGAATGGATGTGAAAATGGATAGCAGCAAACAGAAAAAATATTGTTGCATGTTGGATCCCTAGCCAGGATATTATTATGGGTATACTAATGGAGAACTAGAACTAACACGACGTAAAACAAATTAAATAACCTCTAATTTTTCTCCCTCTCTTTCTTGATATCTCCCCCTCCCCCTCCCAACTCAAAATGAAGACAACTAAATATTACTGTGTTTTCAATAAACAATAAATATTTCTAGCATTTCTTCCAGATCATACAAGCTATGCACGTTGAATGCCAGAAACTTTGCAGTTTAAGTATGCCCCTTTTTTCTCCTAGTTCCACTTACAAACTCTAGCCACTATTAAACACGAAAATGCCACAAAAATCCCTGACTATGAAATCCTTAGAAATGAATCTACATACACAAGAGTAGTAGAAAAGTATGTTCACGTCTTCTGGGGAGATTCACAACCTCAGACGAAATAAATTCTAGCAGCATAACAGGAACCAGTGCGTGTTACTGAACACAAGTTAAACCAAAAAGAAAAAAGGGAAAAAAAATCTAGCAAAGATATTTGAACTGCAATATATCATAAGCAGTGAGATCAGAACAATGTCAGGCTGGCAACAAAACGGGTTTGTACTTACACTACTTTTGGAGACATGCACAAATGTAGCATTTGCCAGAAAGTATATTCAATGTCCATTTGTTGCCACTGCAATAAATAGTACAAATTAATCTTGCAGTTAAACAGTGATGAGTAAATGCCAATCGCAGTTTATAAATTAAAGATAAACTAGTATATGCCATGTCGTGCGGGAGCATCGTAGGGGATAAAAGGTTACACCCAGCAATTGTCCTTTGTTTAAGCAAATTTGAAGTATGGTTTAAGAATCAAATACCAGGTTACTGCAGTTAAAATCACACCAGAAGTATTAATGCTTTGTCCTACCCATTTTGAAGCTTTGAACAATTTTAAAAAAAGTAAATAAATAAAAGAAAAGACATGCCACAAGATAACAAAGCCTCAAACATCCTAGTAACCAATTGAAATCTGTGATCCAATTTGCACTATAAACCTATAAGGCGCAAATCAGTAAGACAGTAATGAAGTAAAAGGGAAGCATGACAGAAAATGTATTTGACTACAAACGAGAATTCTTAAATCAAGTTAGGTTCATTCATACCTAGGCATTTACATCTACATTGCAGCTTAATTTCACAAAAATCAAGAACCAGTGAAAATAAACAGAAACCTACGTTCCATCAACAAGAAATCAGTGTCATCACCAATAAAACTGCATCAATAGCCTATTGCGATCCAAACAGGAAATCCTGGATTTCTATTACACGAAAATGTCAAATAAAGGACGGCTGATAAAAGGTTAAAGTTGTACAATTCCGTCCATCAAACAAAAATAACTTCTGGCAACAAAGTATGAGGTAAGCATATATCAGATCTACTCATTTCGATCAATACATTGTGCGAATTTTTGAACAGTTCGATAGAGAAATGGGGAAAAACCTTGATGATTCTGCGTAAGTAGTGAGGGAAAGCGGAATTCGGCCGGACATTAGAGGTCGTACGCCCTTTAGAAGTGGTAGGCAGCATCTTCTCCGCTGATTCTCCGATTTGTTATGGTTCTTTGTTGTCTTCTTTCTTCCTTTGAAGCTCCTTTCAGTGATTATACTGTTAGAAGATTTGTTTTGTTGGATTGCAACTTTTCACTTCTTTTTTTACTCCCTGATATATTCGATAATAATCGCTTTTCATTTTTTTTTTTTCTTTTTTTTTTTCCTTTTTTTTTTAAAGGAGAGAATCATTTTTCACTGTATTTTTCAATGCATTTTTTGTGGAAACGAGCCTTTATTTATTCAACGAAAAACTAGCTAGCTTAAATCATGCACTACAAATGAAAGACAAAACAATACGACATATAACCATCTAAAAGCGATCCAACGATCAATTATAATCTTGCAGAAATTAATCGTAAGTTCTTCGCTTCTTTCCACACAGGATACAAACAAGAGAATGGGCGCTGCACTGTTGAGTCATGAATTAATTTATTTTTCAATGCATTTTGAAGAAGGGTAAACATAAAATTTCTCGATATCAAACCAATCCACCGGATCAAATCATACAAAACATTAATCGTGATTTTTATGTTGTTTTTATATAACAAAAAAATAAATCAAACATTTTAATACAATTTTATTTTAATTTTTCAAAAATTTAAACCACTTCAACACGGACCAAACTGAATACCTACTTTTATTACTGGTATAAATTATCAATATACTTAGTTGCTTCAACTCATCTCATTTATATTTCTTATTTGCAATATATTATTAATTTATCATCCATTTCATATCCTTATCATTCGGATGTTTTGTGATCCTTGCACTCACTCGGCTTCAATATTTCGATCGATTAGTAAAACAACACGCGCTTAAAAAAACAGAGCACAACACAAATCAACTCATAACTTACGACCTTTAACTCCTTCTTCTCGTTGGGTTTTCAACATCAATATTTAAGATAACTCATCAATTTACTGACGATATGTATGAAAGCTAATTACCTTTCACTTTTTCTCACTCACTTGTGAGAAATAATATGATCATCTTTCTCCCATGATCTTAGTCAAATACTATTATGTATTAAGCATGTTGTGATTATTTAAGTTATTCAACGTTGTAGGTGTTAGTTCAATATTAATGACATGTACAGGTTAAATATCCATCGGTGAATTGAAATGACTAAGGAACAATCATTTACTATCTTGTTTGTGCCTACGTATAAGGTTTGGTTGTGTTGTCACGTTTGTTGTTTTATATGTTGGTTGAGGGTGGTTGGTTTTAGAGTCTTATTTTGGCATAGGTAAGCATAAGTTCAAAATATAAACAATTTGTTAAATCATCAATTTGTCTTCACTCACAGAATAGTATTGATGTATATGTAAGGCGTGGTGTCCGTAATAGCAATAATGTATTGTTTTAATTAAATAAAAGTAATAAATCCTTATTAATATTTTATTTACTTAATTGCATAGATATAAATGACACTGCAAGGAAATATGGGTTCGTTATGTAATCATAAAACTCGATGTGTAAGTGTTATGTACGGAGGATTGAGTTTATGGTGTACTATCTTAAACATTTAGTTCACGGTGAATTGACTTGTTTCATAATTGACTAGAGTTTGTGATCTCATAGTAAAACCACCATTAGTGCCCATAAAACATAGAGTGTGACCGTCTGATCCGGGCCGCCGTTGTTGGACCTTAGTGGTTGCATTTAGATGTGAAAAGGTCCATGTAAGACTGGACCGATTTGATGTGATGATCTCGTACTAAGTCTCTAACAAGAAATTTTAATTGAATCACAAGATGACCATTTATGAATTGAATCTTAATCCATATGTGATTATAGACTCGTACATTTTCAGGGTGACGTTTGATTTGATGGTATGGTTGGCTAAGTAGTGTTTTCCTTAATCCCGACCATCTTAGCGTCACTCAGGAATTGATAGCCGGGAATGTATTCACAAAGATTGAGTCCACTCTTTCTTCGTAAGAGAAGGTAGATAGATGGTTCCCTCATTAGTTAATCCAGTGGCGGACCCAGGAATTTTTTCCAGTGGGGCCGTATTCTCACTGAAATATCATAGCGAAAATTATCTTGAAAATTCACAATAAGAAATGTCACAAATATATAAATAAGAAGGTCAATAAGAAGGTTTTTGTCGGTATAGATTTCAGAAGTGTATTAGCTATTTTTATTTAATACAAACAACATACAAGCGTATCTTTATACGAAAAATTGATAGATGCATACACCCAGTAACCCTTATGTATGTGGGTTACTCTAAAGACTAATTATGCTAGTTTATGATATATTAGAATGATGAATTAATAGACATGTTATCAAAGTTTTACTGCTTTAAAAAAAGGATGAATATTAAGAAGAAAAAGAACCAGACATGAATATTAAGAAGAAAAAAACAAAAAATGAATATTAAGAAGAAAAAAACTAGAGATGAATATTAAGATGGAAAAAACTAGAGATGAATATTAAGATGGAAAAAAAAGGCTAATTTTTTTTATAAATATATAAATAAGAAGGTTTTTGTCATTATAGATTTTGGAAGTGTATTAGCTATTTTTATTTAATACAAACAACAGACAAGCGTATCTTTATACGAAAAATTGATAGATGCATATACCCAGAAACCATTATGTATGTGTGTTACTCTGAAGACTAATTATGTTAGTTTATGATATATTAAAAAATGAATTAATAGACATGTTATGAAAGATATACTGCTTTTAAAAAAGGATGAATATTAAGAAGAAATAAAACCAGAGATGAATATTAAGAAGAAGAAAATAACAAAAAAAAAAAGAATATTAAGAAGAAAAAAAACTAGAGATGAATATTAAGATGAAAAAGAAGGTTAAAAAAATTTAGGTGACGAGTTCTGATCCAATGACAATGGGGTCATTCTTAATGCATTTCACCAATTGAAGTAATAGGAGAGTTACACTAAAAATTATTCGAAATAATATACATACACCGTTTGTTAATATTATTAGAGTGGTATATTATAATTTGCACGGAAATTTGAGTGGCCATGGCCCCCTAGCCCCATGTGGGTCCGCCCCCGAATTCAGGAACAGATCGATAGCGCGCACCTCTGACATGATCAAAGGATATCGGTCACTACAGAATGGTCTTACGGACGATGTTTTGCTTCGTAAACGAACTGTTTGTGGAGGGTAACCTGTAATGCCCCGTTCCCGGACAGTGAGTCCGTATACGGAAATAGAATGTTCGGCACGTATAATATTAAATAAATTCAATATTATACGTAAGTCTCTACTACGTTGTATCGAGTTTAGCACAAACGGAAGCTAAAAGACTCGGGTATATTGTTTTTTGAATACAAGATAAGAATAGAAACACAACCTTACTAAAGATAGAAATATCTTACAACAATGATACATAAACCTTACAACAGTACGATGTCTAAAAAAAGAAATACAACTAGTATCTTACAAGAAATTCAAAGAAATAAAACATGTCTTGAAATGAAATTACAACATAAGTCTTGAAGGAAACAACATAGTCTAGTAATAACAAAGCATGATAAAAGCATAGCATGACAAGAGCATCAAACATCATCTTCAAAGTCCTCATCGAACTCCTATTCAACCTGTTCATCTTCTCAACCCCAAACACAACTAAAAATGCATTTGAGGTAAGTACAAAGGTACTTAGCAAGAAACGGAAGCTACCGTATTAACTAGGTTTCATAAAGAAGGATTTACATAGTTATTAAGTTATCTTTATTTGACCGACTCAATTCTAGGGTTCACTTCATGCTCATCAACATGTTGTGACTAAACGTTTCTAACTTAACTCAAGTTTGTTACACCGGGACTCAAGGGCACTACACATGGTGCTACCCACCACGAGGTATCGGTTGCAACCTATCAGTGGATCACACCATAGCCACGGGTTAAGACCTGATAGTGTACACGTTCGGTGAAATCCCCATACCATTTAGCCGTTTATAGGCCAGCAGAGTTATTCACTTTATCTGACCGCCCACACATCGCGATATAGACAAGTGCCTTACCAAGAGTGTTATGATGTTAGTCTTTTACTACACACTTATGTAAATTATTAATCATTAACTAGCCACCTAAGTGTTTTCAAGATAGGAGCTCACTTAACAACTTTACTCCCTCACTTAGACTCTAGACACAACACCCTAGGCACGTACACAGACATTGATGAATACTAATTCATCAAAACACAAGCCATTCATACCCTTTCGACGGTCCTGAACTTCAACTCTATGGAAGAGTACATCCAGTGCCGGAACGCATCAGAAGCTTAATCAAGGCTTGTTCATGTTCATTTAGTGTTACTAGGTCAAGAGGTAACATTTAAAACTCATCTCATAGCTTAAAACACTCAAAAAAAAAAACATTTAGACAGCGTTGGGGGGCGCCAACACTTTTTGCGGGCGCCAAAGTGCTTCAGAGAGTTCATTGAACTCCATGTTCAGGTTATGGGGCACCAAAGGCTTCGGGGCACGGCAAAACTGTATCAGAGAGTTCACTGAACTCTCTGAATAGGTCAGGGGGGCGCCAAAGGCAACAAATCAGACTAAACACAATTTCTCGCACTCTCCGATTTCTACACAAACCAACCAAGTTTAACATCAATCTAAGCATCATAATGCTAGAAAATCACTAATTTAACATCACACAAAGACAAGCACATGGATAATTACATTTATGCATGATTTTAACATCAAATCACTCCCAAAACAAAGCCCTAACTTCACCAAACCATAATTAACACAATAGAGAAGATTTCCTTACTTGATCAAAGCACAACTCCAAGCAAAACTTCGTAAGTCCGCAAAGAACTTTTCAAAGACAAACACAAAACTTATTTGATCCACAACCAATTCAAGAACATAACTACTTAAATAAGCCAAGAAGACACCAAACGTGATCAAAGCGTGCCTTAGTCCAAATTCATACCTTCAAGGAACTTAATGAACTTTGTATCAAAATGATCCTCATTTCCTCACGATTCCGAGTCCTACATGAATCAAAACCACCAAGAAACCACCGAGAACTTTGAAGAAGAAGCTTTGTCTCTCACTATTGCTCTCAAACTTGCAGGAAAGGCTCTTTTCAAAATTCTCGACAAGTTATTTAATAGTGGGAGGTTTATTTTCCAAATAAAACCTCTCCCACTATTCTATCCACTAACCATTCTATAACTTTTAATTGCAATTCAGTCCTTAACTTTATATATATATATATTGTGGAAATATTACAAAGATTATTTCAAAGAGATCATTGAGTCTCATTAAGTTCAAACAGGTGCCCAAAGAAATTTCGTGAATTGCAGACAGATATTTTGTACACTTTATTTTATTGTAAAAGACATATTAATTGTGATACATATAAACAATTAATATGTCAAACTCTAGTTTACTTTATGTCATAGACACAATTAATATGTCATGTATATAGCTTTTACTTTTTACTTTTGCATGCTTGCCGCCCACATCTACATACTCGAGTGGCCGCCAAGCTAGTGCTAGTCTCTCTCTCAATTGTATCTATTTATACACCTCTCATTTCAATGAATAAAATAAGTTGAAGTTTACTCTTGTGTTTATCACATTCTCAAACTCTCTTCATGGTAAAGAGAGCCTTACTGAGTTCTAAAATCCATGCGAAAACTCGCTTCTTTTCGGAAAAATGTCAACATTATCGAAGTTTCATCTTCTTCAAGAGACTCACACGCCTCAGCAGATCGATAATCGAACACTCTTCTTTTACAAATCATAAACTTGATGGTAACAATTACTTGCTATGGTCAAGGTCTATGAAAATGTATATCTCCGGCCAGGGCAAGATGGGATATCTGTCTGGTTCCAAACCTGCCCCTGCTGAAACTGACCCCAAGTTTGAAGCATGGGACACAGAAAATAACCAAGTCATGACCATCCTCACGAGGTCTATGACAAAAGAGATCGCTGAGAACTTCATGATGTATGACATCGCTAAGGAAATCGGGACAATGCCGTAGACCTTTACTCAAAAAAGGACAATACATCCAAGTCTATGAACTCAAGCTCAGATTCAAAATTGCGCATAGGGGATATGTCTCAGAACTCAATATTTCAATCAACTATCTAAAGCATGGCAACACCTAGATATGTTGGAAACTCACACCTAGAATGATGTCAAGGATGCTGCTCTATATAAAGACATCATAGAAAAGAAGAGAGTATTCAAGTTCCTCACTGGACTGAATCCTACTCTTGATGATGTTAGAGGTAGAATTCTAGCTACTAAACCTCTCCCAAATCTCAAATCCATGTTTGCCGAGGTCAAACATGAGGAAAGGAGAGGAAAGTGATGCTACTAAACTCCCCGCCGACAACCCCATCGAGAGTGCCACCGCTAACCGTCAGAACCCACAAGCTTACAGGTGAAGCCTACCGATAAACGGGAAGCTGTTCTGTGACCACTGCAAACGCACAAATCATACCAAGGACACTTGCCGGAAACTACATGGCAAGCCTAACTCCTCCAAGACCTCAAGACCGCCAAGGAAAGTCGAGGGCATACATAAGTGAGGAAGAAGATGACAACAGTTGAATGCACAACTTTTGTCGATTCAAAGCCTTCCTAACTCAACAAAAGGAAAGTAGTCACTCTACCGACATAGCCTCTCATGCCAAGACAGTAAATTCTACTCATCTATTAGTAATGAAACTGGATTGTTGACTCTGGGGCCTCATCCCATATGACTGGTAATAAAAATCTCATTACTCAACTTATGCCATGTCCCCAAATTCACAATATTAAGACTCATTGATGGATCTATTTCTAGTGCAAAAGGTTTTGGTAAGGCACTTACTAATAAGATATGCCTGGCAGGATGTCCTATTTGTTCCAAAATTAGATTGCAATCTCATATCTCACAAGAACTTACTAAAGATTTGAAATGGATCGTTGTTTTTAATGAGAATCAAGGCACATTCCAGATCATTCCTCAAAGGCGTTGATTGGGACCGCTAAACCTTGCTCAGATTGTTTGTGGTCAACCTCGCCAAGATGTAAGATCAAGATCGAATCGCCTCACACTGCACTCAAAACCTAGACAATATCATGTTATGGCATTATAGACTATGACATCCTAGTTTTAGTTATTTAAAGTCTATAGATCCCGAATTGTTTAAAGGTTGTAATTTGAATGATCTTCAATGTGATATTTGTCAATTTGCCAAACTCACCAAATCGTGTGTATGCAAAATTACCTCACTTACCTTCCACACCATTCACCTTAATTCACAAGTGATGTATGGGGACCTCAAGAGTAAAAAGCATAACAGTGGAAGAGGTGGTTTGTTACCTTCATAGATGACCACACCGTAACCACTTGGTTATTTTTAATGAAGGATAAATCAAGTTGGATCCATCTTTCAAGAGTTTTACAACATGGTCTCCACTCGCTTGACACTAAGATCAAAATTTTGAAGACTCGACAATGCCCTTGAATATTATGAGTCTCATCTCAAGAAGTTCTTAATGGATAAAGGATTGTCCATATCAAGAGTCAGTGTTGAAACTCCTCAAAGAAAATGGGGTTGCCGAGAGAAAGAAACAGCATCCGCTAGAAATGGCTAGTCTATCATGTTTACCACTAATGTTCCAAAATATATGTGGGGTGAAGCTATATTGACCTCCACATACTTAATCAACAGACTTCCCAAACAGGTACTAGCTTCAAAACTCCAATCAAAACCCTACCGACTACACACTCCTCGCCCCATCTTATTTCCCGCTACTCCAAAAATCTTTGGTTGTACTTGTGTTTGTCTATATCCATGCCCAACATGGAAGCAAACTTGATCCCAAGGCTCACAAGTGCATTTTCTTAGATATGCAAAGGACAGAAAGGCTACAAGTGTTACTCTCTTCCGAAAAGAGATTTTACAATTCTATGGATGTAAATTTTTTGAAAGGACTCCTACTACAAAGAAGTCCACCGAGGCGCCAACGATGGAAACCTAATTGAAATTGACCTAAACCCTTTCCCCTCAACAGAGTCCTAACCTCTCAGCAGACTCATAACCTTCAAAGATCCCGTGGATACTCACACACATCGACCCTCGCAGCTTCATCGACCAGATTCTCCGACCTGCAGCCCGCCGAACTGTAACCTCAAAGAACTCCATCGAACTGCAGTCCGCTGGACCTCGCCTTATTGACTCTCAAAGCCAGCTTCATCAAGTGGATGACATCTATTGCTCTAAGGAAAGTGGAAAAGATCATGCACCGATCATTCTATTCATACTTATTTATCTTATGATCGCTTGTCTCCTGCCTTTGCCATGTTTACACAGACCTGGACTCTCACTCTATCCCTAGAAATATTCAGAGGCCCTTCAAAATGATAAGTGGAAGGTCATTGTTAAAACAGAGATGATCGCTCTCCCGGATAATCATACTTGGGACCTCACAACTCTTCCCAAAGGCAAGAAAACAGCTTTAGCTGCAGATGGTTATTCACTATCAAATACAATGTCGATGGTAAAATTGACAAGTATAAAGCCGATTGGTAGCAAGAAGGGATTCACTCAAACATATGGCATTGACTATAAGGAAACTTTTGCACCAAAGAGCAAAGCTCAACACCGCCGTGGTATCGATTTCCTACCGTCCAACTTGACTGGCCTCTTCACCAATTGGACATCAAAATGCCTTTCTAAATGGGGACCTCACCGAGGAGGTTTATATGATCTGCATTCTCTGGTTTTATCAATCCTCATACTCAAGGCAAGGTGTGCAAACCGAGGAAATCTCTATATGGCCTCAAGCAATCACCAAGGGCATGGTTTGGAAAACTCACTATCGTGGTTAAAGTCGCTGGATATCATCAATGCAACTCGATCACACCATGTTTGTCAAGACAACCAACCGTGAGGAGGTCCATTCTAATTGTATATGTGGATGATATCATCCTTATCGGGATGACTCTACCGAGATCCGTAACTTGAAGAATCTATCGGCAAAGGTGTTCCAAGTTAAAGATCTTGGCTACCTCAAGTACTTTCTTGGTATGGAAGTGGCTAGAAACACCAAAGGCATTTCGGGCCTCCCAAAGGAAGTATGTATTGGATCTCATCAAGGAAATCGGCATGTCGGGATGCAAACCGTCAGATCCCCAGAGTAGACCCCAAGAACACCTCATCGCATGGTGACATTGTCGTCGTAAAAGAACAATATCAAAGGCTTGTAGGTAAACTCATCTACATTTCTCACACAAGGCCTCGATATTGCATATGGGTTAGTCCTGGTCACCACTCATGCACCGCCTCACCGAGCAACATTGGGATGTCGTGAATAGGATAATCGAGATATTTAAAGTCCACTCCTCGGCCAAGGCCTCGCACTTCACCAAGTCTACCGATAGATCAATCAAGCGTCTACACCGATGTCGATTGGGCTGGATGTCACATTGACAGACGATCTACCATGTGCTATTGCTCATATGTATGTGGGAAACTCGGTTACTTGGAGAAGCAAGAAACAACCCATCAGGTCAAGAAGCACGGGTCAAGTCGAACTCGTGGCACTTGTACTTGGCATTTGTGAAGCTCTATGGCTAAAAAGGTAACCGATCGAACTTCAAGAACCTCTCATCAACCTATCACACTCTGTCAGGATAATAATTCACCTTATGCATGGTCAAGATCCCGTCCATCATGATAAAACCAAGCATGTGGACATTGATGTACACTTTCAAGGAAAAGATTGATGCCAAGATTATTCAACTCCAATATGTTCCTCACAGAGATCGTAATGCCGATATTCTTACCAAGGCTATTCCACCTCTTATGTTCAAGCAGAGCTTAGTAGCAAACTTGGTTGCATCAACATATACAAACCCAGCTTTGAGGGGTGGAAATATTACAAAGATTACTTCAAAGAGATCATTGAGTCTCATTAAGTTCAAACAGGTGCCCAAAGAAAGCCTCGTGAATTTGACAGATATTTTGTACACTTTATTTTAT
This sequence comes from Gentiana macrophylla, assembly GCA_026214975.1. Taxonomy (NCBI): domain Eukaryota; kingdom Viridiplantae; phylum Streptophyta; class Magnoliopsida; order Gentianales; family Gentianaceae; genus Gentiana; species Gentiana macrophylla. The sequence goes on from CM047817.1 coordinate 66,863,413, forward strand.
TGTAAAAGACATATTAATTGTGATACATATAAACAATTAATATGTCAAACTCTAGTTTACTTTATGTCATAGACACAATTAATATGTCATGTATATAGCTTTTACTTTTTACTTTTGCATGCTTGTCGCCCACATCTACATACTCGAGTGGCCGCCAAGCTAGTGCTAGTCTCTCTCTCAATTGTATCTATTTATACACCTCTCATTTCAATGAATAAAATAAGTTGAAGTTTACTCTTGTGTTTATCACATTCTCAAACTCTCTCTTATATATATATATATATATATATATATATATATATATATATATATATATATATATATATATATATATATATATATGTGTGTGTGTGTGTGTGTGTGTGTGTGTGTGTGTGTTTTCTTTATTCCATAAAATAGAATGAATCTATATTTCGCTTTTGCAAAATGACACGCTTTGTTCTTTCTAAAAATCGGAATGTTACATTCCTTCCCTCAGAGGAGTTTCGCCTCTAAACTTGAACATACCTGGTAAAACCAAAAAGTCTAGAAACTCAGTGATCATATCATCTTCCACTTCCTAAGTCGCTTCGTTTGGTGAGTGATTACTCCATTGTACCAACACCAAAGGGATCATCCGTCTCTTGATCATCTTCTCCTTCCTATCCAAAATCTTAACCGGCTTTTCATCGTAAGCTGCTGTACTTATTTGAGTTTGCTGTGTATTAAATAGACCTGCTATATTAGTATTCATTTGCTAAACTTGTACTAATTTGAATATGCTTTGTTGAGCTGCAAATTTTGTCTGTCTGAACCTTTAGTGACAGCTTTCTGTTAAATCGTCACTATAAATATAAAATTGTTTTATATCAACCTGCAAGTCACTCAGTGATCTTGTTATTAATAATCTTTCTGCATGCTGCTATTTGAGTATAATCTGTGCCTAAATAGTATCAATCAAATCGTGATAAAACTGATCTTAGGTTATATAATTAATCACTATAACTTAGAAATAATTTAGCTTCCAAATTATATCTAAGTGTGATTAATAATTTGATATACTCTGATTTAATCATAATACAGTGCCTGCAACTTATGTTTTAAGTGCTAAATTTTTAAAAGGCAATTTTTACCCACACTCTATTCACCGCCCCTTTAGAGTTTGTCTGCGCAATATCAATCCAACAATATCATCCATCAACTCTGACCTAGCCAACAAAGGTGCCACAAATTGTCAGTCTCCAATCTGATCAAAAACCCAGATTTTCAGCTCATCTAATCGCTCTGCCACATCCTGAACCCTTGAAATTGCATACACCGGCTTTCTACTCAAAGCATCTGTAATCACATTCGCTTTACCCGGATGGTACTGAATATCCAAGTCATAGTCCTTCACAAACTCTAACCATCTCCTCTGTCTTATATTCAGATTCTCTTGAGTAAAGAAGTACTTCAAAACTTATGGTCTGTAAAGATCCTAGCCTTGACTCTATACAGATAATGCGTCCACGTCTTTAAAGTGAACACTACCGCTGCCAACTCTAAGTCATGTGTTGGATAATTCTTCTCATGTAGTTTTAACTGTCTGGATGCATAAGTTATTACCTTGTCTCCTTGCATCAACACACAACCTAAGCCTTGTCCCGAGGAATCGGCGTAGACATCATAATTATCGAAGATCTCCGGAACTGCTAAAACTGGTGCCGTAGTCAATCTATCCTTCAAAGTCTGAAAAGCTGTCTCACACTCACTAGTCCATTCAAACTTCACATTCTTTTGAGCGAAGTTTGGTGAGTGGTGTGGCTATCTTGGAAAAGTCTTGCCCAAACTTTTCAGAGAACCCACTAACCCCAAAAACTTTTACCTCAAATCTGGGTAGGTCTTGGCCATTTCAGAACCTCTTCTATCTTTGTGGGGTCTACTTGTATACCATCCCCAGATATCAAATGCCCCATAAAACTGACTTGCTTCAACCAAAACTCACATTTCAAAAACTTAGCAAACAACTGTTTTTCTTTGAAAGTATTTAACATAGTTTTTAAGTGTTCTTCATGCTCTTCTCATCCTTTGAGTAGATAAGGATATCATCTATGAATACTATCATAAATTTGTCCAAATAAGGCATGAAAACATGTTGCATCAAATCCATGAATGCTGAAGGAGCATTAGTGAGTCCAAAAGGCATAACCAAGAACTCATAAAGTAACTTGATTTCAAACTCGTCCGAAAGTACCTTGGTTTCACAAAGAAGGATTTACATAGTTATTAAGTTTTCTTTATTTGACCGACTCAATTCTAGGGTTCACTTCATGCTCATCAACATGTTGTGAATAAACGTTTCTAACTTAACTCAAGTTTGTTACACCGGCACTCAAGGGCACTACACATGGTGCTACCCACCACGAGGTATCGTTTGCAACCTATCAATGGATCACACCAATAGCCACGGGTTAAGACCTGATAGTGTACATGTTCGGCGAAGTCCCCCTACCATTTAGCCGTTTATAGGCCAGCAGAGTTATTCACTTTATCTGACCGCCCACACATTGCAATATAGACAAGTGCCTTACCAAGAGTGTTACGATGTTTAGTCTTTTACAACACACTTATGTAAATTATTAATCGGTAACTAGACACCTAAGTGTTTTCAAGATAGGAGCTCACTTAACAACTCAACGCCCTCACTTAGACTCTAGACACAACACCTTAGGCATGTACAGACATTGATGAATACTAATTTATCAAAGCACAAGCCATTCATACCCTTCCAACGGTCCCGAACTTCAACTCTATGGAAGAGTACATCTAGTGCCGGAACTAAACGCATCAGAAGCTTAATCAAGGCTTGTTCATGTTCATTTAGTGTTACTTGGTCAAGAGGTAACATTTAAAACTCATCTCGTAGCTTAAAACACTCAAACCAACATATAGACAGTGTTGGGGGGCGCCAACACTTTTGGCTTACGCCAAAGTGCATCAGAAAGTTCATTGAACTCTCTGTTTAGGTTAGGGGGCGCCAAAGGCTTCGAGGTGATCCAAAACTGTATCAGAGAGTTCACTGAAATCTCTGAACAAGTCAGGGGGCGCCAAAGGCAACAAAACTGCACTAAACACAATTTTCTGAACTCTCCCGATTTCTACACAAAACCAACCAAGTTTAACATCAATCTAAGCATCATAACAGCAGAAAATCACTACTTTAACATCACATAGCACCAAGCACTGGCATAATTACATTTTGGCTTGAGTTTAACATCAAATCACTCCCAAAACAAAGCCCTAACTTCACCAAACCATAATTAACATAATAGAGAAGATTTCCTTACTTGATCAAAGCACAACTCCAAGCAAAACTTCCAAAGTTTGTAGCAACTTCTCAAAGACCAACACAAAACCTATTTGATCCATAACCAATTCAAGAACTAGTTAGGATCAAGGTTTCTAACTACTCAGAACTACAAATTAAGCCAAGAAGACACCAAACTTGATCAAAGCAGCCCTTAGTCTGAAATTCATACATTGAAGGAACTTGATGAACTTTGTATCTAAACGATCCTCGTTTCCTCACAATTCCGGTGTCCTACTTGAATATGAAAACCACCAAGAAACCACTTAGAACTTTGAGGAAGCAACTTTGTCTCTCACTATTGCTCTCAAACTTGCAGGAAAGACTCTTTTCAAAATTTCGATTAAGTTACTCTAATAGTGGGAGGTTTATTTTCCAAATAAAACCTCTCCCCACTATTCTCTCCACTAACCCTTCTATAACTTTTAATTGCAATTCAGTCCTTAACTTTTTATATATATATATATAATTATGTTTTCTTTATTCCATAAAATAGAATGAATCTAATATTTCGTTTTCACAAAATGACACGTCCGCTCTTTCCTAAAATCGAATATTACATTACCCATAAGTAATGGGTATATCGCAAGCACTCGGCAAATACTATGAGTAAGTGGAGTAAATATGTTCTATATTCCAGAAGAGTGCAATCTCGGGTCTTTGGTGATACAACACCGAGACTAATGATACGAGTGATTAGACAAAAGAATTTGATTGGTCACTCAGATCATTGGAGCTTCGATATAGGTCAATGGTCTCCGACTTATCTCGTAATTCACATTTGTAAGCAATTTTAATAAATGGAAAACTAGTTTTCCTAACGACTAAGTATTTTAGAATGTATGTAGAAAATTGTTTTTCTACATGACATTAAAAAGTCAAGGATTATTTATATGATACATAATAAATTAATTAATTGAATAAGATTCATTTGGTTTAATATGACTTCAAAAAGTGACTGAGTAATAAATTAAATAGAAATAAGATTGGTCTTGTCATTTAATTAGATTAAATGGTCGGCTTCTATTGACACCACACTTTTTACTAGCGGCACTCTTTTACTTCAAGCACTTAAAAAAATTATTTTGGGCACCGTGATTATTTTTCATGAAAATAACGTTAGTAGCACTGACGTTACTTTTGAAAAATAAAGTCAGTGTCATTGACGTTATAGTTATAAAAGTGTCACTAAGTGAGTAACGCCACATCCACTAACGCTGATTTTAAAAGGAACGTCGGTGGCATCGACGTTCATAGTGTGGTGCCGGAAGTTAAAAAAAAAAAGAATACATGTGTGGTGCTGGAAGTAAAAAAAATAAAAATAAAAAAAGGGTGTCGCGCGATAGTAAACAGTGTAGTGCCGCTAAAAGCCCCCTAAATGAAAGACTATTTTATTGGGCCTAACTTAATATGATTAGGCGGTTTTATTATTTCCTAAAAGCAGTATGAATGTCTTAAGGAGTTTTTAAGCCCAAGACATCACTAAACCATTTTTGGTAAAATTGCATATTACCTAGTGCCATAATCTACTCTATTTAAGGAAGCATTCATGAGATGAAAACCTAATCCACATTACAAGATTTGGGGCGTTACTTTCAAGAGCTTTTCTAGGGTTCATGGTTCTCCTAAATACTTAGAATATTCACAGAAATATTGGGTATTTTCTTGGGTGAATCATCTTGGTTTCTTGGAGTGGCTTTGGATATGGATTCACCACCAAGTGTAGTGAAGATCAATACAGAAGATGTTGGATTTCACTCTCTCTACATCTTCAACATCATCTTCCTCAACTGATGGTATAATCTATACAAACCCCCTTTGTTTTATTTAGTAAAATGAGTTCCAAAATTTGTATATTAAGTGTTTCATCATTGTGTTTCCACTGCAATTTGAATTTTTATGAAATTGAGATGATCTAAAATATGCTATCTGTTTTTGACGTTTTTTGAATCATGAAAGATTCCGTGTTAATTACCAAAGGTTTTTTGTGCTCACCGAACCTTCTAACATTTTTTTACCTAAGCTTCTATCTCGAGAAACAGGTCAGACTCGTTTTTGGGTCTATGAACAATGCAGATCATTTTCAACATGTGGTATCTGAGACATGTTGTTATAGACGAATTTTTGGATTAGATTTTGGGTTAAATAAAATCCAAGAGTGAGATTAGCTTTACGTTTAGACGTAAAGCTGTTATCTCTATGAATTCTTAGTTTAGATTTTGAATCTTGTTGTGTTTGGACCCATATGATGTTTAATTTATGGATTGGTATATTTGCCCTTAGATTTGATGTATAGGATCTTCTTTTAGTGATGTAATTAATTAATTAATTGTACTCAAGTATTTCATTTCCTTCATAGATCTAGTGTTAGATAAGTTGTATCTGGAATAAATCTTGATAAAAGTTGAAGATCCATGGTGATGTTGTCTTGAAAACCTACTGAAAAGTTCCAGTTGTGGATTGTACCAACCCGGAGGCTGATGAAGTTTGTAGAATTACAAACATGAAACAGTGTGCGGAATTATTATTGATGAACTGAAAATTAAAAGTTGTATTACATTGTAGCTGATCATAGGGTATTTATAACTTCATACACCTCATGAATCAGTTAGAAGTAAGTTACAAGCGGTTACAACAAACTATAACTGAATGATCGTTTTCTACATTACACTTCACTAGATTACTCAACAAGCTGCTGTGACTTCATACTACCAACAGGCTGTTGTGTCTTCATACCATCAGCAGAGTGTATTAGCTGACTACACACAGCATTCCCTTCAGCCTCTATACTGTAACACCCCCTCAAGATGAGAATTGTACATGAACATCTTGCACTCAGCATTCCCTTCAGCTACTTGAACTCTGAAATATCTTTGAAATTCCCAGTTTGACTAGCAAATAAGAGAAAATAGGTGCATCCAAGGCTTTGGTGAGAATGTCTGCTATTTGTCCTTTTGTGTTGACTGGAAGCAGTTTGACAAGTCCAGACTTTACTTTGTCTCTTACAACATGACAGTCAATCTCTATATGTTTGGTTCTTTCATGGAAAACAGGATTATGGGCAATGTGCAAGGCACTAGCATTATCACAAAATAAGATAGTAGGTAGATGAATTGGAATTTTTAGATCTTGAAGAATGTAAATGAGCCATTGAATTTCACAAACTGCATTTGCCATAGCCCTATATTCAGCCTCTGAAGAACTTCTTGCTATAGTAGTTTGTTTCTTTGACTTTTAAGAGATTGGTGCATCTCTTAGGAACATCATGTAGCATGATATTGATTTTCTTGTTTTAGAGGCTAATCATTGTCTGTAAATCCTTTGAGTACAAGATCATTGTTTGCTGGGAACAAATTCCTTGACCAGGGTTGGCTTTCAAATACCTCAGCAGTCTGTGTGCTACCTTCATATGATTTTCAGTAGGAGTGTCTAGAAATTGATTCAGCTGCTGAACTGCAAAGGCAATATCTAGTCTGGTAGAAGTAAGGTAGATAAGTTTGCCCACTAATGATCGGTAAGCAGTATTATCTTTCAAAAGTGGTGAATCACCATGTTGTAAAGTTTGCATGGACTCCATAGGTGTCTAAGGTGTTTTGCTCCAAAAATTCATATTCTTCTAGGAAATTAAGAGTGTATTTTCTTTGAGAAATCGACATGCCAAACAGGAGTTCTAGCAGCTTCAATGCATGGGAAATATCTCAATTTTCCAAGATCCTTGATAGTGAATTGCTGATGTAGGGCATCTTTTACCTACTGAATTAACTATTCACTGGGGTTTGCAGATATGATGTCATCTACATAGACCAGCAAAGCAATAAAGGACTGTCCTGAACCTTTTGTGAATAGACTGTGGTCATTCTTAGATTGAATGAATCCTTGAGCCCAAAAACTCAGTTAACTTGCAGTTACATTGATTACTGGCTTACAATGATTTGGTTAATCGGCAAACTTGATTTCGTTTAGTTGCTGCACAACCTGGTGGCAACTGCATATATATTTCTTCATGCAAATCTCCATGTAAAAGGCTGTGTTGACATCCATCTGATGTAGATGCCAATTATTAGCTGCTGCTGCTGCAAGTAAAGTTCTGATTGTAATAATCTTGACAACAAGAGAAAAGGTTTCTTGATAATCAATGCCATATGTTTGAGTGTAGCCTTTTGCTACTATTCTAGCTTTGTATCTATCTACTGAGCCATCGGGGTTGTATTTGATTCTGTATACCCACTTGCACCCAATGGGTTTCTTGCCTGGGGGCAGATCAACTATCTCCTATGTATGGGTCTTTTGTAGAGCTTCAACCTCTTTTTGCAATGCTTCATTCCACTCATCATGCTTGATAACTTGATTGTAAATCTTAGGCTCTTTAATGGCATCAATAATATTGAAGAATCTGACATAGTCTACTGAGATATTGTCTAGGATCATGACCTCACTCAGCAGTTGTGGGGCTGCTGAACAGTATGAGCACCTCTTTGATAAAAGGTTGGTGATTTCTTTGTTCTTGTGGACCTTTTTAATTATGTGGGTTCAGGTACTTGATTAACTGGTGCATGCTCTTCATTAGATGCCTCAGCTGCAGCTGACTCTGAGTCTGGGTGGTCTTCTAACTCATTTAGCAGATCATCAAAGCTGTCTATTACTGAGGAACTGGCATGTCAGCAATGTATCTAGCCCTTCCTAATACCTGTTGAAACAGAGGAAAATAAGTATCATGAAATTGAGTATTTCTAGCAACAAAGATATCTTTGTTGGTAATGACTAAAAGAATAGCATCCTTGGATGTATTGGAATTCCCAAGGTAGACACCAGTCCTATATCTTGAGTCAATTTTTGTACTGTACTGCTGAAGTGTGCAAGAAAAAATTAAGCAACCAAAAACCTTAAACACGGAATAGTCTGGTTTACTGCCATAAAGCACTTCATGTGGAGTTCTTTGTTTCAGCGGTGATGTAGGTGTATAATTAATTAATTTTACATCATGTAAAAGACATAAACCCTAAGATTCAATAGGTAAATTACTCTGGAACGCCTGTCCCCTGGCAACATTCAGTAGATGCTGATGTTTCCTTTCAACAATACCATTCTGTTCAGGTATGCTGACACCGGATGTCTGATGTATGATGCCCTGCTGAGCATAAAAATTAGTGAGCTAGAACTGAGCTCCATTATCAGATTTGATAACTTTGACGATTTTGTGAAATTGTGTAGAAACAAATTTAACAAAAGATTGAACAAGGTCAGAAGCTTCAGATTTGTGCCTCATAAAAAAAAACCCAAGTAAACCTAGAAAAATCATCTACAATAGTAAGAAAATATTGTTGTCCATTCACAGTATGTTGTTTTAAAGGACCCCAAATATCCATATGAACAAGACCAAAACCAGCATTTACAGCAGTTGTACTTAATGGAAATGGTTTTTTTTTTAATTTTGCCATAGGGCAAACTTAACAAAGGTCATGACTGCAAAATTTGACATCAGCATACTGTGAACTAATAACTTGCGCCTCTTATCTCGAAAGTGTCATAGTCTCAGAATGCCATAAAAGAACATCATCTAATCAATCGATAAGGTGTGATTTTCTACAACATTGGAAACAGTAAAGCCTTATTGGTTAATCTATGACATGTAGTCTCTCAGGTAACTCAAATTAACCAATCACTTTCTTGTTCTTGTCCTGCAAAACACACTTGTTCTAAAAGACAAAATTTACACCTTTTGTATGGTTGATAAAGGCAGACAAAGATAAAAGGTTATACTTAAAACCATGAATGCAAAACACATCATGTAGGACCAGTTGAGGGTTGACCCTTACTTGTCCTATATGTGTGACATAAACATTACTTCCATTAGGTAATCCCTTTTTTTATACCAGATGAAGGTTTTGGATTACTTAACAGATCTAATGATCCTATAATGTGATCTGTGGCACCAGAGTCCAAGATCTATTGTATAGATCTTACTAAATTTAGATCACATGTTCCTGTTGCAGGGGAGTAGTGTGTAAAAATCTTAACAGGTTGTCCAATGGCAAATCCTGCATGTCTAAGAGGATCAGAACTCAGCAGAGCCATCAACTTGTCAAGTTGCTGTGCAGTAAGATTTGGAAACCCTGGTCCAGCAGATCTATTTTGGGCCTGATCTTCTTCCGCTGACTGTTCTTTCTCTACCAAATTAGCCTTTTTCGACTTCAAACCAGGAGGATAGCCATGTTTCTTGTAACAAGTCTCTTTAGTGTGACCATTAAATCCATAGAAACTACACTGCATCTTCTTGGGATTTCTAGGTTTGACATGTGCAAAGAATGATGCATTTGGTCTCACTGATCGCTGGATTTTGTCCTTGTCCATTCTTTTGTGACAAGAGAATCATAGAATCTTGATTCTTGGCCTTGTTATCCATACATGACTTCTGTCTCTCAAATTTGATTGCCAAAGAAAAGACATCATGAATTTCTGGAAAAGGCACCATCCGTATTTCCTATGAAACCATTGGTTCAAACTCATCCCTTAATCCTTTGAGGACTTTCATAACATGTTAAGCCTTCATATGATCCATTAGTGTGCTGAATGTATTGCAGTGACATTGAGGATCATAAGAACAAACTGACACAGGCCTGATAGTCTTGATTTCTTCCCACTGTAAACCATCAATTTTGTGAAATATTGATTGATGTAATCATTACCTTATTTTAGTAGATGCATCTCTTCAAGAAGATCCAAAGTCTTAAGGCATCGACATTAGAAATCTTGCAAAGAAGATTCTTCCAAATCGCATTGCACTCTTGAAATACATCGAACTCTGTGCACTGGTGTTCTCCACAGAATTCAAAATCCATGATCTTACCATTGTATCACACTATCTCCATTTGGGCTTTTTGATTGTGCCGTCTATGAAGCCAATCTTATTCTTGGTGATTAACACCATCTCCATAGATATCTTCCATGGATTATAATTTTTGCCATTCATCAATGGTCGAACAAGTACCAAAGATGGATTCTCATCGGGATGGACTCTGAGGGACTTATTTCTTGTTCTTAGCTGCCATGGCTATCAAGAACTACAGATTCTTATCAAAGCAATGATATATCAAGGAAAAACGATCAAGAAATTATCAAAAGGGAAGGAAACGCTCACAGTCTACTCTCAAGAAACTGGAAAACACAAAAAAGATCAAGAACACTCTCAATATTCTTCAAAAAGCTCAAGAAAAAACACAGGAAAACATTCAGAAATTCTCAAATTTCTGCTCCGATACCATGATGAAGTTTGTAGAATTACAAACATGAAACAGAATGCGGAATTATTATTGATAAACTGAAAATTACAAGTTGTATTACAATGTAGATGATCATGGGGTATTTATTACTTCATACACCTCATGAACCGGTTAGAAGTAAGTTAGAAGCGGTTACAACAAACTATAATCGAATAACCGCTTTACATTACACTTCACTAGATTACTCAAAGAAAGTTAGTGACTTCATATCGCCAAGAGTCGCAAGCGCCTTCATACCATTAGCAGAGTGTATCGGCCGATCAGATCAAGACTCCCTTCAAATTTATATCAGAAAGAGGCACTGTGGTTGAACCTTCCGCTGTGGTGATGCAGTTCGTGGTACCAGTGGTCCATGGCCAAAGTGGGAGAATGTTCCCACTATGCACGTTCTAGTGTTGGGTGGATCACCTTTGTGGAGCCAAATCCCACTAAATAATTGGAAAAATAATAATATGTCAAGTAGTATTTACGGAACAAATTACGTTAATTTTTCCTTAATCTTCACAATAAAAAGAGGCAAAAAGGAGAAGATTCGCAGCTTTGATGTTGCGTAAGTCTCTTTCCGCAATGATCGGAACAAAATTTTGAGGGCTTGTTCGCTCTCTCTATTTCTTCTTCAATCTGAACGGTGAAATTTGCGTTTCAACGGTTCAATTTTCTGGAAATCGTCCGCGACCGACTGCTGCGTTTTTGGGTGATATTTTTCAACAACTATTGTATTTTGCATTCTTAGTTGATGCTTTGGTGTAGTTGAGTTAGTTGATGTGTTTGAAACACTTTGGATCATCTTTTGCTTATTAGTGGAGTTTTTATGGGCCTCGGCCTCGTGGTTTTTACTCTCTCACATCGAGAGAGGTTTTCCACGTTAAAATTGTGGTGTTGTTTCTTTGTGCTTTTTTTTTTTTGCTTTATTTGTGATTTATCTTCCTTGGGGCTGCCTCTTTAATTCCGCTATGTCATTGGGAAGACTTTGTGGGTATTTGTGATACATGTGTTATTGAGGTTGTTTGTTTTCCCAACAAATGGTATCAGAGCCTGGTTAGTTGATTTTGTTTTGAAGTGTTTTTGGTGATCTTTTTTTTATTGGTGAAATGGAAGCCAACTTGAATAGAATGATCACTTTGAATGGGTCTAATTATGCCATATGGAAAAATAAAATGGAGGATCTTTTGTATGTGAAAAATTATTTCTTGCCGGTCTTCAATGCTAAAAACTTGAAGATAAAACAGATGAATAGTGGAATTTGTTGCATAGGAAAGTTTATGGTTATATTAGACAATGGGTTGATTATAATGTTTTAAATCACATTAGTGAGGAGAAACATGCTAGGTCTTTGTGGAAAAAGTCAAGACTTGTATGCCCGGAAAAAATCAAAACAATAAGATGCTTTTGATGTATAAATTGATGAATTTGAGATATCATGATGGAACTCCTATGGCTGATCATTTGAATACTTTCTTAGGTATTATGAACCAACTTAATGCTATGGGTATTAAGTTTGATGAAGTGCAGGGATGGATGCTTCTTGGCTCTTTACCAGAATCGTGGGAAAATTTTCGAAGTTCTATATCTAATTCTACCCTAGATGGTGCTATGACCATTGATCTTGCAAAGACTATTGTGTTGGAAGAAGAGACAAGGAGGAAGGCACATGGTGTTTCCTCACAGTCGGATGTCTTGGTTACTGAGTCACGGGGGAGAAGTCAAAGTAGAGCTTCTAAAGATAGAGGTCGAAGTAGAAGTAAATCCAAGGGCAAATACAAAAATCTTGAATGCAATCATTGTGGCAAGAAGGGACATATCAAGAAATTTTGCTTTAAATTGAAACGGGAGAAAAAGGAAAACATTGACAAGAAAGACGATGAGAAGAAGGAAGATATAGTTAATGTAGCTTCTTCTGATGATTTCCTTGTGTTTCAAACGGTTGATAATATTCACTACTAGAATTTCACGCATTTGTGACAAAAAAATTTCATTGCTATTTGCGACATATTTGCTACTATTTTGTGTCAAAATACAAAAAAAATATTTTCACCAAAAATCATGATGACAATGCGACAAAAAATGTACGTCGCAAACTTTTTGTCACCATGTTGTCGCAAACATTCGCGCCAAATTTCGGCGCCATATTTTGTGACAAATCTACGATAAAGTATCTTCGTCGCAAAATTTATCGCAGCTAATTCGTCACATCGGAAAATTTGGCCAAGTCTATTTACCCAATAATTAGTGACGAGAATTTGATTTCGAAAAAGTTGTGAACAGAGCCGGCCCTATGCTAAAGGGGGCCTAAGGCAGATTGGTTGGACGAGTCATTTATTGGTTAGTCGACAGCGCGACCGTTGGTTGGTTGTTGACACCGCTTGGTTGTTCAGCGATACTGGTTTCAGACATATAATATAATAAAAAAAATCATAAATCTAATATTTTTTTCCACTTGTAATGCACCGCATCTTTTACTCTTTTTATATATATTTTTATTTTCCAATTGAATTACACGTGTTCTATTGTGACGTTTGGCCTTTATTTTTTTTTCAAATATCACACATTATACAAATCAATTCAGTAATTTTTTTTTTCAGTAAACACATTATGTTCGACTGGTTGGGATTTGGCGTGCATCTGATTATTTTTAAGTAAAATATGACATTGGGAGCCCGCCATGATGGTGCAATAAAAGTGGTCGCCTGCCTCGCTTAATGGGTGGGCCAAATTTAGTTGTGAAAATATTTCATTGCTAATTTGTGACAAAGTTTCAATGGTTTAGTTGACAAATCACAAAAAAAAAATGTGCTAGAACTTGCGTCCCCTTTGTGACAAAATATGCGTGTGACAAGAATTTTGTGACTATTTTGTGACAAACATTCATGCCACACTCAATACCTTTTTGTGACAAATATTTGATAAACTAGATTAGTTGTGAAATTATCATAGCTATTTCTTTGCTAATTGGAATAGTTGTCCATATCTATTTTCTTATGAATATATATATTTTGTCACAAATTGCAATATATGTGCTACTATTTTGTGACAAAATACAAAAATATATTTTTACCACAAATCATGATGACAATGTGACAAAAAAAAATGTACGTAGCAAACTTTTTGCCCCCATTGTGTCGCAAAATTTCGGCGCCGCATTTTGTGACAAATCTACGATAAAGTATCTCCGTCGCAAAATTTATCGCAGCTAATTCGTCACTATCGGAAAATTTGGCCCACGTCTATTTACCCACTAATTAGTGACGAGAATTTGATGACGAAAAAGTTGTGAAAATATTTCATTGGTGATTTGTGACAAAGTTGCAATGGTTTAGTGACGAATCACAAAAAAAATATTGTGCTAGAACTTTCGTCCCTTTTGTGACCAATTATGTGTGTGACAAGAATTAGGTGACTATTTTGTCACAAACATTCACGCCACACTCAACACCTTTTTGTGACAAATATGTGATAAAATAGATTAGTCACAAAATTTATCAAGGCTAATTCTTTGCTAATTGGAATAGTTGTCCACCTCAATTTTTTTCCAAATAAATTCGTCACAAAATGTGACAACATTTGGATGGAATAGTAACAAAATCAAAAAAAAAATTTACAAGCAATTGTTAGTGGCAAAAATCTCATCACTAAAATTATTAAACTCTCCTTTACCCGAACTCATTTATAAACAGTTTAGACTTAAAAGGGAAATGTATTTTTGAGAATATCTATAAGTAAAAAAAGATGTATACAAAGTTAGGTCATGGGCCATGCTCCCAATTTATGGACTTGTGATGTCTAACCCGGATCCATAATTTTTTCAAGGCACTGCACTGCACTGGTTGAACCGTTAAAACCAAAGGGGCCCGGATATGAAAGCAATATAATTCAAGAATTGAATTGTTTATAGTATAATTATCAAACTCGGCCCGGCCCGATGGTTCACCGTCAAACCCTGTGACCCGGTAATGAAACCTGCCATGTTCAAGCCAACCCATTTATGGAAGTGAGCGGGCGAAACATAGTAAAACTAGAGATTCAACCGATGACCCGGTGGGTTCCGATAGAACCGGTGAATGAAGTAAATGCATTGAAAATAATATATGAAGTAGGTATTTAATCGTTTTAAGTAATAAACATACAAAAATTTCTTGATATGATGCAAGTCATTATTTAATTTTTATGTGCATTTATTATTTAGTGTAGATCTACATCAAAATCATGTTCTTTTTACCTAAATTAATTTGGAAATTTCATACAAACTTAACAAGAAGTTATGGTGATTGTGAGTAAAGATAAAAGATAAACAAGCAAACAAACACAGAAACAAGAAAAACACAGATTTAACGTGGTTTCCGGCAATGTGCCGGCTACTCCACGGACAAACGAGGATATTTTATTATCACTACAATTACATGTATTACAAACTGTATTTATAGCCTTGGAAATCCAACCCTAACCGACTAATCAGTCAACTCAGTAAATGACTGAAATACCCCAAAAGTAACTTCACTGAATTAGGAAACCATGCAGGCGTGTTCCTTAAGTCTGCTGTGAACTAGTAGACTTCACTCTACTGATGTCATGTACCAGCAGACACATCTTCAGCAGACTGATCAACTCTGCTGCTGCCCTAAACGAACACCAGATTCATCAGATGCTTCATGCCCTGCTGACCACCACAGCTCTACTGCATCGCCAATGTCAATTTTAGCACTGCACTCAAGAGAGCATAGTTTAAGTCACCATTACAAATCAATATGTTCTCTCGCTTGTGTGTTTACTTATTGTCTTTTACTTGCTTATGTTTTGCAAGAAATGAATGTGTTTAGAACGTAGCTTTAGTAGTCCTGATTTGTATGATTATAACTTGTCTTAGTTCTACCTTTGTATGGGCCCTTTAATATGGTTTAGAAATCTTTCTCGCTGTAATATCCCGATTTTTGAAAAAGGGCATTCGGTTTTTTAGCAAAAATCGTAATATTATGTTATGTAATTGTAAGATTTAAGAAAAAAAAAAGTGGATAAACAAGGATTTTTCTTTTTAAAGAAAATAATTAGATAATTGGGATTATAAAAGAAAAACTAATCCTAATTTTAACCTAGTTGTTTTGACAAAAAAAAAGAGAGAGGGACGCAGGAGAGGAAAAAGGGGCGTAGGTTTTGAAAAAAAAAGGAGAAGAAGCTCTCACTTTTCGAGGCTAATCCGTTGTTCTTTTCATCAGACTCATCAAGAGAGAAAGTATCACCGCGAGACGAGGATCGTTTTGATATCAACAATCCTTAAATCCATTAACGTTTGGATTTAAAGGTTAAACTTTTGACGGGTTGAAGCTTTGGATCGTTGTACCACGCAATTTAAGGTAACGTGATTTTCTTATCGTATGATTAAGATTTCGTAAAGTGGTAGAGCAATTTGTATGATTGTTTTTCATGGTTTAATTTGTTTAAGTCGAGTTTGGGTTGAACTTGAGTAGAAAACACAGAGTGCAGAAAACTGTCCTCTTTGGTGCAAGAAAACGTAATGTGTAAAGAGAGAGGCTCGGTCGACCGAGCCTATCCATTCGGTCGACCGAGTGTGGGTCCATCCGTATGGATGAGTTGCTTATCCGTACGGCTATTTCTCAGTATCGGACTGAGGGCGTAAATGAGAGCCAGGCGTGACGACGTAAAGTTTATCCATCCGCATGCGGACGCTTCAAAGGCCGCTTTTCTTTGTTATGTGTTTCAAGCTTCCCGATAGCGATTTATCGCATAACCTTACGTGACAAAGCTCAATTATCTTTTGATGCGTTTAGTTCCGCACCACATGGATTCCCTAAAAGATGAAGTGTGGGACCGCCGAAAGCTTTGGATTGCTTTCAGGCTTCGATAAGCTAGAGTTTATCGATGTCTGTGGTATTTGCTAGGCCATGTCCGTGCTCAGTGGTCTCAGAAAGAGAGAGAGTAGAGATGTGAGGGAGCTTCCTTGAAAACACTTAGGTGGCTAGTTAAACATCTAATCAAACATATGTGCTAGATTAATAATCTTAAACATCATGCAATGCTTGGTAAGGCATAGTACAATATCGCGATGTGTTCTCTCGACTGCATAAAGTAGATCGCACTCCACGCCGGTCAATCGATTGGCTAGATAAAGCGCCTGGTACATTCTCGCCGGGTTATCACACTATCGGGACTCGATATTCCCGGGCTACAGAGCGTGTCTCTAAGTAGGTTGCACCAGCTTGTCCTAGTACATCCTATTACTAGCGAGTGCCCTTGTTATTCATGATGTAACAAACTTGAGCTATGCTAGATACCTTTGGAACCTCATGTTATGCTATGAACATAATATGATAGTTAGCTAGTGGTTAATAACGGAAATGAATTAATAAAAGACGGCGTTGTTTTTATTTCTTTACGAGATCATAGTTATAACGATCTTCACGCTAGCATCGAGTACTTTTGTACTTACCCCGCTACGCTGTGTTTGTCTTCCCTTTCCTCAAAGAAGAAGAACAAAGTTGCTACGGTTGACGAGTTCTTTGATGATGAAGTTTGAGATGATGCTTTTGAAGACTTAGTTCTTTTAGTTGTTTCTTTCTTAAAACAGCTTGTTTCACGCTTGAACAATGTTGTCCTTCTTTTGGTTTAGATTCTTTTGAGATCTTTTGGGATTTGGATGTTGGATGATTAGTTCTCTTTATTGGATTTAGTTTTTCACAAAGATTGATTACCGTGGTGTTCGATCTTTTGGTTTCCGAGTTGTTGAGTTGTTTTATCTTCCGCGCGCTTGGTTCTCGATGTATGACGTAAGGCTTACATGTATTATTGAATTTATTTGATAATATATGTGCCGAGCGCTTCTTTCCGGATAAGGACTCGTGTCCGGGAACGGGGCGTTATAGCTTGGTATAAGAGAGAAAGGTTTTCCTTGTCGTGGTAGGACTTGATTTCTTCCTTAAGATAAGTGTTGAGCTTTAGTGACCCTCTCTTTCTTGGTAAATGTAATGGTTCTTACTAGAGGAGGAGCTAATACGAATAACACCGAGGCGCCTAACACCTGCACGGGTAACGCTGAGGCAGGATTTACCGGGTTGTGATTCCGAGAAGGAGAAGAAGTGGACTAGCTACCCAGGGCCCTACAGCTTTCCAAGTTAACACCCCGCCTATGAGCAACATCCCGCGCGGGGTGAATCAGGGACCGACATTGTCACCAGAGGTAGAGTGGAACAAGGGGTCCTTCACGGTTTAACACCCGCGCATCGTTACTACTTCACCCTCCAAGGACCACGAGTTGGACCGGTTGGGACTTTCTCATCCACCGCTAGTCGTCGCTTTTTCGCTTATCCCATGTGTATCGACGCTTTCCTTCGCGACCACCGAAGTTTTACACCGCAACCGACGGTTCTACCTCCACCACCGCCCAGGTCGGATTCGCTCAGAGCACCTGGCTACACCCATCCCCACCGTAACTATCAAGATCGTATCGCCCCACCAAAGGCAAAGAACCAAGACAACATCATCGGCTCGGGGGCGACATACCGCTGGATTGGTATGAGAAGATGAAGAAACATAGGTGCCGTGAGTTCTTTGGCAATGTTGAGCCATCGCCAGCAGATTTATGGATTCATGGGTTTGAGAGGGCATGCAAATATGAATGCTCCGTAATCCGAATGGGCTCGCTTAGCGTGATCCTTGTTGGCGTGAAATGCAAAGTTGGATGGAAACATACGAGCAAAGTTAATCCGAGGATCACGGAATGGGTCGTGGTTCAAGGATCTGCTTTTACAAGGAATACTTTCCTAAGACAAAGACGGAATGCTAAAGCTAATGAGTTCCTCGAGTTTGAAACAAGTGGAGATATACTACAAGAACTCAAGACGCTGTAAGTTCCATGAGTTGGGCGATTCTACCCCGAGATCATGAAAAGTGAAGAGAAAAAGATTGATAAATTCATGGAAGGATTGTCACACGAGGTGGCTGGCGGCATGCTAGAGAGATAGACCTACGAGCATGGCAAGCGCCATGGATAGAGCTTTGATCATGGAGAGATTTGCCAAGAGATGATGGTTGTAGTTGGAGATAAGAGGTCTTTTTTCGAATTATCAAGGAAGCAACAGAGGAGCACCGCAGTTAATGTTAAGAGGACAGAAACTGCCATGAAGAGTGCAAAGCAAGTGGAACACCAAATGTTTGTGCCAAGTGTAACAAGACACACACATGAGATTGCATGGCAGGTAGCGTGAGTGGTTTCCACTGTGGGGAAGTGGGACATTACTCGAGAGCGTGTCCTAAGAAGCTCTCTCAAGGTAATCGTGCAGGAGGACGAGGTAAACAAGCAGGTAATCATACCACGTGTAGCGCATCTGCCTGTGTCTTTGCAACGGATGCAGAACCGGAAGAGTTAGATGACTTTGTGGTGACATGTACTTTCCAAAGGTTTGTGTTTATTATAAATATTTAATATGATATAGCGCAAGATATGATATTACATATTTGTACTTAAATAGATTCATTTGTTAGGTACCATAATCATAGATAATCTAGTTAGCTTTCAAATTTATTTGATATCTCGAGCTTCAGGACTTTTGTTTCCTCTAAGATAGCTAAGAAGTTAAACCTACCTCTTAAGGAATTGAGAGACCTTTGAGGATAACCACACCTTTGGGCGAGTCACTAGATGTGCTCAAGTCACACCCCAAGTTGACATTAGAGTTGGGACTTACAAGTGCCAAAGATGCTTTGACGGTGTTGGATTTCTGACTTTGATGTTATCCTGGTATGGATCGTTGTCAAAGAATTATGTCTACTTGGATTGTAGAGGTAAAATGGTGATCTTTAAGGCCCCAGAAAATCGGGCCTAAGACGCTTCAGGGTAACGATGCAAGCCTAGTGCGGTCGTTATCCGATTATCTCAAAGCAGCTAAAGCCCTAAAAGCTTTGAAGAGGAGTTGCCTGTGGTTTCGCTGCTTATGCATTAGATAAGGAAAGCATAGGCCCGAAAGTTAGGAGAGACTCGTGTAGTTAAGGACTTTCCAAGTTTTCCCGAAGATTTGCTGTGACATATGCCCTGATAGGCCACAGAGTTCGAGATCAAATTGATTGCCGGAGCATCACCAAGTACAAAGCACCTTATAGGATGGCACCAAATGGAGTTGAAAGAGTTGAAAACTCGCCAAAGGAGATGCTAGAGAAAACATCATCCAGCCAAGTACATCACCGTGAGGAGCACCGGTCTTGTTTGTGAAGAAGAAAGATGGGAGTATGCGACAGCATCGACTACAGAGAGTCGAATAAACCGACAATCAAGAATAAGTATCCTTTACCAAGGATTGATGATCCTGCTCACCGCTTGCAAGGTAAGAAGGTGTTCTCTAAGATTGATCTTAGGTCCGGTTATCATCGCTTGAAGATCAAGGTGTCGATATACCTAAGACAAATTTTCAAGATTTAGATATGGACATTATGAGTTTTTGGTCATGCCGCTTGGACTCACTAATGCTCCATCGAAATTCATGGACTTGATGCAAAGAGTTTTCATGCCTTATCTCGATAAGTTTGTGATAGTTTTCATAGATTTATATCTTGGTGTACTCTAAGGATGAGGAAGAGCATGAAGGACACCTAAGGATAGTTCTACAGACCTTAAAGGAGAACAAACTCAGATGCCAAGTTTTCTAAGTGTGAGTTTTGGTTGACCAGTTAGTTTTCTGGGCATATAATTTCGGAGAAGGTATTAAGGTGGATCCAAAAAGATAGAAGCCGCTTTCTAAGTGGCCTAGACCGACATCAAGAATGTAGATAAGAAGTTTCTGGGTTTAGTCTGGTACTACCGGAAGTTTGTAAAGGATTTTCTAAGATAGCTACACCTCTCACGCAGGCTTACTCAAAAGAACGTTAAGTATGAGTGGACCAGTGAATTTGAGGAAGCTTTTCAGACGTTGAAAGAAAAGTTGACCACAGCACCCGTGTTAGCATTACCGGAAGTTTTTGATAACTATGATGTATATACTGCACGATCGGGTCAAGGTTTGGGATGTGTTTTGATGCAATCAGAAAGGTAATTGCTTATGCATCTAGCAATGAAGGCGCATGAGAAGAATTACCCTACACACGACTTGGAGTTGGCAAAGCAAAGTGGGTTTTGCTCAAGCTTTGGAGACATTATTTGTATGGTGTCAAGGCAAGGATCTTCACGGATCATAAGAGTCTTAAGTTCTTCTTTACTCGTGAGAATCAACACGAGACAAAGAAGATGGTTGGAGTTCGTGAAAGATTACGACTTGGACATTCAATACCACCCGGTAAAGTTAATGTTGTAGCCGATGCACTTAGCCGGAGAGCGGTTAATGCTATCACTAACTTGCAAGAAGTTGTGGATCGCTTGATAGATGATTCAAGTGATTGAAAGGAAGGGTGAAGCTCAGACTTTGGCGCCATTGATGGCAAGATCGATTTGCTAGATGAGATTCGGCCAAGGTGATAAAGACCCGTTGTTGATTAATTTGAAGCAAGTGGCTCGAGAGAAGTTTACAAAGCTGGGTTATCGCTGGACAAGAGTGGTCATCTTTGGCACGGAGACCGCTTGTGTGTGCCCGATGTGGATGGCCTAAGAGAGAAGGTTATGGATGAAGCTCATAAGATTGCTTTTGCAAAGGCATCCAGGAGCCACTAAGATGTATAGAGATATCAAGGAAAGGTATTGGTGGCCTGGTATGGTTAGGGATCGCAGAGTTTGTGGCAAGACGTGATACATGCTAGAGAGTGAAAGCAATCACGTAAGACCAGGAGGTTTGTTGAAACCCCAGAGGTACCGGAATGGAAATGGGAGAATATCACGATGGATTTCATCACCGGTTTGCCTAAGACTAAGGGCGGTCATGACATGATTTGGGTGATTGTGGATAGACTCACAAAATCAGCCTATTTCTTGCCGTAAAAGTGGACATGCCTATAAAGAAGTTCGCTACTATGTATATCGACAATATAGTGAAGCTTCATGGTGTGCCTCTATCCATTGTATCCTGACAGTGATAGTAGATTTATCGCCGCTTCGAAGGGTTTGTAGAAAGCTTTTGGGACAAAGATCGATTTGAGTACAAATGCTTCAACCGCAGACGGACGGGCAAAGAGAGAACAATTCGCACTTTCGAGGACATGCTTAGAGCTTGTGTTTTGGATGCCGGAGGATCATGGATAGATTACCTCAATTTGGCCGAGTTTGCTTACAACAATAGTTACCATGCAAGTTTGGGAATGCCACCTTTTGAGGCCTTGTACGGTAGGAAGTGTAGAACTCCACTTTACGGGATGAAGTGGGAGAGAAACATATCACAGGCCGGAGATGGTTCAACAAGCCAAGGAGAAGATCGAGTTGATAAGGAAAATCTGAAGTCGCCAAGATCGCCGTAAGAGTTGGGCCGATGTTAGAAGAAGACCGCTAGAGTTTGAGGTCGGAGATAGAGTTTACCTTCGAGCCGCCTCCAATGAAGGGTGTCAAGAGGTTCGGACAGTAAAGGAAAGCTAAGTCCAAGGTATGTAGGACCTTTGATGTCATCGAAAGAGTTGGGAAGTTGGCTTATAGACCACGCTTGCCGTAATCGATGTTCAGAGTCCACAATGTTTTCCATGTATCGATGCTTGGAAGTGTCTATCCAAAGTGGACGTGGAGTCTGGGATTGATCCGGAAGTTTTGCAAGATAACCTTTCATATGTGGAGAAGCCGATAAGGATTCTGGATAGGAAAGAGAAGGTGATAAAAGAGACGAGTGATTCCGTTAGTATTAGTGCAACGGAGCAATCATGCACCGACTAAATCCACTGGGAAGTGGAAGCGACATGTTCGACGAGTTCCCGTGAGTTCCTCATCTACCTGTGTACGATCTAGTTTCAAGGACTAAACTCCTCTTGCTGGGAGGAATGTAATATCCCGATTTTTGAAAAAGGGCAATTCGGTCTTTTAGCAAAAATCAGAATATTATGTTATGTAATTAGAAGATTTAAGAAAAAGAAAAAAAAAGGGATAAACAAGGATTTTTCTTTTTAAAGAAAATAATTAGATAATTGGGATTATAAAAGGAAAACTAATCCTAATTTTAACCTAGTTGTTTTGACAAAAAAAAAAAGAGAGAGGGACGCAGGAGAGGAAAAAGGGACGCAGGTTTTGAAAAAAAGAGAGGAGAAGAAGCTCTCGCTTTTCGAGGCTATTCCGTTGTTCTTTTCATCAGACTCATCAAGAGAGAAAGGATCACCGCGAGACGAGGATCGTTTTGATATCAACAATCCTTAAATCCATTAACGTTTGGATTTAAAGGTTAAACTTTTGACGGGTTGAAGCTTTGGATCGTTGTACCACGCAATTTAAGGTAACGTGGTTTTCTTATCGTATGATTAAGATTTCGTAAAGTGGTAGAGCAATTTGTATGATTGTTTTTCATGGTTTAATTTGTTTAAGTCGAGTTTGGGTTGAACTTGAGTAGAAAACGCAGAGTGCAGAAAACTGTCCTCTTTAGTGCAAGAATAACGTGTAACAGGTGCAAGAGAGAGGCTCGGCCGATCGAGCCTATCCATTCGGTCGATCGAAGTTTAGTCCATCCGCACGGATGAGTTTCTTATCCGTGACGGCTATTTCTCAAGATCGGATCGAGGGTAAAGCGAGAGCCGCGGCGCACGGACATAAAGTTTATCCGTCCGGACAGGATCGCGCTTCAAAGGTCGCTTTTCTTTGTTATGTGTTTCAAGCTTCATGATAGCGTATTTATCGCATAACCTTACGTGACAAAGCTCAATTAGCTTTTGATGCGCTTTTAGTTCCGCACCACATGGATTCCCTAAAAGATGAAGTGTGGGACCGCCGAAAGCTTTGATTTGCTTTGTGCTTCGATAAGCTAGAGTTTATCGATGTCTCGTGGTATTTGCTAGGCCTTGTCCGTGTCTAGTGGTCTCAGAAAGAGAGTAGAGATGTGAGGAGCTTACTTGAATACACTTAGTGGCTAGTTAAACATCTAATCAAACATATGTGCTAGATTAATAATCTTAAACATCATGCAATGCTTGGTAAGGCATAGTACAATATCGCGATGTGTTCTCCGACTGCACAAAGTAGATCGCACTCCACGCCGGTCAATCGATTGGCTAGATAAAGCGCCTAGTACATTCTCGCCGTTATCACACTATCGGACTCAGATATTCCCGGGCTACAGAGAGTGTCTCTAAGTTGGTTGCACCTGGGCTGTCCTAGTACATCCTATTACTAGGCGTAGTGCCCTTGTTATTCATGATGTAACAAACTTGAGCTAAGCTAGATACCTTTGGAACCTCATGTTATGCTATGAACATAATATGATAGTTAGCTAGTGGTTAATAACGGAAATGAATTAATAAAAGACGGCGTTGCTTTTATTTCTTTATGAGATCATAGTTATACGATCTTCACGCAAGCATCGAGTACTTTTGTACTTACCCCGTTACGCTGTGTTTGTCTTCCCTTCCCCCAAAAAGAAGAAGAACAAAGTTGCTACGGTTGACGAAGTTCTTTGATGATGAAGTTTGAGATGAAGCTTTTGAAGACTTAGTTCTTTAGTTGTTTCTTTCTTAAAACAGCTTGTTTCACGCTTGAACAATGTTGTCCTTCTTTTGGTTTAGATTCTTTTGAGATCTTTTGGGATTTGGATGTTGGATGATTAGTTCTCTTTATTGGATTTAGTTTTTCACAAAGATTGATTACCGTGGTGTTCGATCTTTTGGTTTCCCGAGTTGTTGAGTTGTTTTATCTTTCCGCTGCTTGGTTTTGATGTATGACGTAAGGCTTACATGTATTATTGAATTTATTTGATAATATATGTGCCGAGCGCTCTTTCCGGATAAGGACTCGGTGTCCGGGAATGGGGCGTTACATCTGTGTCTTATATAATCTTTTTTGGTTGCCTTAAGTCTTTGTTTTAAGGTCTGCATTCAATCACGTCTAGAAGCTTGTTTAATTGTGATACATAACTACTTGCCTATTGTTAAAGTTCAGAGTTTTAGTCTGCTAAGTATGTGCTTGTCTTAGTCTTAGTTCTCGTTTTCTACCAACTTCTATATAATATATTGAGTTCAGTCTGTTTCTGAGTTAAGGTTTGGTGTGCTTACCTGTTGCATTGCATTCAGGTTCAGGTCATAACCATGTTTGTGTATAGCAAGCTGCTCAAGTTCATGTCTTAATTCAGTCTGCTTGTATTGTTTCTCAAGTTTGAACTAACAACCAAATTGTTTGCATCTGTTAGATTTGCATCATATCTTGTGTTTGTTCAATCTCTTTAATTGTAACATGGTCTGAGTTTGTTGCATACCGGCTGTCCCATGTCTGCCTAATATGCAATTTGTTAGTTTCTTGATTTAGTAATTAAGTTTTCTTTTCCTTTTAAGTCTTTGCTCAGGTCAAATTTTGGTTCAATCTATTTTAATTTGTTTAGTCAAAGAATAGGTCTTGATCAATAGTTATCTAAACAGTATAACAATGCAATCTGTTATTTCCATGATTGAATTCATGTTAAATGTTTAAAGATGTACTCTGATGCCTTTTGTTATACCTTATATGCATCATTGATACATATTGGGCTTTGTCCCAAAAATCTTTTATTTTTATTGATCTTCCCCTCATACATAACCATTAACATTTCTTTAGAGAGCCTGAGATGGAATTGGAATAGGGGATGACCGTTCCTCATTATGTTTCTTTGTCGTTTATATCCATTACTAGTTTTTCTGATGCTTGTGAATATAAGCATGTGAAAAGTGGGTGCATTTGGTTTCACCATCCTTATAGACATTATCCTGTCTTTTCTTATAGATCTTAGATGATAGTCAATCTGCAATTGGCTTTGAGCTAAAAAAAACCCTTCTCTGTTTCGAATGAATTCAAGCTCCATTGTACGGCAAGAAAGTTTCAGGGAATCACCCCTGGTAATCTTTCTACTTTCCAGGGAGTCAAGCAAGGCTGAATGGGGAGAGATTTTCAGGGCATGACCCCCTGTTTAACTCTCTATTTTTCAGGGAATTACCCCTAGACCACTTGGCTTTTCCTTCAAAGTTAAAATTTCTCATTCATTCGACTCTTTTTCACGCAGATCCAATTTTTCCCACTGAGCCTGAGACACTCAGGTGGTTCTACGTTAGTGTGAACAGAACTGGAGTACCCAAACTCCATTTACAGGTTTGTGGCTTTAAACCAACCACTATTTATCAGAATCCTATACAGACCTTCCAGAGGACAATAGGTTATCAATCACCCCCAGCAGACTGTAAATTCTGCATAATCACAGTGAGTCAATGGTTAAACCATACTCCCACTGCATTTGGGTGGTTCTATATTCTGATCTGGTGTAAGGAAACGTGATTCATGGAACTAGTTTGTAATTTGCACTTTATGCCCAAGTTTTTCTCATGATGATATTGCTCTTTATCTTTGGTTGTCTCAGGCAAGCTAGAGATATTGTAAAAGCTATAAAGAAGCGCATAACAGTAGGATTGAATTAGGATGTCATGAACATGCTTTTTTAAGGGGAAAGTTCTAAAATGTATTCAGTGGTGATAAACCCATTGTATCGGATTTATTTTGCTATTTTTTGTGGTGTATTTTTAATTTAGCTTTATGTATGGAGTTTCGAGAGTAAACGCTGATAAGCGGAAGAAGGTGCAGTATCTAAGTGTTCTGGGGCAGAAAGCTTTCGTACAACCCCGTAAGTATATCATAACCTTTTTTTTTTATTACGTCTTAACTTGTTTGTTATTTTAACATGATTAAAAAATTTGTAATATGTGTGACTTTTTTTCTTTGTGTATATGATTTGTTTGATGTTTTGTGAACATCCTTTTCCTTTTTCCACTCTATGAATGAAAAACCATGTTTTATCTATGAAAATAAGTGAGAGTGTGGTGTGTCTACTCGAGAGTTGTATCATTACATCCACCATTACCATGAATATGAGAGTGTATGCTGTTGTAACTAGTATTTTAAATATATTAATATTTGAAATTTATTAAAAAAAAATTACTGTAACAAAAGATATAGGAGATATGTCTCGATGTGCAATATTTTTTTAGAAGGGATGATGCCACAGTTACACTTTACTTGTTAGCATATCTGACGAAACATATGGGCAAATTATTATTGGTTCACTTACATGGTCATGCATCCGGTTCGGGAACTTAATTGAGAGTGCATTTAATCGCCTATTGATTCTCGCTCCGATTCCTCAAAGCGATCCTCATGTAAGCTTACCGAGAAAGGTTAAGTTACAGCTTAATTCAAGAAAATCATGAGTTACAAAAGATGTGGGAAGAACGAACAAGTCATGAGGTTGAGTGTGATTCTAAACGTGATGCACAACTCAATATGGTTCTAGAAAACATTGCTCGTCCACAAGAAATTGAGTTGTTTTTAGTGAAAAAACATTAGTTTCCCGAAATTGTCTACTAATTACGAATTTTTTCGACTTCATGTTGAAGATGCTATTTGGCTCTATGGATCAAATGATTTTGGTTCTTTTTTTAATTTATGATTTGGTATGTGTTTCAATTGTTTTGAAGTGCATTTGTAGTATGTGTCACAAATTTGATGCAATATTTTGTTTCAAATCATTGGTTATTAATTTGTCAAAAATATTTTGTCACAATTTTATCGTAGACTGTTGTCACAAATTTATTTTGGATTTGTAAAAAAATCATCACACATCAATTTGTAAATTTGGTAGCAAATTTGTCATAAAATCATCTGAAAACTATCCGTAAATTTGGTGGTAATATTGTCGCAAGCATTCGTCGCAAATTTATTTCATATTCGTGGTAGAAGGTTGTCACAATTCCGTTAGTATATTTGGTCACAAAATTGTCGCAGTCTTTTGTCATAAATTTGTGGCTATCTTATGTAGCAAATTTGACGCAATGTTCGACCCGTTGAAAAATTCCGTCACACTTTCGTCAGAAATTATGAATGTTGTCGTTGATTCATCACAAAAACACTCGTCACAGTGGTGCCACAAAGTATAGCTTTTGTCACAATTTTCTCACAAATTAAACTTAGTGACAAAGTTAATTTCGACTCAAAAATTTGCAACGGGGTGTTCTGTGATGGAAATAGGTTTCGTTTCAAATTCGTCACAAACGAGTCTTAGTGACGAAAACCACCGTCACAAATCCGGAAAATTCTAGTAGTGATTATTCTTGCTGATGATATGACTAGTTGGGTTGTTGACAGTGGTGCTTCGGTCCATGCTACTTCATGAAGAGAGTATTTCACATCATACACTCCGGGTGACTTTGGTGATGTGAGAACGGCTCAGGATTCTATTTTAAAGTGTGCAGGTGTTGGAGATATTAGTTTGGAGACGTCTAAGGGTACCAAACTGATTATTAAACGGGTTAAGCATGTTCCAGGGATCTGGTTGAATTTGATTTATGTTGGCAGACTGTGTGATTATGGTTATAATAGCTCATTTTCTTGTGATAAGTGGAAGCTCACAAATGGGTCTTCAGTTGTGCCTAGAGATACAAAGACATCTACACTTTTATTGACTCAAGCCAAAGTTATTGTTGATGAGGCTCATGCAGTGGAGTCTCGTGATGAGATCGAGTTGTGGCATAAGAGGTATGTCATATGAGATTGAAAGGAATGACTATTTTATCTAAGAAAAATTTATTTCTTGTTCTAACATTTTGCGTATGGAAAAGTGTGCTCATTGTCTTATGACAATACGGGATTCCACCCCTCCACGTGGAATTATCTAATTGGTCCCGCTGGATGTGGAAAAGTCTAAGTTTATCATCCACATCGGATCGAATAAGATACGAGTCAGAGAAGACCACATCAACCAACTGATTCTGCAAGTGTCCCACCTCGAATACCTATGTCGGTATTATCCGAGTCGATACATGAGTTCCAGCCCAGATTCCTAAGCCCATTATCCAGAGGGTTGCTTGGGCAAGGGGTAAGGCCCAGTAAAAGGTATTTATGTCCATAGACCAAACCGCCCTAAGTTTAAGGCGGAATAAGGACATGTGCCTATAAATACACAACTCCGTGAACTACGTAAGGCTTGATTGATTGGACATTACACAGATACGAGGCAATCCAAGATACCTTCTTGACTCAAACCATAAAACACCAAAAACACCATCTTTACTATATTTCCCAGCCGTTCGATTCCTTCGCAACTCATCCTTAGATTACACGTGGCCCTGTTAATCCGGTGGAGCGTTATTTAGCATCATCATTTGGCGCTGAAGGAGGGCCTTCTACCGTGAGTTGGTAAAGATATCGCAATGGCACCACCAGGAAGGAGTAAGAAACCAACGAGCAAAGAAGAACCCGTAGATCAAGAGCACACGGATTTAGATCCAAAGCAGGGGTACAAATCCAAGTACCAAGTCCCCATCGATCTCTACTCGCAGCTGCGAACCGCTAAAGACTCCAACTTCCTCCGCAGCTATGTGACATGGCCGATCACTTAGCGTCGTTAGATGAAGATACCCTGAAACGATTTGTGGCATCTGCGTTCATAGACAAAGGGATATATAACACCCCTGAGGAACATAACCTGTTAGACCAGGGTCGAAAGGAGATGGAGAATACAAGGGGAAAGAAACATGTCGATCCCCGGAAGAAGAGCAAGAAGACGGTGGTAATCAAAGACAACCAACTCCAAAAAGAGTCTTGGACAGGAAAAGCAGCAAAGGCAGGTTGAGGATAGTATTCGAAACGAGTTCAACCACATCGTGGGAAAAGATCAGGTCACAGAGTGGCTCGAGTCACCATTCAGTCCCGAGATAGAGGTATACACGATGCTCAAATCCTTCAAGCCACCAAAGATGGAACCTTACGATGGCACTACGGACACAGAGGACCATCTGTATCGTTATATATCACTGATGAGATTAAGAAATGCCAACGATGCCATGAAGTGTCGTGCCCTCGATACCTTGCTTACGGGCCGAGCTCGGGAGTGGTTCCGTAAGCTACAACCCGGGTCGATCTCAAGTTTTTTACAGTTAGGACAGAAATTCCGAGATGCTTTCATTGGGAATAAGAAATTTCACCTCAGTGCTACTCACCTCATGAACATCAAGCAAGAGAAAGGAGAATCAACAATCGATTTCATGAGGCGTTTTAATCTCGAGGCTATGAAGGTGCACAATGCCAGTGATGCACTTCAGGTCAATTCATTTGTTGGAGGATTGCGCAATATGAAGCTGTACGATAAGCTCTCTAAAAAGATGCCTAATGATATGGACGAATGTGTTAACATAGTCCACAGATTTTGCCAAGGTGAAGAGGCAGTGCGCTTGCACACCATTTTGATCGGCCTTTTCTAAGTGTCCAATCTCACCGGCAAGTATCGGGTCAATCAGAGCCTAGAATTGGTGAGTCAAGGTCGTATCCCACAGGGAATCTGGTCGAGTACCAAAGTCGGTCTCGTCCCTAGTTCAGGCCAACACAATAATGGAACGTGGTGACTTGTCAGATCACCGGTTCTAACAACTAAAAATACACAAAACAAATATTTAAAACTATATAAAAGAGATAGCCGAGCTATGATCCAATCTAATACTCACAAACCCTAGCTAAGTCCCGAGGTATTCTTGATTCACCTAAACGTTCTCGATGTCACAAAGGGTGTCGTTTCCTGGCTCTGAGAATAGACATTATTTCAATAATCTACCCTCCCATGTCTGGGTTCAACAAACCACGACCGGATTTAATCGACTCACACGGTCTACGATTCATGAAACGCTCGACAAGTTTTTACAAAACCTCACAATGAAACCGAGTCTGAACAACTCAGTCGGTTTTACACAGTGATCCTAGAACCCCGGCTCCCATATCCTCTCGCAAAATACATATGTAAAGACGATACGTGTGATACATTTATTAAGTAGCTAATTCAACAAACGTGATAAGAATAAGTTCTAGAACTATGGTAACATCGAGAATCAACAATCAAACATCAAGAACACCACATGAACAAGCTAAGGTTCGATATCAAAGACTATCACATAACTCGAATATCGGCTATTAGCTACTCATTATATTAACAAAACAACAAGACATCAACAATAAACATAACGAAAATAAAGATTGAAAGCAAGAACAAGAAATGAAAAAGAAATACCAAATATATTATGCCGTAGAGAATCGATCCACCGAACTAAATCCCGCCAATAACGCTGGCCAAGCTATCTTGAGAGAATCAACGGATTACAACATTCTACAACTAAACTAAGCTAATCTATGTACATAATTGATCTAAGCTAAGAAAACGATGAAAATCAAGAAAACGAGTTGGGAAGAAGGTGGTTTTGATCTAGATCTAAAATGGGGTATTTATAGTGTTTTATGTGTTTCGACGTTAGGCGGCGCCTAGGAAAGTGTAGGCACACGCCATGATGATAAAAACACGCATCAAACTCGGCCAAATTGATCGCTAGGCATGCGCCTAGCATTTCTCGTGACGCGCGCTAGCCGACACACCTTCTAAAAACAGCCATAACTTTCTCTCAGAGACCTCCGATTTGAGTGATTCAAGATGTGTTGGAAATCTCATTCAATTGTCTACAACTTTCATGAAGAAGATGTCCAGCCCAGAAAATGCTTCTAAAGAGGATCCAAATACAGATCAATGTAAGGTATGGTTGTAGTACCACTGCATTTTGATCCGTTTGAACGTTTAAGCTTCGGGCACACGTTCCAATCCTCGTAAATCACCTTCCGGACATCTCAAACACCTAAGTCCTATACAAAATCACAACAAATACCACACATAATCCCTAAAGTACACTAGGGTGACCGAGAGTATAGTAAATTACACCGAAAAAGACCGAGAATCCCGGACTTTACGTCCTAGGTCCCGAAATGATAACCAAGGTGTAAATACATCAAAATAAAACTAAATGTCTCAGAAAACATATAAAACGAGGTATAAACGGGGTATAATTACATAGAAAATGATAGCCAATTTGACTCTCATCAACTACCCCCTACTTAGCGTTTGCTCGCCCTCGAGCAAAAATGAGCGATTCAAAAATAAAGATGGAGTCAACATTGCAATCATACATCTAGTCTATAAGAATTGAAATGGTAAAACACAAGTAAATGACACAAATGCATATGATTTAAGTTCTACCTTGCATTGAGAAAAGAATGTGTGTGTGTGAATAGCTTCTTCAACATTCATCACTTACGACCGGTTTAGATTATAGACGTATAATGTACCGAGGATACACCATAGGCTTATACGTCGTAAACATCTCCACTAATCGAGGTCAATCAAAGTCTAGTACGGTCGAGCAGGACTTGAAGGGTTATATCGTTAGGCTAGGGTCGGGGTTAACGAAAGGATATTTACGATAAAATCGAAAAAGAAGGTGCAAAAAAGCTTTAACCAAGTCAAATATAAACACGTAACTCGGTATCAACTTTGTCTTCAATTTTCCAAGTATTTACAACTTCGGAAACCAAACCCTAACTTCAACTTCACACACATTTTTTTTCATTATACAAAACTTCAGTCCCTTTTTGAACTTAAATCAAACTATAAATATGCACATTTACTACTTCTGTTTCTTTTCTTTTCTTTTTGTTTCTTTTTCTATTCTTTTTTCTTCTTCTTATATACATCAACATTCCGAACAAAACTGAAACCGACACATTGTCACACTCCTCGTTCCGAACAACTCGTAAATCACGATTCCATACTATTACTTACGTCTCAACAATACCTCGCAACATCGTAAAAATGTGCCAAACGAACAAGCTCAATTGCAAGGTAGTCAAGGGTACGTAGACTCAAATAAAGTTAGGGACATCGATTTTCACGGTTTAGTAACACGAAAGGCTAGTTCGGGTGGCAGTCTAACCACCCTACAAAAGGCTTAGAGGGGTAACAATGGATTAATCTTTAGGTTGGCCTTTGGCTCGATCGGGTCAAAATAAATGCCAAAACCGTCATCCCGCACTCTAACAATGACGACCTTTCTATTTCACCGGTTACTAATATAAGTTCTAGGTAACCGGTCATTAGTAGCTACCATAATCGTTCACTAGTCAAGGTGATTCGTGAAGTCGAAGCTAACGTGATAGAACTATTTCATTCTCAATACATGATCCCAACTCAAACCAAATGCATCTATACAATCACTATATGTTTAACAAAACAATACTAAAGGCTCAATGTATCACAAACAATGTCAAAGGCATCAAAATTCCTAAAACGACTCATTTACACCAAAGTGGATAACAATCACTAAGTATAACTCGCTCAACATGAAAATGAAACATTAAAGCTAAACCAACCACACCCTACTTTAAAACGAAACACAAATGATAAGGGTAGAAAAGTTAACTTACAACCGGAAAAAGGCACGAGTACGATCATGTGGCATCCGTAAAAGTCCTCCCAGGGTACATGTACTTGTAAAATATACACAACCAACACCAAAGGTGTACAAGTATGGAGTATAACACAATGAAACTACCCGGATTACCACAACTCATCAAAACCAAAAACACCACACTAGCCCCCCAAAACACACTTCTTCGGGTTATATAACAACAAAACTTACCCGAAGTATCATACTACAAACTAAAGAAATACAGTGAAAACACGAGGGGAAAGGAAAAGCAATAAAAACACATTCTGAGTTTATAGTCCTCAGCTCGACTTTCTACCCCCAACTATGTCAAGGATAGCTATACCAAAGGAGAGCAACCCGTTGCTTCTCCCTACAAAAATCGTAGGAATTGAGCACCCCTTGAAAATAAAACAATAGAACTATGGGGCTCAATCCCCACCACCACATTTTGTTCGATGTGTTCGTTGCACATAACAACGAACTCACTTTCCCCTAACTAAGACATATACCAACCAACAACGACTCTAGCTCCAAGTAGTAACAAATAGGCTCAACATCAACAACAAACTCAATAGGGTGCACCCCCGAAGATATAACAATAGGGCTAAATGAAGACGGAACCGGCGACTCAATAGATACAAGAGTCATACAACTCGTAGTAGTTCCTCTCCGGGGTGATTTCAATCATACTTTCTTGCTCACTCCTCTCAAACTCCTCAAACAGCTTGTTGCACTTTAAGCTCCAAGTTTCATATGGCTGTTTGCATTGCAATCTGGCATATCTCAAAACTCTCTGAAGCTCATTATGGTGCTCTTGGACCACTTTACTCAACTCTTCAACAGCTTTGCTCAATTGCCATCCGTTGTTCGCTGAGGTCTCTAATTCGGAGGTGGAGAAGTATCGAGTTGTTGATCAAAATAACTCGGGCATTATCCCACTTATTTCCATAAGATGCGCGATGGGTTGAATCGATAAAATGGTTGTGTTTGGTAACCCATAGCACCGTGAATTGTAATATCCGAATGGGTAAGGATAGGAGCCGTAATTGTAGTATGGATTCATTATCCGCAAATCAAGGAAACAACACGAACACAATCACGTAACTTGTCACTACCACTACCAAGTAAATGGTGTGACACTTCAACAACAACAAAATAAAACAAACTATACATAAAAAAAAACAAATAAGAAAAATGACCTAATCCTAAGAACTTAAGTAACTTACAAGATATCAACCCGATTCCCCGGCAACGGCGCCAGAAAGCTTGATCGGCCTTTTCTAAGTGTCCAATCTCACCGGCAGTGTACCGGGTCAACTGTAGCCTAGAATTGGTGAGTCAAGGTCGTATCCCACATGGAATCTGGTCGAGTACCAAAGTCGGTCTCGTCCCTAGTTCAGGCCAACACAATAATGGAACGTGGTGACTTGTCAGATCACCGGTTCTAACAACTAAAAATACACAAAACAAAGATTTAAAACTATATAAAAGAGATAGCCGAGCTATGATCCAATCTAATACTCACAAACCCTAGCTAAGTCCCGAGGTATTCTTGATTCACCTAAACGTTCTCGATGTCACAAAGGGTGTCGTTTCCTGGCTCTGAGAATAGACATTATTTCAATAATCTACCCTCCTATGTCAGTTCAACAACCCACGACCGGATTTAATCGACCTCACACGGTCTACGATTCATGAAACGCTCGACAAGTCGATACAAAACTCACAACGAAACCGAGTCCGAACAACTCACCGGTTTTACACGCTGATCCTAGAACCCGGCCCCGTGATCCTCTCGCAAAATACATATGTAAAGATGATACGTATGATACATTTATTAAGTAGCTAATTCAACAAACGTGATAAGAATAAGTTCTAGAACTATGGTAACATCGAGAATCAACAATCAAACATCAAGAACACCATATGAACAAGCTAAGGTTCGATATCAAAGACTATCACATAACTCGAATATCGGCTATTAGCTACTCATTATATTAACAAAAACAACAAGAAATCAACAATAAACATAACGAAAATAAAGATTGAAAGCAAGAAGAAGAAATGAAAAAGAAATACCAAATATATTATGCCGTAGAGAATCGATCCACCGAACGAAATCCCGTCAATAACGCGTCAAGCTATCTTAGAGAATCAATGGATTACAACATTCTACAACTAAACTAAGCTAATCTATGTACATAATTGATCTAAGCTAAGAAAAACGATGAAAAACTGAAGAAAAACGAGTTGGGAAGAAGGTGGTTTTGATCTAGATCTAAAATGGGTGTATTTATAGTGTTTTATGTGTTCTGGACGCTAGGCATGCGCCTAGGAAAGTGTAGGCGCACGCCTATGATGATAAAAACACGTACTGAAACTTCTGGCCAAAATTGACTGCTAGGCGTGCGCCTTGCATTTCTCAGACGCGCGCATAGCTGACACACCTTCAGAAAAACAGCCATAACATTCTCTGTAGACCTCCGATTTGAGTGATTCAAGATGCGTTGGAAAGCTCATTCAATTGTATACAACTTTCATGAAGATGTACAGCCCAGAAAATTCCTCTAAAGTTGATCAAAATGCAGATCAATGGAAGGTATGGTTGTAGTACCACCGCGTTTTGATCCGTTTGAACGTTTAAGCTTCGGGCACACGTTCCAATCCTCGTAAATCACCTTCCGGATATCTCAAACACTTAAGTCCTGTACAAAATCACAACAAATACCACACATAATCCCTACAGGACACTAGGGTGACCGAGAGTATAGTAAATTACACCGAAAAAGACCGAGAATCCCGGACTTTACGTCCTAGGTCCCGAAATGATAACCAAGGTGTAAATACATCAAAATACAACTAAATTTCTCAGAAAACATATAAAACGAGGTATAAACAGGGTATAATTACATAGAAAATGATAGCCAATTTGACTCTCATCACATTTCACTTGGCCTCAACACGAGGAAGGACACCCGAGGCCAGACCAAGGGTCAGCCTAAGGGTCGGAATGACGAAGGAAAGTCCAATGTGTTCGATCGACTAACAGCACCGATCACGGATCGGCTCGGAAAGAAAGGAAACTTGAAAGACTGAGATTTTATCCCTCTCAACCGATCTCGGGGGGAGGTGCTGGCTATCATGATTAAGAAGAATATCGCTTGAACACCCAAGCCGATGTCCAAAGATCCTGAGAAGAGAAAGAACACCCACAAGTACTGTGACTATCACAAGGATGTGGGGCATGACACAGAAGAGTGCTTCGACTTGAAGAGAGATATTGATGCCTGTATTCAAGAGGGTCGGTTGGACGAGGTGATCGACCGATCAGAGAAGGACGAGCCAAAGGGCCATCGAGAATATAAGAGAAAGAGTTATAACCGGGGGATAGACCGATCGCCACAACGAGACAGTCGGAGGCGTCGGGATAGGTCATCCGAGCCGACTTACAGAGATAACCGTCGAGATGATCATCGAGAAGATTTGAATTGAGACCCTCACGGGGATAACCGCATCAGGTATGATGTCAACACGATTGTTGTAGAACATGAATCGGGATCAACTCGATCCAATGATACCCATGGACAGATCGAGGAATCAAGAAGCTTAGGTTTACGACGGAGGTGGGTTATGGACCCAAAGATGATATTCCAAGTTCCCACAGTCAGTGAAGGTTTGGTAATAGAGGCAGTGATAAGCCGAGGTCGGATAAAGAGGGTCTGTGTCAATAGTGGAAGTGCCGTCAACATCCTCTATTACTCAGCCTTCAAAGCTATGAGGTTGAGGGATGAAGACATTGTACCGTTATCAACCCCTTTGTTCGGATTCACGTGGCAAAGCCATCCACCCTGCCGGGTCGATAAACTTTGCTAACCACCGTAGGAGATGGGGAAAAGCGGGCTAACAATGGAGATGACGATGTCGAAAGTTAAGGCCCCATCGGGGTACAACGCGATATTAGGTCGACCTGCCTTATACGACCTGAGAGCCATTATTTCTACCTTCCATAACAGCATGAAATTTCCCACCTGGTATGGTACCCATGAAGTGAAAGGAGACATTGAGGTAGCCAGGAATTGTAGTCTAGTTACAATAAAAGGAAAAAGGCGTTGGGCAAGTGTTAGTTGAAGAATTAATCCCTGAGGAGGAGGAAGATCGAAGCTGGGTCTCTGTCGACCCGACAAAGGAGATTCGTGTGTGGAAGGAGGAAGAGGGCCAAGGGGTCCAGATCGGGAAGTAGATACCCCCGACATGAAAGCCTTGGTTGACCTTCTTGTTGAATATCGAGACGTTTTCGCTTGGAAAGTAGACGACATGCCAGGCCTATCGGCAGATATAGCAGTTCATCGACTCAATGTCGACCTGAGAAATAAGCCGATACGGCAGAAAAAGAGAAACCTCACCCCTGAGAGGAAAGAGGCTGTAAAGAAAGAGGTTGATAAATTGTTAGTTGCTGGAATCGTCAAAGAGGTATTCTACCCCGACTGGTTAGCTAATCCAGTGCTGGTCAAGAAGCCAGATGAGAGCTGGCGGATGTGCGTGGATTTTACAGATCTTAACAAGGCATGCCCAAAGGATTTGTATCATCTCCCAAAGATTGATCAGTTGGTCGACTCGACCCTAGGTTTCGAGGTATTCGGGTTTCTAGATGCGTATAGGGGATATTATCATATTTTCATGGACCCCCAAGACTCAGAGAAAACCGCATTTATCACAGAGTTTGGCACGTTCTGTTTCGTGACGATGCCGTTTGGACTAAAGAATGCAGACGCCACTTACCAGAGGGCGGTTAACAAAATTTTCAAAGGACTGATAGGTCGAAATATGGAAGTCTACGTCGACGATTTGTTGATCAAGAGCAAGTCCATGGGACAATTTATTGTCGATGTTAGAGAGGTTTTTGAGGTGCTACGAGCTGCTAACATGAAGCTCAATCCGAAGAAGTGCACTTTTGGGGTCCGATCGGGAAAATTCCTAGGATATATGATATCGAGAGATGGAATTCGAGCTAATCCGGATAAGATCGAGGCCCTCAAGAACATGCCTACACCTCGTAACGTCAAAGAAGTGCAATGATTGACAGGTCGGATGGCGGCCCTCAACTGTTTCTTATCGGTATCAGCACAAAGAGCCCTACCATTTTTCAAGATATTGAGGAAGGCAAGTCCGTTTCAATGGGATGACAAGTGTCAGAAAGCATTCGACGACCTGAAGGAGTATTTATCTAATTTACCAACACTATCTTCACCTCGGGAAGGAGAGAAAATCCTGGTTTACTTAGCTATCTGTGAAGAGGCAATAAGTGCAGTGTTAGTTCGAGAAGGAGAACAAGGGCAGGTTCCAGTGTATTTTGTGAGTAAGGCCCTACACGGAGCCGAGATCAGGTACACACCTGCTGAAAAATTAGTATTGGGTTTGGTTCACGCGTCGAGGAAGTTGAAGCCGTATTTTCAAGCACACCCTATTGCTGTAATAACTAACCAACCTCTGAAACAAATTTTAGCCAAGCCCGAGACATCGGGTCGATTAGCTAAGTGGGTCGTCGAATTAGCTGAATACGACATCGAGTTTTTGCCTCGGATACGGTGTGAAAGGCCAGGCTCGGAAGACTTCATTGCCGAGGGTTTATCTATCCAACAGAGAGTGAGAAGCGGACACCGGAAGAACAATGGACCATCCATGTCGATGGTGCGTCCAGTAAAGAGGGGGCAGGAGCTGGGTTATTGTTGGTCAGTCCGAAGGGAGAAGAGTTCCCCTATGCGCTTCGATTCGAGTTCAAGGCCACCAACAATGAGGCAGAGTATGAGGCCATGATAACGGGTCTGAAGTTGGCATCCAAGTTGGGGGTCGAAAATCTCCTGGTATATAGTGACTCTCAGCTCGTAGTAAATCACATACGAGGCGAATACGAAGCCAAAGAGGAAGCTATGAAGAGTTATCTGAAAGTGGTTCAAGGGTTGATATCGAAATTTAAAATAATTCGATCGAAGGTGCCTCAAGTGAGAATAAAAGGCCGGCGCGTTGTCCAAACTTGCATCGAATTTTAAATCAAAAAGGAAGGTCCTGGTCGAGATGTTAATGAACGGAGCTACAATGAGGTTGATGTGCAGCCTGTTGTTCAGGGATCGACATGGATGGATCCGATAGCACTATACTTGAAAGACGGAATTCTCCCGCCTGGACAAGGCCCAAGCCAAAAGATTCGATCGCAAGCTTCCGGTATGCCCTGCTTGATTACGTTTTATCGTAAATCTTTTGTAACCCCATGGATGCGTTGTGCCTCGGAGGAAGAGGGTGGATATCTGCTCGAGGAAATACATCGGGGGGGTTTGTGGCAATCATTGCGGAGCTCGAATGCTGGCAAGAAAATGTAAGCTGGCAGGTTATTTTTGGCCATCCATGCAAAAAGATGCCAATCGATTAGTGATGAGGTGCAGAGCTTGTCAAGTGCATGATGTGGTGACACACCAGCAAGCACATGAAATGACTGTCATCCTATCGTAAGTCCAAAGGACTTCAAGGTTATAAACTTTTGCAAGTCTATTGATGTATCACCCTTTTTCGGACAAAAGATTACTTTAGTCGTTTATCCTTCCGTATGGGGGTTTTAGACTTGAATAGTGCTAATAATTGGCTCCCACTATTTTGAATCAATATTTAGTAGTCTATTAGTCCCGTATTTGGAAATTCGACTTAAGTATAGATCTAATCCATATGTTAATCTTGGTATGATATTGTTTTTCTCATGATGGTGTACTTCATTTCCTATTTCAGTTTGTAACAGTGGCTTTGACTTTATCCGATAAAGTCCTTTTTTCCATGTTATTACACAAA
The DNA here is from genome assembly GCA_026214975.1 of Gentiana macrophylla. NCBI lineage: Eukaryota > Viridiplantae > Streptophyta > Magnoliopsida > Gentianales > Gentianaceae > Gentiana > Gentiana macrophylla. The sequence goes on from CM047817.1 coordinate 66,903,205, forward strand.
TGTCATATACTTTTTTCCAAAATTAATAATCATATAATCATTTTAAAAACGATATCAATTTGTCAAAAAAATCTTGAAATATAAATCAAATTTCTATTGATACTTGAGTCAAATGAATCCTATTGTTTTAACTGAAAAAACATGAGTCTAATGACTCCCGCTGTTTTCATTGAAGGCGAATATGGAGACCAAAGAAAGAAAATAAAGATTCCATTGGAGAATGACAAATTAAAGATTCATTGGCGGTAGGAGCTACCCTTAATTAGTTTGTCACCCCCGGTTTCGTCGGTTTGTATTCGAAACCGCACTTAGAAAAATTCCATGATCATACCGGTTAATTTAGTGCGTGGAATGTTGTGTATGTTTTACTTTATACGATATTGTAGAAATATGTATGTAAGAGATGAGACCGTAATTAAATATAAAATTAATTAAGTGAATTAATTTAAAATTACTCCCACGACAAAAATCGAGTTATAATATGTTTCCCAGTATTATAGTGACGGTGACGACCCCTTGTTCGAATCCAATAATCAGCCAATTACGGGAGTTGACCTACCTCGGGTATATCGTCAATATCGAGATATGATAGTTATGAGATCTCATGAATACTTGGGTTACGACTCGACTAAGAATCTTGCGGTGATTGGCCTACGTCAGGACCGTCTGATTTTAGAGACATGAGGTTGACTATCACATAGACGATGTGAATTGTCAGAGAGTTGACTAGTCAAACCACTGGAAGTCGCGTTGGACGCGATTGGTAAGAAGTACCTCCCCGTCGAAATTGACCCAGTCGATCGCCCACGCCGGGATCCAATAACTAGATTGATTCCAAACCACTCAGAGAATTTTGGAAAATTCTTGAAAGTCAATCGGGAGTAGTTGACTAGTGGGAGCAAAATCATAATCCCAAAGACCATCTTTGATTTTGCATTTATAAACAACAACACTCTTTTATCTTTATTTTATGTTGTAGTTTTAGCAAATTTTATTTATGTTTTGTATTCTCGATATATAGGGAGGAGTGGGAGTGTAGGGAAAAGTGTGTTCACAAAGACCACATGATGAGAGATATATGCTTTGAGATTTGAAGGTCGAGACATTTGTAACCGTGATGGGAGGTGCTATAACCAAAGAAGACACAACATCGGAACATAAGTCCATTTTATGGTGATTATAGGGACGAAAATAAGGCCAACAGGCACACCTAAATACTCTGAGGAAATAGTAGTCAGGGGAACGATAATAGAGAGTTTCACACGAGGATTTATCATGAAGGACCCGAGAAGGTAGGCGATGAATGAAATAGACGGCAGAGGTGAAAGCATCCTCCCAATAAGGGAGAGGAATGTTTGATTGTGCCAAGAGGGATAAGCCGATTTCAACAACATGATGATGGCGATGATCAACCGCCCCCATTTGCTCGTGAGTGTGAGGACAAGAGACATGGTGTTCAATGCCAAGGGTAGTAAGGTGACGGGAGAGGCGTTGAAATTCGCCTCCCCAATCAGTTTGTAATGCTTTAATTTTTTGATTAAATTGTCGTTCAACAAAGGTACGGAATGTTGAAAAAACAGTCTCAACATCAGATTTAGCACGAAGAGGAAATAACCAAATATATTTCAAAAAATCATCCACTACCGTGAACCATAAATTGAGGTTTTTACAAACGGACCCCAAACATCGGAGTAAAGCAAACCCAAAGAAGCAACAGAAGTAAAGTTTGACACGAGGAGGGAAGAAGATGACTCTTAGCTAGTTGACACGCAGCACAAATAGGGGCTGGCGATTTATTTGAAACATAAATACTTAAAGTAAGTAAAACTTGAGTGGGAGTTACGACGGAGCCACGACCATGGTAAGAATTAGAGTGCCCCCGTCCGCGGTTGTTTCCAGATTGGCCATAGCCACGACCACGATTCAAATTTTGCTGAGAGGGTCTGGTGGTGAGATTAGCGGAGGGGTTGTTCGGCACAACAGAGGTGGGACAGGGGCATGTTGCTGAATCCTCGATTCAGCCATGATGAGGAGAGAGTAAGCTTCTTCCAGGGAGATAGAGTCATGAGCGGAAATCATAGTTACCAATGCATCATACTCGGGGCCAAGACCGGCAACAAGGTATGCAACAATATCGTCGGTTGAAAGAGGGTGACCGGCCATAGAAAGTTCATCGGAGATTCGTTTAATGGTGACATAATATTCTGTTGCTGATGATAGGGTTCCTTTCCGAGTTGAAGTTAATTGTGTGCGAATTTGCATCATTTTCGCACGAGATTGGGAAGCAAAACACGTCTCAATCGCCGACAAGATCTCAGCCGAAGTAGTTGCGTGATACACCTGCATTAAAACGTCCTCCGATAAGGAAGAGGTGATCGTACTAAGGATTAAGTTATCCTGCTAGACCCATGGGTCATGTGCCGGATTTGGACAATGTTTTGAAGAGATCTTGAGACCAATTAGCAACTAGCAGGCTGAAAACGAATATTATACATACTAAATATTTTGCCATAGTAGTAGATAAGAAGAGAAGGGGTGTAATTGCAGGTGTGAATGATACCGTTCTTCCAAAAACCTACTTATAGAACACAAAATCTAAGAACTTTACACAAGTTAATTTCTTGAGTTGTCATCAGTGGCGAATCTACCCTTTAGTTAAGGGGGTCTACGGACCACGTTAAAAATAGAAATAATCTACATTTTATTTATAGAAAAATATTTCGGACATCGTGAAAAAAAATATTTACTGTGTTAAATATTTTACGGACCCCGCTGGATGAAATTTCTGGCTCCGCCACTGGTTGTCATGTTGCCACATGTCGAGGAATATTAAACATAAGCTACATTATAGCTATATTTATGCCTGTATATTGAAAAAAAATGATTAATATTATATTCTATGATGTATACAAATATGTACACATATTCTTTGCTTTTGTATCATCTTTTGGAACCCTCTTCGAAGTACTAGATGACTAGATGTTGCTACTAATGAATTACGAAAGCATATTCAGGTTGATATTCTATAGCCTCGTCTTCTTTGCATTTGGATTCAACACGGATTTTGGATTCACTGGTTAAACCGCTTATTTTTTTGAGTCACCGAGTTTGACCGGCAAAGACAATAATATCAAAACATGAACTAATTTCAGAAAAAATAATTTGACTCTCCTGTTCACCGGCTAAACCTCTTTTTTTGTTTTTTTTTTTTTTCAGTCACCGAGTTTGACCGGCAAAGACTATTATCAAAACATGGACTAATTTCAGAGGATTGTCCCTTATTTAGAGAAACACGTGTTTGCATCCAAAATTCAATACTCCCTCAGTTTCGAATTATCTGAGGCAGTTGCCAAAAATCACACATATTAATAAAGCCAAGTTAACGTTGAATTAAAAATGAAATGATAAAAAATCCTAGATATAATTAATGCGACATTGTTTTTATGATCCTATCGCAATAAATAAGAAGAAAGTTAAAGGAAAAATATCATTAATGTCAGATTGGAATGAATCGCTTCAAATAATACTAACAAATTATTTATTATAACCGCTTCGTATAAATCAAACAGTATGAGTACGTAAATTGAGTAAATTTGACAGAATAAATTAATAAGTCGCGCGGCGTACATCAAAATTCAACAGATCAACTTTCATACGAATATGAATGTATGTATGGATGTCAACAAATGAGCAATGATATAAATTGTACGTAGCCTCCATACATTTTGTTACATATATAAATATATGAAACCACACACATGAGATTCAACTTCAAAATGGATTGGAGACTTTAATTCTAATGGAAAAGGCCATTTGTTTTATCATCCAGCAGCAAAAATGGCATATTGGGTCTTCTTACAAAAGGACTGGAATGAGGAGGAGGTACACGATTACGTTTTGACTTTTGATCAGAAGAAAATGGTAAATCTGTTCGTTTAGAAGGGGCAGACGGAGGTACAGGAACACCTTTTGGTTTTTTACCAAATTGAAATAATAACAAATGATCATGTCTGCTTGATGAAACCTTCTTCATCAACTCAAACATTTTCACGAGTTCTTGATGCTTCTCGTTAAGCTTGCTCACCTCTCTAGCACCAAAGCAAGAGCCCAAGAGAATTGTGACTACAGCAAAATAGATACATGTGACTTGCCAAGGTTTATTTGAAGAGGCCATATTATTGTATACTTTGGAGGTTTTGCTTTTTTTTCAGGAACCACTGCTAGCTTGAGAGATTGATTAATGACTCTTTACTATATATAATACTCAAGTGAGAATTGAATCTGATTCAGTGGTACATTGAATTATCATCTCTTCCAAAAGTTTAACGTGGTGGGAAGTAAGATATTTATACACTTTAACATGCCCCGTGGTAGATAATTAATATTTTATACACTTTAACACCATTACATTTTATAGATAGTTGCCAGGAAAGAAAAATTTACGAATAAATCAAGATTCAAGGAAAATGATGTTTAATCAGGACAAAAATATAGTAAACTTTCAATAATTCCCTTTTTTACTAATTTTTTTTAAAAAAATTCTTAATATGCGTCAATCTCTTTCACATTCGGTTACGATCCTTAAAAATCTGTCATTTAATGCTCTTCTACCAACAAAATTAAGAAAAAACCGCCAGTCAATGCCTTTAATGCTCCTTCAGTTATTATAATCTCCCATCAATTCTCCATTATTTACGCATTACTACACGTTTTTTTTTTTAATGTAAAACAAAATACTCACTTTATCTACTATTTTGATGCAAAATTACTCCACCTATGTTACTCGATCCATGTCAGTGTTATGATATTTTTTTTGTTGTAACTACAATTATTTTAGGGTTTACTGTTAAAAATGACAATTTGAACCTAGAAATATACAATGAGGATAGTGGAATTTTTTTTCGGGTAAAAATGACATGTCATTTTTCCAGTGTGATAGTGAAACATTAGATTTGAGGTCAGTTCCTGTTAAAGTGTCCCACATTGGGAACTTGTGGTTATTTCACCCACCATATTAAGAGATGGACTTCCCTCACCTCACAACCTAGGTTTTGGGGATGAGACTCCTACTCTTATATGGGCTTGGGCCTATGTTTTCTACATGGTATCGGAGCCACCCTTTATTGTGCAAGTGTTGGGCCTATTTGTTGGCCTTGTGTGCCCGGCCCACACTTGAGGGGGCGTGTTAAAGTGTCTCACATTGGGAACTTGTGTTATTTCACCCACCATATTAAGAGATGGACTTCCCTCACCTCACAACCTAGGTTTTGGGGATGAGACTCCTACTCTTATATGGGCTTGGACCTATGTTTTCTACAGTTGCACTGCAGCAAACAGTGGGTTTGGGTTTATGAATAGTGGATTTGTCCTTATCACTCAATTTATATTTTCACTGTCCTGATTCCTATTTTCCCCTCTTTTTTGTCATTTTAAACCACTCCCCCTTTATTTTATCGGTCATTACTACTTTTAAAATAGGGGGAAAAACGTTGTGGTTTTTCAATTGAAGTATTTATCCCATTGTGGTTTTAAAATATATTGTTTACCTTCCTTGGGTTTTCCACAAACCTTAAATTAGTAATTCCGGTAGATACAAAAGAATATTCCACCGGAATATTCCTATTATACATGTTATTACCATTTTGCCCTTTTTTTAATAATCTAACAATTGAATAGCCCTTTTTCTCCTAAAACCAATGACGGCAATCCCTGCTTGTGTGACCGGGGGAAATAGGGCATGATTTGGGTGCAACCTAGGTGATTTCCGGCAAGATGTCTGCTTTCGACGGTAATTTCGATCGTGATTTCGAATTTTGGAGAATGGCGCTTTAAAGATCCATTGGCGGTTGCAGCTACCCTTAGTTTGTGACCCGCAGTTTCGTCGGTTTGTATTTGAAGCCGCACTTGGGAAAAGTCCATGATCATACCGTTTAATTTTGTGCACGGAATGTTGTGTATGTTTTACTTTATACGATATTGTAGAAATATGCACGTAAGAGATGAGACCCTAATTAAATATAAAATTAATTAAGTTAATTAATTAAAAATTACTCCCACGACAAAAATCCAGTTATAATTTGTCTTCCAATATTATAGTGACGGTGAAGAGCCCTTGTTCGGATCCAACTGATCGGCCCACGTCGGGAGTTGACCTACCTCAGGTATATCGTCATTATTGAAATATGATAGTTATGAGATCTCATGAATACTTGGGTTACGACTCGACTAAGAATCTTGCAGTGATTGGCCCACGTCAGGACCGTCTAATTTTAGAGACATGAGGTTGACTATCAGATAGACGATGTGAATTGTCAAAGAGTTGACTAGTCAAACCACTGGAAGTCGCGTTGGACGTGATTGGTAAGAAGTACCTACCCGTCGAAATTGACCCGGTCGATCGGCCCACGTCGGGGATTGAGTCAACTAGATAGGATTCCAGCCACTAAAGAATTTTGGAAAATTCTTGAAAGTCAATTGGAGTAGTTGACTAGTGGAAGCTAAATCATAATCCCAAAGACCTTCTTTGATTTTGCATTTATAAACAACAACACTCGTTTATCTTTATTTTATGTTGTAGTTTTAGCAAATTTTATTTATGTTTTGTATTCTCGATAGTTAAAAACCAAAATTAAATGAATGTTACCTTTTGAGAAACGTTCTCAAGTTGGTTAAGTAATTTTAATCATTTTTAAATAAGCAATGACACGATCAATCGCAATTTCATAGTTGAAGACAAGGAGGCTACATATTTGATGGAGTCCTCTAAGACTTTAATTATTAACGGAAGCTCACATATTGTACATAACGATATCCAATGGGTCACTCCGTCATACGATGATGATTCAAACATTAGATGGATTGGATAAGGATGACCACCTCAAATTTTGGAAAGGTTGTTTTCAAAATTGTAAGATTTAAGTATCGACTTAATTCTTTAATTATTGTTTGAAAGTAAATTAAATAGTTCATGTTTTGAATATGATTCAAAAGGGTTAAATAGACTATTTAACAAACGTTGGATTTTCTTTAAGAAAGAAAATTGAAGACACAATTCTTGTGATTTTTTTTAAGTCTTATGAAGACTAAATTGAGAAATATTTACAAGAGCTTGAAGGATTAAAATGGAAGTTAGGACATGTGCTTAAATAAGAGAACTTACTCACTACAAGAAATTTGCCAATTTACGGTGTGCAAGGCATGCCATATATAGATGGTAAATTACGGCGCACAAATGCAAACCATTGATGGACACGCCGTAAATTTATGTTGAAAATTACAACATGATTTTGTAAGCCATAGATGACTGAAATGTACGCCGTAAATATAGTTTGAGTAAAATAGAAAAAATTGTTCGAGGCATGCAAGAGCACGCCGTAAACTCAAACCAAAGCACACCATGAATGGCCTATCTACATCAAATTACAATGAACAAAGAATGCCGTAAAATCAATAAAATCATCTACCACGGCATGCACAAACATGCCGTAATGACCAATTGGATGCAGGCCATAAATTAACATAAATGCAGGCCATAATTGCTTTATACATACACCATAAACTATTAAAATGAACATTGTACTTCTTCCTTTTAAACAATACATATTTTATTACAACTCACCATGGTTAGATAAAAGTACATATACATAACACACTAGCAACTATGCCACCCACAGTAGCATCACAACAATCTTTCGTATGTTGCATCATGAAAAGTTACATTCGAGGTGATCATCACAAATGAGAAGGTTAAGGGAACAATCAACAGGAAAATATAAATGCTCAAATGAAAACGTCAATGCATTGTTGGACTTGCCGGTAAGGGAATCAGGTTGATGAAAGCTCTTTCATGGCCAACTTTTCGTTTGAAGCAAAGACACAAGTGAGGCCTTTCCCCATCCAAATCGGTGCACCACAAACCGTATCTTCTGCAACAAAATATGTACAAGTTTATTACAGCCATCTCGTATTCAAAAAAGCAGTATAATAGGGCGGTATGGTACTAGTGAAATTCAAGAATCATTTTCCCCAATATATTTGCAAAAGCTTAAGCCAACTAAAGCATGATATCTGCTTGTAAAACAGCTATAATTAGCGAGACATGTTCAGTTTGTCAAAACAAAAAAAGAGCATCCAGAGAAAACCTCTGTTTACAGCGTCTTATATCTCCCAGAAGGTTAACAAACTAGATCTGTTGTAGGCGTACATAAACCTTGTTCTTGATTTACCCAAAATCATATCAGAATAGTACCCAAATCCATATCCACCCTAGTTATGCATATAAAAATTTCATTTCAAGAGCTAATACATATAAATACCTCTTAGGGTCTCAAGATCGGTATCTCTGTAGGCTATTTGAAGTTATTCTCTTTATCCAAACTGCTTTGAAGTTAGAAAAATCCACTCATCAATCATTTGGCACAATCCATTTACCCTGGTAAGCCTGGTATAGTGATAGTGGTATGTCTAGTCAGTTTATTGGGCACAAAGTAAGTTTAAACGAAAGGTTCAGAAGGAATAAAGGCAAATTATAAATCAAGAAAGTAACAGAATGATTCTACATAGGCAACTCGATTATCTTACCGAAACAACGACCATGTGCATTCACTATCATTCCCAATCATCCAAATGCATGATGGAAGTAAACATGGACATGTTAATCAGCTTGACTCATGCTTCAGCACCTTCAGGCAATGTAATCAAGCATGTGGTTTCACTAATGCATTTTGGACACGGGCTCTGAAACATTATATTCATCGTTAATTGATATACTTAATACTAACTTCAAAACGTTACTGCCATGATACATAAAATATTAAGGAAATTATATCCAATCAAAAGTTCATAAAAGAAGACACCACTGTTTTGTGGCATATGAACATTAATCAAGTTGTTCCCTCCACTTAACATTCAACCATATCATACTAGGAAGGGAACGATCAAAAACCATCAAACACCTGGTTTTGAAATTTAACATTTTGAGTGAGTTTTGATAATGTTAACTTATCGATCTAGATAAGTTAACAATCACATATCATATTTCATTTCAAGAGCTCATTCAAAATAGCTTGCAGTAAACATCTTAGCGCATACTCATGCATCATATAGCAATGATGGCTCAACAAACAGATTGCCTAGCTATTTGGACATAAGAGGGAAAGACAAATTATAGAGCATTAGCTAAACAGATTGCAAACCAGACTTAACAGACTGAAACAAAACACACGTGCAAAGAAAACCTTTTTTACAAAACTTAAACAAACAGAATTTATGCAAGTTGGACATACTGCCGACTCAGACTTCTAATAGCAGACAAGACATACAACAGTTCATGTTCAGGTTATATAAATAGAACATTCAGATGAAAACTTCAACTAATAAACTCTGGACTTCAAAATAGATTAGTCAAAGACATCAGGAAAAACATGGCTCATATTTTATAAGACCGACCTTCGGGTCGGCATCATATTTGGAATTCGCCCTCGAGCGAATGTTTTATAAGACCGACCTTCAGTTCGATATCATATTTGGAATTCACCCTCGAGCGAATGTTTTATAAGACCGACCCTCAGCTCGGCATCATATTTTATAAGACCGACCTTCGGGTCGGCATCATATTTGGAATTCGCCCTCGAGCGAATGTTTTATAAGACCGACCTTCGGGTCGTCATCATATTTGGAATTCACCGAGCTTAATGTTTTATAAGACCGACCTCGATTCGCATCATATTTTATAAGACCGACCTTCGGTCGGCATCATATTTGGAATTCGCCGAGCGAATGTTTTATAAGACCGACTTTCGGTCGGCATCATATTTGGAATCGCCTCGAGCGAATGTTTTATAAGACCGACCTCGATTCGCATCATATTTTATAAGACCGACCTTCGGTCGGCATCATATTTGGAATTAGCCCTCGAGTGAATGTTTTATAAGACCGACCTTCGGTCGGCATCATATTTGGAATTACCGAGCGAATGTTTTATAAGACCGACCTCACCGGCATCATATTTTATAAGACCGACCTTCGCTCGGCATCATATTTGGAATTACCGAGTGAATGTTTTATAAGACCGACCTTCGATTCGCATCATATTTGGAATTCGCCGAGCGAATGTTTTATAAGACCGACCCTCACCGCATCATATTCTATAAGACCGACCTTCGGGTCGGCATCATATTTGGAATTCGCCCTCGAGCGAATGTTTTATAAGACCGACCTTCGGGTCGGCATCATATTTGGAATTCGCCCTCGAGCGAATGTTTTATAAGACCGACCTTCAGTTCGGCATCATATTTGGAACTCGCCTTCGAGCGAGCCTTCTATAAGACTTAAGCAGTCTCAGTTCAAGGCTCTCAAGCCACAAGAGGCGAAGTCGATCAACGACACACAAGCAACGAAAAGACCTACTCTGAGTACGGCATTTAGACAAAGATATCAAACGATCCGCCACAATAGCAAGCCATCACAGTTTCAAGGCAACGGATCTGCAGACTTTACTCCCCGCCTAACATTTTGGGAAAATGCTTAAGGCACGGAGTAGGGGGCCATTGATAGGGATAAATCGTAATCCGGCCCGCGGATCCTTAACCGGGTCCGTCCGGCCACCAAAATAGTGGATGAGGCCATCGGTCATTACAGCCCGCGAGCTCGCAAGCCAAATTAGAGCGCGTGCCTTCGGATCGCCTCCAAGCCCTCAACCTTACGCGACGACAAAAGAGATTACGGTCCGCCAAATGACTCGATCATAACATTTAGAGGAAGAGCTACCTCAAGTCCAGCGAGACAATGATATAAAAGATACAACGGTCGGCAAGGCCATCAGGACCGCCACCTATCGACTCCGCTACGAGCCCGCTACTGTAGCTAAAATATCTATTTGGCACTATGTGTCCTTATTTGTAAATAAACCGAACTTTAGTCGGTAATTTCCCTATAAATAAGGCACCCTATAACCCCATTCAAGGGGACACAATTTAATCAATAAAAAGCATGGCAAAGCCAAATTCCCCCATTCTCTCTTCTCTTACGAAAGTACCACCACCGGCAGCCATTGCCGCCACCGGGCACCACCGGCATACACCACTTTTTTACACTTTTATAGCCAGATATCCACTACAAACAACCGCTAAATCTTAGATGACTTTTTCGACGTTATCAGTAGGGTAAGTGTACCGTTGAGAAAATAAGTGGCTCTGATTCAATGCTAAGTTGTCACTTGAACTTTTGAAATTGGCCCTTTTAGCTTTTATCCGTTGGAGCATGTCCTTGTTAGCTTCTATAAAATGACTTTATAGCATCCAATGCTATATATTTTTCCACTTGTATGATTTTGTAGCCGTTAGATCAGATGATGATCAGATGGATGGCTACACGCCCTTTAATTTATCACTTGATATGTCTTTTAGTCACTTGAGAGCATTTGTCGTCTCTGGTATGATCCTTAACTCGTCTGAATATTCAATGCATTACTCTTCTGCTTTTATTTTGCTTGTTGGTCTACTCTGTTACTGTAATATTCCGATTTTCGGGAAAGGGCAGACGTGTCTTTTTGCGAAAACGAAATATTAGGTTCGGTTTCCTTTTTATTCGGAGTTAAGTATTTTGGACGTTTTATATATATATTCGAGTGTTATATATGTAATTAAGGAAATAATGAGTTTTGTAACCAAGTATGTTTGGGGAAAAAGGGTTAATGTGGAATTAGGTATTAAGGGAAATTAAATCACCTAATTACTTCTTTTCGCCAAATTTCTTCCCCATTACCTTGTGCGACCATGAGAGGAAAAGAGAGAGAACAAAAGAGTTTTTCATAATCCGGAGAAGAGGAGTTGATCATTTTCAGAACCGGTGCAAGAATTGGAATCGTTGTGAAGAAGGCTACGTTTTGCCAGATCTGTTTGGTGGTGTTACTGTTAGCAGCGTTTACTCCGAGTTTGGAGCAGCAGCTTTTAGGGGCTGTTTAGAGGTAAGAAAAGTTATCCCTATGATCTCATTCGCTTGTATAAGGTTTAGATGAATTTGTAGGTGGTTTTGGTGCTAGAATGATGTATTGTTGGTTTGAGTTATGTCTGTAAGTATCATGGCATGTTTAAATACAAGTTTCTTTGTGTTTCGCAGGTTGCTTTTTTGCTGGTTTTTGGTTGAAATACGATCCGGGGTTCGAATGATGAAGAATTAGGGTTCCAATCGAACCAGGGGACGGACGTCCGGTATTCTGGACGGGCGTCTAGCCTAGGTTCCACCTTGACGAAAGGCCTGGTTGCATTGGACGGGCGCCTCGAGGTGCTATTTACATTCGTGATTGAACTGCTTTTGGGTGGACGGGCGTCGGGTGTAGTGGACGGGCCCAGCTTTGGACGGGAAGGCCCAAAGTAATGTCCAGACGGGCGCCCATGGCTTAAAACGGACGCCTAGCCGGGTTTTGTCACTATTTCTTTGTGGGTCGTTGCTCAACCTTATAAACATGATTTATCTTTATGAACCCTTATATATGATATGTTAATATGGTATAAACATAGACTAGCCTGAATTGAGCTTCGATTCGCTCGGCTTAAAACACCGAATGTACTCTTAAAGGGAGTTGAAGTTCGGATCCGTCGGAAGAGCATGATAGGCTTGTGCTTTGATGAATTAGGATTCATCAACGCCTGTGTATGTGCTAGACTTGTTCGTGTCTCAGTGGTTCAGGAAGAGAGTAGTCTATGTGAGGAGATTACTTGAAAATACTTAGGTTGGCTAGCTAATAACCTAATAAACAACGTATGTGACTAGTAAAAGATTAAACAACATGTCTCTCTTGGCTAGGCACCGGCTAAATCGCGATGCATGTGCTACCGAAGGTGGAGGAACTTCGTGAGGTCAAAAGACCCTAAGCACGGAGGGACTCACTTTGAGGTGTGCGGGCTATCGGAGTCTACCTTTCTAGACTTCGTGGGTATTGGTGTGATCCACTAATATGTTGCAAAAGAGTGTTCCCAAGGTAGAAGAACTCAGAGGTCAAAGACCCTAAGTACAGAGGACTCTGCTGAGGGACGCGCAGAAGTGCCCTTGAGTGCGGTTGTAACATAGATAGGTTAAGCTAAACAGTTAGTCACAACATGTTGATGAGCATGAAGTGAACCTTAGATTGAGTCGGTCTCATATAATCAAATAAACGGCTTAAATATCTTTCCTTATAATTTCTTTTGACATCATAGCTTCTCTTTCTTTCTAAGCACGTAGTACTTACCTCTAATGCATATTTGTTTTTATGTGTTTGGGGTGAGAAGATAACAGTTTACGAGGAAGGATTTGACGATTATATTTGAAGACGCTTGTTGGAAGTTCAAGATGTTCTTTTTCTGTTTTTCGTTGGTTGTTATTTCAGTACTTTTGAGGTAGACGTTTGGTTTCTTTCTAGACGTTGGGTTCTTGTATCGTTTTGGGATTTTCGTACTTTTCCAAATGTAATAATTTACATTTCCACCCTTAGATTTCTTTTCTACTCTTTATTTTTCTTTGGGAAAATTTTATATACCCGAGTTTTGCTTCCGTTTTTGCTTTTAATTTGATACGATGTAGTAGAGGCTTACGTATAAAATGAATTTACTTTTATTTTATACGTGCCGAACGTTCCTTTTCCGGATAAGGACTCGGTGTCCGGGAACGGGGCGTTACAGTTGGTATCAGAGAAAAGCGCCCTTTAGGCTTCCCTTCTTTTAAGATAAGTTTCTTTAGATCTTTTAGTAACGTCTGGTTTTCTTGATCTTCCAGAATGGTAACCACAACACTACAAAAAACTGGCTTTTTGCGACGGAAGGTTATCGTCGCAAACTAGGCTTATTCCATCGCAAATCCTAATTTGCGACGGATTTGCGACGGTTTTTATTTGTCGCATTTTTTAGTCGCAAAACCGAGTTTTTGCGACGGTTTATCCGTCGCAAATTATTTGCGACGAATGTTGCGACGGATAATAACGTATTTTATTTTTTAAAAAAATATTGTTTCCGTCGCAAAACAATGTAAAATCTGTCGCAAACAATTGTATAATCCGTCGCAAAAATATATATAATCCGTCGCAAAAAATTTATAATCCGTCGCACAAATTTTATAAACCGTCGCAAAAAATGAATAATCGGTCGCAAAAATTGTATAATCCGTCGCAAATATTTTTTATTAAATTTTTTTATTTATTTTTAGATCCTTACATATCCGTCGCAAATACACTTTTCCGTCGCAAAAAAACAACTTTGCGACGGAATATTTTCGTCGCAAAAGTTAAATTAATCGAGAAAATTATGGTCGCTTTGCAAAGAACCTCGCCAAACCACCGCCGCAAAACAGTATATAATTTTCCCCGGTAGCATTACAATTGCTACCGCTATCAACAACAACAATATAAAAGGGATACGATACCAAAATAAATAAAACGATATGTCAAAAGGATATGTCAAAGAGGATACGATAAGCCAAAATAAATAAAATGTATAAAGCAATATGTCACCCAATGACCGTGTACTACCTAAACCCATGTCACTTCCTCCCGGTCCGTGATCGATCGGGTCATCTCAGGTCGCTCAGACCCGGGTTGCATCCTCCCGGAGGATCTTTCGCTTAACCGCTGGGTAATCCACTCCTCCATCTGCGCTTAGTCCTGCCTTCCCGACGCTTTCTCTCTCTCTAGCTCCTCCAACCTCGCCTCAGAGCCGCATTAACTGCTTTCTCTCGCCATCTCCTGGGTGAGACGGGTGAGTATGCCCGAGAGTATGTCTCGCCGGATGAGTGTCGAGCAAAGAGTGAGCCTGTCAGTAGTACATGGAGGCGGTGACCCCATGCCAAAAACTCTCCTTCTTGTCGTGAACCACCAAGCCAGAATAAAGACGCGACTCGTCGACTGGGGTGTCAGCTGCGTCTCTGGGCTTTCGCCTTCTTCGAGGTGAAGACGCGATCTGTAAAGTATGATATAAATTTGTTAGTAACAATAATTACATGATATATATATAATGTATATATAATATATAGAATACATAACGTACCAAGATTTTCTCAAACTTCCTCGAGACGAAGTTGCCCGACTTCTTCTTCTTCGAACTAGTCACCAGATCTCCGATTGATAGGGGCACTTCTCTATTGTCCTCCATGGCCCGAGCGAAATCGATAACGCCTGGCGTCGCCATATACATGTGTCCTGTGGATCTTCCCTTCCTCACCGGATCCGTAAGCTCGGTTTATCTTCTTTTTCGCAGATGTTTCCTTGAATGCCTATTCCGACATAAGATAAACAAGTTAGTACATACATATATATATATAAAACACAAGTATTATTAATTAAATATTGAATAATTGCTTACGGGACTCCCAATCCACTCCTTGAACTGACGGAGAATATCCGGGGTCATCCAAAGCCGAGCACGGGGGTTTGTTTGAGCCCGATACATATAATCACGGACTCGTTGATAGCATACCACTCAAAAGCTTCCCTAACCAGCGCCGTGGGCGTAACTCGAAAGTCGAAATGAGCTCGCAACATAGTTATATATATGTTATATGTATAGTTATAATTATAGTTATATTTATATATAGTTATATTTATATGAACGACGCACCTCTAAATGCGTGCCACCACCTTTCCTCGCCGCTTCCTGGTCGGGCATTATGCCACGTGGTGGCAAAAGTGTGGCTTATTGATTATGGCGGTCTTGGCCATTTTCTTGACATAGTTGTCGGTAAACTGTCATATTGAAAACAATAAGTTGTTAATATATTTGGTTAATCAAAATATAAATAAAAATACAAACAAATTAAAGCAAGATATGTATTAACTTACCATCTCTCCTCGGGATCCAAAACCGCAATCCAAGGTCACCATTGACAATGACACCCAAATCCTCCTCGGTCATCCGGGTGTATCTCATCATCCAAACCGTGAGTTCTGTGTGGAGGAAGACGCCCGGGAGGGGGAACTACCCCTACCGCCGCTCTCTACCTCTACCTCTACCTCTACGACATCTATATGACACAGAAAATGACGTTTATACTAATCTAAATGCAATTATAATAAAAAGGCGTTTATACTAATTAATAATAAATTACAATGTTTAATACATTATTATTCAAAGAATGATGACAAAATAAAATATTTAATACATTATTATTCACTATCACTACTAGAATGGAAGAGTTCTTCCTCCTCTTCATCGAAGATTCTAGATCATCAACCGATTCTTCTTCCTCTCCATCTTCTTGTTGAATGAAATCCGCCATCTCATCATCATCCAAGTCATTATCCCCAACATCGGAGTCAACATCGACATCAAGATCTTGGTGGACAATGTTAAGAGGATCGAGATAATCGGAAACATCATTGATCACTTGTTCTTGGAAAACGGTTTCCTCGGACGGGAGCATCGATAGTCGATCTTGCCTTTGTTTTGAAAACAACCGACCATTGATCTTTGTCTTTTTCAAACTTGGATATGGAGCATAGTAGACTTGCTCGACTTGATAAGCCAAAACAAATGGATCATAAGCGCCATATTTCCTACCACGATGAACTTCAACTATCTTATAATCTTTATGCACATTCATGCCCCGCTCGTAATTATCAAACCAATCACATTTGAACAATACGGATTTGTAGACAAATAAGCTCCATAATACACCAACTCAATGATTTCATTTAAAGTGCCATAATAGTCGGCACCTTCCGTGGAATCGACACAAACTCCGTTGTTGGATCAAGATTTACCAATATCGCTTGCCCGGTTGAATGTCCGAAAGTTGTAGCCGTTAATCGAATAACGTTTCCAAGTTTTGACTTGACGAGAAGGACCACTTGCCAAAGCTTTTAGCAAATCATCATTCAACAATGATGCTTGTTGTGCAAACCATTTGGTAAATTCATTTTCATGTTTATTCCAAATATCTGTCGAGGTCAATTGAGGTTGTTGAACACGAATAAATTGCTCGAACAATCTAAGAATGAATCATTTTGTCGCTTAATGTATATTTGTTCGTAAAAATCAGTAAGCATTGTCTATATGTAGTAATGAGGTACTTACAGTTCATACGGTTTCATGATTTCAGCAGATTAGACAATACGCATTTTGTGCACAAAGTCATATTCTTTATTATCCAAGAACCTCGCCTTGCACTTCCCAGCTTGTTGTACCATTATGATCACGGAATAACTCGGGTAAATCAAACGATTGTCGATGCCGAAGTCTCACCAACAAAGAAGATTCTTTGCTTTTGTTTCAATATGATCATCGTAATACATAGTAACGTAAGTTTGAAATCTCTTCCAACAAATACGCATTGCATATTGATCCTCTACGAAAATTCCATAAAACGTGACAATCATGGCTTTTCAAACCACGTAGAATGTATTAATCATGATCTACGCACCTACTCGGTCCAAGCATAACCGTCGGGAATTTCAACTTGGTGACCCATTCACACAACACTTTTCTTTTCGCTTGTCAAGAACAAGTGTACAATCGGGCGCCGCAAAGCTCTTTCAAATCTTTAGCGATTTTGGACCACAAGCGCTTTTGCCTTTAACGTCCATAACCGTGTCAATCAGTTTTTCAAAGAAGTTTTTCTCAATATGCATCACATCCAGGCAATGTCGAAGCAAAGAATGTTTTCCAATACGGAAGATCCCAAAAAATGCTTCTTTTCCACCAACCATTCTTGGAGTTTTTAAGCCGTTTCAAGTCCGAACTGAGCCAACAATGATGCTTGGTAGGTGTTGTACAAATTCCCATACATCCTCACCACTCAATCTACGGGTGGAGTCGCGTGTTCATACTGCTTTGGACTTCAAAAAACCTTTATCGGGCGAAAAATATGGTCTTCAGGGAGAAATTGCCGATGACAATCAAACCAAGTGCATTTAGCACTATGTTTGAGCCGAACGACTTGTTTCCATCACCACAATAGGGACAAGCTTTCACACCGGCCGTAGTCCACCCGGATAACATGCCATACGCAGGAAAATCATTGATAGTCCACATTAGTGCAAATTTCATATGAAAATTTGTTTTGTGGATACATCGTAAGTAAACAACCCGTTTCCCACATTTGCTTCAACTCCTTAATCAATGGTTGCAAATAAACATCGAGGTTTTCTTTCGGATTTTTCGCCCCGGTACAAGCAATCGATAAGAATATAAAGCGCCTTTTCATGCACAACCAGGGCGGAAGATTGTATGGTGTAACCATGACTGGCCAGCAAGAGTAGTTCTTCCCAAAATTACCAAAAGGTGCAAAACCGTCTGTGCAAAGTCCTAACCGCACATTTCTAGGCTCCTTAGCAAACTCAGGGTGCATTTGGTCAAAATGCTTCCAAGCTTCAGCATCACTTGGGTGGGCCATTATACCGCTTGTCCTCGGGTTTTCGCGTGCCACCTCATTTCCTTGCCTATATGTTTCGTGGCGTACAACCTTTGGAGTCTAGGTCCAATCGGAAATAATTCATCACTTTGTTAGGCACACGTTGACCTCTTGTGTTCGTTTTGGTTTATATCGATCATGGTCACACTTCCGACACTTGTCCGGATTCGCCCTCCTCCCAAAATAACATACACCGCGGGACACACGTGTATTTTCTCGTGGGGTAGCTCTAATGCCTTTAACAACTTTTTGGTTTGATAGAAGTTCGAGGTCATTAAGTTATTCTTCGGAAGAATATCTCCTATCAAACCGTAACCCCGCCAACGCATTTGTGAGAGAGGTTGTGATCACATTTCAAAGTGAGCAACCTAGAAGCCGCTTAAAGACGGGAGACACTACTTCCATCACATACAAGTTCCTCTGCGCTTTTCAAAGATTTCAAAAACGATGCAACTTCAGGGTTTGGTGTCTCATTGTTCTCCTCTTGGTTAAGAAATTCTTCTCTTACGTGATCAATCCTATCACGTAATGCGTCATTAACCATGTCCCGATAAGGGTTCACATTCCGCTCTTGGCCGAACGTTGATCGGAATGGGAAACTCTTCACCATGACACACCCAATCATAGTAGTTTGTGCAAAACCCATATTTAGTTAAATGTAATCTCACGTCATGTTCGATCGTAAATTTAGTGTTCTTACACTTACTACATGGACACTTCATCATTCCATTATTTGTCCGAAACGAATCTAACTGCTTTGCATGTTTTATGAATTCCTCCACACCATTCACAAATACCGGGTTAAATTTCTTGTTAGCATCCAACCTCTCGTACATCCAACTACGTTCTATTCTCTTCATTTTCAATCCTACACATCATATCATACAAAATATGAGATTAACAATAGTCTTTGAAGGTTGTCTCAACACTTTTGCAAACTCAGGTTTTACTCAACTTACTATGAAACTAACAACACTATAACCTAAATTTTCGATTCATGGTCAAAGGTTCGACGTCAAAATAATTCGGAGGCTTTGCCGGATAACGAAAGTACCCCCAAGTACCATTTTCCAAACGGGTAGAACAAGACCCTTTGAGGACCTTATGTATGTTATGCTTATCATGTAAGCACATACTTATCATCATTTCAATCCAAATTCAACAAACCAATTCAACCAACATCCGGTTTCTAAACTAAGCATTTTCAACCAACATCCGGCTTTGCACATACTTAAGCATTCAACAAACCAATTCAACAAACCAATTCAACCAACATCCGGCTTTGCACATACTTAAGCATTTTCCTAACTTATCTAACTAATACACATAAGTAAGCATTTTCTAACTTATAATTACTACACATATATATCTATAAATCTATACTACATATGATACACTATATAAAAAATATTTAAAAAACATAAAAAAATGAAAAAAAAAAAACGAAAAATATATTACATACTACAATATACAAAAATTACATACTACAATATATATATACAATATAAATTGAAAAAAATATATATATATATAAAAAAATTAAACTGTACATACATATACATATACAATATATATATATATATACATATATATAATATATATATATATATATATATATATATATATATATATATATATATATATATATATATATATATATATATATATATATATATACGCCAAGGGGAGGAGGGGGAATCGGGTCCTGGGGAGAGGGTGGGAGGGGAGGAAGAGCATACTGTGTGGTGGGCTGCGGCGGTGGTGGGAGGAGGTGGCGCCGGAAGAGCTTCCAAGAGGGGGGCTACGGGTGAGAAGAGGGGGAATGAAGAAGAGAAATGAGGAAGAAAAGGGATGCTTCGATCGACATCCACCGTTTTGCGACGGAATTTAATGTCCGTCGCAAAATAACCCTAATTCCGTCGCAAACATATATATTCGAATAATAAAATAATTTTATAAAATTTTATTAAATATTCCGTCGCAAATTAATAAAAATTCGTCGCAAAATTGCCCAACAAGTGGAAAAATTGGTCCCGCCTAAATGTCCGTCAGAAACAATAAAACATCCGTCATGAACGTAAATTTGCGACGGAAATAAAGTCCGTCGCAAAAATTCCGCCGCAAAACTCGCTGTTTTTTTGTAGTGCAAGAAGAGGCGTTCATGGAGTGGGAGCTCGGGGTTAGACAAGGGGCAGAGAGCGGTGCCCGTAGTAGAGGGGCGGATTTGTGAGGCGTAATCCTTCGCCTCGCTTGAGTCTTTCACCACCACCCATACACACCCACACCTACACCAAGGTCTCAACAAGAGGTGTCACCAAGGCCGCGATCGAGAATCCGCCACCCCGACCACCGCCAAGATACAACTACATTTACGGAGAGCCTGGACAAGCACCTATTCGTGTCATCAGAGTAGTGGCGACATCCCACCGATTAGTGTGCCTCCACCAAATGACCAATGTGTGTCCCCACCATCTAGTGCTTACCCTCCAAAGTGTATCCTCAACAAAGAAGCAGGTCTTTTACCCTCCTCCAGTAGGTCATGTTCCCAACCTACGCACCACCTTCACCACGCTTTGACCACCAAAGAAGGCGTTGGTCATCCACCCTTTGGTTTTCAAAAACCTCAACAAAGACCAGCTTTATCAGGGTACCATCCAGATCGATCGAGCCTCAAGTAATCCCACCTTCCCCGCAAAGAATAAAGCATGATCGTCAAAAGACGTACCCTTTGGTTACCCTCCGGTTCACCCACCGTTAGACCGGCTTTTGAGCACACACACCGTGGATTGGTATACAAGATTGAGGAGAAATCGAGTTGAGAACTTCTTTGGTAATGTGGAGCATTCTAAAGCGAGAGGAATGGATAAGAGGATTCGAGAAAGCTTGTAGGAACATACATGTTCCTGAGGCAGAGATGGCACAACTAGCGATCGATTTTACTGGAGGAACAGCGAAGCGTGGATTGATGCCATTCAAAGCAGCAACGGTAAGGTAACGGATTGGGAAGGGTTCAAGACTATGTTTTATAATGAGTACTTTCCGGTTACGGTTCAAGCAGATAAAGCAAGTCAATTTCTGAAGCACAAGCAAGGTAATCATCAGACAGTGTCCCAGTACACTAACAAGTTCAACGAGTTAGGAAGGTTCTACCCTGAATTGATGAAAGTGGAAGAGAGAAATATGGCCCTTTACAAGGATGGGTTGGCCTACGAGATTCAGTCGGGCATGCTAGGTTTTACGGCAAGGAATATGGCAGAGTTGATGAATAAAGCCTTGCTAGTCGAGACTTTCAGGAAGAGGGCTACAGTGGTTGTTGGTAATAAGAGAAACTTTGGGACAAGTCAAGGCAGTTATAGGGGAGCGCCACAGCAAGTCGCCAAGAAGACTACGGCTCCTACAGCAGCTAAAGCCCCGAACAGTGCACCACTTTGCCCCAAGTGCAACAGAAATCATACAGGAGAGTGCAGGCAGAGTAGTAACGGTTGTTATGTTTGTGGTGAGCAAGGACACTTTTCTAGAGCGTGTCCTAACAGGGGAAACAAGAGTGGTTCGGGTCAAGGAAGCGGGAGAGGCGGCCCGAGCCGACCGGTTCGAGTTTTTGCAGCGGATGCTAGCCTTGTGGAACCAGAGGATGACGTTATTTCAGGTACCATGTTTTGTTTCATTCCTTTATTAAGATATTATATGACATGTTTATTCATGTTGTGATGTATTTTGAATGAATGAATGTTCATCTTAGGTACGATAATGTTAGAAAACTTAGTGGTCAAGGCTTTGTTTGACACGGGAGCGTCAAATACTTTTGTGTCAACCAAGGTAGCTAAGAAGTTGGATTTACCTTCAGAGCCTTTAAGAAACACTTTGGAGATAACTACACCGTCAGGGAAGGTAACAAGGGTAACTAGAATGATACCTCAAGTGGAAGTTCGAGTCGGACCTTATCGATGTAAGAGCAACTTTACAGTTTTGGACTTTTCAGATTTTGATGTAATCCTCAGAATAGATTGGCTATCCGAGAATTATGTACACCTGGACTGTAAAGAAAAGAAAGTGACCTTTAAAGTACCTGGGAAATCAGACAAGACGTATCAAGGGAATGTGTATAAGCCGAGTAAGAAGAAACATCCGATAATATCAGCGGTTAAGGCAGTAAGGGCTTGTCAGAAGGGTTGTGAAGGCTACTTGTTGTATGCAGTGGACGTGGAACAAGTGAAGCCTAAGTTAGAGGAGACTCCCATAGTGAGGGAATACCCTGAGGTATTTCCAGAAGAGTTACCGGGAAACATTCCGGACAGAGAGATAGAGTTTGAGATTCAGTTGATACCGGGAGCGGCACCAGTTGCTAAGGCACCTTACAGAATGGCACCGGCTGAATTAAAGGAGTTGAAAGCTCAACTTAAAGATATGCTTGAAAGGAACATAATTCAGCCCAGTACCTCGCCTTGGGGAGCCCCTGTCTTGTTTGTGAAGAAGAAAGACGGCAACATGAGAATGTGTATCGACTACAGAGCACTGAACAACCTTACCATCAAGAATAAGTATCCTCTACCAAGGATAGATGACCTGTTTAATCGATTGCGTGGTAAGAAAGTGTTTTCCAAGATCGACTGAGGTCCGGATATCATCAATTGAAGGTTAAGATAGCGAGATATACCAAGACGGCTTTCAAAGATGCGAGATATGGACATTATGAGTTCCTTGTCATGCCTTTTGGACTCACTAATGCTCCATCTGCATTTATGGATTTGATGCGGCGAGTTTTCATGCCGCACTTGGATAAGTTCGTGATAGTGTTCATAGGCGATATCCTAGTTTACTCTAAGGATGAGAAAGAACATGAGGAACACTTAAAGATAGTGTTGGACACACCGAGGAAGAATCGCTTGTATGCAAAGTTTTCTAAGTGTGACTTTTGGTTGGATCGAGTGAGTTTCTTGGGTCATGTCATTTTCGAGATGGCATTCAAGTTGATCCGGCAAAGATCGAGGCGATTGAGAATTGGCCTAGACCTACTTGGCCAGAGGTAAGAAGTTTTCTTGGGTTGGTGGTTACTACCGGAAGTTCGTGCAAGACTTTTGAAGATAGCTACTCCACTCACCAGGTGATACGAGAAGAATGTGAAATTTGAATGGACTAATGAGTGTGATAGGCTTTTCATACCTTGAAGAGTAAGTTGACTACGGCACCCGGTGTTAGCGATTCCGGAGATTTTTGATAACTATGATGTCTACACGGATGCTTCGGGACAGGGTTTGGGTTGTGTGTTGATGCAAGGAGGAAAAGTGATAGCTTATGCGTCGAGGCAGTTGAAGGTGCATGAGAAGAATTACCCGACACATGTTCTAGAGTTGGCAGCGGTAGTATTTGCCTTAAAGACTTGGAGGCATTACTTATATGGAGTTAAAGCGAGGATCTTCACTGACCATAAAAGTTTAAAATATTTCTTCACACAGGAGAATCTGAATATGAGACAGAGGCGATGGTTAGAGTTCGTTAAGGACTATGATTTGGATATTCAATACCATCCGGTAAAGCGAATGTAGTGGCGGATGCTCACGAGCAGAAACGGTGTTTGCAGCTTCCAAAGTGTTGAGGTAGTCGCAGAAAGGTTAGATGGCTGGAAATCGAAGCTTTGATCGATTGAAGATGCATGCGATTTCGCACCGTTGTTGGCAAGGTCGAGTTGATGGATGATATACGGGAAAGCAAGGCGAAGACCCGGTTTTGTTGGATTTGAAGCGAGTTGCTAGAGAGAAGCCTACGGTCGGTTATGTGCTAGACAAGAATGGAAACCTTTGGTACCGTGGATCGCGTCTATGTGTACCTAATGTTGGTGACTTAAGACAGAGAGTTATGGAAGAAGCACATAGAATAGCTTTTTTGCGGTTCATCCAGTGCTACTAAAATGTCTGAGAGACTTAAAGGAAAAATTTTGGTGGCCCTCGATGAAAGTGGAAATAGCCAAGTTTGTGGCCGAGTGTGACGTATGTCAGAAGGTTAAGGCGGAGCATAGAAGACCCGGTGGAATGCTTAAGCCATTGGATATCCCTGAATGGAAGTGGGATAAGATCACAATGGACTTCATCACCGGATTACCTAAGACAAGAGGCGGTCATGACGCAATTTGGGTAATTGTGGATAGATTGACCAAGTCCGCCCATTTCTTACCATACAAGGTCGATATGCCGTTGAAGAAGATGGCGACACTATATCTGGACAATATAGTGAAGCTACACGGAGTTCCTATCTCGATAGTTTTTATCGTGATTCGAGATTTGTCAGTCGGTTTTGGAAGAGCTTGCAAGAAGCCTTCGGAACTAAGTTAGATTTGAGCACGGCTTTTCACCCTCGCATGCAGGATGGACAATCTGAGAGGACCATCCAAACCCTCGAGGACATGTTGAGAGCTTGTGTTTTGGAGGTAGGCGGATCATGGGATGATTACCTATCGGTAGCGAGTTTGCCTATAACACAGATTTTCATGCAAGCATGCATAGGCATGCCGCCGCTCAAGCATTGTATGGGAGAAGATGTCGCACGCCACTGTTTTGAGATGAAGTCGGGGAGAGACAGGTTACAGGGCCAGAAATGGTTGAACAAAAAAGGAAAGGGTTCGATTGGTCAAGAAGAACTGAAGGCGATTTCAAGAGCAGATGCAGAAAAGTTTGGTGATGTTAGAAGAAGACCATTTCGAGTTTGAAGTCGGTGATAGAGTTTACCTCCGAGCTTCACCGATGAAGGGGTAAAACGCTTTGGACAAAAGGAAAGCCGAGTCCAAGGTATGTTGGACCTTTTGAGATTACGGAAAGAGTTGGGACGTTAGCATACAAGCTTGATTGCCGGAATCGATGTCGAGAGTCCATAGTGTTTTTCACGCCTCAATGTTGAAGAAGTGTCGACGAAGAATGATGTTGAAACTACGGTTGATCGAGAAATCCTACAAGATAATCTTGCTTACGACGAAAGACCTATCAAGATTTTAGACCGGAAAGAAAAGATGTTTAAGAGACGGATTATTCCCTTGGTGTTAGTTCAGTGGAGCAATCATTCACCCGAGGAGGCAACTTGGGAAGTGGAAAGCGACATGCTTAGTGAGTTCCAAGAGTTTGGGGATTTACCAGGTATGTTCTAGTTTCGAGGACGAAACTCCTTTTAAGAGAGGGAGAATGTAATATTCGATTTTTCGGGAAGAGGCAGACGTGTCTTTTGCGTAAAACGAAATATTAGGTTCGGTTTCTTTTTATTCGGAGTTAAGTATTTTGGACGTTTTATATATATTCGAGTGTTATATATATGTAATTAAGGAAATAATGAGTTTTGTAACCAAGGCGTTTTGGGGAAAAAGGGTTAATGTGGAATTAGGTATTAAGGAAATTAATCACCTAATTACTTCCTTTTCGCCAAATTTCTTCCCATTACCATGTGCGACCTTGAGAGGAAAAGAGAGAGAACAAAAGAGTTTTTCATAATCCGGAGAAAAGGAGTTGATCATTTTTGAACCGGTGCAAGAATTGGAATCGTTGTGAAGAAGGCTACGTTTTGGTATCTGTTTTTGGTGGTGTTACAAAGCGACGTTTACTACGAGTTTGGAGCGCGGTTTGGGGCTGTTTAGAGGTAAGAAAAGTTATCCCTATGATCTCATTCGTTTGTATAAGGTTTAGATGAATTTGTAGGTGGTTTTGGTGCTAGAATGATGTATTGTTGGTTTGAGTTAAATCTCTGTAAGTATCATGGCATGTTTAGATACAAGTTTGTTGTGTTTTCGTCTTGCTTTTTGCTGGTTTTTTGTTGAAATACGATCCGGGGTTCGAATGATGAAGAATTAGGGTTCAGCTTGAACCAGGTGGACGGACGTCCGGTATTCAGACGGGCGCCCAGCCTAGGTTCCACCTTGACGCGAGCATCCGTTGCATTGGACGGGCGTCTCGAAGTGCTATTTTACATTCGAGATTGAAGCTGCTTTTGGGTGGACGGGCGTCGGTAATGTCCAGACGGGCGCCCATGGCTTAAAACGGACGCCTATTTGGTTTTGTCACTATTTCTTTGTGGGTCGTTGCTCAACCTTATAAACATGATTTATCTTTATGAACCCTTATATATGATATGTTAATATGGTATAAACATAGACAAGCTGAATTGAGCTTCGATTCGCTCAGCTTAAAACACCGAATGTACTCTTAAAGGGAGTTGAAGTTGAGATCCGTCGGAAGAGCATGATAGGCTTGTGCTTTGATGAATTAGGATTCATCAACGTCTATGTATGTGCTAGGACTTGTTCGTGTGTCTAGTGGTCAGGAAGAGAGTAGTCTATGTGAGGAGATTACTTGAAAATACTTAGGTTGTCTAGCTAATAACCTAATAAACAACGTATGTGACTAGTAAAAGATTAAACAACATGTCTCTCTTGGCTAGGCACCGAGGCTAAATCACGATGCATGTGCTACCTCTGAAGGTGGAGGAACTTCGTGAGGTCAAAAGACCCTAAGTGCGGAGGGACTCTCGCCGAGGTGTGTGCGTGCTATCGGAGTCTACTTTTCTAGACTTCGTGGGTATTGGTGTGATCCACTAATATGTTGCAAAAGAGTGTTCCCAAGGTAGAAGAACTCAGAGGTCAAAGACCCTAAGTACTGAGAGGACTCTGTGAGGGGATGCGGCGTAGTGCCCTTGAGTGTGGTTGTAACATAGATAGGTTAAGCTAGAAACAGTTAGTCACAACATGTTGATGAGCATGAAGTGAACCTTAGATTGAGTCGGTCTCATATAATCAAATAAACGGCTTAAATATCTTTCCTTATAATTTCTTTTGACATCATAGCTTCTCTTTCTTTCTAAGTCACGTAGTACTTACCTCGAATGCATATTTGTTTTTATGTGTTTGGGGTGAGAAGACGAATGAGTTTACGAGGAAGGATTTGACGGCGATATTTGAAGACGCTTGTTGGAAGTTCAAGATGTTGCTTTTCTGTTTTTCGTTGGTTGTTATTTCAGTACTTTTGAGGTAGACGTTTGGTTTCTTTCTAGGCGTTGGGTTCTTGTATCGTTTTGGGATTTTCAGATACTTTTCCAAATGTAATAATTTACATTTCCACCCTTAGATTTCTTTTCTACTCTTTATTTTTCTTTGGGAAAATTTTATATACCCAGTTTTGCTTCCGTTTTGCTTTTAATTTGATACGACGTAGTAGAGGCTTTACGTATAAAATGAATTTACTTTTATTTTATACGTGCCGAACGTTCCTTTTCCGGATAAGGACTCGGTGTCCGGGAACGGAGCGTTACAGTTACTGAATATTCTGACTTGAGTAGTTTGCTTGATAAATGAACAAGAGTCTGGTCTTCCGCTCGTATGATCTTCAAGTTTTCAAGCCTAGACTAACTTAGATTCTACAAATACAAGCAAGGTCTGACTAATCCTATACAATTCGCATGTCAGACTACTAAGGAAACCTATACTTGGTTTCTAAACCAACTATTTTAGT
This sequence comes from Gentiana macrophylla, assembly GCA_026214975.1. Taxonomy (NCBI): domain Eukaryota; kingdom Viridiplantae; phylum Streptophyta; class Magnoliopsida; order Gentianales; family Gentianaceae; genus Gentiana; species Gentiana macrophylla. Next base: position 66,931,059 of record CM047817.1, read on the forward strand.
ATCATCAAAACCTCTAGTCTATGGGGACCTAACATCAACCATTTGAACAAAATAGTTATCATGGTTGGCTACATCACGCATGATCCTTTCACAAAGGTTTCTGTGCATTCTAAATCGAGAATGAAACATATCTTACGTGTACACAGATGGATTTGCAAAATATTGCTATGTAATACTGCATTTGCATTCTCTCTATGCCGACGTATGTAGTTGCAGCCGGGAACAGAACCACCCCATTGGGATGATCCTCCTCCTATGGATGCTTCTTGTTCTGCACTAAAAATGGCTATCTATCAGCATCGTCATCACGACGTTCTTCTTCGTCTGCACGATCGTGTTTCTCTAACAACTTTCATAGTCTTTTCATTGCATAAAAAATATTTTGTAATACAGTGGAAGATAGGAACCGAATTTCTTGAAGAAAATAAAAAATGGTTGTGTAGCAAATTAATGTGAATAACTTCCTATATATGTAGATATTTGCAATAAGAATGAAAATTTTTTCCGTAATCTATTTAACATATGATGACTAGCTAACTGGCACATTGATAAGATAATTGGCACTTTGTATCTTATCAAAAATATCTTTTTTTAATATATCTAGCCAATCAAAGAATGCTACGTGTCAACTTGAAATCTTTTAAAAAAATCATCTATGTAATCTACCTACCAAATCAAAGAATGTCATGTGGGAGATTTGAGTATTTTTATTTTATATCAATATACTATATCGTATATAATTTTTTTAAGAATTATTGTTAAATAAAAAAAATTATGAATATTTGTTTATAAGAACCAGCTTAAAACTAAATTAAACGACATCAAGAAAAATATCATTAATTATAAGAACAAAATAAGAGGTCTTGGACAAAATTAACCCTTGATTCTTTTCTCTTGTTCCCATCTTCGTTTATTTGTCGTCTCTCTCCTTCTTCCATTTCTCCATGTCGGCAAGTTCTAGCGTCATCCAATTTGCTTAGGTTTGACGATCTTCGGCTAGTTATTTCTTTTTGGCAATTGCTTTTTTCTCTTATTATGAAATCGAGTTATTTGTAGAGTTAGTCTTCTTAATGTTCCTCTTATTTCCCCCTGTCGAAGCTCCATTTCCATCACCGGACTTTTTATTCATCTCACCTACCGCAGCTATATTAGTTTCTCCAAAAGCTAGCTGCTTTCCTAGCTCCCAATTCTTTTTTTTCTACAAAAATAAATAAATTTTAAGAAAAATACCCATTTAGATTTTAGCTAATCCCTATACATGCAGATTAAATTTCACCCGGTGACATGGATGAAAGATTCTCTCTCATGGAGATCTACAGGGAAAAACAAAGAAAATATGAAAGAAAAAGAAACATAATTAATGGTAATGAAGAAACTCACTGACCTTCAAGAGGGAAATAAAATTTTTAAAGGCAAATAAAAAATTTAAGGAGGGCATACTACATATATTAGTGTAATTTTCTCGAATCAAAAGGGGCAGTTACCCCTCTTAGTTGTAAGTAGGTCAGCCCCTGCATAGAGTTGCTGCTGTTAAACGGATCCAACTGAAAGAGCTTGAATTTTCAACAAATTTACCACCTAGGTGTGGAATTAAAGGGCTAATCACGAGCCCATTCTTCGAGACTGTTTATTCTTTCATAAAGCTCAATGATGATATCCGACCCGAGCTACGCCACGTGTCATTTTTGTAGGGCATGTAATAAATGATCAGTCCTTAAATATAAGGCAATATGGGCCAGGAGCCCCAGAAACCTACCTGAGGACAGGTCCCTTATCCTAGGTGGGAGATCGGCAAAAGTTCTTCCTCCAGCCACCGCAGGTCGGACAAGGTCTGGCGAAGAGGAACAGCCCAGTTCGGCCATAGTGGCCTTGGGGGCTGAGCGCAGGACGCTCAGAGCCACCCGGCTTTTATTCCACATAGGGGATAGCCGAACCTAATCAAGGAAAAAATCCTTAGTCTTAATGACTGTGATATTGACTTTAAATATGGCCATAATTATCCCTAAATTAGAGTTATTAATACGTGTATATCCTTAGGGATTAATATAAAATCATAATGCTTGCAGAGCAAGAAATAAGGGCGAGACACCTCCTATATAAACTACCCTAAGGAACTACGGATGACTTGATTCCAATTCAACAATTGGATACGTAGGCAACTCTCGAGAAATAACTTGAGACCTCAGTCCAAACCAACAACTAAACACCTCCCATTTTACGCAAATTAGGGTTTTTAAGGTTTAAGATCTTTATCTAAAAAGAGATTGTCCCGTGTCACTTCTTATACGATTTCCAGCATCTTCACTCAAATCCTTGCTTCTTCTGAAAAATGCTCCAATGATTCAACCAGTTAATGGGTGTTTATTATGTTGGGTTTGTTATGTGCTCATTTTTAAGCTTCTCCTTGCATTGAGCTGGTTGTAATGGCTTCACCAAGTTCCATAGCTAGCTAAAATGAATTGCTCCAGCATCAGCGTCAATTGAACAAATATATTGATTGATTATAGAATTAAAATTGGAAGCTTAAGAGGAGAGATGATGAAATCAAACTCCAAGTCAAGAAAAGGGGAACATATTTTTAACTGGAATCCCCACTTTATCATAAAAATCCCCCATCCCGACCACCGTGTAATAATGAAAATGTATTGGAAAGTCAAATGTTTAGAATGGCCTGGAAGTTGGTTTGTTTGGATAGGTTTATCAATGTTTAATGTCACTGCATTGACATCACTTTATTAGAGAATGGATGCACTAACATTGATGTCACTGCATATACAATTAGATAATTGATGCAGTGACATTGATGTCACTGCATATACAATTTGATACACAAATTTGGTAACTTTGTAAAATAAATATAGTGTCATTCGTAGTTGTCTATTATTAAGTAAATTGATTGTTTGCCATGTCACTGAATATGCAATGGCAATGTTGAAACAATTGTCACCCCGTCTACAATTAGTGGTGGTTAAAAAAAGTTTTCAGTTGATCATGACTTGGTTGATGAAGATGCATTGGTTTTTCAGTTGGTGCAATGTACCGTGTTTAAGGCGAGTTTTCAGTTGATCATGACTTGGTTGATGGAGATGCATTGGTTTTTCAGTTGGTGCAATTAAGGGTGAACAAAAAATCACAACCCGACCCAATCCGACCTAATTTAACCTAACTCAACCCGTAATTGCGGGTTAAAAATGGATATGGGTTGATAATGGTTTTGATATATTTTGGCCTGCATTTCATGGGTTGAGTATATTAAAACCGTATTTGAACCCAACTCAAGCCATATATATATATATATATGGCGACAAACTAGAATTACTGGACAATGGAAATTGGAATGGTCTTTTAATTTTCCAACTTTCAAGATAGACATTTAAACAAAACACTATAACTATTTTCCATGTACGGTAAAACAAACAGTCTAAAAAGCAAAATGACTACAAGTCAACAAAATGAATAACCATTTTTTTAGGCATATTTTTTGCAGTATCAAAACATCAATTCATACATAAACAAAGTTTAATATTTTCTTCAATGTTGATATAATTATGCTATATGAATTTATTATATTATTTGGTTTTTAAATGTTGACAACATTTATCATGGTAAAAAGATAGTCATAAAATCCTAGTTCAAAACATATTATGGACCAGTTTATCTAAGTATATTCAAGTACAACAAGTGAATTATGTTCAATATTTATTGTAGCAATGCACTTACGGCTTGTTAATTTAATATGAATTTTGTGTTTAAAAAAGCTATTATTGTCATTGCTTCAAATGTTATATGTTTAGCACTTCAAGTACATCTTCAAATATCATTGCATCGTCGAATGTCATTGCATCTTCACATGTCACTTCAAGTGACATTTGAAGATGCACTTGAAATCATCTGCATCGTCGAATGTCATTGCATATTCACATGTCACTTCAAGTGACACATGTTTTGGTCTTCAAAACGTTTCACCGAATATTCAATGACGAATTATTATTGTCACTGCATCAAATGTTTAAATGTTTAGCACTTCAAGTGCATCTTCAAATGTCGTTGCATCATTGAATATCACCGCATCGTCGAATGTCATCTGATCTTCACGTGTCACTTCGCGGACACATGTTTTGGTCTTCAAAAAGTTTCACCGAATATACTATGACAAGCTATTATTGTCATTGCATCAAATTTTTAGATGCTTAGCACTTTAATTGCATATTCACGTGTCACTGCATCGTCAAATATCGTTGCATCTTCACGTGTCACTACATCGTCAAATGTCACTACATTTTCACGTGTGTGTCATTGCATCGTCAAATGTCACTGCGATAAGGTGTCCACCGATCGTCAAATGTCATCGCTTCTTAACATTGATTCATGTGTCTCAGATCTTCAAATGTCACTTTGATATTCACAAGTCTTAGCATTGGTTCACAAGTCAACGCTTCTTAGCATTGGTTCACTTCATCTCCAATTGTCTCTATCATAGCATGTTCAACTGTTTTTGTATCTTCAATTGTCACTTTGTCGTCATATGTGTGTGTCACTGCATGTTTAGATATTAAGTGTCACTGCATGTTTTCACTTAAGATGAAGTGACACATGTTCTGCTTTTCAAAAAGTGTCATCGAAGATACAATAACAAACTACTCTTGTCATTGCATCAAATGTTTAGATGTTCAGCACTAAAAGTGCATCTTCACATGTCACTGCATTTTCACGTGTCACCGCATCGCGTCGGTTTTTATGAAGACAAATTCAATTTCCAAAAATCAAGTCAAAAAAAAAATCAAATGAGTATCAAAATAAATAGGACAAAAAAATCTGAATTATGGTGAAATTTTTTTGACGATTGGATGTGTAGATCAAAAGTTACGGTTGCTTGAAAAATTAAGTAGGAGAAAAAATAATATTTGTTTTTTTTAATGATATTGTAGGAGGGTTTTTTTTTTTTTTTCACTAATGTATGCTTCTTCTAAAAAAAAGTTACACGCTCTTTATAGCAAAATAAGAGGAGCTCCTTATAGCAAAAAAGGTACATGATGTTCGAGGACGCAACAAGAAGTGGGCCTGTCAATTTAGGGAAATGGCCTCCTGCGTTTGGATTTAGCGGAATAAACTCTATCATGGAGTTAAAGATAGACATCCACCAATCAGTGCTATGAAGACCAATGTTGAAACCGAGTTAGAATTTGGGAGTTTGATTAGTTTTTTTTTATTGTTGTTGCACTCTGTGAACTTCCACTTTTGACTGCAATAAAAAAAACTCGTTTTAAAAATAAATAAAAAAATAAAGGGAGGTCCAATTATAAGTAAGGAATATTTTCTCTACGGAGTATCTGACGACGGAAGGCGGCAAAAGGAGTATAAGCAGGTTTTCTCTAATAACATAGGGAAGATAAGAGAGGAGCTTGCTGTGTTACTATATATATATATATATATATATATATTTTTTTTTTCCTTTTCTATAAATGAGGTTAAGATTGTCCATACATTATATTTGTGTCCTTATAACCAATAAAAAGTTAAACCTATCATATTTGCCTAATTAAGTTGACTTTGTATTGTTTTGGCCCATTGCCCCAAAAATTTATAAGGCTTGCTGTAAATTAATATTCATTCCGTGCATTTTAATATCGATTTCATATACGATAGACATTGTATATAATTTTTCAAAATAATTATAATTACATAAAAATATTATTAACTAGCACAATAATTATATTTTATATTATTATCAAATCCTCAAACTATTCAATAAAAACAAAAAGAAATATTAATACTATGAATTTGAACCCTCTCATTGGAGAGATACCCAAATGAATAGTGTCCAAAAGTATCAATATTTGATTTTAATACCTATAGTTTGGTATCATGGGTTGGACTACCATGGGTTGGACTTACCCTAAAGAAAACTTTAGACTTCTCATAATTAATAGACTGACCCGTGTCCTCAATGGTGCAACATTTAAAGTGCATCTTTTCCTTCCCTTTTGTATCTGACATAAGTATATCTGTATCCTTCAGGCACCACCAACCAGCTTTGGCTTCACAAAAACTCACTGATCAAATCCATTTTGCTAGCAGAAACTAACAAGGCCATTGAAATTTTATGAAGGCAAAACAAGTGGAAATTGAGCAAGCGTTGTCGGAAGAGGGATGCTAAGATTATGAACTGCCAGATATGCAGCAATGCCAGCAGCATAACCAGCAAAGGCGAAACCACTTACCTGCACGAAAAACAATGAATGCAATTTCATAAATAGTTTTCTTTTTTTGCTGTAGCACTATGAAGGGGGCAGGGGCAAGGATCGGGGTTTAAACCCTAAACCTCTCGTGCTCTATTCCATTTCTTAAGCTGTTTTAAGGAGAATAGTGTAGTGTCACGTACCTTTCGAAAGTACCAAAAGAAATCCACTTTCTCCATGCCCATATACGCAACACCTGCTGCGGATCCAATAACAAGCATGGATCCGCCAGTACCAGCACAATACGCTACCAGCTGCCAAAACTCTGAATCTTGAGGAAATGAGGACAGAGTATACATTCCCATTGTAGCCGCGACTAATGGGACGTTGTCAATGACTGCTGACACTACTCCTATTGCACTAGCTATCAACTCGATGCTTGGGATATGAGCATCAAGGTAATTTGCCAATTCCCGCAAGATGCCAGCTGCCTCTAGGCTGATTCAAAAGAGAAATTGTTGACCAACATACCCATACTAAGGAAAATTCTTATACAGGGAGTCTATTAGAACGGACCGTCAGATGACTGCCATGTGTAGAAAAAGACAAAATAGTTTTGTTTGTTCACGTGGTAGTCATCTGACGGTACGTTCTAATAAGGAGTCCTTACGGTAGAATTACCCTGATACTAACTAGTGCTATGAACACAAAATATAAGAAAATAGTAAATTAGGTTTGTAAAAACATGAATATGTTATACATTGATGCAATCTCAAGAGAGCAAACTTAACATATTTGACTAGAGCACTTGCAGTAGATACCGTAAATCATTTAAAAACTCTATTTTAGAGATTTCAACAGGAAAAATAACACTGCAGCAGATACTCTATTTTTAAAATACAGATTCTGTAAAATTTCATTTACATCTACCGCATTCATCCAGATTCTATAAATTTTCCTCTATATCTACCACATTATATAAAATAGAGAATCTGATGCATTTCATCTTGAATAGAGATTATGTAAACTAGAAAAACGTGTTTAAAACTGTGAAATAGAGTATTCGTTAAGAGGATCTGATGTGAGTGCTCTTAGATGGTTAATCGTGAATAAGAATAAAGGTGAAATATCTCATGTTCAAACGGGACCTACCTGCTGACAGACAAGAGGATACCGAGGAAGAAAAGAGCGCCTTGAGTATCAATGCGCGATAAAGCTTGTGGTACTTTCAAACGCTCTGATTCTCCGTAATGAATGGCATCAGTTAGAATCCAAAGGACTCCCAGTCCTAACAGCATACCCATATAAGGAGGTAAACCAGTCAAAGCCTTGAAGACTGGCACAAACAACAAAGCCCCAAGTCCCACCGAAAAAACGAGCTTTCCTCGAGGAGCCATCTGTTCTGAAGCCAAAACATTCGGGGTGGTGCTCTGTCCCTTTCCATTAACTTCACTGTGTAAGACACAAGAACTGATGTCCATAGAGAACTCAAAATTTTCCCAATCTTGCTTTCTTTTTGGTAGAAAAGTTACCTTGTAAGGGACATAAGAGCCAGAGGAACTGCTAAAGAGACGGCTGAAGGTATCAGCAAGTCCTGTCACAAACAAATTTTAGCATGCTTCATTGTCTTGTCAAAGAAGAAAGAAAGAAAAAAAACTGCGTTGTAAAGGTTTAAACTTTAAATGTAATATCTAATTGTTCGTTCTTTGACAAGTCCATGATCTTAAAGTTAAAGGTGAAAGCAGAATGGCATGGTTTTTTGTTTTTAAAGGAACATTAAGACAACATTCAGGGAGTATAAAAAGTATCCGCTGTACTAATTTCGATAACTTGGTTCTTTTTGTCATCCAAGTTAACACATGTACGCACACGTGTACCTCTATTCCCAGAGAGGTGTGAGAGAGAACCACGATAATAAAGCTTGTGAATTTCAAGAGCAGAAGAATGGAGAATAATACCTTCATAGTCTGCAAGGTGGATATCTGACCATGTATCCACAACATAGTAGTGGTTACATCACCAATCGGGGTCCATGCTCCACCAGCATTTGCAGCAAGGACCACAACAGCCCCTAAAATCCTAGCATAGCAAGCAAAGCAACAACATCATTTGTGATAGCAGAGCAAATAGAATCCATGTTGAAAGATGCTCATGTTTCATTCATTCTCATGCTCATGTTTCATTCATTCTTAAATTACAGAATCCATGTTGAAAGATGCCCTAAGACCATAAACAATGAACTAACGAACCAGATCCCTTTATGAACAAGAGATGTGTTTATATCAAGTATACTAATTTCAGCTATAGCAACCCGGTTCTGAAATGGAGCACACGGTTAAATCTTCAAGTTACAATGACTTAAGTGGGCTGAATACTTAAGTTGCACGCATTTCAAGTCCACGTTAGAAATATTATAAACAACATTTATTCATCTTTCACATCTCCAATTGCACTTCATGTATGATCAATAAACCCTTAGTCCCCTACATTTATTAAGACTGCCATCCATAATGCACTGGCTATAGATATCATAGAGATGCATGACAATACATCCTAACCTAGGTAAGCAACAAAAAGTGTCTTACTTCCGATATTCTGATGGAGGTACTAGCTTTCTCAATAATGAGACCATCACAATTGTAGATGTCAGGTTGTCAAGGACCGAACTAAGAAAAAAAGTAACAAACCCTACCTGCAGTTCAGTTGATGAGGAGACAATAATTCAAAAAAAAAAAAAAAAATTGAACGTGGGGTCCATATTGAGGTAGTTTAGTGTAGGAAGTACGAGTCACAGAGCAACTTAATGAAACGAAATCAGTCTGATAAAACACTAACCACCCATAGCAGAGTTCTTGGTTTCCTAGTTGTAATAATATCTGTCAACAGCTTAAATCCTTGATGAGCATCAACTATCTCCACAATAGTCATCGCACCAAGCAAAAAAAATACAATTTCACTGACTTCAGCAGATGCATGTGATAGCTCCAAAACAGCTATATCAGTTGAAGGAGCCTGTGAAATTGTTAAACTACACCTTAAACAAACAATAAACAAGCTTTAAACACGAGAACCTAGATTGACAAAGAAATTGTTACGGACATCATTAATGAAACCTTTAGCCTATCTGAAATAAGTTTTGACATCAGAATCTAATTTCAATACGCACAAGGTAAAAAGAAAAACTGAATTTCTGTGCCAAATGTTTTAGCTTACCCCAATGCTTCGTATGACCCACAAGCTTACAGCCATCAGAAGTCCAACTCCACTTTTATTGAAGGCAAGAGACTCTTCAAATATTATCCCAGCATACCCAATTCCAAATAACAATGCCATAGCAATGTCCTGAACAATCGTCATTTGTTTTTATCAAACCAAGGTGTGTTTGTTTATACACACACGCGCGCGTGCACACACACACACACATATAGATACATATAAAGAAATCACAAAGGAATACAGGTTTAAGAAATGAGGCACCTGATGCGCAGCGACCCATGAATGGTTAATGGCCACTGCCCCGGTTCCTGCTGCTGCAAAAATAGCAAGAGCTTTCAAAAAATCTGTCTTGGGCTGGTAAGAAGCTTCAAAGGCTTGTGAGCTAGTTTCATCGAGTGAACATAATGGATCGCATTCTCCAGGAGAAATCCACTCCTGATGCAGATACAATTTGAGCTTAAGTCATCATTCGTTCCTACTTCCTACTACCCAAGTTTCTTCTAAAAGATACAAAAGCAATTCTATATGCGCGTATGAGGTTCACAATGCCACTCAACATTACAGTAACCAATTTTCTGGGACAACAATAGACCTTCAGAAGGTCCAAACTTTAAACTGCTAATCCTTTAACCTAATGGAACATGCCAAATTGCTCTCGAACTAGGAATCTTCAATATATGCATTACTAGAGCAACTAACAAATCAAGAAGACACATAATCCATCCTTAACTTTTTTCTTACGTAGAAGGGTTAATTTACCTCATAGGTTTCTTTAATCAACATACATACACATGATCAAACTACTATACTAAAACACCAAAGCTAAAGTTTAGTTAGAACAGAAGAAGAAATTTGCAATTTTCATTGCTTCGGCAATCCATTGTGGGGTAGACAAAAATTCAAGCTTTAAAAAGTAACTTAATTTTCTTTCCCCTACACAAAGGGTCTTCAAATATGAGCAAGAATCATTAGAAAGGGAAAAGGAAGGTAACCTGGCTTTGCAGTCTATCAGAGTCGGAGTCGGAGTCGGAGTCGGGTTGCGGAGTCGACGAAGAAGGAGAAGAGGAAGGCTCTCTAGACTTGTCTTCAGCTCGGGTTAGAACTCCACCCCGAAGAAAAAATCTTGGGCCATCTGTAAGTCTTGAAAAGGAATAAGCAGAGTAAGGTTGTCCTTGTCTAAGTGAAAGGGGTGGAAGGAGTGTCCTAAGATGGTAGCCATGGCTGTTGAAATGCGGAGAAGTTGAAGAAATTCCACCTCTAATATGCGGAAAAAGCGTGGACATTTGTACTAGATTGGCCCGATCCCGTTTAGGGGATAGGTTTCAGCAGGACTGAGATGAATAGTTGGTTGATTACGATTTACGAAGAATCTGCGAACACTATCCGCTACTCAAAGAAAATCTAGGAAGAAACAATAGGGACTTGGGAGTTTTTTCAGGCATAATCAGCTTTCGGATGAGCCCGGAGGACGCGGATCCCCTACGATCTGGCGTGGTGAGGTGCGAGGTGTTGTCTTGACGATTCGCCGGATCCGGCGAAAATTTGGACGGAATGACGACAAAGACTGCGCTTCCTCATCACGCTGTACTGCAGTAGAAGATCTGTTCCTTTAGCCCGGATCCTCTGCTATGATGAATATACAACAGATGTTGTTGTGATGTCAAAACGGCGTCGTTTTGTCTAAGCGACGTCGTTTGGGTTCCGACCTTAAAAAAAACACACACAGCAAAACGGCGTCGTTTTGCGTCCAAACAACGCCGTTTCACTTCACAGCGCAGCAGCCCCCCTTACAGCAGACGATCCCAATTCCTTTCGGATTGATCCATAGAATGACAAGGATGATGTTATTTCTTCTTTTTTTTTACGAAGAACAGAAGAATTCATGTGTTTTTTTAATTTTATTTTAATGAATTTGTTATTATTTAATTAGACAGTTTCTATCGGCACCACGAAAATTATTACGACACCACGATTACTTTAAGATCCTATAAATTTACTTTGTGTGCACATGAATATTTTTATTATTATTTATGTCTCCAAACACCACCAAAAAAAAATTAACTTACTTCTTATACCACAAATCTTATAAAATATAATTTAGTCATTTGATAATTAAAATGAAACATTATAATCCCACAACTTATTTTTCACCCAAATCACCATCTTCATCATCAAAATTCATCTTCATATTCATCATCATCAAAATTCATCTTCATCGTCTTCATCTTCAACTTTGTTCTTTCATCATCAAAATCTTCTTCACCATTCTTCTTCTTCCTCATCAAAATTCTTCTTCCCATCTTCTTGAATCTTCTTCATCATATTCAACCTTTTTTTTTCCATCAAAATTCATCTTCATTCTTGGATTTTCATAACATAACACTGAAACACCATGTTCATTGGGTTGACACACCATTAATTATGGGAAAATGAAGTTTTTTAGACTTTTCCGACCGGCTACTGAATTTTCCGGATGGCAACCTACCTAACGTCAGTACGACTGATGTTCGTATACACTATAAACGTCGGATCCGTCGACGTTTTGGACTCCATAAATGAATATCCTTTTGGTTAACAAACGCCAAAGACTCTGACGTGGGTGTTTAACACAAACGTCGACTTTGTTGACGTTTAGCACTCCAGAACTAAATGAGTTCACGGCAACCACTCCATCGTTGGTTTTGCAATCAAACGTCAGGTATGGCGACGTCTGAATCTGACGTCAGCTTATCTTACATGGTTCGTGCTATATAAACGTCAGATTGGATGATTTTCTGGATCCCAGTACTTAAAATATTTGTGTTGGTGGATTTGCATTATCCAAACATGATACACACAATCATGAAAGCATAAATATGCCGGTTCAAAATGATAAATACAAGGTAAATCAAACAACACCATTCAAACGTAATTCAAACGTAATCCATGTGGTTTAAAATGATCAAAACAAAAATTCTCCAGAAATAGTCCAAACGCTAATAATCCAAAATGATACAGAAATAAATGATCTTCAATGTCCATGTTTAATAATCTCCACATTAAACACGACATGATTTTCTATAGACTGATCAACGACTTCAAAGATGCGTATCTCCAACATTGAGGTTTTTGTTCTTAAGGAAATCATTCAATCGGCTTAAACGAGCTTGTTGATAGTTTGCGACAGAAGCTACAATTCTAGCAGGCCATAATTCCCCTATGGCACTTCGCAGCTCCACAGTCTTGTTTCTTAACATGTCGTTTGTTCTAGAAAATGGTATTGAAATATTCTACCAATCACAAACAAAATTAAATATTGTTAGAAAGTGCAATGAAGAAAAAAGATAAAACAAAAAAACAACTAAAAGGATTTTAACATATCTCACCACATAACCATGTGAAAAGGCCGAGCTGACTAACGTCGTATGAAAACGGGGATTTTCGTTACCATTGTTCTCTCCACCTACATCATCATCCGCATCATCATCTTCACTCTCACTTTCGAACTCAGAAAAAGTCTTCTCACGGGAATCGTGACCCAGCATAGTAGTGTCAAAAGTGAAATCCCCTATGTGCTCAAACACTATGAACTCCCCCTGATTCAAGTGATGAGCGGCCACATACTGTTCCCAACCTTCCCCAAAGAAACGAAGAAGTCAATTGTCTGTCGGTCCAACCCTCACTTCTCATGTCCTTCTTCGGCTATTGAGAACAACCCTATCTAGGTTCCGCAGCGTGTCGTTCAAATTATCAACGTATTTTCGTGGTAATGTCTATGAAGAAAGAAACATATCTATAAGCGATAAAAATGTAAGGTAATCAATAATAACATACCAAACTTGTTGCGAAATCGCCAACAAGAACTTTGAAAAAACGATCATTATCCATATTGTTCACTATAGATTAAAAAGGAATGAAAAATCAGAATTTGCATTAGAATCAGTCCGCATGCCATTCTAAAACAAGACAACATAGACTCAAACCAAACATAACCAATCACTCAAGACAGAACTAGTACCTTAATACATACTTAGTACATACCTGAAGTTCTTGTACGATCAACAAGTGTTTTTTGTTTTAATACCTTAAGTTCTTCTATTGTGAGTTCTTTTAATTGTTGAATGTGATGTGGACATCAGGCCTTTTTACGTAGATAATGGCTAGCCTGAATCAATCTATTAAGAAATGGATATCCTTGGCATATCAACTTATGGGAGATATTAACAAATTGATATCATTACGGATAATATTATCAGGTCCACACAACACACAATCTAAGTATAATTTTAACTAACACACTTACATTGCAATGAAACACATCTAAGTATACTTTTAACTAACACACTTTTCATAGTTGGAGTACACTAATTCATTGGTGGACAATTGTTTACAATGTTGTTTACAATGTCAAGAAACACACTAATTCAGAGTAAATATGTGCACATTAATTGTGTCATTTAACAAAATTCAGCATATAACGGCTTCAGTTGTGACGTTACATTAAAAGCGAGAACGTCAAAATCATTGTCATTCTTGAAAGCGTCGGCCATGTCGGCGTTACGCAAGCAATGTAAGCGGCACCGACACTGACGGATAACTTGGTAACCCTAATGGACTTTTATGATCTAAACATCACCCTAACTGACGTTATATTTTAACAAAAAAACGTCCATATAGCTGACGTTTCAAGCACCAGTCATCTTCCATAGCCCTTTCGATCGGAAAACGGCTAGATTATCGAATAAGAGCAAAAAACAAAACCCTCCGATTTCAACCCTATTTCTATCCCAATTCAACCAAAAGCGAACACACATTACAATGAAACAAACATTCGATCAAAACCTTTGATTTCTAGGAGCATTTCATTCGAAAGACATTGAATCTACCATTCAAACTAGATTGATGTTTCCGGCAATTTCATTCGAAAAAACATTGAATCTACCATTTGATATCTATAAATTTACAACCGAAATGCACACAATGTAGATACTTACATGATTTGGATCAAAGTAATGTTTACTCTTGCAGTTTCCGGTAATGTTTTATCTTCTCCGGCGATTTCTTAGGTTGTTGAATCTACTTTGTGTCAAATGAAAATTAAAGAGAGAAGTAATGAATCAGTGTTGGGGTTTAAAGGATTCTTAAAAAGTGAAGGGGTAGAAGTTAAAAAGTGTGGGACTAAAGTGTTTAAGCTTTAAAGCATTAGAGACTAAAGTGTATAGTTTTTAAAAGTTGTTAAATTGATTATTTTTAGATGACGCATTGAGTGATTTGGTGGTGTGGAAAAGTAAACGAAAAATAATAAATTAAAGGGTGCCGATGGTATTTTGTGGTGCCGATAGAAGCCGCCTTTAATTAACCTCGCTTATTATTTCTACCACATCTCTTCTATATGCTGTCTTTCAGTTATAGGTACGCCACACTATTTTTACATAATCAATATTATAAAAATCGAATTTACAATCAACATGCGACTTCCTGTTGAGTCGAATTAGGATCGACAATAAAAAGGTAAAATGTTTGGCTATAAATTCGTTTTGCACATAATCGATTATATTGTGCTGTATATGTAATAATCTGATATACCTCTAGAGTTGTGGTGGTGCAATAAAGACCCTTTAACAAGACATCCAAAAGAATTTATCATTGACACCACAACATTATATGTTTATGCTTTTTTTAAAGTTATATATGTTTAATTGTTTATGTTAGCTCTACTCAAATCTTCTAAAGCCACTGCACCCATACAAATATAAATTTTTGTTATAAATATTATGTGATTATAAATATAACACGTAATGTGTGGATATCCATTAGATAAAATACATCCTGATTATAAAATATGATCGACAGATGTTTTAACATCATAAAGCCACGTGTAATAAGTCGTGTCTTTGTTAAACTATGTCACGATTAGATAATTATCCGGAGTAATCATTATCCCACATCCTTTGCCGCCATCTTCGTGTGATGACATTAGGTTGTCTGTTGCCATTAGGTTAGATGTTGGGGGGAAAAATTCCAGGCTGTGTCAGAGGTCCGACTTTTTTTTTGGGGTTAAACTTTACATACGGGGCTGAAAAGAGGTTATCCTCACGTATATGTACGGGTAGGACAATCATGGGCTTATTATATGTGGGATTTGGCAATTTCACGTATATATGTAACAACAACATAGGTTACATACGGGGCGATTTCTGTATGTACGGGGCGACGGTGTCCTCCCGGGTGTACTAGGCCCGGGAATTCCATTTCACGGACGTATACATACGGGGCGCGTCCATTTTCTATGAAAATAACTTATGTACGTGGCGAGATGGGTGTCCGGGTGTACTAGGGCCGGAAATTGTGTTTCCCGGGTGTAGTACATACTGAATTTTCGGCCTTATTGGTAAATGCAATTAAAATATTCACCAGTAACCAATTACTCTACTTCAACCGAATAAAAACATGAAAAATATCATGAAAAAATGAAGAAAAAAAAAGACAACACACTTAATTAATACTATGTAGTATTAGTTGGTGTAGGGGAAGTGGTGTGCATAACCCATCGTCATTGTATATTTTCCTTCGTTTGATATATTATTGAAAAGCTCGGTTATGTCATAGCACCGTTAGACAGTAATCATCATGACATGTTAAATGTATTTATATCATGACGATTGGTGGAAAAGATGCTGGACAGAGCCAACAGAACATCACTTAATTTTCCGATCTAACGGATGCCTCACTTCCGGCCGAGGCTTTACCAAACTGTTGAGAATGGGAAAATATGTTGAGCAGACCTAATGAAATTTTCTATGAGATACGCTATATAAGGAGCCTCAATACAATGCCTGGGGATTAGGCCGACACAGCTGATCAGAAGGAATCGAAAACACCTTAGGGAAGCATGCAATTTCTAGGAACCTCATTAGATCGAGGCATACCATGGAATGCGTCGTATTTCAATTGGTTGTAATGTTCAATCGTTCTATTGGTCGTATTTCGAAGTCTTTAGATTGTACAATTTATTTATGAATATAAATTTAAATAAATGTAAAATACATGTATACATAAGTAAACCAATAATCAGGGATAATCCTACACCTAAATCTAAATAAGCAAAAGTAATTTAATAAAATCAGTAGTCTAAATCTAGTTAATTACTAGTAGACTACATAATACATGTAATGTAAGTACTAACAACCTATTCTACGTCTTTATTATTATACTAGTGAGTAAGTATGCCGTGCAAGGCACGGCATGCCCCTTCCAAGTATACCGAATTATATATCATATTTAAATGGATTTATAAGTAAGGTGAGTTATGCAATTGTTACATATACCCATTTTTCCGGAAAACATTAAACGAACACAACAATAAATGATGCATACATCTAAACATGACTTGCACAATAAAAAGCCATGCTTATAATAAAAAAAGCAACAATGCCCATAATAAGTTACAAAGCCAACCGAATACTACATACTTGGTGATAATGTTTGGGAGGAAAGCACAAGCAAAATAGGTAGGCATATTTTTAGTACATAAAATAGCAACTTTACATATTACTTAATACCATTAGTTGTTGATGGAGTCACAACTAATGGCCATAATATGTAAGTTCTTACCGTATTTAAAATAACCGAAACTTAGGCACATAGGATACGGTCTATTGGGCATGGCTTTAAAACACAAAAGAACATTCATTGTCATACTTAGTTGTCATCGGCCTTGTTCTTCAATTTTTTCACTGGACTTTCTGCCCCAGAATTTGGCACAACAATTTTATGGGTAGGAGATGACACTTTCTCATAAATGAGCAGATCATCTTTTTCATCAGAGCTGTCACCAAATTCGATTCCTCTTTTTGTAGATGCAGATGGTAGTATGGTTCCTTGATCCATGGCAACTTAGTTGCTATTTCTTCTATGACCTTTTTGGTTGATGGGCTAAACAGTTGTTGTTCTTTTTCAGCAGACACCAAAGTAGAACTTTCCAGGTCTGATGTAAGTGCAGCTGGGGCCAGGTTGGAACCTGACTACACCTGTGCAGACTTGGCTTCTTCCTGAGTGTAATGTTTTAGAACCAGGTAGGTCTTTTCAGCTTTACCTTTGATGGATCTGTCATAATATTTAAGAAAGCACAGCACCAGCGTCTTGTCTATCATTCTTGCAATCTCATCATTTTGTGGAGCATTCTATGCATAAATATATATTTGATTAGACGATACAGTAGGTGATTCATAGCTAGCAAGCAATCTGAATTAATAAATAATGCATACATAAACAACATAACATTTCTGTAATATCTAATTACCTTTTCATACGCTTCCACAAGCTCAGTAGCAGTAAACTTAATGAAATTTTCTGCAGTTGTTGAGGAAAGTGTGGCAGAAAGTGTCCTAGATTCATCATTAAGAAAAACATGCGCATTACACCTGCACAATTGTAGATGCGATAACGGTAAGGAATTTTCTTTATTGTATTGTCTGTTGCCAACAGATAAATAACTTGGCTTATAGCTTACCGTGGCTCAACATCTATTTCTTTGTGGCAATACATATAGGGAAGCTCTGAACCTATTGGAAGATTAACTGTTTTTTTGCACTTGTCACACACATTATACTAGAGCTTCTCTTGTGCTAGCATTAAATGAATTGTTGCCGCTACCCAAGCATTTTTAAGTTGTACAGTGAGCAGAAATTATCAATTTAGATTCTGAATCTAAAACAAAAAGTAAATGTAGAATCACATGTGCTGCATACCGTTTCGATTGATATTGAAACATCTCTGATTGGAACAACATCAACAACAGCTGGAGGTGGAAGCAAAATGTCAGTTGATTTTTAAGCACCAATCTCAATTAACTGTCCAACCTCTTCTGCATGCCCATTGTATCTGCACCAAGCATCCTTTATTAACAAGCCAGCATGAAGTAAATAATTCTGATCAAACCTAGAAGAGCCTATAATTTCATTAAGTCATAAATATAAAACAGAACTAATGTTGCAGATAGAAATTACCAAGCAACTAAAGGTTCATTTTCATGGAGAAGCGGATCGACCAAGAAATAAGCATTAAAACCTGTAGTCAGTGACAAACCTATGCAAAGAAAATATAGAAAATCACGGACAACACTTTTTTTGAATAATCATTATTGCTTTAATTTTAACATCTACGTAAATAATTGAACATACCATTGAAGGTTGTGACTTTTATGTCTAATCCAACAATGCAAGTTGGTTTTGGGAGTTTCTCGATTATTCTAGTTTCTCCTTCATTCAACAGGTCATCCGATAAGCGCAATACCATAGGTCGTTTCCTGTAATGAGAGCATTTTATGATGCAGTACTTTGTAATATCAAAATACATGCAGTATATGTATAGTGGAAAAACTTACTCTTGATCAATGAGGATGTACTCCCTGAAAAATGGTTTTGTAGCATGGGGAATAGGGTATGCGTGCACAACCAATGCTTTCACAGCTGATCAAAGAATGTAAAAGCTGGCAGTTAAATTCATTCCTATAACTAACATATACTGTATAGAAAATAGTCAAAAATTGATATCCAATACTAAATAATGCAGAGATATGTACACATTGTGTAAATGGCATATACTAAACTGGTAACAATATGCAGCAACTCTAAACTGCACGAGTGTTGTAAACATATGCAGAAATCTTTTATTTGAAGATACACAGACAAAGTACAACAATAATGCTTATCTATTTTCAAAATTAAAGGAATATAATCAATGTATTATAAGTTGCAAATAACAAGTAAATATTGTATAGTTAAGCATACCAATGGATACGTCACGGTCTACCACCCTGAACATTTCTGAGAAGTTTATACAGTCAAAAGAGTATGGGCACACATGTGGGACAGGATCATGAAGCAGCTGCACATCTGTTCTAGGGTACAATGTCCAAGTGTAGTTGTATTCACCAACCTTGTACGTTGGATCAACAACTTTCACAGAAGGACTTGTTATGTAATACCTTTTAAAAGGTTGAAAAACGCGGTCAAAGTGTTCTATCGCTGAGAAAGTGATCGCTGAAATCCGAGTGCCCTATTTAAAACACAAAAGACAACATTATAACCATCAAAAGATATTGAATGTAAGCAACACAACACAAAACGATAGAATTTCTTTGCAGGTAGAAAAGAAAAACTTACTTTCATGTCAGTAAAAAGGATCTTCTTGTACCACATGCCAGGGTTTGATTGAGACTCTTTAGTTGGGTGCTTAATGAGAACCTGCACAATCACAGTCCAATATCTTGTGTTGTCCTTAACTTGAAGAGCATCACAGAGGTTCCGTCGATCTTTTTTATGTAAGAGCATACAAATGGTTCTTCTTCAAAGTATCCAACACTATCCTTAGGTGTTCTTCATGTTCCTTCTCGTCCTTTGAGTATACTAGGATGTCATCTATGAACACTATCACAAATTTGTCCAAATATGGCATGAAAACATGCTGCATTAAATCCATTAATGCAGAAGGAGCATTTGTGAGTCCAAATGGCATGACCAAGAACTCATAATGTCCATACCTCGTATTGAAATCCGTCTTAGGTATATCTGCTACCTTGATCTTCAACTAGTGATAACCCGACCTAAGATCAATCATTAAAAACACTCTATCGCCTTGAAAATGATTAAACAGATCAACAATCCTAGGTAAAGGATACTTGTTCTTGATGGTAAGGTTTTTCAAAGCTCTATAGTCTATACACATCCTCATGCTACCATCTTTCGTCTTGACAAACAAGACTGGGGCTCCCCAGGGTGAGGTACTAGGCTGAATTATAATCCTTTCAAGCATATCCTTAAGTTGAGCTTTCAACTCCTTCAATTCAGCCGGTGCCATCATCTAGGGTGCCTTAGCAACTAGTGCCGCTCCGGGTACCAAATTGATCTCAAACCCTATCTCTCTATCCGGCATGTTTTCCGGTAACTCTTCTAGAAACACTTTTGGGTATTCCTTTACTATGGGGGTTTTCTCTAACTTAGGCTTCACTGGTTCCACATCCACTGCATATATCAAGTAACCTTCACAACCCTTTTGACAAGCTCTTATCGTCTTAACTGCTGACGTTATCGGATGACGCTTCTTACTAGGCTTGTAGACATTACCTTGATAAGTCTTAGATGATTTCCCGGGTACATTAAAGGTCACTCTCTTTTCTCTGCAATCCAAGTGAACTTAATTCTCGGATAGCCAGTCTATTCCAAGAATTACATCGAAATCCGAAAAGTCCAAAACCGTAAAGTCACTTTTACATCAATATGCTCCAACTCGAACATCCACTTGAGGTATCGTCCTAGTTACCTTAGTTACCTTTCCTAGTGGTGTAGTTATTTCCAAGGTGTTTCTTAAGGTCTCTGAAGGTAGATTCAACTTCTTAGCTATCTTAGACGACACAAAAGGTGTTAGACGCTCCAGTATCAAACAAGGCCGTGACCACTAAGTTGTCTAATATTATTGTACCTAAGATGTAGATTCATTTATTTAAATGCAAATACAACACGATTTAACGTGCTATAAAAGTACTCTAATAAATTAGAATAAACAAATAAATGTACCTGAAATAACATTATCATCCGGTTCTGCATACTCAACATCCTCTACAAACACTCGAACTGGGCGACTTGGGTCGCCTTTTCCACTTACCTGTTTCTGACCACTTGTGGACCCCTTTGTCGGACATGTCTTAGCAAAATGTCCCCGTTCTCCAGAGAGAAAACAACCATTTACATTAGCTCGGCACTCACTCCTCTTGCATTTCGAGCACTGTGGTGCACCGGTGGTCGGTGTAGCCGTCGAATGTGCCGTCGTCTTCTTTGCATTCTGTTGCGGTGCTCCTCTTTGATAGCCTTGACTCATTCCAAAACTTCTCTTATTTCCGATAACAACGGTGGGCTTCTTCTTGAAGGTCTCAACCTCCAAAGCTTTATTCAAAAGTTCAGCCATGTTTCTTGCTGTGAAACTCAAAATACCAGATTGTATCTCGTGGGATAACCCATCCTTGTATAGTGCCATCTTCCTCTCTTCGATCTTCATATGCTCAGGGTAAAACCTTCCCAACTCAGTAAACTTGTTGGTATACTGAGATACCGTGATATGAACACCCTGCTAAAGTCTTAAGAACTGGCTTGCCTTGTCTGCTTGCACTATTGCTGGGAAGTACTCATTGTAAAACATAGCTTTGAAGCCTTCCCAATCTGTCACTTTCCCATTTTTTCTCTCTAAAGCATTGATCCAAGCTTCTGCACCCAAAAGAAAACCAACTGCCAACTGGTCCATCTCAGATTCAGGGACTTTAACGTTTCTGCATGCTTTCTCAAATCCTCTTAACCAAGGACGGTTCTACATTCCTGTGAAAATCCTGAACCCGATTCCTCTTCAACCTTGAATACTAATCAACCGGCTGCACTTGCTCATAAGCTAGTGGTGGTCTAATCAGAGCGGTGGTTGGTAAACCGAGGGGGTTTCAAAAGGTGCTTGTGTATGGTAAGGATGTTGTTGAGGTATGGTGGTGGTTGGTATAAACCATAAGGTGGGTAACCCAAGCCTTGCTGATGATCAAAACGTGGTGAAGGGGGTATAGTAGGTCGAGGGGTGTGACCTACTGGAGGAGGGTAAAAGGTCTGAAGCTGCTGATGATGGAAAAGCGGTGGAGAGGGTGGCTTACGGTGGCGGGTAGACACCGATCGGTGGAGGATAGATGTTGGTCACTTTGGAGGGACATAGACCGGTAAAATTTCTCCTATCACGGTGACACGATGGGCGCTTCCCTGTGTTTTAGATACATGTAAGTATACTTTGGTCTGGTCATGGTGTCGGGCTCCGTTGAGGTCATGGGGTAGGGTTCTAACGAGGTCGTGAAGTCTGGCTTGCCTGAGGCTTTGGAGTGTGGGTTGGGTGAGGTGACGGATTCTGACGTACAAAACCACCTCCTACAACTTGCGTCGGACTATTCTCTCGTGCTCCAGAGGTCTCTCCGCCATGAGCTCCAGTCTTTGTGGTCACCATCATGATGATCAAAGAAAGACTAGAATGTTACTAAAAGATATAAAGAAGACTTATCTTACAAGAAATGAAGCCTAAAAGACACTTCGCTCGATACCAATCAGTAACACCCTGTTCCTGCACAAATTGAAGTCCTTATCCAGGAAAAGAACGATCAAAGACGTATAATATAAAATAAATCTCATATTACGCGTCACCTCTACTACGTCGTGTCGAGTTAAACAAAACGGAAGAAAAGACTGGGTAAATTTTTCAACAAATGACAAGAATAAACTCAATATCTAAAGAAAGAAAAATGCATTTATTACATTGGGAAACCAAACGAAATCTAAACGCATTTAAAACATCCAAAGAAAACTAAAAAAAAGTACAACGTTCTCCAAAGAACAACAAGTCTAGTGAAATATCAAAACAATAATAAAAGTAAATGCTTCAACCACTACAAGAAAAGTTGTTTTTTATAAGGGTAATCATCCTCATTAAATGACTGATTCCTCATCATTGAAGGTTTTTATAAGGGAAATCTACCCTTATCGCGCCTTATAATAGCTTCATTTGGGAAAAGTAAATAATAATGATAAATATATCCCGTTATTAAAAAGGGATGACATTCAATAAATGTAATTATACCGTCATTAAAAATTATTCATAATTACAGTAAACTTCCTTATTATTATATTATTTGCCCCTCATTATTGCCTCAATTTCTCTTTACTTTATGTTATGATATTGACGGAATTACTCTCATTAATAAGCATAACCCTTATCAAATTGGTTTCGTTATTATTACTAAAA
This sequence comes from Gentiana macrophylla, assembly GCA_026214975.1. NCBI lineage: Eukaryota > Viridiplantae > Streptophyta > Magnoliopsida > Gentianales > Gentianaceae > Gentiana > Gentiana macrophylla. The sequence continues at coordinate 66,954,251 of CM047817.1, forward strand.
TACATTTAATGACTAAATATACCGTACCTCCACATGTAAGAACATTATCATTATATTATCAAAATATACAAAAAAGACTTTGTTCCAAAAGCTAAACTACATGTGGATACATAATTACACAATTTCCTAATATCACGTCTTTGAGTAACATACATCTTTGTTCGTTACTCCAAAATACAAACCAAAATATGCCTACATACTATAATCCTTGTAGGATATGATAAGTTACCAGTCCTTCCACACAAGTCTTCAAAAATCCCCAAAACAATACAAAAGCCTGCATTTAAAATAGGAATAAATACTTAAGAACACATTGTAATAAAACTTCACATTTTTTAGATGAAAATATCCTTCCATCACAACAGAATTTGGTACAGCAAAAATGGGAACAATGCATGGCCCCTAACAACCAAAAGCAAAAGTTGTCTCAAAGTTAACGCTAGCTATCTAGCAGCTGGAACTATACATACAAACATATCAACATTATAATTTGATTTAGATGACAAAATAATAGTGAATCTTCAAACTGCAAAATGGGGTAGCGTTGAGCCAATATATCACATCTATAAACTAAGAGATGTACAATACAACAATAATGCTACCACACGGCCTCAAACAAACAAGAAGATACATCAAACAAGAGAAATACAAAACTATAATCCAAAACAATGAACAACAAGAAACCACTTGAAAAATGCCACAATAGAGAATTATAGTCACATACACTAAAAAACATGGCAATATGCTTTTGGAATGGCAAGTGGTATTTCCGGGGCATAAAACTGACACTAGCTACTTCAAATAATGTAAAAGATAAAGCCTAATATTTTAAAAGAATCCTCCAATGGAACTAAGTACAAAAGAGCATCACTACTCCAATTGGGACTCGGCTGCTACACCTTGATCTTTATCTCTTATTTGATCACCTACAAACATCTCTCCCTCTAAACAATCCACCTGCATCTTGTTGGTGTTCGATCGATATAGCGCAAATAGAAACTTTAGAGGGGGGTGAATGGAGTGTGGGTGATTTTAAACTCTTTTTCAATAAATAAACACAAGTACTAAGCAACTAAGTGCAGAAGATAACTTAGTCGATTATTCTCTTGTGTTATAAACCTATGTGATTAAAGAGCATAAACTAATGCATGATCAAGACACGTATTAATTATTATACTAGCAGCAAGTCGGTTTCAAGTTGATCAAATAACCAATATTGTACTTGCAAGTTGTATTAAAATGATCAACACAGATTCTAAAATAATTGCACTGAATAAGCTATGCAATCAATGGGTCGATTTTATTGAGCCTTTTAGTGACGTTCAGCAAGCGTTGCAAAAGAATAATGCTGCTGGAAGATTATTCAAACAAATAAACGCAGGAAGCAGGCTGAAAATCAAGAATCACACTTCGATTAAACACAAGAAATAAATCAATTTAATATACCAGGTTTAGGTTTTAGTACAGCAGATAAAAAGGAGCAGCAAAACAGATTTAAAAAAATATCCAAGGCTGAATATTACAACCTAATTCAAGTCGATAATTGCACAAATATTCAGCCACACCTTGAGCTATTACAGATAGACAAAGACAGTTCAGATACAAGACACTTAACCTTAGAAAGAACTATAACAAAAAAAATGTCAGGATCTTCAAGTTGTAATATGACCAAAATACAAACAACAAAGTTTGTAAAGCAGATACACAGATACAGACCAAACACTAGGCTGAACTTTCAGTTGACACTCAAAAATGATAATTTAATCCAAGAGACAAAATTATCAAGGCTGAGCCTCAAAGATGAAAACAGAGTGTTCAGCAGACCTTACAAATCAAAACAACACTGCCTATTAAATAGAATTCTTCGAGGCAGCAGCAGGCTTGCAATAAAGAAAAATGTGCAGGTTCTCAAATGCAGGTTCAAAGAGATTAAGACTCAGGACAACATGTTGGTTTAGCACAGTTATAGCAAGACAGATTATGCAGATTCAGCAAGGCAACAGATTCAGCAAGAGCAGCAATTTCAGTAGGATTAAGGACTCGGCAAATCTGGAGCAGTGCAGAAAGTAAGGTCACAGCACACCACAAGGAAAGGATAGCAGACAACTTACAAGGCTGTGAGATGAATAAAGGGAGGGGCAGAAATTCTGAGCTACTCTACTAGCAAGCGAATTTCCCAATTTTGAATTCAGAATAACCGAGCCACATGTGATATATCCGGACAAGGCAAGTTGATAATGATTGGAGTGTATCAACATGTAATTTCTGTCTTGGTGCCGTCAGGCTAATAATTATACAGAAAATAAACATGTGATTAACTCGGGATTTGAACATTGCCTCTCATATCACTAAATGAATTGAACCGAAATTGGGTTTACACATAGTCGCAGCAAGGGACTGGGTCCAACCCTTTTATTCAACCAAACCAAGACACAAAAAGGTTGAATATAAAGGCTGAACTGACTGACCGACGGTTAGACCATGGCTATAATGAAACGTGAAAAAATAAAAGGAATTAAGTCAATTTACCATTGCGAACCGGGTAGCAATTTACTGGTTCGACTCGTAGGGTCTGATCAATGAGGAGCCTTTCAAGGAGGGAATCAGTGGCTGCAAAATCTTCAGTCAATCTTTCCATAAGCACATTATCCATTCTTAAATGCCATGAAGGGCACCTCAGTAATCAAGGCATTTGGCATATCTGTCCAAAATATTCTAATTAGCATAATATCTGTTCACACGGACTTGTATTATAACAGACTATTACAACATATACCACCACATATATGTATTAGACAATCATATACTATATAGTTCACAGAGTCATGAATTAGACAAAAACACAATTTCAAAGAAAAAGGAACTCTTTACTGATAATATCACAAGGAACAGAAACATACATTTTAACAGAGCAGGAAAAGTCAAACAGGTCTTAGCCTCATAGAGCCATTAAGTCGAGTACTATAACACAGGGATTATGTCGAGCAAATAAAAAACGACATATACACTATATGATGGATTAAACGACAGATTATTACCATTAATAATGATATAGCAAAGATTAATTATTATACAATGTCATTTGCATATCTCATATAATCACAAAAAAATCTAATATCATATTAATAAATCGAAAAAGAAATAAGATTAAGTGTGGAAACTTCCCTGAACATTGAATGCCGGAGGATTCGAATTGATGGCTGGAAATCACGATTTAATGGAGTTGACTGATAGACCCGTCGTCTGAAAGTCGGACTTTTTGAAATCGTCCACCAGGACTCGATCTTTTCTGATTTCGTGCAATAACTCCTGGATTAACAGACAAAGAAGGCGAATCGAAGCAGTTATGGAAGGCAAACACCGTAATGGAAGCCTTCACGTTTCTGATCGAAAACGTGTTGCAAACCGAAGGGAATCGAACCATCCAAAGTTCAATAATGGTCAGGAAGGAAGGAGAAGAGATTATGTGAGCATATTTTCTGGGTACGAAGTCAAATCCGGATTTTCTGAGATTAGCAATCAATGTTAAAGATTTCGAAGTGATAGAGGATTCAAAGGGAGAAACGGCTGGGGAATCGAAGATTTAGGGTTTCTGAAAAGGCGGAGAAAAAGTCGGGAAAGGTGTTATGCAAATGGAAAGAATGAATAAAGGACTTTGTGATAAAGAGATGAGGATAAGCGAGTGTGTGTGGCTGAGAGAGGTATATATTTCTATTTATTTTTTTATTTTTACGGATAATATGTCTATGAGTCGGGAACAATGTTATATCACAACGAAGAATACAAAATGATTTCTGACGGTTGATTATGATGGGTTTATCTTATGATAAATTTAAAATCATTAAGATCAGCCAGATAGACACCGTTAGTAATCACTCGTTGTGAACGCTCTACAAATGAAAATTTTATATAGTTTGGGTGGGATTCTTGGCGCCTAAATATTGGAGTTTTATCTTCTAAAAAAATTGGGTTTCTTTTTCCTAGAAAGGTTGTGTTTGTTTTTTTTTTTAATTTCTGAAAAATGGTGTTTTTTTTGGCAAAAATAAGTGTTTAATGTTTTTTCTTTTATATTTTTTCAAAATAATTTTTTATTGATTTTTTGGTACGTATTAATAAAGGGAATATTTTAGGTGTATTATAATAAGGGGATAAGTGATTAATAATCTTAATTAAGGGTTGCCTTATTAAATTTGAATCGTTTTTATAAGTATTTAGTTTACCCTCATTAAAATGTACTTTTAATGACCAAATCTCGACCCTCATTAAATCCCCCTTATAAAAAACAACATTTCTTGTAGTGAACGTCGGTGCTGCTTTCAAACGTCATTATCAAAGTCTTCCTCGAACTCCGGATATACTGTTCATCTTCTCCTCCCAAACACATAGAAAAACAACGATTTGAGGTAAAAGACGTAAGTCTTCATAAGAGGTAGGTTTCTACAAATTAATTAAGGTTTATAATTAAAAGATTATCTTTATAAGACCGACTCGATCATGGTTCACTCAATGTCCGTCATCATGCGCTTGACAATACGCTTTTAACTTAACTTATCTTGGTTACGTCAAGATTCAATAAAGACTACGCATAAAGCGTTTATCACCAAGATATACTTGCTAACTAACGGTGAATAGCACCTGATAGCTCCGGGGTCTCCCAGGTATGCGTATACGTTCGATGAATTTCCTCCGCTACCCTTCAGCCTTTTGAGCCAGTAGCATTGTTCACCTTGATGAACGTACCACATCGCCGATATGAATCGGTGCCTGACCAAGAATAGGTGACGTTTTATCTTTTACTACACGTATGTAATTATTATGTGTTAATTAACGACCTAAGCGTTTTCAAAGCAAAGCTCACCTTAACGACTCTACTCCTCACATGCATGCTGCAGACATCACATCCTATCGTACATACAGACATTGATGAACTCTAGCTCATCAAAGCACAAGCTCTTTCACGCTTTTTTAGACGGTCCCGAACATCTCCCTTGAAGGGTACATTCGGTGCCGAACTAAATGCATCAGAAATTGAATCGAGGCTTGTTCATGTTCAATTAATGTTATTAGATCAGGAAACAACATTTAACATCTCTTTAATTAGCTTAAACAATGGTTTATTAAAATAGGGGGTCAATGTGTGCGTATTCCCTGACCAGAAACATGCTGGGAGTTACTGCCCAGCCATACGTGCGCATTGCTCGCAATGCATGCGTATTGCTCATGCTGGGAGCATCCTGAACCACTCTGAAACTGTAATACGTGCACATTCCCTTGAATGCGTGCATATTGCACCTGCTGTGAAAAAGGATTTACATCCTGAATCACGAATACGTGCGCATTCTGCCTGCTGCAAATAAAACCATACATCCTGTAACAGGAATGCGTACACATTCAACGCATAAAGCCCTAAACACATGATTTTCTACACTTTACGATCTCTACTCGATTCCAAACATGTTCTACACGATTGTAATCAAAAAAACATCTGAAAAACATAACCTTTTCATATCATAACATCTCTAAATCCTTAAAACAACATATAGGCCTAAACCTTGATACAAAAACGCATCAAAACACGATCTATCCTCTCTAAACCATAACTAAATTGTAGGAAGAGCCTCTTACCTTTCAAGCAAGATAATCCAAGCCAAACTCTCAGAAAAACTACAGAAAAACTTGATCTTTTCTGCAGAAACCTATGTGATCAATCCATAATTAAATTAGTTACGACCACAAGCTTCTAACAAAACAAAACTACGAATTCATGAGTTTGAATCCTTCAAACTCAGTCAAGAACATAACTAGGGCTCAAAAACATACCTTGACAAAGTCCCAACTTTCTTGTGTTGAAACGTTGCTCTCTTCACGACGATTCTGTTGCTCTACTCTGATCTGAAAACCGTTATGAATCGCCTTAGAAACTGGAAGACAAAACTCTCAGCCCTAATTGCTTCACACACCACCTCTCTCACGTAGGAAGAAAAGTTATGATTCTTTTTGTTATATGAACTAAATGAGATTTATTTTCCTTAAATAGATAATCCCAAAGAAACTAATTTCTTATTATTTTCCCTTATCATAATAATCAGATTTTTTCTCCCAAAATATATACATATTTCGACCATATATATATATATATATATATATATATATATATATATATATATATATATATATATATATATATATATATATATATATATTACTTAGAGAAATAAAATTGATTGACCCGCTTACCCAATTGCAGCCGACCCAAACCCGTTTACTTCCCAATGGATATTTATTGTGCCATCCATAACCTTCACACGTTTTGTTTGTTATTTTCATTTTTATTTTTAGTTTTTCACAAAATGATGCTAATTAATGCAGACTAAAATCAAGGGATTCTCACAATCAAGGAAATTCTACAATAATAAAACATGGCCCTAAAAAAAAGGAATAATAAAACATGTGCAAAATGTGGAAAACAATAATTCAAAATAGTCTTTAAAAGGAAAAGGTATCTGCAATACTCTTCTACACATGATTGAGCTTTCTTCGATTTGGTATATTTTTTTAATATCTTATTTTCTTACGATTTGGTAATTGGTAGGGCATTGGTAGGTTTATGATATATTTAACTGATTGTTTCAACCATGAAGAACGGAAGGGAAAAAACCACTTCAACCGTGCCAATAATATTCTTTTTGAATGTATCAATAATAATTCATAAGGTATGTTTTTCTTTTTTCTCTTAATAATTTCTAATGTTTATCGTTGCTAAAACCGGATCATTATGGTTTAATTTGTCCTTGCAGACCTACAATGCCCATCTCCTCAAAACCTCAAAGGGAAGGAACGAAAGGGCCGGGGACAAGCTTTTTCTTAATATTATTGGCCGCCGACGGTTTTCCACCCAAATTAGCGATACCACAATCGTCATCTTCCCTCGACCGCCATTGAATGGTACAAGGATTATCAACAAAAATAAAGCTGACTGTTTCAACTATCGGTATTCTCTCTGCCAATTCATGTACTTTGTTTTCCAGCATTTACACGAATTTCAATTTACTAAACCTTTTTTCCGTTAGAGAATGTGCCCCACATCATCTTTGGTCTATTTCTTTGAATATGAGTTCTTCGGTTTTTTTTTATATTGTTTTTCTTGTTTTTAGCAGATCATAATTGAGCTATATTGATGGCCAAACCTATTGCGGAATTGTTGCATTTGACTCAGAGATGACCGAAAACATACTTTCAAGAGAGCAGAGTGGGTCATATTTCCCACATCTGCCTTTTGAAGTTAATTTGAAACAGATTACCAAATGTAATTTTTCTTTTACTGGATTAAAGATGTTTGGTTTTATTTTATTACAATTTTTGTTGTTGGAGTGGATTGTATTTTAGTAGAATCAGAAAAAGTGTTTTAAGATGAAGCAGTTTATCAATTGAAAGTTTTCTTAATTTTTGTTGTTACAGGAATTAAGATTTTTTTTGGAGTGGATTGTGTTTTAGTAGAATAAGAAAATGTGTTGAATACTTTGTTGAGCCCTGAGCGGCTAAAGCCGAGTCTATTTTTTTTTTTTTTTCATTCTTTAATGTTGGTGTATATTATTTTGAAAGATTATGGCTTTTGATTTGTTTCATTAATTCTTGAAGGTTGGAGTATTCATTATACACAGTGTCCACTATTTAACAGTAGAAACTTTGTTTTAGTATATTGGGGATATGATGTTGTTTAACGGTAGACCTTTTCTTGAATTTGTTATAGTTGAGAGATTATAGAAAGTGGGTTAATGTTGATTGATTTCTTTATTAATGCGTTGATTTGTTTTTTCTTGACTTGCCTATTTTTTCCCGTGTGTGATTTTGGGTTGTCAATTTTTTGAAGATTCGCGAAATTACCTAAAAAATGAATGAATTCGCTTTAAATGTTTGATTTTTTTTTTGAAGGAATTAAATGTGTGATTTTGTCTGCATTGATTAATGAGAGTTTTAATTTGGAAATTGAAATAAAAGAAAGAGATCATAAGGTTGAGGAATTGTAGTGAGTGATTTATGTGTCGATTAAGGAGAATTTTAATTTGAAATTTGAAATAAAAGAAATCGTTATGGTTGAGATATTATATGTAATGAGTGAATGTTGATTGATTTCTTCTTTAATGCGTTGATTATTTTTTACTTGACTTGGCTTGCCAATTTTTTCCCGGGTTTGGAGCATATTTGAGAGATTTCCTAAAAAAAATGAATGTATTTGCATTAAATGTGTGATTATATTTTCTATTTTTATTTTAAGAATGAATTAAACGTGTGATTTTTTTCTACACTGATGATGAATGCGAGTTTTAATTTGAAATTTGAAATAAAAGAAAGTGTTTTTATTGTTGGGGGATTATAAGGAGTGATTAATGCATTTATTAAGGAGAATTTTAATTTGAAATTCAAATTTTGAAATAAAAGAAATTGTTATGCTTGAAAATAAGTGTTTACTCTTTTTCACCAGAATGCAAGGTTTTTTTGGGAGGAGAGGGGGGGGGTGGTGGTGGTCTTTTCATCCATTAACCTAAAACACGAATTTCTCTTTTCTCATAGTGTTAAAGTTCATTTTGTTGTTTTGGCTTCAAACCATACATGTTTTTTCTTGGTTTTTTACATTCGACCAATGCATCTGTTTAAATTTGTTAATTATTAAACCATAGGAGAATTTAACCGTCTCATAGTTGTTGAGTTTACTGAAATCAACTTGATGTTTAATTGTTCATTTATTTTTGTAGGGTCATAAAGTAATTAACGTTCAGAAGATGATTGCACTGGTGTACCATATCCCTGCCAGGGCATGTTCGCAAGTGAGGTCTTGAAAGTAGTAGGATACTTTGATGAAAAGATGATTTGGGGTGGGAGTTTTGTCAGTGGCGGAGCCAGGATTATGGTTTAGGGGTGGAATTCTAAAAATTAATTGTCGTGGAAAATGTGTTTAAAAGAAGTTTCCTTAGACACATATGAGAAATTTCTTGTGGGTCAATTATCTTTTTAAAATGTTAAGAAATCTTGAGAAAAGAAGTGTTGAAACAAGTTTAATATAGTAAACTTTAAGTAAAATAAAAAAAAAGATGCTTCCAAAAATATTGTAAGGAAGGGGGTTCGAACTTAGCTCTTTAAACACGGAGTTTCAACACTAGAGCACTAGATCAGACACGCACTTTACACTTTATAAGGAACATAGAATATATATATATATATTGCATCCCTTGCAACATATTAACAAACAGGAAGACTATTTTAGTAATTTCTCGAAAAATTTAAAGGGACACGAGCCCCCTTGCCTCTATATAAGTCCACCATAGGTTTGGTAGTGGGGTGGAGGGGACGGGTAGTGGATAGGTAATTTGATATTGCGGTGTATGTACATCATACCAATTGTTGTCTTATATGTTAATGATTTGTTAGATATATGGTACTGCTAATAATGATTTTTATTGATATATATTTGAGAATGTCAATATTAATAATGTATTTACATTGAATGTCCAAATTTATTTCTTTTTTATAAATTAAATAATACGTGCATGTGCATGTGATTGAGTTTTAGACTAGTATTATATATATATATATATATATATATATATATATATATATATATATATATATAAATATATATAAATTAAAAAAATACTTAACTCCAATAAAAGTAGAGAAATAATAATATTTTTTCGAAAATCAGAATATTACAGTCCTAAACCCAGTCGGGTTGGGCCGGATCCGACAAGGTCGGGTCATTTACAATCTATTTAGTTCATGTAATAACTTTATTTAATTATTAAAAGCTCTTTTGTTATTATCACTACAAGAAAAAACATTATTAGTTACAAAAATTTAGTGAGAGGAGGTAATTCTAGTCATTAAAAGGCGATTTTAGTGAGAGGAAAATAATCACGTAGCTAAAAGATGATTATTAATTATTATATTGTTAATTACCAGAGTAATTCCCGTCACTGTTCGATAAAGAAAAACCAAAAAATAAATAATATTCCTTCCTCCCATTATTTCTTTCTTTCCTTAACATTAGAATATAAATATTTTAAAAAACTAAAAAAATCTCAAATCAAAGAGCAACTATTATCCTCTTTGCCTCTATTTCCAGAAAACCTAATCCAGTTCTCTCCTCTGTCGTTCTTTATCTGGAAAACTCGTATCAATGCTATTGATTGCAAATCCTAGAAATCCGGCTATGGAGTTTCATCTCCTAACCTTCTCGTTTGAAATCGAGCAATCAATGACTCAATTTCATTGGATTTGCAACACGTTCTTGATGAAGAATCATGAAGGCTCAGTCTTTCCCCTTCTGAATCGATTCGGTGATATCGTTCTATTATTACCTCAATTCCTTACTTAATTCTATTGATTGCAGATTCGATGATGAGAACCGAAGCTGCCTTGGTTGAGTCAATCAGAGCTGCAAAAGGAAATGAATCGGGGATTTCATCACTCCGATTCTATGCTGATACGATTGAAGATGTAAAAGCAGCTTGCATTCAGTCTGCATTGTGCTATTGCCGTTTGTGAAGGTTTGGACTATGAAAGGTTTGACCTTTCTTTGTTACGATGCTGATACGAGCTTTTAAAGCTCCGTTTTTCGAATATATGCATTCAACGCTCCTAAGAAGGTGAATCCGTTTCAGTTAAATCGTTTTCTTATCATTTATTATTCTGATACGAAGTTGACTATCGCCGATTTTCGCGCGTGCGTTTGTTGTGCGTAATTGTACCATGAAACATGTTATCAAGCGTGAAGTCGATCTTTAAAGATCGAACCTTTTCCCCTCGTGTTCAATTTGAGAGATTCATTTTAGGGAAGTTTATGTCCATCTCTCGTTAATATCGATTATGTCATTTATTATCTGATTTGATTTCGAAATCTGCCTTGATTTCTTGACTACTGCATTATGAAAGGTCTTGCTCAAAATCAGAGATCTCATATCCACTTGTTTACCTTTCTATTGTTTTATTTGCTAAATTTATAGGTCAATAAGTTCAGCCTTCTTCATCCACAAAAGTGTAGGGCTTATTTCATGTCAATGTTTGACTTTTTTTTGCTGGAATCTAATCCACATTTTAGGCATGTATGGTAGTTCTATCTTTGATAAAGCTTAGGTATGTCTTCCGTGTTCTAAGTTGAACCTGCTATTTTGTGCAATCTGCTCAACTAAATGTCGGGTTGATTGATTGAGTGTATCGAGTCTTGTGTGAGTTTCTATCTACTTAGTTTATTCAGCCTGCACTTGTGTTTGTACCCGTCTGTTAAGCATAGTTAAAGTATGTTCTTGTGCATATGATATGCCTAATTTTAGCTTACTTTATGTCTAGTTTTGCAGCTTGTTAGGATGAGTTAAGTACTCTCACAGTTTACGTGCTAGCCCTATTAATACTGCTTCCAAGGATCGAACATCTATTGAAGATTTTGAGATAATTAAACCAATCAGTAGAGGTGCATTTGGACGAGTCTTCTTGGCCAGGAAAAGGGCAACTGGTGACTTGTTTGCTATAAAGGTAAGCCCTTGGTAGCCTCCAAGGATGCATGTGATTTTATTCTTTGAGCACTATTGACGAAAGATATGTGTCTGAAACTCTCACCTATGGATTAGTAGCATGCCCCAGGAGATAAACTCATCAATGTTGATGTGCTACAATTAATGATGCACGAGGTAGGTTCTTGTTATACCTCCAGTAGCAACATAATGATTAATTTTTAATATTTTGAACTAAGCTTTTGAGTAATTGTGTTTTACAGCAGCTTAAGAAATGATACAACGATAACTCTTTGATCTAGGAAATTTCAAGGTAACATATTTGGCCTCAAGTAAAGTTTGTCAAGATATGAACAAGAGTAAACGTGTTAAAGTAGAGTAGCAGCACAAATAATAGTGCTCGTCATAGAAGAATGGCAGTTGTAGCAGTAATTGATTTTTAATAAATTATTGGGTTAGGGAGGTTTTAATCTCTGACCTCGTGCTCTAATACCATGTTAATTTACCATTTATCCCAAAAGTTTAATCTGTTGAGGAAATGTGTGTTTAATACATTTATGTATTCGACTGACTGCATCGAGTATCACTTGTTAGTCGATACCTAATGTGTATCGACTAACAAGTGTATGCTCATGTATTGACAAGAAGCTGATAAACCTCCGGATAGTTGGTTCGAGTTGAAGGTCAATACACATGAATATGTTACAAGTGTGCCTGATGATGTTAGTATGGAAGAGGTTAGTCAGTGTTTTTGTCTGGTCTAGTTTGGTAAATAGGACTTTGCAGACATGACAAAGTATGATTTACCACTTGAAAACTTCATTTAGCTCGTTTTTAGACCTCACTGATTGATGTTTATATGGAGTTTTGTGCAGGTTGTGGAATGGCGATGACAAATTATGTCACCTTAATAATCCGGGCCCTAATATGAATCTAATGAAGAACACTCAAGAACCCTAATGCCCAAAAGAACGTGGTGGTGGGTTTTTGGTATTGCGGCTGAGTCTAAGACCGTATCTTAGATTGCCTACGTATCCTGCTATCTTCCAGGAATCAAGCCTTACGTAGTTCCTGGAATGGGGTATTTATAATGACAACACTTGCCTAAACCCTAAGGTTAAGTCGGCTTATGTTATTGTCACCTTTACCCTTAAATGGGCCTTGACCCTTGCCCAAGCTATCGCTATTAATGGGCTTGGTAAGCTGATGTGGACTCTGTCCTCGATATCGATATACCGACCTGCGGTGATCGACTCTGGGACTCACTGTCCTTCATAGCTAAATGGTGCGGACTGGACGTCCTACACTGCTCGGTAGTCGATAGTCGATCGTCGTAGCCTGGCGTTTATGATATGGCTTTGGCCTCTAGCATGGGCGTCGACATGAATACACTGGTGTTACTTTATAGTGTGATGACCAACCGATAGATGACACGTGGAGGGAGTGAAACCCTGTATCGTCATAAGCCCCCCAGACTTGAGAGAGGCGACTTCCGTTGTCCGAGGTCGAGTCTGTCACTTGAATCGTCATCGAGTTGGGTTTTCCTTTGGGCGGGAGAAAGCCCGCCTTTTCACAACCCTAACTGCCTTATAGCCACGTGGAACGATATCTAGCATACGAAACGCTTCGAATCCCACAAAAGACGCGTCACTGCCTTGATTATCGCGATTTCCAGGGGTTATAACCCCCATTACCCACGTCTCTTCAACTCATTTGCAAATTCTTCACTAGCATATATAAAGGGAGAGAAGATAGAAGCTGCTGCAAAACCTGTTTGCTATTTCCTTCATCTCAATCTCCAAATTTCAAACACCAAGTAAGACTCTTTTCTTTTCTCGGTGTTGTTCATCTTTTTTTTGTTTGAATTTATCCATGTCCTGTAGTAGTAGTAGCAATGTAATCCAACGGGGTTAGTGAAACGCCCATTCACAGTCATTCTCCGGCACCTGTCGTTTTTGATTCCCTTCTCCGGCAAGACTCCGGCGAACCCACTATTTCCTCTCCTCCTGTTCCCCACCAACCTAAGAAATTGGTGACTAGGATGGATGGAAAAGGTGCAAAAGGGTGCCTTAGCACGCTTTCTTCTGAGGAGATCACAAGACTCTGCCAAAAATATAATATCAATCCCCCACTCGAACCTCGACTCCCGTCTGGTCTGCACCGTTTTGCTGACGAGCCCCCAGAGGGATTTTGTGCTGTCTACGAGAGTCAACTTGCGAGTGGGTTAAGGTTCCCATTCTGTCCTGCCGTTCTCGCGATCCTCGAGCATTATGAGGTCAGTATTTCCCAGATAGCCCCGAATGGCGTCAGGTCTCTGATGGGGTTCCTAATAGCATGTCGAGTGGCTCAGGTCTGCTTCTCAGTGCCCTTGTTTCGATATTACTACAAGATTGCTGCTACGCCCGACAAGTTATGGTATTCCTTTCAGAGAAGAGCGAACCGACATGAGTTCATAACTCGGGGCCTTCTTCTCTCACGGGAGTGGAAGCCTCGATTTTTCTTTCTCCGTCATGGCCTGGATAACCCCTACATAGGGCAATGGAGGTCGAGAGACGGGAGACAAGACAAGCTTGGGAAGGACCCGGTTCCTCATGAAGCTCGACTCCTGGGTGGACATAGCTTCGAGGTGTGTACTCGAGACCTGAGTCTCCTGTATCACCTGGCCCACTTGGAGGAAGCTGGGCCAATGCCATATGTGGGCCTTCGCGTCCCAGATCACGAGAACCGTAGGAAACTTTCTTGTTTGTTTACTTTCGTTGTTTGTCGAGTTTGACGATTTGTCATTGGCTGATTAAAACTAACTTTTTCCCTTCGTTCTTTGTAGTGGGCAGGTTCACAAAAGTCACCGATCCCACACGCATTCCTAGGTCGGCCGTCGTGGCCGCTCCACCTACCGGGGGTCGGGCTACCCCTGAATTGGTCGTGCCGGCTGTGGTGCCTTCTTCTTCCCGGTAGAGGGGTGCCATCGAGCCTGAACCCACCCCTGCTGCAATCGAATCAGTACCAACTGGATCTACTGAGCTACCTCCGCCTGGCAGTGGTTTAACAGTCCGTTTCGGTTCTCTGCGTGATGAGGACGAGGAAGTGCTAGTCGAGTCGGACCCGGTTACAGAACTTCACGTCGAGACGGAGGTACCTAGGTCCAAGAAGAGGCCGATCTTTGCCGAGTTGGTGTAGAGAGCAAGATCGTCAATCGGTGCGGCCAAAGCGACTGAGGCTCCTATCTAGCTTGACGTCGACATGAACTGGACTCTTGAAGATTGAGCAGCCTTGGAGGATAAAGCTTTGGCTATGGCGGTCCGGAAGTCGAATCGTCTCGTAAGTCGATTACAGTTCCATTCTTTAACTGCTACTTTTTCTCGACACGCATGCCTTGCCTATTTTCTGACCCTTCTTTGTCTTTTACAGAGTAACCATCTCAGTCAAGAGGCTGCTCGACGGCTGGCCAAGTCAAGTGAGTCGGCGGACGACTTGCGTAGAGAGAACGGAAAGTTGGCGCGGGAGCTTATTGTAAAGAACGCCGCCATCTCCGCCATGGATACTCAATATGAGACACTGAAGAGAGAGTCGGTTGCCGAGTGCCAGAAGTTGCAGGAAAAACTAACGACTGCTGAGACGGAGTTGGCCAAACTGCAGGACAAGCTGATGGCTGCTGAGAAGGAGTTGGATCGACTGGTGGCTGAGAGGAACGACCTGGATAGGGAGCTGCTCAAGGTGACCCATGAATTTTAGAAGGTACAGGCATGGCATAAGGCTTCCCTGGAGGATGTGGCGAAAGCTCGACAGGACCGAGATGCGCTTCGAGTCGAATTGGATCAAGCGCGCGCGCATCTCGAGACTGTTTCAACCGATGCGATCATGGAGTATCGTAAGTCGAGCAACCTTGAAGACGACCTGGAAGTGATCATGCGTGCCTCGATGATGGGCGGATACACTCTGGCCGTGGATCAAGTAAGGGCGGTCATTCCTGACTTTGACATGTCGACTCTCGAGACACCAATATTTTACAACCCTGACTCGGAGAAGATATACGATCAATACATTGAAGAGTTTCAACGGGGAGAGTCTCTGGCTATTAAATATGCTCCTTCTACTTCTGCCCCAGCTGCTGATCCGGTCGCTGTCGATCCGAGCTCCTCCAATCCTGAGCCGACTCCTGAAACCAACCCTTGATTATTGTCTTTTTTAGATCTTTTGTTAATTTCTTACTCTGAACTTGGATCCTGTAACAATATTTATTTTAACTTTGGCTGGTCTTTTCGACCTGGCCATGTTTTGTAATAACTTTATTTTGAATTTGACTTGCTTTTGAAATTTGGTTTTTCTTTTCTTGTTGCTTTGTTCGACTTCTCAATATGTTGTAGTTTTCTTGTTGAGCCTTTGGCTCTGTTCAATACTTGATATTTGTTTTATTTGCTGCTCGCTTTATTGACGTTGTGTTGCCCCCCAAGTGTATTATGAACCTTTGGTTCTTAATGCGCTCGAGATCGACCCGCTTGTCTTGGCCTTTTTGTCTCATGGACTTAATTGACCTTAGGCTGAGCACTTTAACGTGAACTGTCCCTGGTCTTGGTCTTTTTTGCCACTTAGGCTCTTTCAACCATCGACTGGGACAGGTGGCCCGACTATGCGAACCGTCCTTTGTCCAGACCTTTTTCGCCTCTTAGGCTCATTCGGCTTTCGACTGGGACATTTGGCCCGACCCTGCGAACCGTCCTTTGCTTTAGCCTCGTTCGCCACTTAGGCTCGTTTGGCTTTTAGCTTGGACCTGTGGCCCGACCCTGCGAACCGTCTTTGAGCCTTTGCATTTGTTGCCAATTAAGCTAACTTTGCTTTTGGCTTCATCGAGATGTCCGACCTGCGGACTTCTCTTCTCGTCGACGACTGTTTTGCCTTAACATTTTCTATCACATTAGACTTGTATTGGCTATAAATCCTAACAAACACAGAAAACATCTCGAGAAAATGCAAGCTTATTAGAATACTCATAAAATTGTCCCATGGACTTATTACAAGATTTAAAAACTGAAAAGTAAATAAGTTCACCAAGGCTTATCTCAAACATAATATTTCCTCAGATTGTTGGCATGCCAATGTCGGGGGACCGTGGTTCCATCCGATCGACCAAGTTGATAAGACCCTTTGGGGTGAACCTTCAAGATCTCGATCACGGGCCTTCCTGGGTTCGGGGTCAACTTTCCGATCGCTTCGTCGACTCGCCGTTTTTCTCGTAACTAGATCTCCAACTTTGGAGTATCTATGTCTGACCCTTGAATTGTAGTACTGAGAAATTTTCTGCTTATACCTTGCCATTCTGGCTGAGGCTATTTCTCTGCGCTCATTGACATTATCTCTTTCCTGTCGGAGTTCGGGATCATTTGTCTCGACATTATAAGCCAGAACTCGAGGAGAGGGAACTCCGATCTCGGCGGGTATCACCGCTTCGCATCCATATACCAAAGAGAAATGAGTCTCTCCTGTTGATGAATTAGGAGCTGTCCTATACGACCATAGGATGCTCGGAAGCTGCATTGCCCAATCTCGACCTTCTGACTCTAGTCTTTTCTTCAATCCCAGCTTGATCTGTCGGTTAGTTTGCTCGACTTGACCGTTTGCCTGTGGGTGAGCCACTGAGGTGAAACGATGGTCGATATGGTATTCGCTGCACCATTCTCTAACTTTTCTATCTTCGAACTGAGTACCGTTATCCGAAATCAGAGCCTTCGAAATACCGTACCTGCATAGAATGTCGACCCACAGGAATTTTTTTATGGTTGCAGCTCGGATGTCGGGCAAGGCCTTAGCTTCTACCCATTTTGTAAAGTAGTCAACTGCAACAACCACAAATTTGAGATTTCCCGGGGCTCGGGGTAGAGGTCCGACAATGTCGACTCCCCACTGGTCGAAAGGCCATGCTGACGAGATGACATTCATGTCTTGTGCTTGTTGATGAGAAATATTGTCATGAATCTGACAAGAGTTGCATTTCTGGACAAGATTATTCGCATCCCGTTGCATCGACGGCCAAAAATACCCAACTAACTTGCATTTTCGAGCTAACATTCTGGCTCCACAGTGATTCCCACAGGCTCCTCTATGAATTTCTTCTAAGAGATACTCGCCTTCAGTTTCTGAAACACATCTTAACCATAGACTCACAAAAGATTTCCGATAGAGGATGTCGTCGAAGAACGCATATCGAGCCGATTGGAGTCGAATTTTCCTGGCTTGTATCTTATCGGATGGCAGTATTCCGTCTTTGAGGTAAAGAGCGATCGAGTCCATCCACGTGGCCTGCTGAGTGATCGGCTGGGCCTCCGTCTCGATGTAACTCCTATCGGTCAATAACTCGACTAGAACCTTCTTACTCGACATGAAGTTCGATGCAAGCTTTGAGAGGGCATCGGCCCTTTTGTTTCGACTTGAGGAATCTGCTCAATTGAACTGTATCTTGAACTTAGGTATGAGACCCTGGACAACAGCTAAGTAATTCTTCATAGTTTCTTCCTTAGCCTCATACTCCCCTTTCACATGATTTACTACCAATTGCGAATCACTATAGACCAACAAATCCTCGACACCCAGCTTTAGAGCAAGCTTCAGCCCAGTTATCATGGCTTCATACTCGGCCTCGTTGTTCGTTGCTTTAAAGTCGAATCGAAGGGCGTATGGGAATTCTTCGCCTTTCGGGCTTACCAGAAGGAGCCCTGCTCCTGCCCCTTCCTTACTCGATGCTCCATCGACTTGAAGGGTCCATTTTTCCTCTGGACCTCGCTTTTCTTGATCGAGTTGGACGGAGATTCCTTCAGCCAGAAAGTCCGCTAAGGCCTGTGCTTTTATCGCGGTTCGAGGTACGAACTCGATGTCGTACTGAGCCATTTCTAATACCCATTTCGCCAACCGACCGAGGTATCGGGCTTCGCTAAAATCGCTTAAGTGGTTGGGTGCGTGACTACCACAATGGGATGAGCTTGAAAATATGGTCTCAACTTTCTCGGCGTGAACTAGACTTAACGCTAACTTTTTTCACCGGTGAGTACCGGACCTCGGGGCCATGTAATGCCTTGCTGACAAAGTAGATTGGCACTTGGCCATGCACCCCTTCTCGAACCAGGACCGCACTCACTGCCTCCTCACACACTGACAAATAAACCAACAAATTTTCCCCTTCTCGAGGTGAAGTGAGGGTGGGTAACTCTGACAAATAGGCTTTCAAATCTTCGAAGGCTGTCTGACAGGTATCATCCCAATGGAAAGGACTGGCCTTGCGAAGTATCTTGAAGAATGGTAGTGCACGCTGGGCGGATCTCGATAGGAATCTGTTGAGAGCGGCCATTCGACCTGTGAGTCTTTGCACTTCCTTTATATTTCGAGGTGCGGGCATATTCTTCAACGTGTCAATTTTGTCCGGGTTCGCTCGAATCCCGTCTTTCGAAATCATGTAGCCCAAGAACTTACCCGACCTGACTCCAAAAGTACATTTCTTCGGGTTCAACCTCATCTGCGTCTCCCTCAACACTTCAAAAACCTCTCGAGCATCGACCAAGTACTGACTCATAGATCGACTCTTGATGAGCAGGTCGTCTACATAGACCTCCATACATCTGCCAATTTGCTTTGCAAATATTTTGTTGACTGCCCTCTGGTATGTTGCCCCAGCATTCTTCAATCCGAATGGCATGGTCACATAACAGAAGGTGCCGAATTCCGTGATAAACGCTGTTTTCTCCGCGTCTCGAGGATCCATCCATTAGAATTTGGTGGTATCCTTTATACGCATCTAAAAAACCAAAAACTTCAAAATCGATGGTCGAGTCTACTAACTTTGTCGATTTTAGGCGTGGATATGAGTCTTTTGGGCATGCTTTGTTTAAATCGTGAAGTCCACACACATGCGCCAACTCCCATCAGGCTTCTTGACTAATACTGGGTTAGCTAGCCACTCTAGATAGAAAACCTCTCTTACTATCTGGGCTGCTAGTAGCTTGCCGACTTCCAAATCAATAGCCTCAAGTCGATCAGAGGCAAAATTTCTCTTCTTCTGTTTGACTGGCTTTTTAGCCTGGTCAATTTCGAGTTTGTGGACCGCGATGTCGGTAGATAACCCCGGCATGTCAGTGGCCTTCCAGGCGAAGATATCCCTGAACTCGATTAACAATTCGATCAGTAGTTGTTTTTCTTTCAATGGGATCCAAATCCCGACCTGCACACACTGATCGTCCTCTCCTTCCCAGAGTCGGACATTCTCCACTGCATCACTGGAGACCCAGTTCTTTTCCTCTTCTTCTTCTGGAATCAGTTCCTCGACCAAGACTTGTTGAACCGCCATCTTCCCATTCATGACAACAGAGTTACAACTCCGAGCGACTTCAACATCTCCTCTTACTGTGGGAACCGTTTTAGTAGGGAATTTCATGCTATTATGGAACGTCGAAATAATAGCACGCAAGTCGAAAAGTCTTTGGTCGTCCCCCAGATAACATTATAAGTGAAGGATCCTTGACCACCACATAACTTAACTCGAGTGTCCTTCCTTCTCGCCGCCCCCGACGGTAGCCGTGAGTAACTTTATCGAGCCCATGGGATGGATCGCTTGTTCTGTAAATCCAACGAGAGGAGACGCTATGGGGGCTAGGTCTTTCTCTTTCAACTTCATCGCCTGAAATGCCGAGTAGTATAAGATGTTCACGGCAATTCCGTTATCGATACAGACTCTCGATACACGGGCACGGCTAATCACGGCCTCAATGACTAACCTTCGCTATGACTCAGACTTGGGGATATCATCGCGAGGGCCGTATCCGACTTCCGTCGTGAATTGAAGCCGCTTGCGCTCTCTCGAGCTACTAGTCGGCTCTTCTTTGGTGCGGTCCTTATCGCTTTCATCGGACCGAAGATCGATTGACATAGTTTCTGTGTCGATTTTCTTCGTATCTCATCACGACCAAAGTTATCTCTCGTTGTTTCCTTCCGACACTGGGATCGATTCCTCGTCTTTGAGCATCTCGACCTCGATTCCTATCTTGATCGGAGTTTTTCTCTTAAACTCTCCACGCCCCCTGGGCCCATCATACCGAGATCTCGTCAACAACTTCGTCTAGCTTCCTTCCGAATGCAGACATCGATGTCTTTTTTTCAAGTCGATACAATCCTCTCGTTGTATGACCTATGTCTTCATGGAAGTCACAAGATTTACTTGCATTCCTCTTTCTCGAGGTTTCTTCAAGCGGTGGCGGTTTCTCGCCAAGTTCTTTGAAAGCATAATCGACAACACCTCGGATCGAGATCGATTGAGCGGGATGAAGTCCTTATCACGCGTGGGTCCCTTCTTGCCCCCACGGTCTGAGGTGGATGTGTCGATACGGTCCCATACTGACGGCTTACTCTTGACATCCTGCCTCTTGGACTGATTCCTGTTCGGACCTCGGGTGTCCTTCTTGGATTCCATCCAGTCGGATTGGGTGTGCCTTCGCACTGCCTCTTCCCCTTGGCAGAATCTATGCACCACATTGACACATTCGTCCATGGTGTGGGGGACGTCTCTGGTCAACTTCATGTACAATTTAGTACTACGCAGCCCCCCCCCACGAACGACGTGATCAGAAGTCGATCGTCTGCATCTTTGACCTGCATGGCCTCAAGATTAAACCTCTTCAGTTATTCCATAACTGTTTCATCCTTTTGCTGCCTCACGTTCATGAGGTGCGTGGCACTCAGATGAAACTTTTTGTTCACTATGAACGCATCTCGGAATTTACAAGCAAGCATGGCAAAACTGGAGATCGACCCTGGCCGTAGCTTCGTGAACCATTCCCTTGCTCGACCTACGAGTCGCGTCTCGAATGCCCGACATCGCATTGCATCGGGTGCTCCGTCCAACCTCATTTGAGATAGATACCTATGGAGATGGTCCTCTGGGTCGGTGGTGCCATCGTAAGGCTCTATTTTAGGTTATCTTAAACCCCTTGGGTTTAGGAAAGCTCTCGATCTCCTTCGTGAAGGGAGACTCGAGCCATAACGAAACCTGGTTCTTTCCCACAATTGCATTCAACTCCTCCCTGGCGCTATCATCATCCCCTCTCTGGTGTTTTTGGTGGATCTCGCGTCTCTTCCTTTCTACCGAGCTAGATGATACGCTTACTTCGTCTCCAGAAGTCTGTTTAGGCTTGTCCATTATATCTTTCCGCCGCTATACGCGTGGCCTCTTTCTCGGCGGTGGCCGCTTGCTTTTTGCGCCGTGAATCGCCTCTGCTATAATCCGGGACATTACCTCCAAGTTCGCCCCGCCAAGCAGATCCACAAGCGCCCGATATTCGGAGCAAGAGCTTGCTTTTTCGGTTGGTGGGTTTCTGGATAGGATCTAAAGTTTGGATCTTTTTCTCCTTGTTTCGGCTGAGGATCGTGCTGAACGAGATCCAAGGTTGGATCTTTTTCTCCTTGCATATCAGGATCGATTGGCTCGTTAACCTGTGAGCTTTGATCGCGACTTTGGATGCGATTTTTCGGGAGGCATCGTGTTCTTGTGTATCCGATCAATAGAAGACCCTCCTTCTAGCGCCAATGGCGATGACAGATTATGTCACCTTAATAATCCGGGCCCTAATATGAATCTAATGAAGAACACTCAAGAACCCTAATGCCCAAAAGAACGAGGTGGTGGGTTTTTGGTATTGCGGCTGAGTCTAAGACCGTATATTAGATTGCCTACGTATCCTGCTATCTTCTAGGAATCAAGCCTTACGTAGTTCCTGGAATGGGGTATTTATAATGACAACACTTGCCTAAACCCTAAGGTTAAGTCGGCTTATGTTATTGTCACCTTTACCCTTAAATGGGCCTTGACCCTTGCCCAAGCTATCGCTATTAATGGGCTTGGTAAGCTGATGCGGACTCTGTCCTCGATATCGATATACCGACCTGCGGTGATCGACTCTGGGACTCACTGTCCTTCATAGCTAAATGGTGCGGACTGGACGTCCTACACTGCTCGGTAGTCGATAGTCGATCGTCGTAGCCTGGCGTTTATGAGATGGCTTTGGACTCTAGCCTGGGCGTCAACATGAATACACTGGTGTTACTTTATAGTGTGATGACCAACCGATAGATGACACGTGGAGGGAGTGAAACCCTGTATCGTCATGGAAGTATTCTCAAAGTGTGGAATTATAAAGGATGTAAGATTACTTCTATTATTTTTTATTTATATGTTAATTATTCATGGGGAATTCATGGCAGTCAAATTTTTTTTATGTCTATCTAAATATGTAACCATCTTTAAGTGTTGTAGTCTGTATGTATGTTCAGTTTGATCACAATTGGTGTGTATGCATAGTCGTAGAGTTGTTTTGGCAGGTCACTTTACCAGTAACTATCTTTATGAGGTTGCCTTGGCTCCTTAATCTACGTACTTAATAAAGTGCATAAGTGCCTTGGTAAAGGTTATAAATTGCAATGTCCATAAGTTAAAACATTTTCGCTTTGCCTTACAATCCTCGAAAGCCTCTTACAAAGCAATAAAATACATGTTTAAATTGAAGTTTTGTCTTATTTTGATGAATGCGTGTCCAGGGTTTCCTTGCGCTGAAACAAATTAGACATGATTTTCAAGTTACCGAAGTATCTCTTGGTAGACTGGGACATCAGTTTTTCCATGCTTACATTCATTCTCTTTACTGCTTTTAAAGCATCAAAGGCTATTTAGAATGCTAAGGTTGTTATCTTCAGGTTAACCTTGCATTGCACATAGATTGATTAGCTTTACATCTTATAGGAGAGTTTGCAATGTCAGTTGTTAAATAAATCATTTTATTGTAACTGTGACTAATAGGACCCTGAAACAAAGAAGCCTCGTGTGAAGATCTATGTTGATAAAGAAACTAGAAGAAAAAAGGGTGATGCTCTTGTGACATATTTCAAGGTTTGTTTCCGTATTTTGTACACGAATACTTGTATGTACTAGGTAAGACTACTTATCAGCCTAATTATTTTCTCATTCATTGTGTTCCATCAGGAACCTTCGGTAGACTTGGCTCTTCAAGTTTTTCATGGTACACCTTTTCGACCCGGTGGCAAAATTCCAATGTCTGTTTCAAAAGCTAAGTTTAAACAAAAAGGTAGTTCCCACCTAGGTTTGGTGTAATTAGCATCCATTCTTTTTAAGAAATCATTCATGCTTGTGGCTTGATTAATGGTCAGCAGCAGGACCGTTTTCGTTTGATGCACTTTGTCTTCTTTGGACTAGGTTTGTACTGAGTGTCTTAGTTTATAACTTCAAACATTGTTTAACAGGGGTGACATTCGTGCCTATGAAAACAGACAAGAGGAAGAAGAAAAAACTTCAGAACCTTGAACAGAAAATGCATGGTTGGGGTAAGCACTTAGTTTTGACAAATTTCTGTTAGTCTAGAGAGAAATGATACCTAATGTGTGTTCTTAATGCATGTGTGATGACGAGTGTTTTTTTTAGTTTTTGTGGTATTTTTATAGTCCTTTAGTTAGTCTCCATGTATCGAGTATCACTTGTTTGTTTTTGTGGTATTTTTTCAATGCTGCATTATGGTTCTAAGCATAAGTTTGAAGGAAGGCAGAAGTTGTCTAAGCCTTGGTAGTGACCTGTATTGTATTCTCAGCTTAAGAAGACACTCATGTTATGTCAAAATGTGCTCTCAGGTTCTGAAGAAGGTTGACATGATTC
The DNA here is from genome assembly GCA_026214975.1 of Gentiana macrophylla. Classification (NCBI taxonomy): domain Eukaryota; kingdom Viridiplantae; phylum Streptophyta; class Magnoliopsida; order Gentianales; family Gentianaceae; genus Gentiana; species Gentiana macrophylla. The sequence goes on from CM047817.1 coordinate 66,978,449, forward strand.
GTAAAAATGCCGTTGAAAGTATATTGTCCGAGCGCGATATTTTGATATCTGTTCACAATCCTTTTGTGGTGAGCAGATACAATATTCCTCTCCTACTTTTGTTTAACGGTCTTCATTGGTCGGAAGAGAATCTTGATTTTTTCCCCCTAAGTCTTGGTTTTATTTGATGAACAGGTCCGATTTTTCTATTCTTTTACATACAGAGAAAACCTTTATCTCTAATGGAGTACTTAAATGGAGGAGATCTTTTTTCATTGCTAAAAGTACTAGGATACTTAGAAGAAGATATGGCACATACTTATATTGCAGAGCTTGTAAGTTCCTCTATCAATTGTCTATAACTGATTTTCGCATTTTCTGCAAATTATCTTACATTAATATTTCCTTGTAAGGTTCTTGCTTTGGAGTATCTACATTCCTTAAATGTCATTCACAGAGATTTAAAGCCAGACAACTTAATCATAGGTCCAGACGGTCACATTAAGGTGATTCACTAATGTTCATTTTTAAGACATTTTTTTGAAAACTCACTCATGAAATATAATGATAGACTATTGACAGATATCGGTAAAGAATTTTTACCAAAACCTGCCCTCCTTTCGGTAATCAGATTTTATACGGTGAATGTTGGTCTGATGGATTAGAATCAACCAAAAACGTAGAACATTTGATTTATTTTTTCCTTTTATATGATCATTGGACATTTGATTTATTTCTTCTGCGAACCGGCCTCTTCAACACCGTCTCCTTTTGGTATGTATATTGAGGCATAGGTTGATGTGATAAGATAGAGACTTCTAGTGTCTGAAAATTGAGTGAGCTCATATTTCAAGTTTCTACTTTGGTCTTCAAGGGTTCTACATTGAGTCATTGCTGTTTTTTTTCCCAGTTTTCTATGGTTCAGAGTATACTTGCTACATGTGCTTTGTAAAATGATTTAGCTGATAATTCATTCCCAAGTTTGTTCGGTTAATATATCTTGTGTTTTGTTTGTTATTTGCATTCTGTTTCCAAGTTAATCTTATAGTCAACCTGATCTTATGAGTCTTACAGTCGGGCTTGTTCTCAGCTTGTTCAACTTTTTTTTTATCAGTTTAAGTATTTATTTGTCTGCTCACATGTTACGTTTTGAGCCTGATTATGTTTCCTGGACTTGTTATGTTGCATCGGTTAGAGTATAGAATATGATATTAAGTGTCTAGAATGATACTCGATTTGAAATATGTCTGGATTCCGTGTATTAATGTTTTCAGCATGCCCTTTGTGTTCAGAATTTAGTTTGCCTTAGTCCATGTCTTTGTTCAGTAGTCCGTATGGTACATCCCGGTTTGGTGCTTTCTTGAAATCATATATGGTTGCCTGCTTATATGTTTACTCATCCCTGAACATGCTTTAATTAAAGTTTAAGTCCGACATACTTTTTGAGTCAACATGATCTGATGTATGTGATTTATGTTCAATCTCCTTTTTGAGTTATGCCCGCTGTTCAAATCTGATGGATTGTCTGTATAGGTTTAGGTGAACGAAGTTTCTGTCCAAACTGCTTACTACAAGAAAAGCGATTTTTAGTGAGGGGAAATCCGGTCATTAAAAGTCAGTTTCCCGTCATCAAAGACTTTTAGTGAGGGGAAATTTACTCTCATCTCCCCTCCTTGTTGCTTCTCTATATAAAGGCAAACAGTGAGAGTAAAACTTCCCATCACTGTTGAACTTCTCATTTAGTGATGGGTATCTTACTCTCATTAAAGACGTGTTTTTAGGGAGAGTAAAATACCCGTCACCTAATGAGAAGTTCAACGGTGACGGGAAGTTATACTCTCACCGTTTGCCTTTATATATAGAAGCAACAAGGAGGGGAGATGAGAGTAAATTTCCCCTCACTAAGTCTTTTATGACAGGAAAGACATGACTTTTAATGAGCAGATTGCCCCTCTTCAAATTTGTTTAATGATAATATATACCCTCATTGTATGTAAATGTACCCCCAAGCTAAATCATGACTGAATGATGACACATCCCTTCATTATCAAGTATTATCAAACACATCATCAGAAAACTCATCATCAAATGGAAAAAATACATTGTTCAATAATACGAACAATTCACAAGATGGAATGACAAACCTTTTTAATAATCCCTAAAACAAAAGTAAAAAGATAAAACTTTAAGGCTATGATTTACATCTCGTGTTTAAGGAAAGTGCATCATTATGGCTGTGCATCAATTTCAAAACAGAGGACATGTAATCAGCAACTCAAAACTGTAAACGGGACCTCTTGTACGTTGTTATTATTCTGCCCATGTAAAGGATAGCTGTAGTATGCATCAATACATTCTGCAAAATGGTTGAAGCAAAGAGATAGATCAGAGCACATTATAATTGTTTCACAAACAGAATTTATACTTAACATATTTTACTTAGCTCTATTTACATAGAAAACATGGTAGACATGCTGAACATATGCATGAAAACATATGGACAGGCCGACCTCTAGACAAAATAGGGACTCGAACATATGTAATTCTTAGTTTTTCATTTAAGCAAAATAGGACATGGACAAACCGGACACTAGAAAGTCAGGCAAGTTTAAAAGATAAAATCAGGTCAAATATGCAAATGACCATGATTTATAACGGACCAAAACTTAGACTCGGTACTTCATGCTACCATGACAACAAAGAGTTTTTAGCAAAACAGATTATCAGGTGCACTTGACGGAGCATCATGACACACATACGCTAATTATCTTATTGAAGATAGGGATAGATCTCGTCTATCTAAGTGTAAGGACACTTGGACTGTACGTGGATGTGTATTAGAGAATGCGTACGTTAGACTGGCCCACTTACATTAAGTGTCGCAGTATGTGGCATTTGTGTAATTATCTTGAGACCGGAGTCTTCATGGCATCACGGTGTGGATTGTCATTCCTTGACACTGTTAAGGTTCCCCTAGAAATGGTGCGATCATGCGGTAGTGCTCGGGTGTGATATTGAAGCATACGTAGGATACATGTTTGTTCGTCCGGAAATCGCGTATCCTATGATTAGGAGTAAATATCCGAAATGGCCTTCTTATAAGGAATGTCTAGCTCTCGTGAATCTTTGCAAAGTGGGAGTAAATGAGTTATTCTGAGAGAGTATGATATCCAGATTATAAGATACGATCATTGATGTACTGACACTCGAGATACGATCATATGGATATTATTACAGTGATAGGATTCTGTTTACACGGTAACTGTTTCACATGAAAGATAATAGTCATTGCTTTTGAATCTCCCAATAATTGGGGGTCACGGTGTGTTGCTAGACGCTATTCCGTGATCGTTAGCTATGAAGGGCATTTTTCGTAATTTGCACTTTTTCTACGGTCAACATATTCGGAAGCCTATTGGGTCACACACATAAGAAAATCTAGCCGGATTAAAATGTGGTTATAGCGATAACCAAATAAGGAAAGTTTATCTCGACTATAAAGTGTTATAGTGATTAAATTAATATGACGGTATTTATTTATTATGAATAAATTAAATACAAGATCTTAATTATATTGATTAATTAAAGAATATTCCAGATGCCAATTTTGGCACATGGGGCACAGACCGTAGTTTATGAGATACACTTGGATTGTGCAATTTAATTAGTGATATTATCATATATTAATATTGGATATAAATTGATTTTTGAAAAATAGATTTATGGTAAAAAGATAAAGATATTCAATATTAGAGATTGACAATATCTTAGATTTATTTAATATAAGATATTAAATTAAAAGAGATAAATCAATCAAAATGATTTTCCTTATTTTATTAGGAAAAAGTTTTTTTCTCATCAATCTACTAGAAAGTTTCTCCTAATCAAATTATGGGCTAAAGGGGAACCACTTTCTCCTATAAAAGAAAGGGGTTGGCTAGTTCTTTTGTACATCACGATTTCAAGAGTTCATAATTCTTGTGAAAAATAGATAACTTCTTCTAGAGGGTTTTAGAGAGAGAGAAAAGGCCCGGTCTAGCTAGCAACCGGACTTTTCTAGTAGCAATCGAAGGAGGAATCCATCGAGGTGCTCGTGTGGATATCGATATAGGCCGGACACGTGGACGGCTCGCGTGCACTACTACTCTCCATTGACGGTCAAAGCGTCGATCTTTTAGATCAAGCAAGGTAATCACCGTCAACTACTTAACGTGTTTATTGTTTTAAACAAAGTCGATCTTGGGATCGGAAATTAAATTTTAAATTCCGCTGCGTTAAACTAGTTGATTTCCTAACAGTCTTGTCCGTGGGTAAGGGACTCACCCCGGGCATAGAGGATAACTTACACCCGTGAAACACCATTTCACGGGCCTAGTACACCTGGGAAACGATTTTCGTCCTGTATGTAACCTATGTTGTTTTTACATTGGTGTTGGCATTATATATTAAATAACATGTTATCAGCACGAGTCTCTATCGGCACTGAGTAACGCATCCAGAAAATTACTCGGAAAACTTCGACAGAGCGTGGAGGTAATCTTTGTCAATCTATTTTCGTTTGTTTCTGTTATGGCTAACAGGCAGGAATTTGTACCACTAGATATTTCTAGAAGAAATTATCTACCGTGGACGATGGATGTTGAGATTCAGGCCAAAGCCATGATCTTCCTTTGACATCATCTTGGTGATGAGTTGAAAAATGAATATCTTACGGTAAAAGATCCTTCTGAACTATGGCATAATTTAAAGGATAGATTCGACCACCTGAAGTTGTCGGTTCATCCTGGTGCCAGATTTGATTGGCTTCATCTACGGATGCAAGATTTTAAAATAGTGACCGAGTTTAATTCAGCCATGTTTAAAATCACCTCTCAGTTAATATTATGTGGCGATAAGGTAACTGACAAGGACATGTTGGAAAAGACGTTTTCCACATTTCACATCTCGAATATGCTCCTGCAGCAGCAATATCGAGAAAAAGGATTCAAAAAATATTCTGAGCTTATAGCAGGCCTCCTTGTGGCAGAACAAGCCTCCTTGTGGCAGAACAAAATAATCAACTTCTGTTGAAAAATCACGAGTCCCGACCGACTGGTGTTAGCCCATTCCCTGAAGTGAATGTGGCTCAGTCTTCAAATTTGATCGTGATTGTGGCCATGGAAGAGGCCTGATGACGGTCAAATTATACCCGTAAAAGTCATCAACATTATCCTTAAATCAGGATTAATAATATATATTTTATGATAAATCACCTGTTTGTATGAATTATTTAATGTTATGTGATTTATATTATATAATTTGGTATTTATCCATTTATAAGATATAATTTGGTATTTATCCGTTTATATTATATATTTTGTATTTATCCATTTTTATTTAAATATGATTTATTGTGGGATAAATATCTATTTTGCAGAAATTGGATAATTATGGAGGATAAATACAAAAAGAAGAATTTAATCTCAAGATAAATTCAAGATGCATTGAAGATAAATTTCAGATAAGCACAAGAAGAGGAGTAAAGCATGACAAAAGCCGGCAAACCAATCAAAAGAAATTTTTTTTTATTTTATTTTTTTTAAGCAACTTTATTTTTATTGATATTAATAAAGAGCTACAAAGTTCAACGCCCTATCCTGGCCCGCCCCAAGTTTACGTGATGGAATGCATAGCATGGCCTCCTTAAGCCCAATGTGTGTCAAACCTGGGTGGGAAAATCCATCACATTGGGAAGAGTACTGCGCTCTATGCATCCCCAAAAACATCGTCCGCCACGATGATTACAATAGTGTTGGTACATAAAGTAAATGAAGTGGATCTCCGTCTTCGCCTATGCCTCAAGCGCGCGATCGACCGCTCCAGAGCCCATCATCAAACGACTCGTAGGATGTCTTCCAAACCGATTCACACTCGAACTCCATCACGAGGCATCCAACTCGCACGAGGGATGTCGCGACACTTGGTTCCGATGTTTCGCATCAAAATAATACATATAACAAATATATTGCATTCCTATATCACATGAATCCAAATCGTAGAAAGAAACAAAAACACCGATAAGCACCCCAACCAAGAGGGAGGGTGCGCCCAGATGCTCAAAGCCGTATATCCTCTATTAGGCAAGTTGAGATCATTGTCTGTGCGGCTGTGTACGCCTGGAGTGTGAAAAGGGAAGCACAACCCATGTATGTATGAACCACAATGATAGGCAAAAAAAGGGGGGACATGAGGGGAGCTAAGGGAAAGAAAGAAACGACCTGGATTGCGCCCTTCACAAGTGAAGAGTGCTTCCCAGAGTGACAGGGATAAAACGTATAAGTGATGGTCCATGGAGGTCATCTTGTATAAGTGATCGAATATGTACTGGGACCCCTTCCTCATGATCATAAAGCTGGTTCCCCCCTTCCAAAGCTGCTAAAGCATCTGCGACTCTATTGCACTCACGGTAGATATGGGAACAAACCAATCAAAAGATGGCGCCAACTTCCACACGCAAATTAGGGGGGCGCATTTTATTATTTTTGAGATTGGCCGGGAGTTATCTCTTATTTGTTTTGACATTTTGAAGTATATCTCTTAATTAGCTTGAACACCTATAAATAAAGGGGTGCTTCACACGCCATATGCACACCATAGAAATACATTATTTTCAATACTTTTATCAATATAGTTCGTTGTTTTCTTTATTTTATTTTATGTTCATTCATTACGGAGTCGTTAGAATCTCCGGTTAGAGATCGTATCGAGGAGTGGGAATCACGCTCGTCTTCGAGGGTAATGTCTACTCTATTATGCAATCTTTATTCGTAGATCTAATTTATTTCGTTATGGAGTAGTCTTTTTGTGTATTGATTTCGTGATGTAGTTAATTATCGAACCCATGTTTATGTAGATCTGAGACGTAAAAGATGTTTCACGAGCAAATCTGGTTCAGATCTGAGCTTGTTGGCAGCGAGCTTATGTCTCGTTGGTAGCAAGATCTGTGTGTTCTTGACTTGTCTGTGAACGGCTTCGACCACGCCAGTACTCGCTTTGTAATTCAAACGAGTAATTAAACTTGATCAACTTAATTATTTGTCATCGTAATTTAACATGAGACCCAAAAAGTGATTGTTATTTAGGACGTAGATTGAATCGGTGTCTAAGAAGTACGCCTAATCATAGGAATGTTGCTTAGATGAGGTTACGGTTTATACCGGCATCCCTAGTTTCGTAATTGTGTCGGGTTATATGAGACGGAGACTAAAAATGTGAAGTCACGTAATGGAGACACGATGATCTAGATGGCCTAACCGGAGCTAGATCTATCTTGGGGATGACTCCGTAGTCGTAATAATTAATCTTAAATGTCTTGTTTTGTCTCGTCGCCAATCTACATAGCATGGGGAGTAATTACTACTAGCGTTATCAATACCGCTTGTCAATTATTTATAAAACCTTTAAAAACAAGTGTCTTAGTGTCGTTGTGTCTTTTGTTGGTTTTGTGTTTCTATTGTGTCAATTTTATTTCTACGTTATCCGTTGGTCGTAGACCGCTTTTAATTTGCTTTTTAGTTTAATAAGTTATATTTCGTTTAAGCCGAGTCTCTGTGGGATCGACCTCGACTCTATCTAACTATACTGCGATTGAACCTAGTTCTCTTGTTAGTGTGTTATTTAGGTATCGAGTATTTTATTTTACTTGACCTGACATCAAGTTTTTGGCGCCATTGCCGGGGACTCGTGTCATTAAATTAAATATAGCTTATTCTATTAAAAGTAAATTCGTAAATATTGTGAATAGAGTCTGTTATTATAAGTCTAGTTAAAGGCCTAGCCTTTAGAGTTTTTAATTGTTTTATTGTTTTTTGTTATTTTACAGTACGCTACTCGGAAATCGAAGGAACCGCTTGAGCCATATAATCCTGAAATAGAGAAATTTGCAAGGCGAAATAGAAAGTTAGCTAGAGAAATGGCTAAGCAAGGAGAAGAGGATCCAAATCTTGAAGAAAGCGAGCACGAATCAGAAAAAGGACATACGACCGATCATTCTGAACATTCTGAATCTGAGGCAGAAATGGAAGGCATTCCGGTCAATCCGAACCAGGTAATTAATCCTGAAGTTATTAATAATTCCAATAATGTTAATAATGCGAATAATCTTAATGCTAATAATGGAAACCAAGCTGCGAGGCGCGCCTTACAAAGTTATGCAACACCTACTATTGAGCAATTCATTCCCGCTATCGTAGCACCGCAAGATGCTGCAGAAGTCTATCACCCTAGGCCTAATGTAATTCAAATGGTGACCAACTATTCCACTTTTCATGGAGTCCAAAACGAGGATCCCGGTGTTCACGTGACAAATTTCTTGGAAATCGTTAGCACTGTGAAGCCAGAATTAATCCCGGAGGGGAACATTCGTCTTAAGCTTTTCCCTTTCACTTTGAAAGATAAAGCTAAGCAATGGCTTCTCTCACTAGAGGCTGGATCTATCACTACTTGGGAGCAATTGTTGCAAAAATTCATGAATAAGTATTTTCCCTTAGGAAAAACTTTTAAGTTACGCCAGGATATCTTAGGATTTAAGCAACAACCTGGGGAGAGTTTTGATCAAGCTTGGGAACGTTTTAAGGAAGCTATGAGGAAGTGTCCTCATCATGATATATCTCTTTGGCTTTTAATGCAAACTTTTACCATGGATTGAGAGAGCGAGAAAATTAGAGTAGACGCCGCCAAAGCAATGGAGCGTTTGTTCTTTTATCTCCGAGGAGGCACAAGGAAAGATGGAGCAAATAGTGATGAATAGTCAATGGGAGGCAATGACATAGCCATCACAAGATGGTGTGACATATTTGAGGATAGTGCATCTACCAAAATCTTAGAGAGCCTGCTCTGCATTATCAACGATAAGGTAGATGGAATGCAAGAAAGGATGGCAAGAGTAGAGAAAGGGACTGGAATCGAGGTAACCCCTCAAAGTGAGAATGCTGGTACTGAAGAAGCCAATTATATTGGGGGAGGATATAAGCCTAATCATAACCACCCCGAATCCGATATAGTGACCCTAATGGAGAAAGGCCTAAACCGCCTACCACTTATGTACCACAAAGAAACTAAAACTTTTGGTTGGGAAGTCGCCATAGAAAAACCGAGTAATGTCATTATCGACAATATGGGACAACTTTCAAAATCAATGGCTGATTTAGCCACTAACTTTAGCTTGATATTGTCGAAGACCGATGCTAAGGTGATCAACCAAGAAGCCACAGTCGTAATCTCACTCACCAAATAGGGCAATTAGTCGAGCAAGTCTCAACTAGACCTCCTGGAGGATTGCCAAGCACATCGATAAGAATCCTAAGGATTTGAACGCGATCATGACTAGAAGTGGGAAAGAAGTAACTCCACCATCCTTGAAAGAAAAAGAGAAAACAGAGGAGAGTAAGGATGGTGAGCCAAGCAAGGAAGGAAATGCCTCGGGAACTCCACCTGAGCAAGAAGCCTATAAGGAACCTGCTGCCCTTAGAGTTGAGCTTTATAATAACAAGTACCCTATTTTCCCTGATGTCGATCCTTCAATCTTACCTTATCCTCCACGCAAACCTAAGCCTAAGGTTGATGACAAGAGGTATAAGAAGTTCATTGATATCTTTAGAAAGCTACACATCAATATACCTTTAGTTGAAGCACTTGCTGAGATGCCTGAGTACACCAAGTTCTTGAAAAAAAGTTTGTCTCTACTAAGAGGAAACTCCTAGATTTAGAGACCATTTGCCTAAATGAGGAGTGCTCAGCCATTCTTCAACATAAATTACCGCAAAATGCAAGGATCCGGGAAGTTTTCTCATTCCTCGCACCATAGGTAACGATGTTTGAACAAAGCTTTGTGTGATTCAGAGCGAGCGTAAATCGATGCCCCTATCCATTTTCCAAAAGCTAGGTATGAAAGACCTTAAAAAGACTTCAATTACCTTGCAATTAGCTGATCGTTCGGTTAAGGAGCCTTGTGGAGTAGTTGAGGATGTGCTAGTAAGAGTTGAGAAATTTGTGTTTCCTGTCGACTTTGTTGTACTAGATATGGAAGCTAACTACGAAGTGCCCCTAATCTTAGGAAGACCTTTTATGGCCACTAGTAGGACGCTTATCGATGTTTACAAAGGAGAGTTAGTGTTAAGAGTTAATGGGGATGAAATAGCATTCAACGTGCTTGACACTATGAAGACACCTGATGATGAAGAGGATGCATGTTTCATGTTGGATTCTATTGACAAGCTTGTCAATGACTTCCAACAATATGAGGATATTAAGGATTTCCTCGAGGCTACCTTGGAATTAGAGGATGAAGTGACATATGAAAAGAGCGAGGAAGAAAAAGTGATATGGCCTGGATGTAGTAGAGGAACCCCTAGACATATTGAGGAGAAGAAGTCTACCGAGGTTGAAAAGTACTACCATAGACAGACTTGGCATAAGTTCTTTGAACTTAAGCTAACCGGACAAAAGTTAAAGACCTCGTTAGAAGAACCACCTACCAATCTGACGTTGAAGCCTCTGCCTGCACATTTGAAGTATGTATTTCTTCAAGATGAGACCTTGCCGCTTATCATTTCTTCCGCCTTGGTGAAATACAAGAAGAAAAGGCGATGAGAGTGTTAAGAGAGTATCGTGGAGCATTTGGATGGACTATAGCCGACATCGAAGGCATTAGCCCTAGTGTTTGCATGCATAAAATCTCCGTCGATCGCAAAGAAAGCGGTTGTACAACCCCAAAGAAGGTTGACTCCACAATTGAAGGGCGTGGTTAGGGATGAAATTATTAAGATGTTAGAAATGGGAATCATCTTCCTATCTCTCGATAGCGAATGGGTTAGCCCGATCCACGTAGTTCGAAGAAGCGGAGGTTTTACTTGTACAAGCCAATGAGTTAAATGAGTTAATTCCTGTTAGACTCATTACTGGTCATAGAGTATGCATTGACTTTAGGAAACTGAATGATGCTACTCGTAAGGATCACTTCCCTCTCCCCTTCATTGATCAAATAATCGAGAGACTGAGCGGACATGCGTTTTATTGTTTCCTTGACGGTTACTCGGGATACTATCAAATTCATATCTCACCCGAGGATCGTGAGAAGACCACTTTTACATGTCCATATGGAACCTTTGCTTATAATAGAATGCCCTTTGGTTTGTGCAACGCACCAGCAACGTTTCAAAGATGCATGATTTCTCTGTTTGCTGATATGGTTGAAGATTTCCTAGAGATCTTTATGGATGATTTCTCCGTATTTGGAGATGATTTTGATTCATGTCTCACGCATCTAGCAAGAGTGTTGAAGAGATGCGAGGAGACGAATCTGGTGCTTAACTGGGAGAAATGTCATCTTATGGTTACTGAAGGTATAGTACTTGGCCACCGTATCTCAAAGAACGGTATAGAGGTGGATAGAGCAAAAGTAGAGGTGATTGAAAAACTACCTCCACCAACCAATCTTAAGACATTGCGAGGTTTTCTTGGCCACGCAGGATTTTACCGCCGGTTTGTGAAGGACTTTTCCTTAATCTCTCGACCCCTTACCGAATTATTATCCAAGGATGTGCCGTTTGTGTTTACTAGTGAGTGCATGAAAGCTTTCAATAAGTTAAAGAGCATGCTTATTACTGCACCCGTTCTGATTGCGTCTGATTGGAATCTACCTTTTGAGTTGATGTGCGATGCAAGCGATACAAATTGTAAGTGCCGCCTTAGGACAAAGGAAAGACAAGATCTTTAGGCCCATCTACTATGCTAGTCGAACTTTAAACGCTGCTCAAAGGAACTATGCAACTACTGAGAAAGAGCTTCTAGCTGTCATCTTTGCATTCGACAAGTTTCTATCTTATCTAGTAGGATCTAAAGTCACTGTTTGGACTGACCATGCAGCTTTGAAGTATCTTTTAGCCAAACAAGATTCCAAACCAAGGTTGTTGAGAAGGATTCTACTGTTGCAAGAGTTTGATGTAGAAATCCGTGATAAGAAAGGATCTGAGAATTTGGTTGCGGATCATCTTTCCCGTTTACAATTAGAGGATAATGAGCCAATGACCGAGATTGGAGAAACATTTCCTGATGAACAATTATTCTCCATCACGACCATACATGGAAAGGATGATTTCGCTGCAGTATCTTCACGTATTGAGGTTGTAAAGGAGAACAAACAACCATGGTTTAAAGACTTTGTGAATTATCTATCCGCGAAATACTTGCCACCAAATCTCAACCCCCAGGAAAGAAAGAAATTCTTTAAGGATCTTAGGCATTATTATTGGGAAGAGCCCTATCTTTTTAAGCTAGGATCCGACAATGTCTTTAGGAGATGTGTGCCGGAAGAGGAAATTTATGATATCCTTAGACATTGCCATGCTTATGAGGCCGGAGGACATTATGGAGGAGACAAGACTGCTGCGAAAGTTCTCCAATGTGGTTTTTACTGGCCTACCTTGTTCAAAGATGCACATCAGTATGCTAAATCTTGTCATTCTTGCCAGATGACGGGAAATATCTCGAGAAGGAATGAAATGCCAATGAAGACTATCCTAGAGGTGGAACTCTTTGATGTTTGGGGTATTGATTTTGTGGGACCCTTTACTTCATCTTTATCCAACCGCTATATCTTAGTTGCGGTCGACTACGTGTCCAAATGGGTTGAGGCCATTGCTTCGCCTACTAACGATGCGAAAGTTGTACTGAAATTCTTAAAGAAAATATCTTTACGCGCGTTCGAATCCTCGTGCCATTATCGGTGGTGATAATGGAAGCCATTTTTGCAATAGGCCGTTTGAAAAATTGATGATTAACACGGGTTAGACACAAGTTAGCTATCGCTTATCACCCTCAAACAAGTGGACAAGTTGAGGTTACAAATCGAGAAGTAAAGCGCATTTTGGAGAAAACTGTTAATACGATTAGAAAGGATTGGTCGTTACGATTATATGATGCTTTATGGGCTTATAGGACTGCTTATAAGACGACTATTGGTATGTCCCCTTACAAGATTGTTTTTGGAAAAGCATGTCATCTACCGGTTGAACTTGAACACCATGCCATGTGGGCTACGCGTATCTTTGAATTTTGATGAGAGTTTAATTTTGGAGAAAGAAGGTTGTTAGAGTTGACTCGCCTAGAGGAGTTTCGTCTGGAAGCTTATGAGAATGCAAAAATATTTAAGGAGCGCACGAAGAAATTTCATGATAAGAAGATATTGGACCGCACTTTTAAGGAAGGCGATCCGGTTCTTCTTTACACCAAGGCGCTTGAGACTCTTTCCTGGCAAGTTAAAATCACGATGGTATGGCCCTTATAGAGTGAGTAAGGTTTTTCCATCGAGTCAGTTAAATTATTAAACCTTAAGGACCAATCCACTTTTGTGGTTAATGGACACCGTGTGAAACATTACATGGGTCTTTGTCAAGGTAAGGAGGATGAAGTCTTCACTCTCGAAGATCCCACCTATACTTAAACCATCGTTGAGTTGAGTCGAGCTGGCGACTATAAACTCAGAACTATTTCTTAAAGACTATCTTTTGTTTTTGTTTTGTTTGAATAAAGTAGCATGAGACTGTTAAGGTTTTTTTCATCTCGCCATGTTCCGATTCTAAGTTCGGAATAAACGAGGTTTTTTCCTTGATAGCCGACATGTGAGTTCAGTAGTTTTAACTCTTTGGTTTTCCGTGTCATTGGTTGTATGAAATAAAGTGGCTTAAATTGTTTTTGGATATTCTATATCTAATTACTGCCACATTATTTTATAACTTCCATTGACATGTTATTAACGGTTTCGTGGAGTTTCTGTTTGGTTTGCTTAAACAGGTTTTCGATTGCTTCTCCACGACGTGCTTGGTCTACAACTGCATTCTGCATTTGCTTGAGAGCCGTTTCCAGAGCTAAGTCTTTTTCTTAAAATCTCATTTTTCTTTGTCATTGGGGACAATGCCAAGTTTAAGTGGGGGGTAGGAGACTTAGCCATGATGTGTTGTTATAATTGAAAAAATTGAATGAAACGGTGAAAAATGTGAAAATTTTGAAAATTTTTGAACAAATGCCAAATTTATTATCTCGTACCCTTACAATTGTGAGTTCTTATACATAGAATTAATAGGGAAGGAACCAAGTTGCATGATTACGTTATCATTTTATACTTATGTGAATGTAAACTTAAGGATATTCATGCCAACTAGTGCAAGTAGTTATTTATTATTTGCTTACTCAATTTGAATCGATTTAATTCGCACAAATTATAATAAGCGAGAAGAATTATGTGTACATTGCGTAGATGATTGGTTATGCAGACCTAGAGTCGATATTTATCTGCTGATGTATTCCTATCTTCTAGCCATCAAAGCGGAGTAATAAGCTTGAGAATTATCTGTGTTTTAACGAAATGTTAGACACTGGGCTTGTAGTAACATTACCAAAGTAGCCCCGCGCTTGTGGTAATATTCATGCTTCCACTAATCCGTGAGAGAGGGATTCTTGCAATGCATACTTTACTTTTAAAGCAAGTTTCTTTCTTGAGAGGTGTTAAAGCTTGAAACTACGGAAATGCGAAAAAAAAATTCAAATTTTTAAGAGGCTTGAGTATTTTTCTCGGTCTCCAAGTCCAAAAACCTTATAGATAACGCTCTTGCTTATTGCACCATGTCTTTACCTATTGCGAGGCCTAAGAAGTGGGAATGCTGATGTTGGTAGGTTGGGACTTCGAAGTTAGCATAAACTTTAATCTTGCCACGAATAGATAAAACTAAAAGCACATGCACACATCACTTCGATTCATGACGAGTAGTGAATAATGGGTAACTTATGAGCATAAGTGGTATGAGTTGACTCGAGTTTCTTGTATAAGTATGATTTAACCACGGGAAATGTGTCTTGGGGAATGACTTATTGATGCTTTGTTCGGGACGATCAAAGTCTAAGTGGGGGGTAGTTGATGACGGTCAAATTATACCCGTAAAAGTCATCAACATTATCCTTAAATCGGGATTAATAATATATATTTTATGATAAATCACCTGTTTATATGGATTATTTAATGTTATGTGATTTATATTATATAATTTGGTATTTATCCATTTATAAGATATAATTTGGTATTTATCCGTTTATATTATATATTTTGGTATTTATCCATTTTTATTTAAATATGATTTATTTTGGGATAAATATCTATTTTGCAGAAATTGGATAATTATGGAGGATAAATACAAAAAGAAGAATTTAATCTCAAAATAAATTCAAGATGCATTGAAGATAAATATCAGATAAGCACAAGAAGAGGAGTAAAGCATGACAAAAGCCGGCAAACCAATCAAAAGATGGCGCCAACTTCCACACGCAAATTAGGGGGGCGCATTTTATTATTTTTGAGATCGGCCGGGAGTTATCTCTTATTTGTTTTGACATTTTGAAGTATATCTCTTAATTAGCTTGAACACCTATAAATAAAGGGGTGCTTCACACGCCATATGCACACCATAGAAATACATTATTTTCAATACTTTTATCAATATAGTTCGTTGTTTTCTTTATTTTATTTTATGTTCTTTCATTACGGAGTCGTTAGAATCTCCGGTTAGAGATAAACGTCGAGGAGTGGGAATCACGCTCGTCTTCGAGGGTAATGTCTACTCTATTATGCAATCTTTATTCGTAGATCTAATTTATTTCGTTATGGAGTAGTCTTTTTGTGTATTGATTTCGTGATGTAGTTAATTATCGAACCCATGTTTATGTAGATCTGAGACGTAAAAGACGTTTCACGAGCAAATCTGGTTCGGGATCCGAGCTTGTTGGCAGCGAGCTTATGTCTCGTTGGTAGCAAGATCTGTGATGTTCTTGATTTGTCTGTGAACGGCTTCGACTACGTCCAGGTTCTCTCGCTTTGTAATTCAAACGAGTAATTAAACTTGACCAACTTAATTATTTGTCATCGTAATTTAACATGAGACCCAAAAAGTGATTGTTATTTAGGACGAGAGATTGAATCGTGTGTCTAAGAAGTCACGCCTAATCATAGGAATGTTGCTTAGATGAGGTTACGGTTTATACGGCATCCCTAGTTTCAGTAATTGTGTCAAAAGTTATATGAGATGGAGAATAAAAATGTGAAGTCACGTAATGGAGACACGATGATCTAGATGGCCTAACCGGAGCTAGATCTATCTTAGGGGATGACTCCCGTAGTCAGAATAATTAATCTTAAATGTCTTGTTTTGTCTCGTCGTCAATCTACATAGCATGGGGGAGTAATTACTACTAGCGTTATCAATACCGTTTGTCAATTATTTATAAAACCTTTAAAAACAAGTGTCTTAGTGTCGTTGTGTCTTTTGTTGGTTTTGTGTTTCTATTGTGTCAATTTTATTTCTACGTTATCCGTTGGTCGTAGACCGCTTTTAATTTGCTTTTTAGTTTAATAAGTTATATTTCGTTTAAGCCTAGTCTCTGTAGGATCGACCTCGACTCTATCTAACTATACTGCGATTGAACCTAGTTCTCTTGCTAGTGTGTTATTTAGGTATCGAGTATTTTATTTTACTTGACCTGACATCAAGGCCGTGGACAAGGCTGTGGTCGTGGATGCGGTCATGGAATATATATGCCATATCACAATGATGTTGATCATAGTAAGAAACAAAATGGTCCCCAGAAGACGGATCATAGGAAGTACATTAATGGAATGAAAGTCAATGTTGAAAAATGCTTCCGTTATGGAATGAAAGTTCATTGGTCACATACCTGTTGTACGGCGGAACACCTTGTCCAACTCTATCAACCATCTTTGAAATAACCAATTGAAGATCGTGAGGTGAATCTTGAATATCGTGATCATCCTTAAAATGATGATACTTATGTTGATGCTGAAGCTGATGATGTGGTGAACTTTGATATGGATAGTTGGGTCAATTGATGAAGAGAATGTTTAAATTTAGTTTAATGCTTTCCGGTAATATAGTAGTTTTCTTTTCATTTCCTTGCAATATATTAGTTTTTTTTTGTTGGTGTGCTTTTCTGAATGTTTCACTTTTGTTATCTTCTTGAAGAAGATATGTATACATATGGTGTGTTGGATATCAATAAAGATGTTTGTTTAATTGACAGTGCCACTACACATACCATATTTAAACATGAAAAATACTTTTCTTCCCCGAATAAAGAAAATAAATGTTAACACAATCCGTGGCAATTCAAAAATGATATAAGGCTCTGGAAGAGCTGTTATATTTCTTCCTGAAGGAACGAAATTTACTATCAATCACGCACTGTTTTCTTCAAAAGCCCGAAGAATTCTATTAAGTTTTAAGGATATATACCGATATGGATACCATATTGAAACAAAAGAATGACACAGATACTGAATATATGTGTAAAACGATAAATGTTTCGGGAAAGAAACATGTATTGGAAAAACTTTCATCTCTTTCTTCGGGGCTATATTATACTAAAATCAGTGCGATTGAAACATACCATATAATAACCCAGAAGTTTAATGATTCTAATGCCTATAAAATATGACATGATCATCTGGGAAGTCCTGGATCAACTATGATGAGAAATATAATTGAGACTCCACATGGCCACGCGCTGAAAAACCCGAAGATTTTAAGTGTAGGCGAATTCTCATGTGTTGCTTGTTATCAAGGAAAAATGATTATAAAACCGTCTTTTGTTAAGGTGGCAACAGAATCGCCAGCATTCTTAGAAAGAATTCAAGGTGATATATGTGGACCTATTCATCCACCAAGTGGACAATTCATATATTTTATGGTCTTAATCGACGCATCCAGCAGATGGTCGAATGTATCACTTCTATCAACTTGTAATATGGCATTTGCTAAGTTTCTTGCACAAATACTTCGCCTACGAGCACAATTTCTAGAATTTCCGATTAAAAGTATTCGTTTGGATAATGCTGGGAATATTCATCACATGTGTTTGATGATTATTGTATTTCTGTTTTAATTACCGGGGAACATCCAGTAGCTCATGTTCACACGTAAAATGGTCTAGCTGAATCGTGTATTAAAAGATTACAGTTGATTGCTAGACCAATGTTAATGAGAACAAAGCTACCTATGTCTGCATGGGGACAAGCTGTCAACCAAGTTTGCCTTGGATTGTCCAATCTGAGTGCCTCTTTCAGACCTCTTATTTTGCTATTCAGTTCGTTGACGTGCCAGTCTTCCATAGTTATCTCTTTTAGCTTGTGCATCAAGTAATTCTTGAATTCTTCCAAGACGGAGGAAATTTTCCAACAATAGCATCAACACGTAATGGTCACAAATCACCATCTGTTTTTCCAGTATCTTAGAGATGATCACATGTAGCTCCTCAACCTAACCGACCATAGTTATGGAGTCTACCATCTTGTAGTCCATGAATTTGACCACAACAAATTTCTTTGAGCCAATATCATTGGTTTTTTTTTTTTTTTTTTACTTTTTCTCCATAGCTTGCGACGAGGACTTAGCAAACTTATATGAGTAGTACACCCCATAAATGAAGTTCTTATAGAAACTAGGAATGTAGTTCTTGCATAGAAATTCAGAGTGTTTCCATGCTTCCAAAGCCGTGATAGAGGCGTGATTATTTTCCCTTCTTGCATGGCAGGGGATCCTTAGCCTGCATGCCGAGCCATGCCAAGAGTGGTCAGATTGAACAACATCTTTTGTTGCCATCTCTTGAAGTTCAAACCACCAAACTTCTCTGGTTTCTCACCCTGAGGCGGATTGTTCGGAACATGTGCAGCAACACCGGACACATCAGAGGTACTCCCTTGCTTAATTGGATCCATTTCTATACACACAGAAGGTCAACAAAATCAAACTCAACTCGACCACAAACGAACTCTAAAAGGAGTATAAGTAGAGTTTTTAGCTTGGCCTCAACCAAACTGACGCAATAAGCAAATAAATACAAAACAAGAAACAATTCGAAAATAGATATGTATCGTAATAGGTTCAAAATGACACCTTAATCCTATGAAAAAATTCAAGTTCCACTAAATACAGGTCAGTTATATATGTCCATTTTACGTGGTAATTTTGTTCTTGTGAAAAAATTTCATAAAAAACCCAAAACTTTCTGAAAACAAACTTCAATATAGGAAACAAACTTATTTTTGGATTGATAGGCATAAGGATAAAATCAAAAGATTATCCAATTTGGAATTTTTTTTGTTTTTTTTATAAACGTAATAAGTGAAGTCTGATGTCTTTCACTCTACATGTGACGTGAGTGTATGAGGGCTTCCCCCGAGCTCCGAGGTCTTTCACAAACATTGAGAATGTCGCCGGCAGCCCCCCGCTCTCTCCGATTAGCCTCTGTCTTCCTTCTCGCTCTACTTCCTTTAGCTTTTTCTACCATCCAAAACGCCTATCCTTCTCCGTACGGTCTTTCCTCCGTCACTGACCACGATGATTTGATTCCTGTGCGCCGTGAAGTTTATGGGGGTGGACGAATATTTGACATTTCTCATCGCTACCATCCGGAGATGCCAGCCTGGGGTTCCGACGAAGGTGTTGGTCAGTTTTTGTGGCTCCCGTCTAGTATGAAGAATGGTTCCCTAGCTAATAATTCTGAAATGAAGCTTCCTACTCATACCGGCACTCACGTTGATGCTCCGGGGCATGTTTTTGATCATTATTTCGATGCCGGTTTTGATGTCGACACCCTTGACCTTGAAGTCCTCAACGGTATCACATCCATTTCTTTTTAATAATCTTTAAGTTTTTCTGGTTTTTATTACTCTGGCTTTTGTTTGTTGAAGTTAATGGATTGCCGAGCTGATTTAACAAAAAGTTTATGATTACATGGACTACTCCTACCTTCGAAACAGTTCTCTAAATAAGTTGGAAAGATATGGGTAATTTCTATTTCAGTTTTGTACCTGAATCTTTGTATGATTTGGGATATTCATGTGCCTGTTTTGTTTTCTTTACTTTTAACAGGTCATGCTTTGTTAGTTGATGTGCCCAGGGACAAGAACATAACCGGTAAGTGCAACATTCAAGATTCTCTAGGCATCTTTATATGTTCAATGGCTATTTTTCCTTTCTGCTACCTCATTTTGTTGTGGTGGAATAATAAAACATTGACTTTGTTATAGTTCAAGTGTTATTCTCTTATTATAGGTATTTGAGCATAATGCTTGAGACTTGACATCTAATTCTTTTGTCGTTTGGTTAGCGTTGATATGAAAAGTAGGGTGCTCACTTTTTTATTCAAAACCTACTGGACCGTCCTAAATAGACTTAAACAGAACTATTATTTGGTTTTTGTATACTGTAAAATCAAACCAAGCTAAAACTGAAGCGATATACTTCTGCTAATGAACAATAGGTGCTTAATATTTTTGATATAGATCATTGTTGGCTGGGAGTTGGATTGTATTGGGTGGTCATGCTGCTGCATTATCATTAAGATAAGAATCTACTGCAATTTTGGCTTAAATATGGTGTTGTGGAGTTTATTTATTTATTTAAACCTCTATTTTTTATGTTAAATTATGGGATTATCAGCTTTGTTCCTTGGATTAGTATGCTTTCTTTACCAGCACTTTGCTGAATGCTCTGCTTTTAATAGTATTTATATAATAAAATTGACGTGATAGGGTAATTGTGTTTAGGGCTCAAGTGAGTTATACTAAGTTTAATTTTCTGTAGTCATTGTTGTGTAAACTGATAAACAAATCCAATCCAAGTTGAAGAAACGGAAGATTGATCCGAGCCAAACCGGATTTTGTAATATTGGTTTTGGTTTCATTTATTTACATTGCTTAGGCTTTGAATAATCTTTTAAACCGCATCAAAACGAATTGTGAACACGTTACTTCTATGTCGTTCTTCCTTTTTCTCCCCCTCTTTTTAAATTCTACTTATGAACTTGCTATGCTTCGTTTCATTTCTGCAGCGGAAGTAATGAAGTCCTTACATATCCCTAGAGGAGTAAGACGAGTACTTTTCAGAACATTGAACACTGACAGGTATGTATGTCTTCTGGTTTATCATTTCCCTGCATGATTTACAATTCCTTTCATTTTGTTGTCTTCCATTGCCTAAAGGGCATGTGTTATTCGACCTTGGGTATTAAATTCAGTCGGTTTCGATAGAAATTTTGTTTATTTTTTTAAATTTAAAGTGAAATCATCTCCTTTTCTTCTTCTTTTCGTCTCAGACAGCTGATGTTCAAGAAAGAGTTTGATACAAGCTATGTAGGGTTCATGAAGGATGGAGCTCAGTGGCTTGTTGATAACACTGATGTCAAACTTGTTGGTAAGCAAACGATCCATATTATATTTCCGTGTTGTTGTTGTTGTTTCGTAAGTGATTGCACGGACACCATTACTAGTGCTGTTAACGAGCTCGAGCTCGTTTGTAATCGAGTCAGCTCGAGCTCGCTCGTTAACACAAACGAGCCTAAAAAACCGTTCGAGCTCGGCTCGATAAGGATGGAAAATGTTCGAGCTCGAGCTCGAGATCATGCTCGCGAAAAGGCTCGAACTCGAGCTCGGCTCGTTCAATATATTTTTTTTTAGGGGTATAATTTTGACTTCCATTCCTATCTAGAGCTGTTAAACGAACCGAGCGTTCGTGAACAGAGCTCGAACTCGGCTCGTTTAAGCTCGTTCAGACTCGTTCGTTAGTGATATCGAGCCGAGCTCGATCAGTTTCTCCTGCTCGTTTACTAAACGAGCGAACACGCAGCCCTCGCTGCGTGAACGCTGATAGTGTTCGCGAACAAAGCTAATGTAATATATATATATACACATTATTACATTAACACATATTCGCATATCCGTAAACCTAAATACCACACTCACACCGCCGCCGCTCGCTGCCTCTCACTTCAGGCCTCAGTTCTCTCACACCACCGTCCTTTTACTCGCTTCCTCTATTCGCTCTTCACCTTCTTCAACCTCCTCTTCTCTCTCGCCTTCGGCCGTGTTTTGAATAAGTAGAATGAAATCGATCCGTTTCTTGAAATTTGCGGGGAGGGGAAATGATTTGATTAAGAGCATTCTAGAGATCCTCCCAAGAAGAAATGGTTGTGCTCTTCAGGTTGCATTTTGTGGAAGCGATTTGAAATTATTCAGGAAAAAGCTTTCTATTTTGGATCTTCGAGTTTTAATTGGTACTCTATTGTTACTTAGTACCAACATTGGACATTTTCTTACCAATTGGTCCTCTGTTATACTTCAGATTAAAGGATTGAGGCCTCTTATTGAGAATGATTCCGGAAAGTATTAAAATTCTAATGATGTGTGCCTCATGTTATGAATTTGGTTGTCATCTTGGTATGCAGCACATCTGCAATTTGTTATTTGTAAGCTAGTTAGCTTAACTGATTAGAAATATAGCTAATGCATTTTTTTCTTGAAAGCTGCTGATGCATAATAACATAACGAATGCAATTGTTATAGCAGTCTTTAAATTATATGATCCTTAAGGAATGTTTATCTCTGCTTCCTTGATTTGTTTCTCTGCTTCCTTGATTTCTTTTGCTTACTTCACCGGAAGGACTACCACGGTAGAGAGATAGGAATGGAAATATTGAACGAGCCGAGCTCGAGTTCGAGCCTTTTCGCGAGTTTGATCTCGAGCTCGAGCTCGAGCTCGAACATTTTCCATCCTTATCGAGCCGAGCTCGAACGGTTTTTAGGCTCGTTTGTGTTAACGAGCGAGCTCGAGCTTGAACATCAGCTACTCGGCTCGACTCGGCTCGTTAACAGCACTATTCCTATCTCTCTACCGTGGTAGTCCTTCCGGTGAAGTAAACAAATCAAGGAAGCAGAGATAAACATTCCTTAAGGATCATATAATTTAAAGACTGCTATAACAATTGCATTCGTTATGTTCATATGCATCAGCAGCTTTCAAGAAAAAAATGCATCAGCTATATTTCTAATCAGTTAAGCTAACAAGCTCACAAATAACAAATTGCAGATGTGCTGCATACCAAGATGACAACCAAATTCATAACATGATGCACACATCATTAGAATTTTAATACTTTCTCGGAATCATTCTCAATAAGGGCCTCAATCCCCCTTAATACGAAGTATAACAGAGGACCAATTGGTAAGGAAAATGTCCAATGTTGGTACTAAGTAACAATAGAGTACCAATTAAAACTCTGAAAAATCCAAAAATAGAATTCCTGAATAATTTCAAATCTCTTCCACAAAATGCAACCCAAGCACAACCATTTCTTCTTGGGAGGATCTCTAGAATGCTCTTAATCAAATCATTTCCCCTCCCCCGCAAATTTCAAGAGCCCGATCGATTTCATTCTACTTCTACTCAAAAACATGGCCGAGGGGCGGAGAGAAGAGGAGGTTGAAGAAGGTGAAGGCAGAATAGAAGAAGAAGCAGGTAAAGGACGGTGGTGTGAGAGAACTGAGGCCTGAAGTGAGGGGAGAGCAGAGAGCGGCGGCGGTGTGAGTGTGGTATTTAGGTTTACGGATATGCAGATATGTGTTAATGTAATAATGTGTGTATATATATATTACATTAGCTTTGTTCGCGAACACTATCGAGCGGGGCTCGTGTTCGCTCGTTTAGTAAACGAGCAGGAGAGACTGATCGAGCTCGGCTCGATATCACTAACGATCGAGCCGAGTTCGAGCTCTGTTCACGAACGCTCGGTTCGTTTAACAGCTCTAACCATTACTAGGACTAAGAATCTCTCTCCCCTTAATTTCAATTGTTGCGATTTCAGGAATTGATTACTTATCGGTCGCAGCCTATGCCGATTTGATCCCATCTCACCTTGTATTTTTAGAAAGCAGGGTAAGCTTTAACTTGTCCTTTTTGGAATTTTTTTGTGTGGTATCTCCATTCATGTGGAGACACTGTGTGGTTCATTCCACAATGAAATTTGTGTGGTTCAGATTGAACTACGTAGTGTCTCCACACGAATGGAATTAATTACTATGTAAAAGTTTCACGTCTTTTTTTTTTTTTAAACAGTAAGTCATGTTCAAAGAGATTGACAAAATTGCAGCCTCTAAAAGGGATAACTGCTCTAATATTTTTTGTTTTCTAGTTACTAAAATGATCTTATCTGTAGCTTACTCTCTCTCTCTCTTCTTTTATTTAGGAAATCATCCTAGTTGAAGGGTTGAAACTTGACGACATACAGCCGGGATTATACTCGTTGCATTGCCTACCTTTAAGATTGCTTGGTGCAGAAGGTTCGCCCATACGTTGCATCCTTATCAAATGATTGCTTTATAAGAACTATATTTTTTTTTTTTCTCTCGATATTCATCGTTATCTTTGACATTATCTCCCCTCAAACAAGGCCGGTTTCGGAGGATTGGTTGGTTTGTTGATATTTGGAGAGCATCTCCAATAGCTGTTGTATCCGGCGCATATTTTTTTCGGTTCTTCTGGGGTCTGATTTTTATTTTTATTTTTATTTTTATTTTTATATAGAGCATCTCCAATAGCTCGTGTATGTAGACTTCCGGCCCACATCTTTTCGGTTCTTCTGGAGTGTGATTTTTTTTGCGAAAAGGCTAGTCACCGACTTGTGACTCCCGAAACATCACAGAAACAAATCATTACCTTTCGTTTTATTTTTTAATTTTTTTATCATGTCTTGTTTTTGATTGAATAAATGGTTAAAATTCACTTTGGGTTGTTTTTCTGTAAGATAGTCGGTGAACGTGACCTTTTGCATTTTTTTTGTTTGTTCATATTCTGGAGAGCTTCTCCAATAGCTAGTGTATCCACATCTTTTTTCGGTGATGTGTTTAGTAAGATTATGTATGATGTTGCAACTTATCTCTTTCAGTTGAATCTGAAAATAATAATAATAATAATAATGGATGCCAAAAGAAAATACAGGGAATGAGCCAAAAATTCACTTTTTAATACAAAATAAAACATGATATATCTCTTTTTTTAGTTGCAAAAAGGACAAAAAAAATTCAGACGGACAAAATTACCCTTATTATGAAGTAGCGCGCAACACAGATGCAAGAAATTGATTCATTACATTCATGTTGCTCTTTTTTTTAAAACAATTGTAAGCTTTTGATTTGCAGATTCGATCATCAAATTTTTACCAAAATTCATATTTTTTCGCTTTTTTATTTTGAGATTTCATACGATATCCTTCCGACGTAAATTTTGAAAGCAAAAAAAACATTTATATTAATCAGAGCTTTTTTCTTATAAACGACCGTAACTTTTGATTTAGAACACCGATCATCAAAATTATTTCACCAAAGTTTATATTTTATTTTTCTCTTCATTTTGAGATCTCATACGATTCCTTTACACTAAAACAAGATGTCGATTACAAGATAGTATATCGATATCACAAGATTTCGGTATCACAATAATGAAGATCACATTAACACGTTTTATTAACAAACACAATGACACCATTATCATTATCATTACCATTAATAGTATACGATTAGCCAAAAATCCTGGACTCGACAAGCTTTACAACAACACCGACAACTTATATTCCTTTATGGATTAAAACAGAAACAAACCGTAAACTAAAAATCATTTGGACAATAATGTAATCACATTAACACCCAAAAATTGTGTATTTTGAAATAAAACATTCAATCACAATGGAAAAAAAAGTACAACATATATGATAAACAACTTTAACATCAACATATATGATAATTAAGTTACATCAAGGAAATGATTATCTAAGCACCTAAAAATCTCGACAATGTCGATTGCTACAATCATCTTCTTCTCCAACTCTACATCAAATGGTTTAATATTTTCTCAATAAAGTCAACCTCTACACCAAACGATTTAACATTTGTATTCTATCTCAATTCACACATAATTACCAAGGAGCATTAGCCTCTTCTTGGAACATTAGCTCGTAGATCTCCGCCTTCGGTCTCAATGCGTCGATCTTAGCACCATAACACAATAACAATATCAGTATCACAGTATCAGTATCACAATATCAGTATCACAATGATTCTGTTTCTTGATAGCCACAAGCACCACATCACACTTTTTTTTTAAAGCATTTCAAAGCCATAACCATTAGCCTCTTCTTGGAACATTAGCTCGTAGATCTCCGCCTTCGGTTTCAATGCGTCGACCTCAGCACCATAACACAATAATGATGATCGACGTATTACAAGATCGATGATCGAGATCACATCAGTATCACATTCAAACACAAGAACACACTAACAGTATCACAGTGCGTGAGCTTGCTAATGTTTGATCCTTATGACATACTTAAACTTTATAACAAAGTGGATATATAATCATGTCATGTGCCAAGAATTAAAAAAAAACAAAAAACAAAAAAAAAACAAGTAATTAAGACTGTAGATATATAAATGAGTGAAGATTTTGTACACAGTATCAAAAGATTTACAATCATAACCAGAGTTCAATGAACTCAAAGCCTACAAAAGAACCTCTTTTAAAAAAAATCTATACAGAGTGATAAAATTAAGGCTGATTAATGATGTTGGATCTATTTCTTTTCACGAAGAATGATTATGCTAGCAAGTCATTTTCATTTATAGACATTATGGAATCAAACAAACAACTAGCATCTGCAAATTCTAATCTTTAAATGCTCATCCTTCTGGACATATGGATTATGGATAGGACGTGATTGGCATTATCAATACTTGAGAAGTTAAAATAAAAAATGTTGAACTAACAGCAGGAACAAGGTTACATGCAATGGAAATAAAAGGCCAAAAAGCTGAAGATATATTCTCAGTTTAAGATGAATATTTGCCTGATAAACCCACCATCTTTTTGTGCTTCTATACCCCTAAAAGTCTCTACCTTGCCATCATCATGTGTTGGAAATATTTATTGATTTTAAACTTTATATTATTTTTAAAGGATACATTTAAATTAAAAATAAATTGTATGCTATATTTCTTTAATTAATTCGTTTGACCTTTTCTAAATATCAGATAATTTCTCCTATAAACTAGGCATGATATGGCGTGATGGTTGTTTATAATATCTCACAAAATCTGATATTTTAAAGATATTAGTTGATTGAGTTTATCTCTCTTTTTTCTTTTATAAAAGGAAACATTTATTTTGCTTTCTCTGCAGTAGAAAATTATTAGACTAAAGCTATACTATTTCTCCTCTTTGTCGCTTTGGAATTGTGGTTTCAAGACTGCAATTGCTTTCACAATTTATATACTATACTAGTGGTCTGATCGTGCTTTGCACGATGAGGCCCTCGGGTTTTTTTTTTTTTTTTTTTTTTTTTTTGCGTGTTCGAATGGTTAAGTTGTTTTTTTTAATGTTCTGCGTTGCAGGGGTACGGAAAGATGTGGTTGTAATATGTCAAAATATGTCCATTATGATTTTTATGCTGAAAGTAGGTGTGCCTGGAAACACGGTGTATATTTATCGACGTATTTCCCAAAATACATTGTGGTTTTAGTTAGCAAAATAGACAGAATTTATGTACTTCTAACAAGTATATTCAGTCAAGTTTCTCTACTCTGTCCACCTCCTTGTCACCCAAATCCAAGGTCACATCTCAACTCAATTCTCAACATAAGAGCTCCAGTAAAATTTCACAAAATTGAAAAATTCACCTCTGTTCGGTATGCTCCAACACCCAAGTTCAGCTTCAGTGGGCTGGTGTCTTTGTTGTATGCAACAGTCACCTATTAGGAGAAGACAAAAGAAAAGAACAAAAAAAGGAATTACAACAGAATCATACTAAAGACAAGATGGAAATATAACTAAAGTTATATGTGTCCATTATTAAGCATAAACACAGTAAGATAACTGGTACAAAAATAAGAATCAAACCAAAGACAGTGCATAGTACCCAATATTATGCAAGTATGCGATAAGCATTAAAAAAAAACCATAAATCGCCACTGTTACTACACAATTCATTCATTTTTGTCACCATTTAAAGATATAATTCAGGAGGAAAGTGCTGAAATGTGTTTATAAAAGGCCAACATACGTCACAGTTAGAATTTCTTCCTTTCCTCCAAAAACATTTATAAGATCAAGGTACGCGCTTATCAACGGATGCATTCTTGATTTATCGAGACTCTCCAGAAACATTAATAGATCAAAATAGCAGAGAATGTAAGATCAGTATCAAAAGGAATCCAAGTCTATTATATGACAAATTTTATAATACAAAAGTTGCATGAAGGTTGTACCAAGTGGTTATAGAAGCACTAACAATTGTTCACAAAAACAAACTGCAGAACACAAGCAAAATAACTTCAGTTCGATGGTACATCCAATAATCATTTGAATTGGATTACAGTACCTCATCCAAACTGCTACAAAGTATTTCTTAGAGACAACAAAAAACTGAACATACTTTTCAGTTAGCATACTTAATCATTCGTAATACTCATCATATACCTTCAGTTAGCTCGTTTTTGCTTACATTTTTCAATGTGTTCAAGCTCTAATCCACACTAAATTACCATTTCTAAAAAAATCAACCCATCGAGATCACTCTATGATAAAATTGAACAGATTCACTTGCATCATCAAACTACACATCGAACTCAAAGTCTTTTCACTTGTTAGTTGTTACTTACCACCTATGCATTTCTCAAACAAACCGAAAAATATATTTCCCACGCAAATTCTAGGTTTTTCTTCAATGTTAGAAAAAGATATTTAAAGAGAGAGAGAGAGAGAGAGAGAGAGAGAGAGAGAGAGAGAGGAATATACGCCGAGAATTGGATCTTCAGGAGCCTGAACAACATTCGAGAAAACTGAATCAACACCACCTGCAGACGCCGCCGTCGGAGAAGCGTAGACCGTGGCTGTGGTCGAATCCATCAATGATCAACTAAAAAATCTGAAAAGCACACATAAATAATAGTACAGTTTAAAGACCAAAAGAGATACCTGAACACGACCTATGTGATCAAATGCTTATCAGGCAAGGATATAGAAAATGAACAGGTTTGAATAAAGATCTAATTATTGTGCAGACTTACACATAAGCAGATTAGGAGATCAAGCAATTATGAAAAAGCTGCAGCAAAAGGTTTGATCATTCTCAAGTTGATAAAGCCAATCAAATCAACCAAGCAAAAAGCAGATTCAATAAGTTGTTAAAAGACTTGATTGCTAAGTTTATTATTAAACAACACAAGTACCGGTAAACCAAAGTGTAATAGAAAAGATGATTCAAGCAGATAAGTTGTTAAAAGACCTGATTGCTAAGTTTATTATTAAACAACACAAGTACCGGTAAACCAAAGTGTAATAGAAAAGATGATTCAAGCAGAAGTATACCACTTAGATTAGAAAGGTTATCCAAAAATATACATACATAAATGCAGATCCAAGAGTTTATATAAAATAATATACCAGAAATACAAGGCTGTCCAAGATCAGTCCAAACAGATGCAGCAGCAGTAAATTACAAGGCAAGCAAGGTTCAGTCCTGCAAGGATACAACAGCTTAAATAGTGAACAGATCAGCAGACTGAAGGAGTATAAAGTGAGAACTGATCAATCTAAGCCGAGACTCTCAATTGACCTTCAGAGATGATAGTCAAATCACAGAGATAAGACTATCAAAACTAACAATTAGTCCTGAAAACACTATGCCCAGCAGATCAGTAAACAGACCTATTACAGTGACTTTAAATGTTGCAAATACAGTTCAGCAAAACAAGTCATAATAGATCTTGTTGCAATATATATGCAGATTAGATGCAAGAGGTTCACTGAAATGTGCAGATGGTTCAGAACAACACAGCAACGGAAATGTGCAGGCACAACCAGATTTGGTGCACAAGATGGTTCAGCAGATTCCAGCAAAATATTCAAGGTGCAAGTGTGCAAAGGCAAATAGATATGATCAGGAATAATTTAATTGAACAGGCAAAACACACACAGATACAAACAAAATCAGAGAATTTCTTCACTGATTCACCAAACAGAGAGAGACTTAAAAGGAGACAAAACAACCCTTAATCCTTGACTAATCTTGCTGAAAGTGAACTGACTTAGAGTTTGTGTATTAGACCTATTGTCCACCCTTAGACCACACCTATCCCGATATGATTCAGTCTAATACACCCTAACTCACTTACAGTTCAGAGACAACAAATTATCAAGATTAAGGAAAACAACAACACTTTAATTTTACCACTTAAGCCAAAGAAAATGCAGTAAATTAAAGACAGACACTTACAAACATAGTAAGAAAGAACCACTAAAATTATCAGGCATAATTTCAGTCACCAATATTTGAATCAGAAATCAATTTACACACCTAAAAATAAGGGACATCAATCACCATGACTGCAGACAAAAACACGAACCCTGAATGTTAGTGGATCTAGGTCCTTGCCGGCGGACCACTGCCGCCCTATTCTTGAGTGAGCTGGAGCGCAGCCATCTAATAAGCAGGAGCGAAGGTGATTCAGGACATCCAAATATCATATATAACAATTAACTCATCATCAAAAGACTGGGTATGTACCTGAAGAGAAAATATTCAAAACACTTCAAAAGTCGACAAAAGACTGGGTATTTACAAGAAGAGCAAATATTCTTTCATGGGATGTGTCAAAAACCCTAGAAATGAAACAATAACTGAAATTAGTACCTGTTAACACCAAAGCGATAGTCTACAACAACACCTCTTCAAATTAATCGAAAACCCAAAGCATAGTAGAGCTCCAGTGACATTTGGCGGAGGCAAGACCTGCAAGTACATGTAAAACGATTGACAGGTGCGTTTCCAAGATAGTTAATTGTGATGGCACCTTGTATGCTTAAGAAGATCCAACCACCAATATTTTCGGACCATTCAACTAACAGAACCATAAAAGTACAAGTTTTTTGCTACAAACAATAAGAGAGAGGATCAGGGGCTCACGATAACAAAAGAGGGCTTCGAGCTTCTTGAATCTGCCCTGAAGAAGTTGGACTTCTCCCACCATGCATACCACCTAAACCGGTAATCACAACATATTGCGTCAGAAAATGGGCGAGCCGAAGATATATAGATCATCCAATTTTATCAATACCAATTCAGATTCACAATTTTTCAACAGAAACTGGATCATAAGCTTTTGCCATTTTGGTAGACATATGCTTCTTTGCACCCTGAGGCGTTTCTGGATCAATATAATATGTTGGGTTATCGTTGTCATCTCTTCTAACGTTTTTTCTTTTGAAAACTTAACAGCACTAACTGGCTCCGATGCCTAAATCAAACCATAGATAACTAACTTAAACAAGAAAAAATGCACTCCACAACATCACAGCATGAACCATGAAGAGTTGGGAACAAGTTAGTCAAAATCGAATACCTGTTTTGCTGATTCTGTTTTTTTTTTTTTTTGCAGCTTTCTCCTTTTTTAGCTTTTTTCCTTTTGCCTAAAACAAACATAATAAGCGAGGATAAACAAAACCTCATCTTGTTCTACTAAACCTTAGACAATTCGAAACTGAACATAGTTGGCGGTTCAAACCTTCTTTTCTTTCTTTTCCTTCCTGTCAAGGTCAAGTTTCGCTTCACCGACCTGAGAAATTGTAGATCACATGATCGAGTGTCACTCATAGGAAAGTAGAGTAAACGAAAACATAAGCTCATTAAAGTAGTATTCAAAACAAGAATATTACCTCCGCCTCGTCATTCAACATTGTTGACAACAATGGTTCGAAAACAGAGCAGACGCTGAGGGTTTAGGCGTTTAGGCGATTGGAGTTCTCTGAATATCTGGGTTGCTAGGCAAGTTGAAGCAGATCGAGACGGTGGATGCAAAACTATCGGCAACAAAAAAGCAGAAACTTTCAGAGTCGATGGGAAGCAAGAAAAATGCCATGGTTATCCTTCCAGGACCCTTTATACTGCGAAATTCCAGTATGAAGCGGTGTTTGAGAAGGGCGGTGGTGGAGAAAATCGGTGATGGCACAACAAAACCAGAAAACAAAAAGAAGAAGAAGAATGTATAAATTGATTTCAGTAATTAACCTGAAATCAGTTACCCCTTCCATGGAATTAACCTGAAAATTCATCAAAATTTGTCTTTAAAACCAATGCAAACAAACCTAAGTCCTCAGGCAAAACAAATGATACACCGTTAGAATCCGTTTACTTATTCTTCACACAAATTTAATACCGGATATATCTAGGTAACAAAAAGAAAAAAAATTCATTGGAGATGGCTGCACCCAGAGCAAGAAGGGTGCGTCCGCCTCTGATGAGTGATGATGATGATGTAATAAGTTTTACTGAGGAATTTTTACATACAGCTTCCTTACTATAATTCCTCACCAAATTGCTGGAATCAGATAAAACAAAAAATGAACCTCTTGTCCAACTTCACTAAAACTCCACATTTTTATACATGCATATCAAAATGCAGCTCAAACAGAAGAACAAATTAAATCAGCAAAGCACATCAATGATCGGGGCACATGCAAATTGGGGAAATGACAATTAAGCAAATCAGTAGAGGATTTTTGTGTGAGATTTTATGATACACCCAGAGAAATTACAGGCGAACAATCAGATGAAGAGACGAGGTTGCAGAAATCTGAAAAATAAAAGAAAAAAATAGAGAAGAAGAAGAAGAAGTAAACCTGATTGAAATCAGTTTGCCAGTGAGAAGAACTAACAACAACAGCCAGAAGTGCAAGAAGCAGCAGGAGAAGAAACAATGGGAACACCAAAAACTCGAGGACCGACCTGCCTATCGTCCAATTTATAGGCAGGTAAAAAGGAAGCGGTGGTGGAAGCCATGGCAACACAAACAAACGACACGAAAAAGATTAAACCGGCAAGTGGAAGAAGAGAGGTTTCATTGGGCAAATGTATATTGATGAAAACGCCGTCGTTTAGCTGAGAGTATTAAAAATAAAAAAAAACGCAAAAAGTAAAATCCGCAGAAGACGACAAATTTTTTTGTCAACCAAATGATCCGCAATTAAGAGGATGCAGAGTATATTGAAGATATATATATATATACTGAGAACAAATATATAAAATTATATATACAAATATATATTTTACTCTTTTACAAATATTGAGCATTGAGTAAATGGTGGTTCAGGATACTTCTCGCTACACACGACAGTATCAACGAGTTGTCGAATCTTGGGAGAGCAACGCACTAAATTATTTTACCAGTGTAGTGGAGGCATTTTATTCTCTAAAGATAGCACCACTGCATGCTTCGACCCAGGCTTTTTTTATACTTCACTCTATTATTTTTAGCACTTTATTATTGTTGTTTATTATATATTTTGTTGTTGCTGATGTAAACCATTTCTCTTGATGTTTGTGCTGTTTTTATGGTTTGACAATTATTGTCCAACAAGTTTAGAGAGTAAAAGTCGATTGTTGAAAAATAGTCGTTTGTCCTCAAAAGAAATCAAATTAAAAATATATAGATATCGAAAGGTGAATTTTAATGTCCTTTTTTGGCTCAACTCTTGTATGTGGATAGTACTTTTTTTGCTTGGTGATATTTGAGTTGAAGAACTTGATACTGCAAATAGAAAAGGAAAAATGATTCATATTTTGCATTTTGGCTGCCGAGGTAATTTTTTTTAGAAAGATTTAGACTAACCTAAAAACCTTTTTTTTTTACAGAAAAAAAAATGGAAAAAGTAATTTTCTAAATAGGAGTTTGTGACTGCTTACGCACAGTCAAATGCATGACGTTGTTCAGAATATAAAATCACAGGTATATAATTTTTCCGATAAAAAAGAATTGGTATTTATTTTTGTAATTGGTAAATATGTATTGTTTTTCTTCCTTTTCCACAAAGCCTGAAAATTTTGCTGGTAAACTTCCTTTACTGGCAACAACTATTTGTTATGAATGGTTATAAGATTGTTTTGAATCCACTAAGGTTGTAATTGTTAGACATGGCCAATTTTGTTGGTAAAGACTTTATGTTGAATGATTTATTTGGTTTATAATTTGATGTGTTTTTCTAATAATGAAATTTCTAATTTGCTAGTTGTAAATGTTGAATGTTGTGATACTTGGCATGCTATATCTACTCATGTTAATCGTGGCTTTATTAAATGGATGGTGATCGACTTAAGATCTTGATCCAAGTTTTACTATTAATCAAGAAAAATGTTAAAATTGTGTGCAAACAAAATAGCCATGAATAAATTTGTTGGAAGAGAAACTAAATTGCTTGTATTAATTCATAGTAATATTATGTGATAGGAATAATATTTTGTCACGGTGATAATCAATATTCTATTACCTCTTTTGATGACTTTTTGGAACATTGCTATGTCTATTTAATCAATGCCAAAAGTATTTGTTTGATGAGTTTGAGGAGTATAAAGCTGAAATAGAAAATCAATTAGAATAGAATATAAAAATTTGAGCTCTAATGAAATGGTTGATTTTTGTAATTTGTCGTGTCGGACATGAAGTGACACCTGATAATTCTCTTGAATCAAATGGTGTTGCGGAAAGAAAAAATAGGATTTTATTAGACATGGTGAATGCTATGTTGCTTAATTCTTGGCTTGCCTGAAATTGTTCGGGTGAAGCATTATATTCTGTCTGCTTAATTCTAAATAGAGTTCCTTATAAGAATTTCGATAAAACACCTTATGAGCATTGGCAAAAAAATAAAATAAAACCCTTCACTTAAATATTTGGAAGTGTGGGGGTGTCTTGCAAAGGTTAATATTCCTACAACTATAAAATAAAATTAAAAAAAAAAAACTCTCATCTATTGGTTGTGTTTTTTGTTGGGTACTATTTAAATAGTGCTACTTATAATTTTTTGGTCTTCAATTTTGAAGCTTTCGAAATTCCTAATAATATTATTATGCTATTGTTGGTTGTGCTGTTATGTTATCAAATGGCCTTCATAATAATAAAGGTGATAAGCGTGTTTATATTAAAAATGTCAATAATAGCTATATTATTTTGTGTCTGTATGTTGATGACATTTTAATTTTTGGTAATAATAATGATATTATCAACGAGAGAAAAGACCTTCTTATAACATTATTTTGATACAAAAGATCCAAGTCCGTTGACTTTATTTTGGGAATAAAGTTGATTAGAAATAATAAGTTTATTTCTTTTGTTGGCAAGATATATTCGTAATCCAAATGCGTCTCATTGGGATGCATTAGAATGCTTATTTAATATTTAAAGAGAACTATGAATTATTCTATTAAATATTCTGGTTTTCCTTATGTTTTGGAAAGGTACAATGATGCGATTTGGCTAGCTGATTCTCAAGAGACAAGGTCAACTAGTGGTTGTTCCTTTACCTTGGATGGTGGAGCGATATCATGAAAGTCTGCTGAGCATAATATCTGAAAATGACGTTACGGATCCGCTTATAAAAATAAAACTAAAAAAGACTGACGCGTCAGCAAGTTATTAAAACATCGAGGGGAATGGGATTGGAGCCTATTAATTAAATCACCACAGTGGAATCCCGTCTTCGGAGGTATGACGATCCCATGAACGAAGTTCAACGGGTAAAAACGAAGCTGTTAAATGGGTGATTTGGAAGAGCACGATTAAATTTATTATCGCGGAAATTTTTACGGATCCCATTCCTATGGTGTAAGTGCTCTCCATGTGACGCTTGAGGTTGAGTTATCTCTTAATGAGTCCAAAGACATATATTTGCGGGGTGTTTGGTCACAATTCATCCTTGGAGGACTCACCTAGGTGAACGTGGTGGTGGGGTCGCCACTGTGGGGGTGTGGGCTACTCCCTAATGACGTTCCTGACACAAGATTCCTGCGCATGACCGTAAAGCGCACCACAAATATTTACTCATATCGTGGTGTGTAATGCGTTATCATCTAATCAACTGAAACATAGTTCAAGACATTTATGTCACTTTTATTTTATAGATGGTAATTCACTTTCACTAAGTGGAGGTTTAAAACCCGGAAGGTACCTACACCTATTACATGGTATTATATGCTCAATTTATTTTGGAAAATAAGATTTAAAATCAAGTGGGGGATTGTTGGAAATATTTATTGATTTTAAACTTTAAATTATTTTTAAAGGATATATTTAAATTAAAAATAAATTGTATGCTATATTTCTTTAATTAATTCGTTTGACCTTTTCTAAATATCAGATAATTTCTCCTATAAACTAGGCATGATGGCGTGATGGTTGTTTATAATATCTCACAAAATCTGATATTTTAAAAATATTAGTTGATTGAGTTTATCTCTTTTTTTTATATAAAAGGAAACCTTTATTTTGCTTTCTCTGTAGTAGAAAATTATCAGACTAAAGCTATACTATTTCTCCTCTTTGTCGCTTTGGAATTGTGGTTTCAAGACTGCAATTGCTTTCACAATTTATATACTATATATATATACACTGAGAACAAATATATATAATTATATATACAAATATATATTTTACTCTTTTACAAATATTGAGCATTGAGTAAATGGTGGTTCGGGATACTTCTCGCTGCACACGACAATATCAACTGGTTGTCGAATCTTGGGAGAGCAACGCACTAAATTATTTTACCAGTGCAGTGGGGCATTTTACTCTCTAAAGGTAGCGCCACTGCGTGCTTCGACCCAGGTTTTTTCTATACTTAACTCTATTATTTTTAGCACTTTATTATTGTTGTTTATTAATTTGTTGTTGCTGCTGTAAACCATTTCTCTTGATGTTTGTGCTGTTTTTATGGTTTGACAATTATTTTCCAACATCTTTTTGTGCTTCTATACCCCTAAAAGTCTCTACCTTGCCATCATCATGTACCTTTCATCAAACACCTTGACTTTTTGCTCGCAACAATGTTTTTGTTGTTCTATTCTGCTGCAACAACCGGGTTTCGTTTCGAACCGGCCCACTGCGAAAAACTCACGGATGACTTCAAGGAGCATCCCTTTAGTTTCAGGAACTTTTAAGTAAACAAAGAACCACAACATGGTGCAAACAATAGCCTAGATTGCAATCACACCAGCTAAACCAATGGAGTTTAGCATTCAGAAATAATTCAATTTTAAAACAAAGTCGTTGATCAACTTATTTCGGCACGTCTTCTCTCCCAGTTTCAGTCAATTAACGTCCAGAAGCAAATAATGAATTTAGGTCAGTCGATTTGGAAAGGTGGCAGGAAAAGAGACGGTAAAGTATGGCCGGAAAACAGACGGAAGGACAATATGGATAACGTCGATAAGGATTTACCTGAAAATTTCAGGCTTTGATGGCTTTTTCTCATGTCAACATCCGGTGATTATCCTTCCTCTGTCGCTAATAACAAACTCTCCGGTACGATTCCGGTCGGCTTTGATTCTGGCTTCCATTGTTAACCTGAAGTCTAATGCTGAAGAAGAATAAGAAAACTGAAGTAAAAGATGAAACTGAATCGAAAAATTTGCAGAGAATTTTCACTTTGATTCTTATTCTGGAATATTCAACTAACTTGTCTAGATATTTTGTATCTACCCTTTATATACACTTTGACTTATTACATATAAAGGAGACTAGAGTTGTGATTGGATAGAGTGATGTCATTCCAACCAATCACCACATTCCAAAATGCCAGCTCACTCCTCTGTATGTTTATTCTCTACATCCCCCCTCAAGCCTGACCTTGCATATATGTTGTGCAGTCCAAGATTACCCATCAGCTGTCTCAATTTGAAGCTATCCAATGCCTTGGTGAACATGTCAGCTAGTTGCAACTCAGACCTTATAGGCAATGGTTTGATAATCCCTTTCAAGAACTTCTCCCTCACAATGTGACAGTCTATCTCTATGTGTTTTGTTCTTTCATGAAACATAGGGTTTTCTGCTATATACACAGCACTGTTGTTGTCACAAAACAGTGGCACAGCTTTTTCATGTTGGACCTGCAGATCATGCAGTAAATACAAAATCCATTGCACCTCATAGGTTGTTGCAGCCATGGATCTATACTCTGCTTCTGAGCTGCTTTTGGACACAGTAGTTTGCTTTTTTGACTTCCAAGATATCAGGGACTGCCCAAGAAAAATACAGAATCCTGTCACAGACCTCCTTGTCTCTTCACACCCTGCCTAATCAGAATCAGAAAAGGCCTTCAAGGGCAGCTCATTGCTAGCAGGAAACTTGATCCCTTGACCTGGACTTCCTTTCACATATCTAAGCAATCTTTGTGCAGCTTTCATGTGGTTAACAGTTGGTGCATCCAGAAACTGACTAAGTTGTTGAGCTGCAAAAGAGATGTCTGGTCTTGTTATTGTTAAGTACAACAGTTTTCCAATAAGACTTCTGTATAGAGTGTTGCTTGGGAGTAATTCTGAATCTTGACGTGTTAGTTTTTGAGAACTATCCATAGGACTAGTGGATGGTTTAGATCCCAAAAGGCCTTGTTGTTCCAATAATTCTAGAGCATATTTCCTTTGATTCAGAATGAGCCCCTCCTTGGACCTGGCCACCTCAATCCCCAAAAAGTATTTAAGAGGTCCAATATCCTTAATCTGAAAAGTCTGATGAAGAAACCTTTTAATGGAGATGACTTCAGCTCTATCATTACTAGCAATGACTACATCATCAACATACACCAATAAAGCAGTGAAAGAAGTAGCTGAATGCTTGATGAACAGACTGTGATCATGATGAGATTGTGTGTATCCCTGTTGAATGAGGGCAGCAGTGAGCTTGATGTTCCATTGCCTACTAGCCTGCTTCAGACCATAGAGATACTTTTGTAACTTGTAGACCTTGGAAGTTGGAAATCCTGGGGGTGCCAGCATGTACACTTCTTCATTAAGCTCTCTATGAAGGAAAGCATTGTTAATGTCCAGTTGTTCCAAGATCTAATTTTTAGAAACTGCCACTGCAAGAAGAAGTCTAATGGTGGTCATCTTTGCAACAGGACTGAATGTGTCTTGATAATCTATCCCCAACTGTTGAGTATAGCCTTTGGCTACCAACCGTGCCTTATACCTTTCTACTGAACCATCTGGCTTATGTTTCACCCTGAAAACCCATTTGCAGCCAATTGGAACTTTGTGTGGAGGAAGATCAACCCAAATCCAAGTATTGTTCCTTTCGAGAGCATCTATCTCTGCCTGCATAGCAGCTTGCCACTTTGGTACCTGCACAGCCTTAGAATAGGACTTAGGTTCTACAACAACAGACATGTTTAATACATAGGATTTATATTGAGGTGTCACATGATCATAGGACAAGAATTCATGAAGATGGTAGGTGGAAGAAGAAGAAGGAAGAGAAGAGGAAGAAAGTAAGCTGGTGTGATACTGGTGTAACCATTGGGGAGGGTTCCTGACCCTTGAGGAGTGCCTGGTGGGCAGAAGAGTGGGAACAGGTTGATGAGGGGGATCAGGGGAAGGTGTAGGTATAGACACAGGGGAAGGTGATGAGGATGGAGATGGAGGTGGTGTGTTTGATGGAGAGTGTGGATTGACAATGGAGTAGTTATGTGTAGGAAAATCAGGGTCCACATAATGACTCTTAGAGGAAGGAAAATGATGAGATGAAGGTGTGGGATTTATAGTAGGAGTAATGAAAGGGAAAATGTTTTCATGGAAGACCACATCTCTTGACATGAAGATGTCTTTGGTATGTAGATCAAGAAGGATGCTAGCTTTTGAGGTGGAAGAATTGCCTAGATAACAACAGGGCCGTGCCCTAGGATCAAACTTGGATTTTGTAGGATCTGTGATAGTGGCATATGCAAGACATCCAAAGACTTTCAGGCTGTTATAAGAAGGATCTTTGTGTAGGAGTTTTTGATAAGGAGAATAATGATTGAGGAGAGGAGTAGGCAACTGATTTATTAGAAAAACAACATGCTTAATGCAAAAACCCCAATATTCTAAAGGGAGATTAGAGTGTAGTCTAAGACTTCTAGCAACAACCAAATGATGTTGATGCTTGCGTTCTACAATTCCATTTTGTTGTGGTGTGTGTCTAACACTTTGTTGGTGGATAATGCCTTTTTCTGAATAAAAATCAGTAAGGTCAAACTCTTTGCCATTATCAATTCTAAAGCATTTGATTTTGAGATTAAACTGAGTGAGTATCATTGCATAAAAGCTTTTGAATAAATATTTAACTTCAGATTTGAATTGCATCAAGAAGATCCAACAATATCTAGAATGGTCATCCACAATAGTAAGAAAGTATCTTTGATTTTGAATAGTAGGCTGCTTATAAGGCCCCTAAATATCTAGATGCACAATGTCAAAACAAGAAACATAAGAGCTACT
The DNA here is from genome assembly GCA_026214975.1 of Gentiana macrophylla. Classification (NCBI taxonomy): domain Eukaryota; kingdom Viridiplantae; phylum Streptophyta; class Magnoliopsida; order Gentianales; family Gentianaceae; genus Gentiana; species Gentiana macrophylla. The sequence continues at coordinate 67,018,649 of CM047817.1, forward strand.
ACTTAAGGGTAAGGGGAGTCTGTGTTGTTTAGCTAAGGGACAAATGGGGCAATGAACATCCAAAGGAGCACAAACAGCAGCATTATTTTCCTTAACTAACTGAAGTCTTTTATTTGAAGGGTGGCCCAGCCTACAGTGCCAGGGCCAAGAAGAAGATATGGTGCCAGCAGGTTGAGGAAGAGTAGAAGTTTGAATGGTGGAAGCCAAGTGGAGACTTTGCCTGGAGGAAAGACAGGAGGTGGAAGGCAAATTTCTACAAGCAGCAGATAGGTGATATAAGCCATGAGATTCCTTAGCTGTACCAATCACTTTCAAAGTCCTCATGTCCTGAATAAGACAAGTGCATGAATGGAAAACCACACAGCATTTAGGATTTCTCACTAGAGTGCTAAGAGATAACAAGTTGAAGGAAAATGAAGGAACACAAAGCACATTGGACAAGATAAGATCAGAATTCAAATGTACAGTACCAATATGAGTGATGGGGACATCCTGGCCATTAGGCAGATGAACACTTTTTCCTGAAACAGCAGTGTAAAGAGTAAAAACAGACAGGGAATAAGCCACATGATCAGTGGCACCTGAATCCAAAATCCAATCTATTAAACATGGCTGAGAGACAGTACCTTTATCCTTCTGAGAGAAGTCATCATTCAGAATAGCAGCTGAAACCTGGTGTGAGGAGTTACTATTCCCTTGTATCTGAGTATTGGATAATCCTGCACCCTGCATTTGAAAAGACTGGAACATTTTCATCATTTCTCTATACTGGTCAGGAGTAAAAACAGAAGATCCTCCCTAAAAAAGATCTGTGGAAGGAACAGCAGCTGAAGGCAGTGCCTCTGGATCCTCATATTCATTGTGTACCAAGTTAGCTTGTCTCCTTGGTTTAAAGTTTGGTGGAAAACCATGTTTTCTATAACATTTATCTTCTGTGTGGCCTTGTCTGTTGCATAAAGTGCATTGCATAAACTTCCTATTCCCATTGTCCTGCATATAACCAGTAGGTGCAGCATTTTGAGTGATCATAGACCGTCTAGGTGGTTGTTGTTTGACGTAGTTACCCTGATAGGACTGTTGCATAGCCATGGGAGCAATAGTGTGGTCATTTCCATGCTGAATCTGTCTCTCAAACTTAACAGCTATAGCAAACGCTTCATTTATATCAGGAAGTGGTTGCATCATAAAAACCTTAGATTTAACAGGCTCAAAAGCATCATTAAGTCCTCTTATGAAATGAATTACATAATCAGCTTCTATGTAATTGCGAAAAACCTGATTATTGTGGCCACAAGGACATACATGTATAGGTCTAATCATAGTAGATTCTTCCCAAAGGATCTTCAATTTTGTATAAAACTCAGTCACAGTGTTGGTACCTTGTTTAAGAGCGAATACGTCCTCTTGAATGTCTGCAACACGAAATGAGTCGCCGGTGGAGAACCGAACACGCAATTCATTCCAGACTTCTCTGGCTGTGTTTGACCACATCACACTTTGCGCAATTGGTGGAATTACAGAGTTCAAAATCCATGAGAGTACCATATTGTTGACCTGGATCCAAATTCCTTGCAACCGATCATCATTCACAGGCATCGGAACTGTTCCGTCCACCAGTCCGAGCTTGTTCTTTGATAATAACGCCATATGCATAGCTCTTCTCCAACCATGGTAATTCTTCTCAGAAAGTGGTGGTTGAACCAGGACAATCGACGGATTTTCGTTTGGATGCAGATACAAAGGATGAGATGGTGTGATATCTCCGTTTTGATTTTGATTCATTTTGTGCAAAATCGAGCTACGAATACGAAGAAAAATGCAGAAAAACAGCAAAATCAGAGATGAACAGCAGATTTGCGCTCTGATACCATGAAGAAGAATAAGAAAACTGAAGTAAAAGATGAAACTGAATCGAAAACTTTGCAGAGAATTTGCACTTTGATTCTTATTCTGGAATATTCAACTAACTTGTCTAGATATTTTGTATCTACCCTTTATATACACTTTGACTTATTACATATAAAGGAGACTAGAGTTGTGATTGGATAGAGTGATGTCATTCCAACCAATCACCACATTCCAAAATGCCAGCTCACTCCTCTGTATGTTTATTCTCTACAAATGCTTTCTGCTTCCATTCTGAAATCATCGTCGGATATGTTTCTAGGAGAATAGGGGTATATTGGTCGGATTCAATTTATTTTGTCCTTTTTGCAACTAAAAAATGAGTGTGGATCAAAGCTAAATTTCGATAAGAAAGGTGGATTTATACCTAATTTATTCAAGAAAAAAATTGAGTCTATACGACAAGAGTATTTATATGCACCATTCGAATAAGAATAAACAAACCATTTTGGATCATTTTTTTTTTTTTTTTTTTTTTTTTTTGAGAACAAGATATTGTTAATGATACACAGATCTATGGGGTGGCCACAAATTGAATTTCATAATCCCGATGGCAGAAGGCAGGGAGTATATGGAAAATACATAGGAGAAATGCAGAAATGGGAATTTGTGACGTAAAAGATAAATTTTGTGGATTATCTATTATTCAATTCGTTTATGTAGATATTGGATTAAGTCAAATTATTGGATCTACAATGTAATATCTACTATAAACACCCCTTCTACATTTAGTTAAACGGAAGAGGAAAATTATGGACGATGATTTTGTTGGAATTTTAAGTGGTTTTTAGCTCAAATCAGGTCTAAGTGTAAGTGGTGAGCAGTCCACTTCAGGCTCGATTTTTATTGACTTATGAAATGAATTTCCAGAAGCTAAAACCAGTTTTGGAAACTACTAAGATAGTAGTCGATGTTAGGCTTTTGAGTCACTCGATTCCGATATCGGGTGAATGAAAAATTAATGCCTAAAGGTAGAGTGGTTTATGTGGGTGTTGTAAAGAAAATGTGTTCCATTTGTCCCACATATATAATGAAATTCAAGAATACTCACTATATAAGTAGGAGAGTTCCATTAAAATGCAAGTCCCAAGGGGCAAGTGAATTTTGTGAAGGAGGGAAGACGTAGATGCTTGTTGGTAAAAAACCACATGCACGCACTGCCGCCATCTGGCCGACTCAGGCTTGTGGCGGCCCAGTATTAATCTTTTTGGGCCATCACAACATTTGTTTTCTGATCAAACAATGCATAAGTTCAGTTCAGGTTCATGCATCAGATTCGAACAAGGCATCAGTTCGAAAATGTATGTTCATTAGCAATAGTTCGAAATGCCTGTTGTCTGTTCATGAACAGAAACCGAAAACTGCCTCTCCGACCGATTTTCTAAACAGGTATTTTTGTTCATTAACATCTTAACTCTGCCTATAAATTAAACAACATCCCTGAATGAAAAAGATACAGAATCATTTTGCATACCAAAACACTACAAAATTTTCTCTGCATACATAAAAGTTCAAAGAGGTAACATGGCCAACTCAAATAGACCGCTTTTCCGCATTGAAGTGCTACAATCAGAAAAATGTATTGACTATTGTATCTTGGTGACTTATGCCATCACTGTGAGCACATATTCGGGGCATTAAAGTCTTAATGACAACTTTTTAAACGTCTCAGTCGAATAAGTTTCGTATTTGCACAATTCTACATTTTATTTTGTTCAAGTAAAAGTTCTGTGAATAAAATTGTTTTCATCTGCAATGTTTGTCTCAACATGTTTTGTTCATGCGTTTTTTCAAATTCTGTTCATGTTTGTTTCTATTTCTAAATAGAAAACTTTTTACAAACAATAAAACAGATTACTAGAAAAGGAAATTAGGGAACTTGTCTCCTACAATATTAAGACTTTATTATTGCCTATGTTAGTGATCTGTCTATATTTATGCAATCCATTTATTTTCATATAGTTCTGTAAACTTTTCAACACTTAATTGCATTATGCAATTCTCATAAAGAGCATCAAAATTTTGTATTAAACAAAAAGCATTTTTACGCATTTTTCCGAAAAATTCTTACAAAAGCCTACATTGTGTTGTACAAAAAAATACTTGTAAATATTTGTACTTTTTTGAAGAATTAAAGATTCAAAGTTGTTTATGTGGTGTTTTAGATTGCAAAACCGATCATATTATTTGTTTAAGTTGTCCGTGATTTTTTAAATTGTCATTCGAAGATACCATTGTTAATAGTAATGTTTGTGTTGCAACTTTTGATTGTTGATCTTCTGTTTGTAACAGAAATGGAAGGAACTTTGAAACATCCTTTGTCAAGTGTTCCAACATTAAATGTTGTGCAACCTGTTGTTGCAAGTGTGACATGAACAACTTCATCACACCATGAGAAGCTGGAGAAGTTCAACGGGTAGAACATCAAATAGTGGCATAAAAATGTTGTTTTACTTAACAATTTTGAATTTGGTTTGATGGCTGATTGAAAACCCTCCTGAGATACAAGAGGGAGAAAATCACAAAGCTTCTGTAACAAGACTAGATGCATGGAAATTTTCTGATTTCTTATTAAAAATTATATTTTGAATTGTCCTGAAAATTCATTATATATTGTTTATTGTATTTACAAAACCCCTAAAGAATTATGGCAGACACTTGAGATGAAATACAAAATAGAAGATGCTGGAAAAAAGAAGTACATTGTGGACAAGTTTATAGAATACAAGATGGTGGAATCCAAAACTGTTGTCAGCCAAAAGGAGGAGTTGTAGATTATTATCTCAGAATGTCACGAGGAAGGTTGGGTTATTAATGAACCATTCCAAGTTGCTGCAATAATTGGGAAACTTCCACCTTCGTGGAATGATTTCAAGAATTATGTGAAGCACAAAAACAAGGGATAACCATGAATAAGTTGGTGGTGAAATTGAGGGTTGAAAAGAACAACTGACAACTTGACCATAGAGGGCACATGGGACAATCCAAGGCACATTTTGTGGAGTCCAGTTCGGGTGCAAACAAAGGCAAAAAGAGGAAGTTTGATTCTGGGGGTGCCTTGTGTTCCAAAAACAAGAACGAGAAGAAAGAAGACAAGCGATTCAAAGGCACTTGTTTCAATTGTAGAAAACCTGGACACAAGAGGTCAGAATGCCGGGAGCCACACCAAAACGGACAAATCAATGCTGCCAAGATCGTGACTGATGCGGTCGAAGAAATGAACCTGTCAGCGGTGGGTCCGAGTGCAACACTGTTGAAAATCCATGAGAATGGTTTGTAGACACGGGGGCTACAAGCCATTCTTGCATCGTTAAGGTAATGTTTTCCGACTATAAAGTCGTGGATGGAAAGTAGTTGTTCATGGGCAGTTCGGGAACCTCAAGGTGGAAGGCCAAGGAAAAATTCTGTCGAATATGACTTCCGGGAAGCACTTGACGTTGAACAATGTGCAACAAGTCCCGGATATACACAAGAGTTTGGCGTTCGGTGCTCTTCTTGTTAGCAATGGTTTAAATTTTCTTTTGAATTTGGCAAATTTTCTTTGTGTAAAAATGGACTATTTGTGGGAAGGGGCTATTTGGTTGATGGTATGTTTAAACTTAACAGTATGACTGTTGTACCTAAGTCCATAATGCTAAAATCTATAAACAATGTAAGTGATACTAATGATATGGCTTTTACTTCTTCTTACTTGCTTGAGTTTTCAAATTTATGGCCTTGTAGATTAGGACATGCAAACTTTAAATCTGTTCAAAAACTAATGAACATGGATTTGTTGCCTAAACTACAATTCGATACAAATAAAAAATGACATACTTGTATTGAAGTAAAAATGACGAAATTACCGTTTCCAAGTGTTGAAAGATTTAATGAATCTTTGGATTTTATTTACACGGACATTTGTGACTTCGAATTTGTACAAACTAGATGCGGTACAAAAATACTTTGTTACTTTTATCGACGATATCACAAAATATTGTTAAGTATATTTATTGCGTAGTAAAGATGAATCCCTTGATGATTTTTAGGCATTATAAAATTAAGTTGAGAATCAACTTAGCAAAAGAATTAAAGTAATTAGTAGTGATCGAGGTGGAGAATATGATGCACCTTTTAATGAATTTGTTCGGAATCTGGAATAATTCATCAAACAACCGCGCCATATTCGCCACAATCGAATGGTGTTGCTGAACGAAACAAAAACATAACACTTAAAGAAATGGTGAATGCTATGTGATTAGTTTGGGTTTACCCTAGAACTTTTGGGGGGAGGCGATCCTCTCAGCTATTTAACTTCATTCTGAATCGAATTCCATCCAAGAAAAGGGTCGAGACACCTTATGAATTATGGAAGTGGTCACAAACCCAACTACAAAATTCTAAAAGTGTGAGGGTGTTTAGAAACAGTAGAAATACCTAAACCTAAACAAGTAAAACTTGGGCCTAAGACAATTGATTGCATCTTTATTGGATACGCGAATAATACTTTCTTGACCTTCATGAAAATACTATCATTGAGTCAAGTAATGCTGTATTTATTGAGGAGATCTTTCCTTGCAAAACAAGGAGAAAGAAGGTTCAAGATCCAAAAGAACTTCTAATGAAATATCACATGATTAATCAATATGATCATCAGGAAATGAAGAAACTTCACAGAAGTAAAAGGACGAGTACTTCAACATCTTTTGGTCCTAATTTCCTTACCTATATGGTAGAGGATGATCCAAAGACATAGGCTATGGCCACTCCAGAAGCACCTTTTCTAGAAAGAGGCTATTAACAGTGAAATACAATCCATCTTGAAAAATCACATTTGGGAGTTGGTTGATCTTCCACACGGAGATAAACCACTTGGATGTAAGTGGATTTTCAAGAAGAAATTTAAAGCTGATGGATCTATTGATAAATACAGGGCCAGATTAGTAGCCAAAGGATACAGATAAAAGGAAGGCCTTGATTTCTTTGATACATACTCACCGGTTACGAGAATTACATCTATACGAATTCTGATTGCCATTGTTGCACTGTTTAACTTGGAAATCCATCAAATAGATGTGAAAACAACATTCTTAAATGATGAGTTGGAAGAAGAAATTTATATGGAACAACCTGAAGGGTTTGTGGTTCCAGGTCAAGAAAAGAAAGTGTGTAAACTTGTGAAATCATTGTATCGGCTTAAACAAGCACCTAAACAGTAACCCTTGAAATTTGACCAAACTATGATGGCTAACGGCTTTAGAATCAATGAATGTGATAAGTGTGTCTACATCAAGAAAACACCTAAAGCGTGGTAGTATGTTTGTATGTGGATGATATGCCAATCAGGGGTAGTGATCATGATATAATTGTTAACACTAAGAGAATGTTGACTAAGAGCTTCGCAATGAAGGATATGAGAGTTGCCGATGTTATAATTGCAGTTAAAATCACAAAAACATCTGATAGACTGATGTTGTCACATGCTCACTATGTTGAGTCTATTCTTAGAAGATTTAATGCTTTTGACAAGAGTCCGGTAAGAACTCCAATTGACTTAAGTAAACACTTAGTCAAAAATAAAGGTGAACATGTGAGACAATTGGAATACTCACAAGTGATTTGAAGTCTGATATACATTACGAATCGTACTTGACTAGACTTGGCTTGTGCAGTGAATAAATTAACACTAGTATTCCAAATGAGGATCATTGGATAGTCCTTGACAAGATGTTAAGGTATATGAATTTTACAATGAACCTCGGAATACAATATACAAGATATCCAACAGTATTGGAAGGATACTATGATGTGATGGCCAAATCCTAGAGGTCCAATCTAACCGGCAGTGTACCGGGTCGACTGTAGTCTAGTATGGTGAGTCAAGGTCGAATCCACAGGGAACGCTCAATTGTGAGATTACACACTAAAAAGTCTATATTAATTCGATCTTGGTCACAAATTTGCAAGATGGTTATTAAATGCATAAATAAAGTGCTTATGATAATAAAGATGATAACGATAAAAGAAACTAGCCAAGACAACGTGTAACCAGTATTATGGGAATGATCTCCTACCTTCCTACCATTGGTGTTGAAAGCATGAAACGGTGCATTCCTAAGCAAGCAATTTCCCCTCGTACGAGTGCATGAAATTGCTCTCTACCTCCTCCTTGGTCTAGATATCCTAAACTTATTGACTCGGTATGCTACGCACATGAATGCAATTACAGTGTCAACTATCCCTAGATAAGAAATCGAATGCCACGAAGGGTCGATTTTACCTTCCGGTTCTCCTACCCTCTTCCCACATTTAACATCTCCTTTCGGTCTCCGTCAATGTGTAAATGCTAACACTAGGCAATTACTCCAATGCTAACAATCAATGCAACACAAGTAGGAAAAGCTTCACAACAATCAAAACTAACAAACAACTATCATTCCCAATCAACATAAGAGGATAACTAACGCTACTATATAATCTTGGCTAGATAGGTCTAGCCACTCATGTCTACAAATATCAACATCTCAAGATTAATATTCATAACCATAAGAACAATTGACTGAAAATAAAGGTTAAGAATTACCAATTTAAGAGTACAAATTCGAGTTGGTGTTCTTCATCCATCTTCCAAAAGCTTCAATGAACTAACACTAGTGTGTTGAATTCAATCAACTAAAAGAGTTAAACTAGAATCCTTAGATTTTACAATCAAAATCAACGGTTAATTTCTACTAAAATTCGGCTATAAGAGCCTGGGGGTGGGTGGTTGCCTTCAAGATGGAAAAGTTGAAGAAGATGAAGTATATGTTGAAAATCATGAGAGTGGAAGAATGAAAGAGATTAATTCCTTGCTGACTCTGCAATGTTGACTCAGGTCAATCCAATCTAGCTTGCGTCAAGCCCAAAATGCACTACTGGCGCAGGTCAGAGCTGCTTGGCGCGGTTCAAGTCTAATAAGTGGTGGTTGGCTGAATGAAACTTGCATTAATTGCTCAGCAACTTCTTGACGCAGGTCAATGCGACATGGCGCGAGCCATTTGTATCTGAAATCACATAATCAAAGTTTATTCTTGCACTTGGCTTGGATTGAACCCTCTAATGTGTATCGATAATCCTCATGGGCTGAAATCTTCACCAAAGATCCAAAATCATCATAAATGGAATCAACTGCCACCATAAGGCCAGAATCCACTCTCCCCACCTTGATACCTGTGCTGCAAAATAGACACAAAGATACCACGTGTAAATCTGATAACAAAATCGGCTAATAACTAATATAATGTAACTAGAAACATGGTTTTTCTGAAAATTCTATGTACGCAAAAAATTGTTCAAATCATCATAAAAATTGCTCAAGTTGTTGTCAAAATATCATTAATTGCATTAGAAAAAGGGTGAATCATCGGGAATTACATCATCAGGTTGACTTACATCATGATGCAAACTAGATATCTGACTATAAGGTTTCAAAATCCACTAGTGGACATGTATTCATTATTGGTGGTGGTGCAGCGTCCTGGAAATTCTCAAAGCAAACTTGCATAGCTCGATCCACTATAGAATCATAGTTTATGGCATTGGATAAAGCTGACGAAGAAGCAGAGTGGCTTCATAATTTCTTAGAGGATATTCCTAGTTGGCCAAACCCAATTCCTCATATCAGCATACATTGTGATAGTATGTCGGCTATAGGACGCGCACAAAGTTGAATGTATAATGGTAAGTCTCGACATATACATCGTAGACATAATACCATCAAACAATTGATCTCCAATGGCGTGATTTTCATTGATTACATAAAATCAAAGGAGGATCTTGCAGATAAGCTGGCAAAAGGTTTACCAGAGATCAGATGAAGCCTATTTTGCATGTTCCCTTATAATGGAAACCCAACCATAGTGACTGGATATCCCAAGATCATGGTTCATAGAGACAACTAAGTTATGAGGGATGGTTATCGTTTACCCATTTTGTTAGAACAAAAGTGATGTCTGCCGAAGGGTTCGGGTTAAGGATTAAGGTTTTTATGATTCCTATATCTTGGTTAAGCCAAGTGGGGTATTGCAGAGTACTGTTTATAGAAGGTCACTTATGTACGTGGATGTGGGGCTGCTTTTGTGAGAATTTATGGCTGAATTCCCTAAAACACTTTTTTGAAACCAAGGTGTTCCAGGGCCAAAATGGACACAACAATGAGAACTTAGAGAAGGCCAGGACGTCAATTGTGTAAGTATCATTGTCTAGGTATGCACCAAAGCCTGAGGAGTTCGAGACCTAGTGTACTGCTTAGCCGAGTATGTTCAGTGGTAGTCTACTAAGGAAGGTTCAAAGCAGCAAACCACGTCACTCGATGCAATAGAGATCCGTTTGTTATAATTTTAGAGTCTGCATAACATATGCATTAATTTTTATTCATGTGGGGTATTTTTGGAATTTTAAGTGGGTTTTAGCCCAAATCGGGTCTAAGTGTAAGTGGCGAGCAGTCCACTTCAGGCTCAATTTTGATTGACTGACGGAATGAATTTCTGGGAGCTAAAACCAATTTTGGAAACTACTAAGATATTAGTTGATGTTAGGCTTTTGAATCAGTGGATTTTGATATCGGCTAATGAAAAATCAATGCCTAAATGTAGAGTGATTTATGTGGGTGTTGTAAAGGAAATGTGTTCCATTTGTCCCACATAGGTAATTAAAGTCAAGAATACTCACTATATAAGTGAGAGAGTTCCATTACGAAGCAAGCCCTAATGGGCGAGTGAATTTTGTAAAGGAGGGAAGACGTAAATGCTTGTTGGTTCAGAACCTCATGCGTCCGCCACTACCGTCTGGCTGGCTTGGCTTGGGCACAAGCTTGTGTCATGAGGCAACCCAATATTATTCTTTTTGGGCCAGCTCAACATTTGTTTTCTGAATCAAACAATTTATAAGTTCAGTTCGGGTTCAGATTCGAACAAGGCATCTGCTGGACATATTTTAGTTTTAATGATGAGTGACAGACTAGCTGTTATAGGGCAAAGTCAAAAAGATGTCTAGAATGAATGTATAGGTTTACTAGAGTTTGATCTTTGTATATGTTTGATCAAACAAGCACTATAAAGAGGTCAGCTGACTTGTTTAGCAGACCTATCTAGGTTAGGTGTTGAGTAGAGTGTCTAGGACCTGATGAAGACTGAAGGCTGAGGGTTCAAACTCAGTAATGAAGGCTAAGGGTTCAAACTTAGTATTGAAGTGTTGGAAGCCAATGATATGGGATCAGAATTTAGGTAAGTCTGTGATGGCCTAAACTGATCACATATACCTTGTATTGAAGGTCTAAGTTCCATATAAGGAAATTTGATGATTAGGACTTAGTTATACTTAAAATGGTGTACTCTAACTCCACAACTAAAAGTTAGATGAGAAGCAGTCAGTTGTGTGTTCATCAAGAACACAACAGACTAAAAGTCTGCTGACCAGATATATACATCAGCAGACTCATGTAACAATCATCCGCTGAGTATATACATATCAGATTAATCCGTTTCAAGAATTATTTCTGGAAGATTGAATGGATAAGGATGAATATCAAGCATTGGATTAATCAGTCAATCAATGGCATGGATGAAAGGGACGTTGCAATGATTTTAGAGCCAAATCAAAATGGATTTAAATCATTGGTTGACAGACAGTCTGTCAGAAGGAGACTGACACAGACATAGAATTACAGTAGATGGAATTTCAGTGAATAATAAGAAAATCCTATAATGGTCAGATTTGAAATTCAAATTCAAACACAGGATTTTCACCTATAAATATAGGACCCCTGGAATCAGATCATACACATAGAAAAAACTGAACTTACAAGCAATCAAGAGAATTATACCCTGTTGAACTGAACTTTCATACTGATCAAGAATTTTCTTCAAGTGTTATCGCATTCAAGTATTATCTAGTATTCACACTTGAAGATTTCAAGCAACTGATCTTTCCATCATGATCAAAAGCTTGCTGAAGCTGAATCACTTACTTGATTCAACCCCTTCTTTTCAAGAAGTAATCTGAAGATAGAATAGCACTACTGAGTGTCAAGAACTGTTGGTTTGTGGTGGAGCTGGTGAAGAGGCAATCCTACCCTTCAAGGACCAGTGGAGTACTTAGGAGCAGCAATCCTACATGTTCTTAGTATTCAGTTTGTGAAGCCATAGTTATTGGTCAAGGACAAACAACTCAGGGACTTTTGTAACAGCAACCTCAAAAGACTCTTGTGATGTTCCTCCAACATCACATGAGAAGAGTGGACATACAGGATTACACCACCTGGAACAACTATAAAATTTGCCTACTTTACTTTACTGCATTTAGTTTCTGCACTTTATTTTATTGCATGTTTTCATATCAACCTACTGAACTAGCTACTGGACTCACAGACTTTTTCACTACTGAGTATCTAATACTTAGTATCATTTTTAACAACAAGTATAAAGGCTTAAAATTAATATATTCCGTTGCAACAGATTCAATAGTCAGCAGACTATTGACCCTACTGAGTTTGTTTTAACTCTGAAAATGTTTTAAGTGTTAAGTTCACCCTCTCTAAATTTAACCAAAGCCCAACAATTGGTATCGGAGCAGAGCTTTTGTTCTGAAGTAATCCTACTTGTTGTGCTTGTGAAAAACCTTTGAAAACCTTTTAAGGTTTCTGTTTTCAAAAACTTTTGCATCATGGATAACAACCAGTATGCTAGGACCATGTTGATGTGCTCTTTAGATCATTTTGATGTATACAAGTGTCGTATGCCGGCTTTTCTACCTGCTACACATGATGAGATGGTGGATGTGCTAACTAATGGACCACTTGAAATCACCAAAGTCATTACTGTGGATGGTCAGAATCAAACCAATCCAAAACCAAATGGAGAATGGTTTGCTGAAGATAGAAAATAGGCAAATCTAAACAATATTGCTATTGATATCATTTATAGAACTTTGGATAGCAATATGTATATGAACGTGAAAGATTGCAAGACTGCCAAAGAATTATGGGAGAAACTACAACTGATCTGTGAAGGCACTGTTGCTATACATAGAGAAGAGTCATCAACTGCTCATGACGATGAACTGGATGATATGCAAGAACAAATAGCATTGAGGACCAAAAGAATAAGGATGATGAAGTCTGGAAGAGCGTCTTCAAAAAGCTATAGCAAGAAAGTGAGTGAGAAAAAGGAAGGATCAAAGAAGGATCGTGACTTTCTATGCTTCAATAGCAAGAAACTTGGACATTTCAAACCAGATTGTCCTGAGTTAAAATAGAAAAAGGATCCTGACTATTTGTGCTTCAATTGCAAAAGGCCTGGACACTTCAGACCTGACTGTCTAGACATGCGGAGACAAAAAGGTCAGCAGAGGAGACCTACAAGAAAGCATTAGTTGCTGGTGATGAATCTGGCTATAAAGTAGAATTTGAAAGGGAAATGAATCAGATGACACTGCTCTCATGACACACATGGATGACACTGAGGAGGTACACAAAACTGTATCCAATAACACTCCTACTGGAAGTTAATGTTCATCTACTGGTGGTTCCAATCCAAAAAATTCTGATTTGAAAGAGCCTCTAGATGCCCTCCTTAATCAACCAAGGATAATACAATCTGGTTATAAGATTGTGAAGGCAGAAAGAGAAACACTCCAAGCAGAAATTCAAAGATTGCATGCTGAAATAAGAATTCTCAAAGGCAAGGAAATTGATCACGAATAGAATCAGCATAAGCCTGCTGCACCAGAAATAGCAAATAAATCTATGGCACAATCAAGTTCCACAAATGCATTCAAATCCGGGAAACCTTATGTGATAGAACAGGCCTTGGATTTGACACTTAACAACCTTCTAAGGATGGATCAAGTAAGGCTACTAAACCTAATACCAGAATTGGTCCTAATTTTGTGGCTGCACAAGATCCAACACCGCAAAATGTTGCTGAAGCAGTAAAGCCTGCTGAGAAGGCTTCAAAGAAGCAAAATCAGAAGTCCAAAAGGACAGCAGTACCTAACAATAAGGGCAAATCTAAAGGTAGGTCTGTTGGACCCTCTAGACCTGCTGATAATAGATCTACCGTAAGATCTGCTGGACCACAGAAAGGTAATCCTATACAGCAAAGAACCAGAAATATCCCAAGAACAATAGTGTTAAACCTAAGAATGATAATCATTCAAGGGATACATATCTCAGGGGGAAAGGCAGATTGTTCCCTACTGATGAAGATTGGGATATTCCTGCTCCTGCTGTTAGAAACAAGAAGTTTAAGCATAATGCTAAGGCTAGACCTCAGCAGTGGAATCAGCCAAGGACTCAACAGAGACCTTGACCGAGGACTCAGCAGAGGCCTCAGCAGAGACCACAATACAGGGCTGTTCCTAACAAACAACAACCTTATGGTTATGCTAATCCATCTCACAATAGAAATCACTTTAAACAGAAATATGTACCAAAAGGACAGAAACCATATATGAATGCTACATAGTCCAATACTAGATTTTATGAAAATATGGCATACATAAATGAACAAAAGGCAACATCTTTCAAAGGATACCTTATGAAAATTTGCCAAGGGTTGTACTTACCACTGACCACCATGGACCCAAACAGGTTTGGGTACCTAAAACATATTAAATTTGTTTTGTAGGGTGACTGGTACTTTGACAATGGATGTTCTAGACATATGACCAAGAACAAGCATTGTTTGATGGATTTTGTTGCAAAAGATGGACCAAAAGTCAACTTTGGAAACAAGGATACACCTGGATACACAAGAGGATACAGCATCTTGATGAAGAATGGCTTAACAATCAAGAATGTTGCATTTGTTGAAGGCCTGGACTACAACCTGCTGAGCATCGGTCAGTTTTGTGACATGGGCTATAAAGTCACTTTTGACAAGGATCATTGCATTGTCATGAGTGAGATGGGACATCGAGTTGTACTTGCTGGAAGAAGACAACAAAATATGTATGTTGTGGACTGGACCACTGCTGTACCAGAAACCTGTCTCATTGTGCATACAAAATCAGAACTCAACTGGTTATGGCATAAGAAGTTGCATTATCTATACTTTGATGATATCAATCAGTTGGTGAAGAACAAGTTGGGGATAGGACTACCTGAGATCACATACAAGAAGGATGGAATATGTGATGCTTGTCAAGAAGGAAAGCAGACTAAAGCAAGTTTCAAATCTAATACTCAACAATCAACTAAAAGAGTTTTGGAGCTGATGCATATGGATCTTTTTAGACTAGTAATACCAACACGCATAACTGGAAAGAAGTACACTCTGGTAGTTGTGGATGATTATTGAAGATACCCTTGGGTAATCTTTATGAACAAGAAAAGTGAAACACTTCAAAAGATGCCTGAACTTTTGAAGATGTTACGAAATGAGAAAAGTGTAACAGTAGTAAAGATCAGATCAGATAAGGGTACTGAGTTCCTAAACAAAGTCATTAGAGAATACTGTGAACAAAATGGTGTGCTACATCAACTAGCAGCCACAGGAACCCCTCAGCAGAATGGGGTTGCTGAAAGAAGAAACATGACTTTGAAGGAAGCAGGCATGACAATGATCAGTGACGCAAAGTTACCTGAAAGGTATTGGGATGAAGCAATTAATACAACATGTTACACACAGAATAGAAAATCTATTAACAAAAAGCTTGTCAAGACACCTTGTGAAATTTGGAATGGTAGAAAGCCCAATATATCCTACTTTCGTCTTTTTGGGAGTAATTGTTTTATTTTAAATCATAAGGAGCAACTGAAGACTTTTCAACCAAAATCAGATGAAGGAATATTCTTGGGTTACTCTTCAGTCAGCAAAGATTTTAGGGTCCTGAACAAAAGAACACTTAAACATGAAGAATCTATACATGTTGTTTTTGATGAACCAAAGTTCACTGGAATGGAGGATGAAAAAGTTTCAGAACCTTCTGTAAATGTAGAAATCACAGACCCTAAGTATGTGGATATTCTAAGAAATTTAAGTGAATTAAAGGTTTCTGAATCCGGAAATGAACCTACCCCTGCTGAAGGACCTGCTGATACTACTACTGATACAATAACTGATATAGCTGAAGGATCCGATGTTCCCCTACTGAACCTACAACAGACCTTACTGAAGATCAAGTTCCAGTAAATCAAGCAAACAATGATTTACAATGGATGAAGGATCACCCTGCTGAACAAGTAATTGGTGATGTACAACAAGGTATCAAAACAAGAAGACAACTAGAAGCTATGTTTACTTATTTTCTATCCCAACTGGAACCTAAAGTTGTTGAAGAAGCAATTGCTGATTCTGATTGGATAATTTCTATGCAATAAGAACTCAATGAGTTTGTAATAAATCAAGTATGGACACTTGTTGAAAGGCCTAATCATGCAAATATCATTGGTATAAAATGAGTTTACAGAAATAAGTTGGATGAATCTGGTACCATTGTTAGAAATAAGGCCAGACTAGTAGCAAAGGGCTATTCACAGGCACAAGAGATAGACTTTGATGAGACATATGCCCAGTTGCAAGATTGGAAGCTATAAGACTGTTTTTGGCATATGCTGCACACAAGAACTTCAAAGTTTACCAGATGGATGTAAAAAGTGCATTTCTTAATGGAATTTTCTAAGAAGAGGTTTATGTTCAGCAACCTCCTGGTTTTGAAGTTAAAGATCAAGAAGATAAAGTGTATAGACTAAACAAGACACTTTATGGATTGAAAGAAGCACCAAGAGCTTGGTATGAGACTCTATCACAATTCTTGGTGGATAATGGTTTTACTAAATGAACCATTGACAAGACTCTTTTCAGAATCAATAGGGGAGACAACACTCTACTGGTGCAAATATATGTGGATGACATCATTTTTGGTTCTGAAAATGAAGAACTATGTGAAAAATTTCTAATCTCATGAAAAACAAGTTCCAAATGAGTATGATGGGAGAGATGAACTACTTTTTGGATTGCAAGTCATGCAAATGGATGATGGAATCTTCATTCATCAAACCAAGTATACCAAGGAGCTGCTATAGAAGTTTGGTATGGAAAATACCACTAAAGTCTCAACTCCTATGGGTACAAGCATCAGGTTGATGAAGACAAAGAAGGAAAAGATGTTGATCAGACTTTATACAGAAGAATGATAGGAAGTCTGCTATATCTCACAGCCAGCAGACCTGATATATCCTTTGCATTAGGTGTTTGTGCAAGATTTCAATCAAAACCTAAGGAAAGTCACTTAGCTGCTGTTAAAAGGATTCTCAAATATCTAAAAGAGGCTTTGGAAGTTGGGATATGGTATTCAAAAGATGGAAGTTTCAAAGTAATATCCTACCCAGCTTCTGATTATCCTGGATACAAGATTGATAGAAAAAGAACCAGAGGAACATGTCAGTTAATGGGAAATAGACTTGTTTCTTGGTTCAGCAAGAAACATAACTCTATATTCCACTGCTGAAGCAGAATACATAGCTGCTGGAAGTTGTTGTGCACAAGTCCTATGGTTGAGACAACAATTAAGGGACTATGGGATTGAGGAAAGAGAAATTCCCATAATGTGTGATAACACAAGTGCAGTTGCTATAACAGAAAATCCTATTTTGCACTCAAGAACCAAACGCATTGATGTAAGACATCATTTTATAAGGGATCATGTTGAAAAGAAAGATGTTGTGGTTCTCTAGCAGATATCTTTACAAAACCTTTGGATAAAGACATGCTAAGTTAAGAGATGAACTTGGCATCATCAAGGTTTGCTGACCTGCTGATGGTCAGCAAAGCATTGGAATTCACCAAGGGGACTAGTCTTTGCCCTACTGGGTGCACTCACTTGGCAGATTAGTCATTGGAATCAACAATACCTAAATGCTCTTATTGTTAGTAAATTGAGAAAATGAAGTTGCCAAGGGGATTGGTCTTTGCCCTGCTGGGTGAGCTCACTTGGCAGATCAATCATTGGTATTAAACTTCCTATTTTATTATCAATTGGACAATTCTATGTTTACAACTAGCTGAATGAGGATGTGGAAGATCAGCAAGGTATTCAAAATATCAGCAGACTCTGCCCCTGCTGAATCATATCAGCAGAATCCACATGTTTTTTAGTCTGCTGAAGCTGTTATCTGCTGAGAAAGTCAAATTTTAATAAAAGTCAACAATAAAGTAAATGGATTTTAATCCTATCTTTATTACAGCTGTTACAAGGACATAACCATTTCTTACATTAGTGGGGTTATGTTGTAGGACACATGGCTTTATCTTACTGGTTTTCACTTGGTTCATGCATTGGGACGTTGCTTTTACTACAGTACGTGCCTGAAGCCACTACCACATCTACAATCCATATATTGCAGAGTATATGCAGGAGAATATCATTACATTCTCCTCATAAACACAAGTTTGGCATATAATCTTGGCTTTTATCTCTTCTACTCTCTCAAATTCAAACAGCAACCATGTCTGCTAATGATGTTTATCTTGGATCTAGCCAAAGTGTTCGTGGCTATGTTAAAGACGCCGGAGTAAGTGAGCTTGCAATCAATCTTGGAAGAAGAATACAACGGTATGAAGGTCTTGAGAATGTTTTGAACATTCGATTATAGGAGATTTCATACAAAAATGTGTGTGATTTCTAGAGAAATATGGTGATAAAACTACACACAGAAGAGTTTACAACAACGGTTAATGGAAATGAGATTCTTGTCACCTCTGATTTATTGAGGGAAGCTTTTGGATTTACTTAATGAAATGGGGCTCCAACAAACTTAGAAAGCATGGAATTGGCAAGGTTAGATATTTTTGAATCAATTAAGAATGACTCGGATGAACATGCTTCTCTTGGAATCAATGTCAAGTACATTTCTTATGAGTATAATCTGCTGAACAAATACATTGCAAGAAATCTACTAGGGCTGGTAGGCAGTTATGATACTCTATCTGGGCCCAAAATTGACTTGATGATTATAATCTCAAGAAGCAAGAAATTTGACTTGGCTGGATTCTTCATACACTATATGAAGAAGGTTATGACTGAGGAAAAGGGAAACAATAAAGAAGAGAATCAAGGATAAAAAGCAAGTCAAGTATCTTGGATCTGGATTCTTCATAAAAATCAAACCTTTAGGTTTGCTGATCCAAAGCCTGCTAAATCACTTGCACATTGTTGATGTAGCCTCTCAAAGCATCAACAAAGCAAGGTACAAGCCTAAGATTCATACTCCAATTCCTGGTTAGGATGTTAATGAAGATTACCAACTAGAATATAGTGAATCAAATATGGAGTTAAAAACCAAAAGGAAGGATGACCCTAAGGCTACCGAGTCAAGGAAATCAGTGGAGAAAAGAAAGGCTACTGAGATAAGGAAGATCACTGAAATTCTCAAACCTAAGAAGTCCAAAAAACCAACAGACACTGAAAAACCTGCTGATAGAAGTGCCACTGAAGGTTTTCCTGCTCGTACTGTACACAAAAAGAAGATAGTTGCACAAGGTTTTACTGAACAAGTCAAGGATGCAACTAAAATGAGGAAAGCAATGAACAAAGAGACTCTTGAAAAATCCTTGTTTGGATCTCCTGAAAGACCTTTGAAAAGATTGAAGCAAATTGCTAAGGAAAGGGTTGGACATGGAAAAGGAAAGGAGTTAAGGATCTTGAAAGAACAAAGGGAAGCAGATGAAGGAGAAGATGTTGTTGAAAAAGGTGATATAGAGCCAACTGAAGTGGCTACTGAGACTATACACGAGCCTACTAAGAAGGCTAGTGACATTGTACAAGACCTTGCTAAGACTGATAAAACTCAGGGGGAAGCAAAGTTGGACCAAACCCCTGCCGAGGAACATGCAACACATGGGGAAGCAAGTGTAGAACATATGGAAGTAGTAGATACAAATATCCCTACTGATATATTTGTATCTGCTAAAGGAACTTTGTCTCATTCAGTTGAGACATTTGGAGGTCAACCTGCTGAATCCCAACCTGCTGCAAGAAAACCAACCATGCCCTATGTCAGGAGGCCAAGAAAACAAAAAGAGGGTCCACACTTCAAGAAAATCAGTGAGTACTTTCAATGGAAGTTTGGTTTCTACAAGTAGCAAAAACCTGCAGCAGATGCAATGACCAGTTTTGAGGAATGGGTTTTTAAAGCTTTTGGAGTAGAGAACCTGTTGGGATTAGTTGACACATCTGAATTGGCTATGAGGATTTTGGAGCTAATAGAAGATGGAAGAAAGAAAGGAAAAATTGTCTCCAGAGATCCTAGTTTAGACCTTTTGGTGATACTGATGATTCATCTTCTGATTTTGATGATGAACATCCAATGCACCCTAGAGAAACTAGTGGAGTTGTCAAAGAAAGGTCTATAGAATCTGCTAAAAAAGGATCTACTGAAAAAGATAAGGAGCACCCTGTTGAAAAACAAGGACAATCTACTCAAGGTCAGCAGGCTATTGATAGTGTTGAAAATGCAGTTTTGACAACTGATGCACCACAAAATGAAGTTGAATTGTTGAAAACATTTGAAGTTGAACTGGAAACACAATTAGATACAACAACAATTCTAGGAGGTGCTGCTTTAGAAGATTCTGCTGAAGTTTCAAGAAATGAACAAATAGATGCTGTGTCTGAAGAATCTGTTCAATATCAAGTTAGTATCAACACTGAAGGGACTTTAGTAAATGCTGCTGTGGAACTAACTGACAATTCAAGTCAAAGAGTAGTTTTGGAAGAGAACTTGGCAGTATTTCCTGCCATTGCTGAAGACCAAATTGGTCAATTGGGTATCATTGCACCTGCTGGACAACCTATTCCAGTAGTTATCATTCCTGACACACCTATTGAGCCTAATTTGGTGACCCCCATGATTACATAGGAAATACAACCTAGAGCTATTGAATCTACATCTATTACACCTATGGAGATTCAAGAAGCTGCTGAGAAGGTGGTTTAGTCTGCTGGAAATCAGACATCAACTGTGCAAAGGTCGGAATTGGTGGTTCAATCTATTGAGGATCAAGAAGTGATTGAACAAAGGTTGGACTAGTTATGGGATTTGAGGAATCCCCTGTTAACAGCATGGAGCTTGCTGAGGACGTTGCCCTTGCTGATGGCATAAAAGAAGCTGCTGATGCACAATCAGATGAGCAACTTCTTGACTCTGGAGATAGTGATGAAGAATTCAATGTAAATATTGATGAAGATCCTATTAATGTTGAGGATGTTGGTTTGGATGAGGACAGTCCTGAACCCTATGAATGAGATATGAATATGGCAATACTAGTCAGACAGCCAAGACCTAAAGATGACTGCTGATAATTTGACTGGTATTGGTGCAACTATACCAGGTCATATTTTGAAGGAATGGAGAGCTATCAGAGAAGACATCAATCAACTAAGGAATCAACTAAGGACAAGTGAACAGAGATTTGAAGATCTTGTCAATTTGGTCGAGAACATAGGAAGAACCACTGAAACAGTTGCATCAAATGTTACTCATCTACAGTTTAGTTGCAATGATATGCTTAGAGAAGTAACTCAGTCAAAATTGGATTCTGCCAAATGGAATAAGAATCTATCGGAAGACATCTCCAATTTAGACAAGAAAGTTGATAAAGTGGCTGAGAAGTCAACCCCTGCTGCACTTGATCCTAAAGTTATGGAAAGAATGAATCTTCTGGAACTAACTTTGGAAGGCCGGCGGATTACTTCAGTAGACACTAGAACATAAATAATAGAAGGACAACTGAGTAATCTGGTAAATACTCAAGAAGGAGTTTTGAGCCTGCTGAACCGTTTTATTGATGATGCCAATAAGAGGGAAGAAGGAAATACAACAGAAGCAAAAGAAGCAGCAAGGATGTTTCACCAAAGAAGTTTTGAAGAAGAAGTTAATGCTTTTAGAGCCCCTGCACCTGGAAGAATTCAGTTAACTGATGAACTGCTGAAAGAATTTAAAAATGCTTACAATTCAAAAATAAAACCTTACAAGGAAATGACTTTCTTTGAGGGTTTAAACTATTTCCTTGGACTAAAATTATGGGAATTAAGGATCAAATCCTTAAGAACTACTGCAAGAGGAGGTCCAAAAGAGGAAGCTCAACAGGTGGTAGAGGACAATCTGCTGAACAAAGATTGAGGAGTTTGTCAGCAAAAGATTCTTTGAAAGAATTCAAGCTATGTTATATGAGACAAGGATTCAACTGGCAAGGTATCCAGTTGACCATTGTTGAGGCTTGGAAATGATGGAAGTTGGTACACACTTGGATTGATTTCTCCAGAATTGAAAATCAATGGATGGCAAACATGCATAGGGAAATCAAGGAGTATCAACAGAAGAAGGTTCAAGAAAGGAACTAGTTCAACAAACTCTTTTTACTTGCCTTATCTTATGCTAAACATAGTTGTAATAATGTTTGAACCTTTTGGAATTTTAATGAAATATATCAAGTTTGTTTTGTTTTTAGTGTTTCTATCTTTTTGCTTTGCTGTAAGGAGGGTACTAAAATCATCACTAAAAATGGGGAAATTGTTGTACATATTTTAGTTTTAATGATGAGTGCCAGACTAGCTATTATAGGGCAAAGGCAAAAAGATGTCTAGAATGAATGTATATGTTTACTAGAGTTTGATCTTTGTATAGATTTGATCAAACAAGCAATGTAAAGAGGTCAGCTGACTTGTTTAGTAGACCTATCTAAGTTAGGTGTTCAGTAGAGTGTCTAAGACCTACTAAAGACTGAAGGCTGAGGGTTCAAACTCAGTAATGAAGGCTAAGGGTTCAAACTTAGTATTGAAGTGTTATAAGCCAAGGATATGGGATCAGAATTTAGGTAAGTCTGTGATGGCCTAATCTGATCACATATACCTTGTATTGAAGGTCTAAGTTCCATATAAGGAAATGTGATGATTAGGACTTAGTTATACTTAAAATGATGTACTCTATCTTCACAATTAAAAGTTAGATGAGAAGCAGTCAGCTGAGTGTTCATCAAGAACACAGTAGACTAAAAGTCAGCTGACCAGATATATACATCAGCAGACTCATGAAACAAACATCTGCTGAGTATATACATATCAGATAAATCCGTTTCAACAATTATTTCTAGAAGATTGAATGGATAAGGATGAATATCAAGAATTGGATTAATCAGTGAATCAATGGCAAGGATGAAAGAGACGTTGTAAGGATTTCAGAGCCAAATCAAAATGGATTTAAACCTTTGGTCGACAGATTGTCTGTCAGAAGGACACAGACACAGACAAAGAAGTACAATGGAGGGAATTTCAGGGAATAATCAGAAAATCCTATAACGGTCAGATTTAAAATTCAAATTCAAACACTTGATATTCACCTATAAATAGAGGACCCCTGGAATCAGATCATACATACAGAGAAAACCGAACTTATAAGCAATGAAGAGCAATATACCGTGCTGAACTGAACTTTCATACTTATCAAGAATTTTCTTCAAGTGTTATTGCATTTAAGTATTATCTAGTATTCACACTTGAAGATTTCAAGCTACTGATCTTTTCATCCTGATCAAAAGCTTGCTGAAGCTGACTCACTTACTTGATTCAACCCCTTCTTTTCAAGAAGTAATCTGAAGACAGAGAAGCACTGCTGAGTGTCAAGAACTGTTGTTTTTGTGGTGGAGCTGGTGAAGAGGCAATCCTACCCTTCAAGGACCAGTGGAGTACTTAGGAGCATCAATCCTACCTATTCTTAGTATTCAGTTTGTGAAACCGTAGCTATTGGTCAAGGACAAACAATTTAGGGACTTTTGTAACCACAACCTCAATAGACTCTAGTGAATTTCCTCCAACATCACATGAGAAGAGTGGACTGACAAGATTAAACCACCTGGAACCGCTATAAAACTTGTCTACTTTACTTTACTGCATTTGCTTTCTGCACTTTATTTTATTGCATGTTTTTCATATCAACTTGCTGAACTAGCTACTGGACTCACACACGTTTTCACTACTGAGTATTTAATACTTAGTATCATTTTTTTTAACAACAAGTATAAAGGCATAAAATTAATATATTCCGCTGCAACAGATTCAATAGTCAGCATACTATTGACCCTGCCGAGTTTGTTTTAACTCCAAAAAAGTTTTAAGTGTTAAACTTAACCAAGCCTTTTCAAAGGACCAACAACATCAGTTCGAAAATGCTTGTTCATTCGCAATAGTTCGAAATAACTGTTGTCTGTTAATGAACAGAAACCGAAAGCTGCCTCTGCAACTGATTTTCTAAACAGGTGTTTCTCTTCATTAACACCTTAACTCTGCCTATAAACTAAACGCATCCCTGAATGTAAAACGTACCGAATCATTTTGCATACCAAAACTCCGCAAAATTTTCTTTGCATACATAAAGTTCAAAGAGGTAACATGGCCAACTCAGGTTGACCGTTTCCGCATTGAAGTTCTACAATCAAGAAAATGTATTGACTATTGTATCTTGGAAGACTTATGCCATCATCATGAGCACATAGTCGGGGCATTAAAGTCTTAAAGACAACATTCTACGCGCCTCTGTCGAATAAGTTTTCGCATTTACACAATTCTGCATTTTATTTTGTTCTAGTAAAAGTCCTGTGAATAAAATTGTTTTCAATCTGCAATGTTTGTCTCAACATGATCTGTGCATGTGTTTTTCCAAATTCTGTTCAGGTTCGTTTCTATTTCTATTTAGGAAACTTTCTACAAACAATAAAACATATTACTAGAAAAGGAAATTAGGGAACTTGTCTCCTACAAATTTACCATTGTTACCCTAACTCTGTATTGTTACCCTAACTTTGTGTTATGATAACATGAGAAAAAAGTACAAGCTCAATGAAATATACTTGACTCTAAGGTGTTGTTTTAATGAATGAATAATTCATCTCTTTCTATATACCTAAAGAGAGAACGTAGTGGTAGTCTATTCAAACTAAATATAACTAAGAAACTATTGAAAGTAATAATCGTGTTTTTCATTGATTTAATCACAAGTGCAAGATAGTATTGTTAAAATAATGTCCTAAACCTAATCGGGTTGGACCGGATCCGACCGGGTCGGATCATTTCTACTATTTCTTTATGTTTGTACATATATTAAATGGCTTTCTGTTATTTTATATTTGCTCGTTTAACGAACCAATTATGATATTGTATATATGATAACGTCCCTAGTGTCAAACTGTGAAAGAGAAATCATAATGGTGATTATGGTTTATGAGATCTTGACTCACTTTAACAGGTTTGATACTTAAATGTCTCTAGTCGCATGTGCTACTTAACGGGACATTTATAGTACGATTAGACTAGCACGTATTAGATATCTTCTATCTTATAAAGATAGGGATATATCTCATCTATCAAAGTGTAGGGACACTTGGACTGTATGTGGACGTGTATTAGAGAATACATATGTTAGACTAACCCACTTACTTTATTAAGTGTCGCACTTAGGAATATGAGATTGATAAACTACTTAGTATGAATATGAGATTGAAGCAATTAATGCCTAAAGGGTGTTTCAGAAGTTGTCTGAAAAAGGAAATCAGATTCTCCCCTGAATGAGACCATTGGGATAATCAATTAGATTGTGTTTCTAAAATGGAAATAGCACTTTACGCAATAAAGGTGCAGTGCAAGCCATGCAAAGGCCGGTGGTGCACGGTGGTGATACATTGGGGTATATGAGAGTTAGAGAGTGTAGATATTTTGACAGAGTTTAGTCCTCTTTAATATTTGCATGTCCCCATTTCTATTATGCAAAGCCTCCTTTTATAGGAATGAGGGGGAATTAGAGTTTAAGCTAAAGAAAAGTGGATAAAATATCTTTGTGGCACGGTTATGAGGTCGTTAGGACCGCCATCCACAGGGTCACCTGCTCTTCATCCTGTCTCAGCTTCTTCCTTTGCTATTCCCTCCAAAGGCTTGTGCGGTCTCTTATGGACCCCTCTTGTGGTCGCGGATCAGCCCCCTGAACTACTAGTGACCTTAAAGGTTTGAAAGCTCTTGGCGGGGACCTGAACTTGGCGAGCTCAGTTTTATTGTCGTCGTGGAGGCTATGGCCGCGGACCTCAATATCCAACCTGGTGGCTAGATAGGCTTTATCCGGTGACTCATAAGTGGCGGCGCTATGTAGACATATCAATGGCCCCCTACTCTGTGTCTTCGGCATTTTCATAAAATTGAAAACATGGAGTAAAGTGTTCTCACGGATTGCCCATGGCTCTGTTTGAGCATTTTGATATTGACCTTTAAAGGCCGTCATTTTTTTCAACATATTTTTAGGCTCGCGCTATGAAGCGGACGGCCTTGTCGTTTTGTCCGACATATTTTCAGGCTCGCGCTATGAAGCGTTCGGCCTTGTCGTTTTGTCCGTAATTTTTTTAGGCTCGCGCTATGAAGCGGACGGCCTTGGGCAGCTTTTGTGACGTCAAGCGTCTCATTGCGGGGGCCACGCTATTAAGCAGACGGACCTGGATGTCATTGTGTGACATGTTTTTCAGGCTCATGCTATGAAGCGGACGTCCTTGTTGTTTTGTCTGGCATGTTTTTTAGGTTCGCGCTATGAAGCGGACGGATTTTGGCACCATACAATCTAAGCTAATGTATCTAATTGGGCGGCGTGCTTTTATGGAAGCCATAGTCTTATGTGGGGTGAGTTGTCAGATGTGGGTAGTCGAGCAGTTGAAAGGTCAGATCGTGGCTACCATCAGCCTCCTCGATAACCACCCACGTGCTTTCATGGGCATTGATTGCCCCGCCCTAATGATGACGGTTTTTGAATTTTGAAATTCGAAGTGACCGCACTGATCTGGACCGTTGGATGGATTGGTTTCTGGCCGCATGATCGGCTTTCCCTTGCCTATATAAAGTTTCCTCCCCCAACTCGATGATACTTTCGCCTCTCTTATTTCTCAAGCTTTCTTTGCATTTTGCTTTCCTTTTCTCCCAACCTTAAGTGTGTTTCTGGTGAGAGTTCGTGTTTCTCGGCTGGGGTTTGTGCTTTCCGGCGGCAAGTTTTGGATTTCGGCCGTAAGTTGGAGGATTCCGGCTGTAGTTTGAAGGTTCTGGCCGTTTTTGCTATCTTTCGGTCCATCTTATTCATCCTCAAAACAGGTAAACTCCCCCTTTTATGCTCTTTTCCTCATTTCTTCTTGTTTTTTGATTTCTTTTCCTAGTTTGTTTCGCTTTTTTGCAATGTAGGCTTGATCGATCGTGTTTTTGGGGTTAAATTTTGGATTTTTGAGTAGGTGTTCTTGTTTGTTTTGTCTTTTTAATGAGGGATAAACTGAACGTTGTTCTGGGGGTTAAGTGTGGTTTTTCGGCTGGGTTCACCTGGGTATTTGATTTTGAGACCGTATGAATGTATGCCTCATCCTTTTGCAATTTCCTTTTAATTTCCCTTAGAGATAAAAATGGAGGGGAAGGTGTCGAGATGGGTGCGATCACTCTTCTGGTTTAATATCCATTATCACAGGTGACTAAAACTCCGCCTTTCCCACTTGTTTTTTTAGGATGTCCGACGATGAATATGCTCTGAGAGGGGAATCCGACGAAGACCAGGAAGTGTCTGATTATGCACTTGATGAAGGGGATTACCCCTCCAGTCCTGATGTGTCCTCGGGGGTGACTTGTTGGACGAGCTGGTTGAGAGAGAGACCACACTGCGGGTAAATGATGACCCTTTCGACCGGTCTAGCACAATACCTTTACTGGAGCCGTGTTGTAAGAAGGGTCGTAAACAGGCCCCTCGAAGTCAGGACGAAGTTAGTACTAGAGGAGTTATAAGCGAGGAGGATACCACTCTTGCTGAGAACGCCGCCTATCTCAAACTTATAGGGGAGAGTGAGGATGTTGGTCCTAGAGAAGGGTAAAACTATAGTCAGAGGGGGGGGGGGGGGTGAATGACTATAGTGGAGTTTCAAAAACTTTTCTTATGTTTAAAAGCTTTTGGGCAGCGGATAAGTCCCTTCTTACTATGTTGTTTCAAAGTAGTTTAGACAATCACAGATATAGATTATAATCTAGGCAAATTTAAATGAGTGCAGTGAAGTAAATTGCAGAGAGTAAATTGACACAAGGTTTATAGTGGTTCAAGGTGGTGTAATCCCTTAATCCACTATTCTCTTGTGATGATTGGAGGAATTCACTATTGTTTTCACAGATACAATAGTAAGATTGGCCTTGACTTCCCAAGCTTCACAATCTACAAGACTATCACTCCTTGACTGCAACAGCTTTAGTGATTCGATCTCTTTCCTTTGCTCTCCTTGAGATCAAATCCTTCAGCAGCTATGACAAACACAACTCCTTCTCAGATGATTTCTGATTCAGTTGCTTCAGTTTATTGTGAATGAGATTCACAAACTTGCTTGATCAATCTCAGTGCTGATTATTAAATTGTAGTTCTGATGTCTGAGTTGATCTCTAGATAAATCCTTGTAAGTTTAGAGAGAAGGCTTTCCAAATTGACAGAGTTTCTGCTTGATTTTATTTTTCGTATCGTTTTTTTATCTCTCTGTCAATGCCTTCAATTTATAGCCTTGAATATCCTTGATTTGAATTTTCGTCCGTGGCTATATTAATGAGGGGAATAATCCTTGATTTTATTCTTGATTCCTCCTTAATTATATTCTCCTTGATTTTAGTGATCGGATTTTTCTTCAAACGTTTTGCAGAAAATCCATCCTTGATTGATCCTCTATTGATTGTGCATTTAATGCACGATCCTCTGAATCTTCATCATATTTCAATTCTGTTTTGATAAGGTTTACTTCGCCGTTCTCTGAACGGTCGAGTGATTCATCAGACTTTGCCGTTTAGATCTTCCTTCACTGTTTTGTCTTCACTCAGCCGAAAGTCAGTTTACTCTGCCGATTCACTGTTTCCTTCATTTCTTCAGTTAAAGGAGAATCTTTGTACTTCACTGATCATTGATTTGGGTGAGATCAGTGTACACCATATTTGAACATTAAGTTTTATCACTTGAAACATAACTTAGACTTATCCAAGGTCATCACAGACTTCCTTGGTCAAAAGTAGGGTTTGTAATTTGCAAAAGAGTGTAAAGATTTCTGAAAATCTCTAAGTATCGTTTATATATGATGATTTGGGTAGTGTGAACGTGGTTTGAATGTGGACGGATTTTATGACATAATGACGTGATTTTGTGTATGTAAATCGTGATATTCGAGTGAAGTGGGGGAGTGGATTATGGTAAGTAATGATAGAGCCCGGGAATCGAGGCGTTTGTAATACGAAATAATAATATAGTTACCTTCATGATTATAAGTTGATCTCCACGTGTGTAATTATCCACAGAATAATCTTCCATAACTCCTTTATTCTCCACGTGTATAAAAACTTGATTGTGTTCACACTATTATTTGCCCATGACTCCAATCTTCATTTTGGTGAAGTGCCTTGGCTGGCCACTTAGCCGATGTAGTGACTCTTTCACTGAGCTGCTTTACTTGCCTGTTCCTAACAATCAGTTAAGTCAACTTCGCTGGATACCAGTGCCTTACCTGGTACATCCTCTGTAACGGCAAAGGTTTAAACAGCTGATGAAGTCACTTAGCCGATTACTTCAGTTAGCAGCTCTATTGTACTTAGTCGATTTCAATCATTCATAACACAGTTCTCAACATGCTAAATCTTTCATGACTGAGTGGTTTAGAAAAGATGTCAGCCAATTGATCTTCAGTGGGTATGTTTTTTAGGATGACATGTTCTTTTTCAACATGATCTCTGATAAAATGATGTCTCACATCAATGTGCTTTGTTCTTGAATGCAACACTGGATTTTCAGTAATAGATATTGCACTTGTGTTGTCACACATGATTGGGATTGTTTTCTCCTCCACTCCATAATACCTTAGCTGTTGTTTAATCCAAAGCACTTGTGCACAACAACTGCCTGCTGCTATATATTCTGCTTCAGCTGTTGATGTAGATATGGAGTTTTTCTTTTTACTGAACCAAGAGACTAGTCTTGTGCCTAGCATTTGGCATGTTCCAGATGTACTTTTTCTATCTATCTTGCATCCAGCATAGTCAGAGTCTGAATATGATATCAAGCTGAATCTTCCATCTTTTGGACACCAAATTCCTACATTAATAGTATTTTTCAAGTATTTGATTATTCTTTTGGCTGCTAGAAGATGTGATTCTTTTGGCTGAGCTTGAAATCTTGCACATACTCCTACTGCAAATGCTATATCAGGTCTGCTTGCAGTTAAGTATAGTAGGGATCCAATGATTCCTCTATACATTTTCTGATCAACATCATTTCCAGTTTCATCTTTTCCAAGAATGACTCTTGCACACATTGGTGTATCTGCTGTGCCACTTGTATCCATACCATACTTGTGTATTAAGTCTTTTGTATACTTGGCTTGACTGATGAAAATACCATCCTTCATTTGCTTTACTTGAAGTCCAAGAAAATAATTTAATTCTCCCATCATGCTCATCTGAAATTTGCTCTTCATCAGGTTTGCAAATTTCTCACACAGCTTTTCATCCTCTGATCCAAAGACGATGTCATCAACATAGATTTGTACTAGCAATGTGCTTGTTCCTTCCTCTAATTTGAATAGAGTCTTATCTATAGTTCCCTTGTTGAATCCATTCTTGATCAAAAATTGAGATAGTGTTTCATACCAGGCTCTGGGTGCCTGTTTAAGTCCATAAAGAGCTTTCTTTAGTTTGTATACTTTGTCTTCTTTTCCTTTGAGTTGGAATCCATGGAGTTGTTCCACATATACTTCTTCTTCCACAAGTCCATTCAGAAATGCACTCTTGACATCCATTTGATTGACTTTGAAATCTTTGTGTGCAGCAAAAGCTAGAAAGAGTCTAATTGCCTCCAATCTTGCTGCTTTGGTGCAAATGTTTCATCATAATCTATTCATACGCTTGAGAATAGCCTTTTGCAACTAGCCTTGCTTTGTTTCGACAAGCTGTTCCTTGCTCATCCATCTTGTTTCGAATACCCATTTTGTTCCAATGATGTTGGGTGTATGCAGTCTATCAATAAGTTCCTGGACTTCATTTCTTTCAAATTCATTTAGTTCTTCTTGCATGGCTGTGATCCAGTCTGCATCTTGAATTGCATCATCTATTTTCTTGGGTTCCACTTGTGATAGAAAACATGTTAACATATGCTCTAGTTGTCTTCTGGTTCTCACTCCTGTGTGAATGTCTCCAATAACTTGTTCTTCAGGATGATCTCTTAGCCAATTTGGGCCAGGTTGAAGTTGTTCTTCACTTGGTGCTTCTGCAGCTTTAGGTTTTGCATGTGCTTACAGTTCTGGTGCTTCTTCAGTTGTAATGACTTGTGGCTGATCTTGATTTCCAAAATTGTGATGCAGGATAGTTGCTGGTACTGTTGTATTCATATACACTTGCCTTTGTGCTGCTTCTTCTTCTTGTTCTTAAAGACTTTCACCATTTGTATTTGGTTCGTCAAAGAGTACATGTATTGATTCTTCAATCACCAATGTTCTTTTGTTGAGTACTCTGAATGCTGAAGTTATGATCTTCCATCTTTAAGGTAAACCTCTCAAGATCTTCAAACATACTTCTTCTGGAGTACGTGTGTCCAAGTCATTGCGATTCATCGATGATGCTTGAGAATCATTGTCCATTTGATCAATGGATTCACAGTCTTCATTTTGAAGTTTTCAAATTTGTTTTGCAATGAGATAATTTGTTTTCTTTATTTGCTTGAGATCCTTCATTTATCAGTGCGATTTGTCCCACATCTCCTTTCTTTGTCTTGCGAGTCTTTAATTCTCATGAACATGTTCTTTGTCTAGAGTCTTTAAAATCATGTCTTTTGCAACAAAGTCTAGATTTGCTTTTCTCCTGTCATCCTTGGTCCAATCTTTCTTGGGTTTGTCTACTTCCTTCCCTTGATCTGCTCCTGTGGATACCACAGTCATGATTGTGATTGGGCCATCATTAATTACATCCAGCATCTCCTCATAAGTTGCTGCAAGATGAGACAACATTCTTATTTTATATTCATCAAAATTGTTAACATTGAAAATAGGTACTTTTGGTATAAAGTTTGAGGAATCCATAAGTACAAATAAGAGATCTATATGTGAATGAATAGAAATCTCAGATTTGAAAACTACTTTGAAAATATGTGATCTCCCTTTTACAAGAAATTAGATCTGAACATGTTTTGATTCTAGGAACACTGCTCTGATACCAATTGTTGGTCCCAGAGAAGGGTAAAACTATAGTCAGAGGGGGGGGGGGGGGTGAATGACTATAGTGGAGTTTCAAAAACTTTTCTTAAGTTTAAAAGCTTTTGGGCAGCGGATACGTCCCTTCTTACTATGTTGTTTCAAAGTAGTTTAGACAATCACAGATATAGATTATAATCTAGGCAAATTTAAATGAGTGCAGTGAGGTAAATTGCAGAAAGTAAATTGACACAAGGCTTATAGTGGTTCAGGGTGGTGTAATCCCTTAATCCACTCTTCTCCGGTGATGATTGGAGGAATTCTCTATTGTTTTCACAGATACAATAGTAAGATTGTCCTTGACTTCCCAACCTTCACAATCTACAAGACTATCACTCCTTGACTGCACCAGCTTCAATGATTCAGTCTCTTTCACTGCTCCTTGAGATCAAATCCTTCAGCAGCTATTACAAACACAACTCCTTCTCAGATGATTTCCGATTCATTTGCTTCAGTATATTGTGAATGAGATTCCCAAACTTGCTTGATCAATCTCATTGCTGAGTATTAAATTGTAGTTCTGATGTCTGAGTTGATCTCTAGATAAATACTTGTAAGTTCAGAGAGAAGGCTTTGCAAATTGACAGAGTTTCTGCTTGATTTTATTTTTCTTATCGTTTTTTTATCTGTCTGTCAATGCCTTCTATTTATAGCCTTGAATATCCTTGATTTGAATTTTCGTCCGTTGGCTATATTAATGAGGGGAATAATCCTTGATTTTATTCTTGATTCCCCCTTAATTATATTCTCCTTGATTTCAGTGATCGGGTTTTTCTTCAAACGTTTGGCAGAAAATCCATCCTTGATTGATCCTCTATTGATTGTGCATTTAATGCACGATCCTCTGAATCTTTATCATATTTCAATTCTGTTTTGATAAGGTTTACTTCGCCGTTCTCTGAACGGTCGAGTGATTCATCTGACTTTGCCGTTTAGATCTTCCTTCACTGTTTTGTCTTCACTCAGCCGAAAGTCAGTTTACTCTGCCGATTCACTGTTTCCTTCATTTCTTCAGTTAAAGGAGAATCTTTGTACTTCACTGATCATTGATTTGGGTGAGATCAGTGTACACTATATTTGAACATTAAGTTTTATCACTTGAAACATAACTTAGACTTATCCAAGGTCATCACAGACTTCCTTGGTTATAAGTCATACCATTAAGTCTTCATTGCTTCTCTGCATATGCTTGGCTGGCTTCACTCTGCCGAATGTCTATTTTACTTTGCTGTCCTACCAACTAGTACAATACTTGTCTGACTTAACTTATACAACATGTCAGACTCTAAGTAGAGACTTATACAGAGAATTCTAACTTATTTTAGGCTTGCTATAATATCTAGTATGGCCATCATCAAAACATAATAAAATGTTCCTAACAGAGGATGAGAATCTTCCACTACCTCGTAGACTCGCGTGGGAAGTTCCCAAGAAACCTAAGAGGAAGAGGGGGCAAAAGCCAACCTCAACGGCCGGTGAGGCGGCGAAGGGGAAACCCCCTAAACCTAATAATCCTGATGCCCTAAGGGTGTTCACTCTTATAACTGAATACGAGAAGGCCCTTGAAGAGGAGTGGGAACGGATCCGGAGTAGTAAAGACCTCGCCAAGACCCTTCAATGTGGATATAACATCGATCCGGAGGTGTACATATTTTCCCTGTTTGACTTTGAGAAGGATGAAGACAAGTACAAACTAGACGAGCGTGAGGACCGCATTGGTTCTCATCGTCCAAATGATTCCTTAGTCATCCACTTTGATCATTTTTATGCGGGCTTCCGACCTCCTTTTGACCCGTTCTTGGTGGAAGTGTTTCCATATATGGAAGCGTTGCCGAGCGACTTCGTGGTTGGGGCAACGATCCAACACATGTCATTCATTGTGATGTGTCGGACGATGAAGATGGAGCCTACTATTTTTCTTTTAAACCAGTTCTACCTCTTTTGTGGCACCCAATTCCGGGGCCAATTTCTTTGAGGACTGAAACTCCTCGTTTGTTCTTCCACCTACCCAACAAGATTCATCATTGGGGGGACCGTGTCCTCACAGTCGAATCGAAGGCTGGTTGGCCTTTTCCCAACGCCGCTTCACGTATAGGAAAATATTCGACTCTGTTGTTTGAGGAACTTCATGTTTCTGAGCACCGATTTGTCAAAGTGCTCATAACACTCATAAATTCCGAAGGGACCGAGCCTTCCATGAGGAATGTTTCATGGGTTGACCTTATTGATGTGGTAGAGCCGTATCCTAGCAGGGCGAGGATAGTAGGTCCGCTGAAGTCTTAAGCTTTAGTCGCTAAAGAGCCAGAGGAATCCGACTTGGATTGGGTAGGAGATTGCCATTTGGGCAATTGTTTCACTTTTGAGTGTACTATTTACTTGGGCGACCCCAACCGAAGACCTCGCCGTAATCCTCTTTTACTGTTCTTTTTTCTTTTTTCCATTGCATTTTATTACTTTTTTCTCCATACTGATACTCTCATTTTTGCAGTTGCAATGGTTGATACTAATGAGCGTCGTGCTCAGAGGAAGAAGCTTGCTAGGGCCGCTGAAAAGTCTAGGCAAGTGATTTTGAAGAATGCTCCTAGGAAGGTGTCCCATACTGTGGATGTTTCTGTTATTGATGAAACATTTGTCCAAACTCAGCAAAGTCAGCCAGCGGCAAGTGTTGGCGCGGGCTCGAGCCGGACTGGTGGGGCTCACAAAAGTTCTCTGGCGGACGTGTCCGCGAAGGAGTCTCAAGACCCTAAGAGTTCCAAGGCTGCTGAGAAGTCCAAGGCCGCTTCCGTTCCTGAAACTGACAAGGGCGCTACCCTCTCAGAGGGGCGGCCTGCTGAAGAGAGTACTGGGTGGCCTGAAACTGAAAGTGGGCGGATTGCTGGTGAACCAAGGTCGCCGACACGAGAACCCTTGCCACACGGTTACAAAGGGAAAAATGCCCTTTGGTTGGACTCTGAGTTTACCCGATGCCCTATTGACATGAACAAGGCGAGTCAATTGAAGGAAGCAATTGCTGACATTATTCCTCTCAACCGCCTCACCTGGGACTCGCCGGCTGGTGTTCAGATGGAGATTGGCAAAGGAATCACTGCTCGTGTTATGGTTCAAGATGAGATTCCTGCTGGAGATGAAGCTGATGAGCTTGATGACCTGACAGGCCAATTTGGGCTCGCCTCTACCATGGTAATCTTTATTTATGTCTTGTATTTTTCTTTTGTTATTTCTGACTTTTCTGTGAGCTTACCCTTTTTCCTTGTCTCATCTTGGAACTCGCATTCATAAGTCTGTTGAGGCCGCTACTAAGCGCAAGGCCGAGCTTAGGAAGGCTACCGCGGCCCTTGCCATTTCTAACAAGACAAGGCTGATCTTGAGGCCAAGCATGCGAACACTTTACGAGAGAATGGTCACTTAAGGGAGGCCATCAAGGAGAGTAAGGAGCTGGATGTTCAACTACAGCAGAAAGTAGCGAGCTTAAACGAGGCTACCTAGAATCTTTCGAGGGGCTAAAGAGTGCTCAGGAGAAGATCGCCAACTTGGAGGAGCAACTCGCCACTGCTAAAAAGGCTGCCAAAGAGGCTGGTCCTGCGGCCATTGCTAAGTATAAGCTTTCGGAGGAGTATTTTCATTCTCAGGAGGCAAGCTTTGATCAAGGTTTTTATCACCTTGCTCGCTGCTTTTGGTCAGCCTGCGGTAGGGAATCTGTGAGCCTTGAGGAGTTGGCCGAGTGGAATAGTGTGTCTCAGCGGCGACCCGAATTGTTGGCCTTTCACCTGGACATCCCTTACACTGATGAACACATTGCTGATATCGTAGCTGACCAGATGAAGAAATGTTAGGCTGTTTGGGGTCCTCCTCCTCGCAACGTGGTGAACTTAACTACCTTGGTTAAGGGGGATTCTGCTGCTGAAGATTTTTAAGTTTGCGACGAGTATGTCGACTTGACCGACGATCTTACCCGAACTCCTCCTGATCAAAATTGAAGCGTTTTGGTTGTTGATCATTTTGTAATAATTCAACTTTGTTTTGTCGTTTGAACAATTTCAACATTTTCTTTCTGTCGTTTTGTAATATATTTTTGACATGCGGCCACTTTTAGAGTATGCATCTCTTCATTTTACTCGCTATCTTGTTTGCTGTTTATTTTTGCAAAAGAGCTCGTAGTATATGTATGTGGCCCCCTAATTTTCGGCGAGGTTTAAAACATTAGGCTCACCAAAAATTAACGTATGTTGAAATGCCTTAGGTTAATTTGAAAATTGCAAAGTGCGACCCCCTTTGCTTTGGAGAGGTTGAGAGTATTGACCGCATAGCTCGCTAAAGATAACGATATGTAACCGAACCTGCAATTTTGAATTAAAATTTCCATTATGCGGCCCCCCTGTTTCATGCCAAGCAATGGCGAGCTTGATTGAAACAGATGACAAACTACGGAACTTGAATGAAAATCTCGCAGTGCGGCCCCCTTGTTTCAAGCCAGGTCACTGTGGGCTTGTTTGAAAAAATCCGATGTGAAAATTTCCCCCTGCGGCCCCCTTGTTTTGAACAAGACTAATGGCGACC
Organism: Gentiana macrophylla; assembly: GCA_026214975.1. Taxonomy (NCBI): domain Eukaryota; kingdom Viridiplantae; phylum Streptophyta; class Magnoliopsida; order Gentianales; family Gentianaceae; genus Gentiana; species Gentiana macrophylla. Next base: position 67,055,386 of record CM047817.1, read on the forward strand.
TCGTTGAAACAAATGCTAAATCCGCACGATTATGTATGAAGATTTCCAAATTGCAGCCCTCTTGTTTAGGACGAGGCTGCTGCGGGCTTAGTTGAAGCAAATGGTAGGCGTGCTGTTGGAAGGTGAAAAGTTCTGATTTGATTGTACATCTCAGTATCAACCTTTTGGTGTTTTCGATAACGGCGCAATTAATGTTGCATTGAATCTCGTTTCGATAACAGCCTGTCGATAAATGCGTCTTTTGAAATTCAAAATCCGGATAACCCGTGTGAATCTCGACCTCTTGATTCTTTCTATCCTAGCCGTTCTCCCCTCTGCCCCCTCTATAAAAAGGGAGGGTTTTCCTGGCCTTTCTTCATTACTCGTTTGTATAAATTTCCGTTCTCTTTCTGATCAACATGTCTTTTCGATCTGGAGAGGGTAGTTCAATTCGTGTATTCAAGGCTCGTCCTATGCATTATGTTTCCCCTTTCTTCTTTACCGCTTCTGATACTGCCAAGTCCTATTTTTGTCGTTACTTTGATGTAATTGAGCCTTTGAGGGAGAGAGGTTTGAATGAGGACAAAGTTGAAGGTGATAGCTCTTTACTCTGGGGTCGACTTTCTGGGTGGTTGGATTTTATCTCCACACATTCAACACCCTTCAACAACACCCTGGTGAGGGATTTTTACTCCGTTCTCTCAGAGATCTCACCAGATGAAGTCGTTAGTTCCATTTTCCTTCGAGGAGTTTCTGTCAATTCTACTCATTATGAGGTTTCTTGGGATCTTGATGATCAGGTAAGTAGACAGTCCGCCTACATCGCACAATTCGTGTGCTTTTCCTTGATCGCAAGCGGCCTCGTACACTAGGCTCTGCTTCTGAATTATCTCATGGTAATCGAGAGTGGAAGAGGTTCATTAACTCGTGACCTCTTCCATCTGTGAACCTCGAGGAGGTTATTGAGGCTGAAGCTTTCCTTTTTCATGCCATCTGTGACCCACATGTGGATGTTGATTGGGGAATTCTAATTCATCACGAGGCTGTTAAGTTCACTGTTGCTATGGATCCTAATCGTCGTATTCCTTTTAGCTCGATGATCTCTCATCTTTTTATAGATATATCTAGGGTGCCGACTCATTCTCTGGATCGGTACTCTCATTCTCTGGATCAGTACCGCATTTAGGAGTTTTTTTGGCTTAATTTTGGCGCCTTTTTTTGCGCTTGTACTTTCCCTTGATGTGTTGAATGAAATCTTTCTTGTTTTGTTATTTCATCGAATGAAACTAATCCAGGCTGCTTTATGCTCGCTGTAGGCGTAATTTGATTGAATCAAAAAATCCCGGTGTGCGGCCCCCTTGTCTTGGAGAAACCTAAGGCGTTTAGTCCGTGGGTTTGTCGAAAACAGAGCGACTAGGTGCACTTTATTGAGATCAATTTATAGTTGTCAAAATGAGCTTTTCATTCGAAACGGTTTCCAAAATATGGGGCCTCAGGCTGCCTTACAAAATACGCTTGCTTTCATGAATGAAGTAAAGAGGTTAAGCTTACATGTAATATCTTTTCAAGTTGTCGGCGTGCCAAGACCTGTTGTATTCATGACCTTGGTTATCCCTCAGAACATAAGTCCCCTTTTTGATTATCCTCACGACTTGAAGTGGACCTTCCCAGTTCTCAAATAGCTTTCCATTTTAGCTTCGTGACCAGTGGCATGTCTTTTCCATAAAACATAATCTCTTATCGCGAAGTGATGGTCACGGATATGTTTGTCGTGGTACCTTTTGGCCGCTTGTTTGCAATTGAGTAAGCGACCATACGAGTCGATTCACTTTTCCTCCAACAGATCGAGGTCGAGCTGTCTTGTCAATGGATTTTCAGCCTCTCGGAAATATGCGACCCTTGAATGGGTAGGGCCATCTCTACCGGGGCCATAGCCTTCGACCCGTAAGTCAAGGCAAAATGATTTTCCCAGTAGTAGTTTTTCTCGACGTCCTGAAGGCCCATAAGGCCGCAGTCAAATGATCCGGCCATTTTGCTGCCTTGTCGTCCAGGCTCTTTTTCAACACGTCTAGCTCTTGTTTATTGGCATTCTCGGCCTGACCATTTCCATGCGGGTAGCATACAGATGATTACCAAAGCTTAACGTTATGGTCCCTGCAAAATGCGTCGAACTCCTCTCTGAATTGCAGCCCGTGGTTGAATACTATTACCCTAGGGACTTTAAATCTAGTCCAAACTTGGTCGAGCAAGAAATAAATTATATCTTTAGTCTTGGTTTTTACCAAGGCTTTGGACTCAATCCATTTTGTGAAGTAATCAACAGCTATGACCACATACTCACATCCCGAGCTACCCTTTTTGATTGGTCCGATGAGGTTGATCGCCCATATGCCAAATGGCCAGGTCGTGACAATGATGCTTTGTTCAATTGAGGGTAGCCTGGGAATATCTGTGAACTTTTGACATTTATCACACTTTCTGGCATATATTTGAGCATCCTTTACGAGCTTGGGCCAGTAATAGCCAGCTAACAGGACATTCTGACCGAGTGTGTGGCTAGCCGGATGGCCACCACACATCCCCTCGAGCAGCCCTATAAGTATCCCTTCGACCTCCTCTGGCCACACGCATCGCGACAAAGGCTTGGAGAAAGATTTCCGATATAAAATATTGTCCAAGATTGTGTACCTGGCGGCTCTCTTGGCCAAGGCCTTGGCCTTTTTAGGGTCGGATGAGTTCATTCTGGATTCAATATATGCTTTTAACTTGTCGACCCAACATGAATTGGTGGGTTGGAAATCCATAATTTCGATCCGGTTGATGGCAGGCCCTGATAGATGTTCCACAAAAACTGCCAGATTGCTCATCTCGTCTTTACCCGTTAATTTTGATGAATAATCCACTCGCTGATTGTCCTCTCGAGGGATGTTGGTGAATTTGCAATATTTGAAGTTTCCCTCTAGATTTTTGACTAGAGTGATGTATTTTTGCAAGATTTCACAATGAATGCCGTATGATCCTGTCACTTGGTTGACCACCAACTGCGAATCACAAAATATCTCCACATTTTCAACTTTCATGGCCATGGTGAGCTCAAGCCCTGATATGACCTCTTCATACTCTGCTTGATTATTTGATGCGGTGAAATCAAATCTCAATGGTTTTTCAATTTCTTCGGAGGTACCTGGCTCTAGCAGTATAATTCCAGCTCCGCAACCGTTATGACTTGCTGCTCCATCGACATAAAGCTACCAACAACGAATCGGCCTTTGGGGCACGGCCACAGTGGTCGCTAGTGGATTTTCGACAAGACCTGCGTTGGGTCGCTTCTCTGGCTTTACTTCATTGATGCTTGTTTCTGCGATGAAATCAGGTAAGGCCTGGGCTTTGATAGCTTTTGACCAGATAAATCTGTGAGCTCAATGGCCCACCGTAGCAATCGACCAGATAAGTCCGGCCTGTGAAGGACTTGGCATAATGGAGCATCAGATAACACATTAATGGTGTGTGATGAAAAGTAAGCCCTTAATTTTTGGGCAGCAGTAACAACAGAGTAGGCCAACTTTTCAATATTGAAATAGCGACTCTCAACGGGACTGAGAGCTTTAGAAACATAATAAACATGTTTTTGAAGGGGACAGTCCTCCTAGACAAGAGCAGCGGCGACAGCCCGCTCTGAGGCCGCTAGATGTAGAAATAGAATGTCCCCTATCATGGGACTGACCAGCAACGGCGGGCTTGATAAGTAGGCCTTGAGCTCTTCGAAAGCTTGTGAGCACTCCCCTGTCCACTCAAAGGTTTTGTTTCCTCTGAGGATTTAGAAGAAATGTAGGCTTTTTTCAACGGACTAGGAGATGAATCTCCCCAGAGCAATTATCCTCTCGTTCAGCCTCTGTACCTCTTTGATTGTAGTCGGCTCGCTCATGTTTATCAGCGCCTCTATTTTTTTTGGCTTTTCCTCGATCCCCATTTGACTCACCATGAAACCCAGAAATTTGCCCGCCTGGACCCCAAAAGTGCATTTGGCGGGATTAAGCTTCATTGAGTGCCTCTTTACGTTCATGATAGTCTCCTTCAGATCTGCCAAATGATCAAGGCTACCCGATTTGACGACCATGTCGTCTATGTATGCCTCCATGTTTCGGCCTATTTGCGAACTGAAAACTCGGTTCACCATCCTCTGAAATGTCGAGCCGGCGTTCTTCTAACCGAAAGGCATCATTTCATAATAATAGAGCCCTCCAGTGGCCCTAAAAATGGTCATTTCCTTGTTGTAGTCCGCCATTTTGACTTGATGATAGCCTGAATAGGCGTCCGGGAAGCTCAGCATCTCAAAAACGGCGATTCTATCTAACATTTTATCAATTCGCGGCAGCGCATAGGGATCTTTCGGACAGGCCTTATTTAGGTCGGTGAAGTCGACGCACATCCGCCACTTTCCATTATGTTTCTTCACCATTACCATGTTGGCTAACTAGGTCGGATACTGTAGCTCCTTGATTATGCCCGCATCTAAAAGCTTTCCAACCTCGCCCTTAATGGCGACCTCTTTCACTTTAGAGAAATGATGTGATTTTTGTTGGATCGGTGTGAAGTTAGGATCGACGCTAAGATAGTGTAGCGCGACCTCAGGCTCCACACCTCTCCACATTTTCTTTCAGAAGCAAGATTAGCTCCTCCTTTTCTGTTTCTGTCATCTGAGATCCGATCTTCATTTTTTGGTCGGGGTATTTTTCATTCACGATGACCTCGATCAGCTCATCTTTAGCTGTGTAATCTACCTGATCTCTGATCCGTAGGGTTTCGACCTCCACTGTTTTATTTGAGGACTCGTCGTTCATATTGATCCCACTTGAAAACACACCGAACTCTTCGACTCTAGGCCTTTTAGAGTCGGCCCTATTTTTGGTCATATATTCGAGGAAAAATCCCGGTCGACTCATGGCGTCCCCGATGTCATCTCCCACATGAAAATTGACCCTTTGGTGTAGGAAGGATACGACCATTTGGAACTTTTTCATGGCGGGGATTCCCAAAATCATGTTATAATAAGAGGGGAGATCAACGACCAGAAAAGTTATTACCTCAGTCCGGCACTGTTCATAATCGACCATAGCAACGCTGAGGTCGATCGTGCCTTTGAATCTCACTGTGTCATTGGAGAAACCCTTTAACAGTCCAATGTAGGGTTTCAACTTGGCCTCTCCGAATCCCATCTGTTTTAGACAGTCGAAATAGATGACGTCACGGCCTGCTCCTATGTCTACCATGACTCTATTGACCCCATACTGCTCGTTGATTCTGACCTTTAGAATGATCGGTATCTCCATGACACCTTCCACAGTTGGAAGTTCACTCTTGGTAACCATGATTCCCTTTTCCGATTCTCACAGAACGATCTGTTTCTCGAAGCCACGAGTGTTTATCGAGTGTATCTTGGACTTCCACTAATTATTTCTTAGGAGATTTCCATTGATGACCTGGACCTCTTTCTAGTACACGCGAGGTTGCCGACCTTTATTGGCGCCGTCATTTCCATCTCGCCTGTATTGGGCCACGGGTCCCTCCTCGATCAACCTGTCTATCTCTTTCCTCAGAGTGAAACATTCATCAGTCAGATGACTATGATCTTTATTGTAATTGCACCATTTGTTTTATCACGAGTTTTAGGACCGCCTTTCATGGGCCTCGGTCTCTCGAAATGTTCCTGAATTTCAAAGAGTATCTGTGACGGTTTGGCGTTGAGCGGGATAAAATCGCTTTCATTAAACTTAAACGGTTTCTTTACCTCGTGATCCGGATTTGTATCCCTGCTGCGATCCTTCCCACAATCCTTTTTTTTGCGAGTGATGCTCTGGTTTAGGTCTTGCCTTTCCAGAAGGAGACGGTGTTCACTCTGCACGATCATTCTTGCTCTTTACAACATCTCCCTCAGGCCTAATTTAGGTGGCCGTAGGTTGAACTCCATTTTCATTGGACCCCTCGCTATTCCTGTTAGAAAACAAGTAATGATTGCATCATCGGAGATGTTTCTGGTCTGATCGTAGACCTTGATAAACTACACATAGTAGCCTCTTCCCGACTCATTTTCTCATATATGGACCTCATAAAGGTCCTCAATGGTCTTCTTTGGCCTGCTCACTGATTCGAATTCCTTCACAAACTTTTCAGATAGATCCTCCCAGCTTTCAACCTAACCCTGAGGAAGCCCGAGGACCAAGGATGCGGCCCTATCCTGCATGCTGACGTCAAGGGCAATGCACCAGGCTGTTCTGTTTTGGGTTGCTAAAGTGATACGACCTAGGAATGCGGTGATCCAATCATACGGACAAGTGTTCCCATTGTAGTAATGGTAACTGGGATAGCTAACCTTTTCCTTCTTTGTTGGCAGGGTTTCGGTGATTCTCTTGGCGAGTACATCGATCCCAGAGATCGGGTGGCTTTTTCAGCGGGCCTCGAATTCTTCAGCTCGGTAATTTCCCTTCTCATTTTTTCCATTTGTTCGACCATGACGAGATCAACTCCTTGCCTGGGCAGGAATGGTTCAGCTGCTCGCTTGGACATGTATTCTGAGTGTGCATGGTTCCGGGATTCCTCATGTTGAGCCCGCTTTTCTGTTATGATCAAACGTGCATCTTTTTCGTTCCTCCCCTCTTATCTAGGAGTTACATTTCTTTCTAGGGGACCTAGATGGCTTAGGGCCGGACCTTTTTCTTTTTCACCCAGCCTTTTCAGAATGGATCCCTTCTCCTAGCTCTTTCCCTTTTGATTCTCGCGACCAGGTTGGGCCGAAGCCTAGACGACCTATTGATCTTCTGTGCGACCTTTTCAGCCCGATGAGTGAACACTTTCATCAACCTCTATTATTTTAGGGTGACTTGGACGACCTCTATCTGGCGCCTTTGGGTTGATCTCGATCCTGGGTGGGATAGTTTCCTGGACCGATAATGGTGCCCGGCCTAGAGCTACCAGCCGAGAGTTGGTTAAGTACATTCTCTCTGCGTACTTGGCGTATTCTCTCATTTTACGACCTTAGGTTCCTCTATGAATTTTCCCTGTGGGCCTCTTCTAAAGCCGCGACGGCCTCTTTGGATTTGGACTTCTGATTCAAGACATTTCTAGCGTCGTCATCGGCTAGCTCTCTCTCTGTGATCTATTCCAGTCTGCGGTGGGATTATCAAATGTTTCTCCTCCACCTTCAGCACGGGGTTGATTTTGTGTGCCCACTTTTGCAGGGGTTTGTGGTATCAGTGGTAAGCTCTAACTCCCTGCCATCGCCTTTTATGCGAGCTGATTTAGCTTGGAGATAAGATCATTAATCTGGTCGCCACCGACTGTCTGACAACCTGATCTTTTCTGACACCCTTGTTGGAAATAAAATTTATGTTTTGATGATAATTCATCTTATTTGTTTAAAGTATTATCTTAACCCCATTGATGAAGTGCTGAAGCCAGCTGTTATAGTGAAAAGCTAAAAGATGTCTAGAACTGAATGTATAAGTTTTACTAGAGTCTGATATTTGTATAGGTTACATCAGACAAGCACTGTAATAGTTAGTGTGTCGTAAAACTGAAAATTGGAAATCATTTAGAAAACTGGAAATCATCAAGACAAGCAAACTGACTCATAATACACCTACATGGAACTGAAGAAGGTAAGTTTCTTTGAGATTCTGAGACTCGGTTGACTTATCTAGAAGATTGAAGAAGCGAGGTTCAAACTCGGTTATTGAAGAATGAAGAACTGAGGGTTCAAACTCAGTTATGAAGATTACAAGTCGAGACTGTAAAGTTAGACTTCAGGCAAGATTGTGGTGACCTGAACTGACTATATGGATCTTGTATGAAGACCTAAGAATCATAAGGAAAATGAATTCTTAGATGATACTAAGTTATGGTGTACTCTGATTAAGTCAATGATAATCGGATGAAAGCGAGAATCTTGATATTTGAAGAAGAGTAAAATGTCGATTAATGCTCCAAGTCGATTAGAAAGCGATAAATGAAAAACTCGATATATAAAAGCGATAAGAAACTTCGATTTTATATGTCACCATCCAACAAAGCGAAAGTACTGATCGAACATTGTAAAGGAAGCAATTTCATTGGATGAGTTCTTGACACAATGAGAATGGTCGAGAAAATATAGCCGTTACAAAAGAGGCGTTGATACAATTCGAATTTAAGCCGGATGAGCGTTGGACTTCACACTATAAATAGAAGACTTTGCACCAAGGATAAACAATGAGAATATACAAGAATCAACAAGCAATTTTGTGCATTAGTCTATTCGAATTGCTATCATCTCTGAACTATAACAAGATCAAATCTAGTATTTCTTCAAGTGTTCAAGCTACAAAGAATTTATCAAGAATCCAACACTTTGAAGAACCACAAACAAGAATCAACTTATTGATTCTCAGCCCAACTTTGATTCTACATCAAAGGTTTTAGACTGTGAAGCAAACCAGGAATGTTTTGCCAAGGACAGTTGTGACAAGCAGTCGGGTAGACTGTGATTGTGGTGGTAGCTGGTGAAGAGGCAATCCTACCCTCTAAGGACCAGTGGTTCAAGAATTTGAAGAGCAGCAATTCTACCTGTTCTACAACTGTTTAGATAGTGACGCTAAGGAAAATTAGCCAAGGACTATTGTTTTGGACTTTTTGTAATAGTTCACCTCAGGAAGTTCTAGTGGAATTTTCCTCCGCACCACTGGGGAAGAGAGGATGTACAGGATTACACCACCTAGAACCTCTATAATTCTCATCTTATTTACTTTACGCATTTATTTATTTACTCAGCATTTACTTACAGCATTTTGATACTTGATTGTTATACACCTCACCTTTCACAACTGACATTCATCAGAATTCAGTTCACAGCACTCAGCTTTCATAATAGAATAACAAAATCTAGAAAAAGGCTAGAACTATATCCGCTGCCGGTTGACTCAGTTTCAGCTTAAGTCAGTTTGACTTAATCTCAGCTTTGTCAGCTTAACTCCACACAAATTATAACTGAACTTTAAGTTGTTTAAAATCCAGTTTTAGGGACAAGTTTATTCACCCCCCCTCTAAACTTGTGTTAGCCTTTCCAAGGGACCAACAATTGGGATCGGAGCGGTGTTTCTTTAACAAGATATCATTTGCTCTATATCTCCTATAGTTGTTCTTATTTGAAAGCTCAGTTTATCAATTAATTCACTATCAGTCTTCACTCACTCACAATGGATAACAATATAAACGTCGTATGCAGGCTTTTCTAGCAGCTACTCATGATGAGATGATGGATGTACTCACTGATGGACTAATCCAGATCACCTACATGCAAACTGAAGGTGAAAGACAAATTCATGTTCCAAAGCCCAAATCCGAATGGACTAGTGATGATCGCAAGCGAAATAATCTCAACAATGTTGCTATGGACTTTATCCTCAGAACTCTTGACAGCAACATGTACTTGAAGGTAAAAGAATGCACAAGCGCCAAGGAAATGTGGGACAAAGTTCGATTAGTTTGTGAAGAGCAGATTCAATCAAGGAAAATAAAATTTACATTTGCAAAACAAAAGTTTGAGAATTTCAAGATGAAATCTGGAGAAACCATTGACCAAATGGAGACAAGATTCAATGGTATCATGGATGAACTAGATCTACTCAAGATTGAATATTCAAAGAAAGTTATCAACACAAGAATCTTGAAGGCATTACCAATGTGCTGGAAAATGAAGGTCACTGCCATGGAAGAATCAAGAAGACTTGATGTAGAGGATTCATTCAAGATCTTTTCAGATTTGAAAGCTTATGAATTCAGTGAAGATTTCACAAACACAGCTTCAATAATCAAAGCTCTGGAAGAACCAAAGACCACAGCACTTCCAGCAGCATCAAATGACATTCAAGAAAACTCATCTAGCAATCTTCATGAATTGGATGAGATGGAAGAACAAATGGCTCCAATGATGAACAGAATTCGAAGAATGAAGAGTGGACACCTAGTCACTCAAAAGTTCATCAAAAGGACTCCTGAGAAAAGAAAAGACGATGAATATCTCTGTTTCAACTGCAAGAAGCCAGGACATTATAAAGCTGATTGTCCAGAACTAACCAAGAAGACTCCACCAAGAAGAGTTGGTAGAAGAGCACTCCTTGCTGGAGATGAATCAGATTATGAAAGTGATCTTGAAAGACTATCGGATGACACGACTTTAATGGCACACATGGAAGATCCAAATGAGGTATGTGAATCAAACTCTAAATACTCTTCATTTCGATTTCCATGATAAATGCATGTTCTTCGATTCTTGACTCAATCCAAAAAATCTAGAATTAGAAAAGCGCTTGATGAATTGATGAATCACTAGTAACTATTCAAAGTGGTTATGAATCAATTAAAGCGAAAAGGAAAGTCTAATTCTTGAAGTTGAAAGATTGAAGTCTGAACTAAAAATGTTGAAAGCCCGACTAAAGCGATAAAGAAAAGATTCGATGTCGACTACTACATCACGAAAATGAATCGTTTGCTCAATCAAGTTCAATTCTTTGGATTCAAATCGGAAAACCATATGGAGACAAAAGCGGTTTAGGATTTGATACACGACAATCTTCCAAGGATAGAACTAGCAAAGCTACTTTGGACCTAGTACCAAAACCGGTATTAAGTTCGTGGTGAGCAACTTCCTGGCGAGAAAATTCTTTGAACCAGTAAAAGCGTTATCACACAGGATAAATTAGTTTTCTAAGAAGACAAATCGTATCTACCAACAAAGGTAAATCAAATGGTAGATCATTTGTATCAATGGAAACGAAAGCGGCAAATCAGCGCGAGATCCACAAAAACCAATCAAGTCGGGAACGAGAAAAATTACAATCAAAGTAAATCTAAGAATATCAATCATTCAAAGATTCACACATTTAGGGGGAAAGGAAGACTATATCCCACTGATGATTAGAATTTTATTGAATTTGTTAATAAAACTAATAATGACAATCATTCCAGACCGAAAACTTATCACAAGTTTCAGTCCAAAACTCAGCAGAGGACTAATCTCAGTTCTCAGCATAAGTCACAGTACAAAGGTCAGTCCAGACCTCTGTACAGAAGGAATGATGGTTATCATTCAAGCTTTAATAACAAAAAGAATGAAGGAAACAAATTTTAGTCAAAAGATCTGAGAGATCATATAAATAAGGCACAGTCCAAACATAGATACCATGGGAGTGTGGCTTACATTTATGAAAACAAGTGCAACAATATCCGAAGAATCCCAAAAGGATATATTCCCGAGTTATCTTGACAAGCGACCCCATGGACCCAAGCCGAGTTGGGTACCTAAAAACTTTTAATTTTATTGCAGGATATTTGGTACCTTGGCGGTGGTTGCTCTGGAGACACAACAAAGAGCAAGGATTTGTCTCGATAATTTTATTACAAAGGATGGACCAAAAGTCAATTTTGGAAGTAAAGATAAACTGGTTACACCAGAGGTTATGGCACCTTAATCGAGAAATCAAGAATGTATCTTATGTAGAAGGACTACACTACAATCTACTCGGACTGAGTCAATTTTGTGATATGGGATACAAAGTTACTTTTGACAAAGAATTCTGCGTTGTCATCGGTGAATCGACTTATCAAGTTATTTTAGCGGAAGAAGAAAAGAAAACATGTATGTAGTAGATTGGACAAGCGCCGTTCTTTGAAACTTGTTTACTTGTGCATACCAAATCGAGAGATCGATTGGCTATGGCACAAGAAAGCGAGTCATGTTAACTTTGATGACATCAACACACTTGTTAAGAAGCAGCTAGTCATTGGACTACCAGAGATCTCATACAAAAAGGACAGTTTGTGTGACGCATGTCAACAAGGAAAACAAACAAAAGCAAGTTTCAAGACCAAGTCTCAGCATTCAACAACCAGACATCTAGAATTGCTACACATGGATTTATTTGGACCTATTAAACCAATTAGTATCAGTGGAAAGAAGTATAAATTGGTGGTAGTAGATGATTTTTCAAGATACACTTGGGTAATCTTTCTAACCAAGAAAAGTGAAACCAAGCAAAGGCTTACATAATTACTCAAGAGACTTCAGAATCAGAAAGGATTTTTAGTTGTGAAGATAAGATCAGATAAAGGAACTGAATTCCTAAACAGCGTGATTATTGAATATTGTGAAGAAAATGGTGTTTTACATCAACTTCTCGCCACCTTTGGAACACCTCAGCGAGAATGGTGTGTTGAAAGAAAAGCAGAACACTCAAAGAAAATTTGGAAGGACTATGATCCGTGAAGCTAAACTACCGGAAAGATATTGGGCGAAGCGATTAACACGACTTGTTACACTCGTAAGCAGCTCTCATGAACAAGAGACATGAGAAAACTCTTTATGAAATTTGGAATGGAAGAAAACCAAATGTTTCATAATTTCATGCTTTTGGAAGCAAATGTTTCATACACAATAATGGAAAAGATCAACTTCACGTTTTTAGCCCAAAGTCGATGAAGGAATTTTCTAGGATATTCAAGTGTCAAACAAAGCCTTTAGAGTATTAAATAAAAGGACACTCAAGCATGAAGAATCAATACATGTAGTATTTGATGAACCAAACTTTCCTGGTGAAACAACTGAAGACCGACAAGAACACGTTTCTCAGTGTCAGTTACCAATCACGCCAGAACCAGTTTCAGTTGACATTGGAAGACTACAAATTTCAGAATGTTGAGATCAAGATCGGTCTCGATTTCCAATTGCTCAACAACTCGAACAACTTCATTGATTCAGTTGAACAAGTTCAAGAACCAGTTTTTGAAGAATCAGTTGAACAAAATGAAAATCAGTTGATACAAACTCACACACATCAATGGATGAAAGATCACCCTGAATAACAAGTTATTGGTGATACTCAGGCTGGAGTTCGAACAAGACATCAACTAGATGAAATGATTGCATGCTTTCTATCTCAATCAGATTCTAAAGAAATTGAAGAAGCTTTGAAAGATCCAGATTGGATATTAGCCATGCAAGAAGAGCTCAATGAATTCGAGAGAAATCAAGTATGGGAATTGGTAGATAGACCAGTTCATGTCAACATCATTAGAACCAAATGGGTTTTTAGAAACAAACTTGATGAAGATGGGAATATCATCAGAAACAAAGCTAGACTTGTAGCCAAAGGATACTCTCAAGCAGAAGGCATAGACTTTGATGAAACTTATGCACCAGTTGCAAGATTAGAAGCAATCAGATTATTTCTTGCCTTTGCAGCTCACAAGAAATTCAAAGTTTATCAGATGGATGTTAAAAGCGCGTTCCTGAATGGAATTCTTGAAGAAGAAGTATATGTTCAACAACCACCCGGATTTGAAATCAAAGATCAAGCAGATAAAGTTTTCAGATTAAGGAAAGCTCTTTATGGACTTAAACAAGCACCAAGAGTTCGGTATGAAACTCTATCTCAGTTTCTAGTGGATAATGGATTTATCAAAGGAACAATCGACAAAACATTATTCAGGATGAAGAATGGAGAAGATACTCTACTTGTTCAAATTTATGTTGATGATATCATTTTTGGATCAGAAAATGAACAATTATGTGAGAAAAATTTGCAAGTTTGATGAAAAGCAAATTTCAGATGAGTATGATGGGAGAATTAAATTATTTCCTAGGATTGCAAGTTAAACAGTTAGATGATGGAATCTTCATTCACCAAACCAAATATACAAGAGAACTTATCAAAAAGTTTGGTATGGAGAAATCTACTGGAATTTCTACACCAATGGGGACCAACATCGAGGCTTGATGAAGACAAAGAAGGCAAAGATGTTGATCAAACACTTTACAGAAGGATGATTGGAAGCTTACTCTATCTTACGGACCAAGTAGGCGGATATATCTTTTCTTGTCGGTGTATGTGCAAGATTTTAGTCAAAACCAAAGGAGAGTCATCTCACGGTTGTGAAGAGAACTTTGAAATATCCGAAAGACACAGATGGAGTTGGAATTTGGTATTCAAAAGAAGGAGAATTCAAAGTGATTTCTTATTCAGATTCGATTATCTTTGGATGCAAAGTGAATGAGAAAAAGCACATCAGGCACATGTCGGTTACTAGGAAATAGACTTGTGTCTTGGTTTTAAGAAGCAAAACTCAATCTCAACTTCTACAATTTTGAAAATTTGAATATATCGCATTTGGAAGTTGTTGTGCTCAAGTTTTATGGATTAGGCGGTAATTAAGAGACTATGGGATAGAAGAAGGGACAATTCCCATAATGTGTGATAACACCAGTGCAATTGCAATTCTTGATAATCCATTTTACACTCAAGGACAAAGCACATTGATGTACGTCACCACTTTATAAGAGACCATGCGAGATAAGAAGGATATATGATTCTTTATGTACCTCATCGAAGATCGGTTAGAGATATCTTTACAAAGCCATTGGACAAAGAAAGATTTGCCAAATTAAGAACTGAGTTGGGAATAATCAAAGTCAGTTAAATCAGTTAAGCCAGAGATTCGTCAATGGGATTAATCTTTGTTATGTTGGGTGCGCTCACTTAACAGACTAGTCATTGACATCAACAATCTCAAATCGATTAATCTGGCGAAAATTTGATGGAACTGAATTATCTCTAGAACTGACCTCAACATCAGTTTTCATTCCAGTCAAATTTAGTCAAAGGTTGATATGGTAAAATACTCAGCGGTTATGTCGCATTAAATTACAACAGTTCTTTTTGTCAGAATTTCGCGTATACACCCCACGATTGTCAGAACAGTACTGGCATCGGTTACCAAAACCATCATGGAATTTGAAGAGTTGTACCACTCAACCGCCAAAATATCCTACCTATTTATTCAACCTCCATTCACATTATTTTCATTCGAAATTCAAACTCTTCATCTCTCTCCAGAAAGCAAAACAGACTCTTTGCAACCCTTTCTCTCAAAAATCAAATTTTTTTTGTGTGTTCACACTCAAATATGGCCGCTTCAGATAGTTCAAAAGAAAAACGATTGATCACAGAGCTGGATGAAGTAACACTTGAAATGTATGAAGGTATGTGTCAAAACACTCTGTTATCCAGCTGGGTACGTGATAAAATCGAGAAACTACCCGGATTGAGGAACATCTTAGAAGTTCAGTTCAAAGAAAAATTTGATGTGGAAGGCATTTTGCAATTTTGGCAAAATATGCGATTAGTAAGAGACTCCTTGATAACTACAAGATGCGTGGAGATCGCATTGTTCTCAATGAAAGAGTCATGAGGTCGCTCTTTGGCTTCGCAAATACAACAAACAACTTCAATGATTTAGCCACTCTACCATTGAAGAAAGAAGCTTTTCTTGAGATGCTTACCTTTTCTCTGAGAACCAATCGAACAGGTATTCATGTAGACAAAATCAAGCCGTAATTTGGAATTCTCGTGGATGGCTCGGCAAACACGTCGTTGGAAAATCCAAAGGAGTTAATATACTATCAAAAGAGAATATCTATCTCATGAATATAATCTGGAATGGAATAGAATTCAATTGGGCGAGGCTATGTTGTGAATCAGTCAAGAAACAACATTTATTTGAATTAGGCAGTGTGAAAAGAG
This sequence comes from Gentiana macrophylla, assembly GCA_026214975.1. Lineage (NCBI taxonomy): Eukaryota > Viridiplantae > Streptophyta > Magnoliopsida > Gentianales > Gentianaceae > Gentiana > Gentiana macrophylla. The sequence goes on from CM047817.1 coordinate 67,070,973, forward strand.
CTCAAGTGAAGGACAAGTAAGCGATGGCGATTCCGTGAAGAAGACTCTTAGTGGAATCATTCAGTTTTACTTAGAAAGAATTAAGGAAGGAAGCAAGCAAGGCAAAATGCAACTTCAAAGGAAATCGCGAAACAACTTCCCAACTGAAGCAAGTCGAAAGCGTGTCTCACCGGAAGTTTGTACACAAAGGGACAAGCGGTGAATCGTGAAGCAAGATCGGTTGTAATATGTTTGTACCGAAATCTCAAGTGAAAAAGCACCAGCGAGGGGAACAACAACATCAAGCGACTCTTGAAGGTACACAAGAAAATGTCACTACTGAGACCATACTTTCGATTCTGACAATCGGTTCGACAATTAGCACCAATCTTGAAGTGACAAAATCATCAAAGCGATGAAAATGAAACTTCAACTTGAGAAGATGTTCGAGATATCGCTTTCTGAGAATGAAGAGAAATTACTTTTGGAAAATTTGGAAATTAGAGACCGTTACTCTCTGTTTCCTATTTCAGAATTTCTTGACAACTGTTTCAAAAGATTTACTGAACTAGCAAAAAGAAGAGGATCAGACACATCATCTAAAGACAGTTGAAATAAAAAGGATGATGATGACCATGATAAGTCAAGGAAAGATGCGGATGAGACTACAGTTTTGCAAACAGAAACTCATCCTCAACCTCTAGCAACGCAAACTGTACCACAGCAAGAAGAATTGCCAGTTGGAAATCAGACAACAGACAATCAGCAAGCAGCTGATGGAATTGATAATCGGCAACTGATGATTATTGATGATAATACTCAGGTTAAGGATCAAATAGAAGCTACATATGATCCTTCTGACATCCTCACAAAGGATGAATTGGCAAAAGTTCATGAAAACTTGAAAATTGTACTCAGTCAGAGGGAAACACAAAATGGCCTTTTATCAAACATCTCTGGATACCTTGATTATAGAACTAGAACTGATGTTTCAGTTCATGCAAGATTAGAGATGATCCACAAATCAAGTTCAAGTTCAAGTTCTTCTTCAGATATTGTGTTACTCAAACAACAACTCGAAGACTCAACCGCAGTAGATAGGGAAACTCATGCTCAAGCTCATTGGCATATGAATCAAAGATATCTACGGGTTAGAAACTCACTAAAGAAGTACTTGCTTCTCAAATGACAAATCTCGGAAGATCAAAAGCAACCCATGCCTGGTAGATCAGTTATATGATGCCAAAAAGGGGGAAGCTGAAGAAGAAAAGCTGAAGTTACTTGGAGAAATGAAGCGACTTGAAGAAGAATTACAAAGATACAGATCAGATCCTAAATTTTTGAAGAAAGAGTTAACTGAAGATCAACTTATTGAAAAATATAGTCAACCTGGAGATAGAAGAGTTACTCTTACAAAGGATCTGTGGACGCAGTTTATCAAAGATTACAATCCTATCAAAGGCAAATACAGGGACATGACAACTGAAGAATCCCTGAACTACTTTTTATCTGATTTGTTCTCAAAGCAGAAAATGGCACAATATAAGAAGAATCAGAGGATTGATGATAAACTTAAGATTAAAGACAAGACTGAACAGATGAAAGCTGATATAGTAGAATTTGAAAATTACTACTTGAAAGAGTCAAGCTTACCCAAGTTAATTCAATGGAGAAGATGGAAAGAAGGTAGTCATGTGGACTACAACAACACTTTCTCAAAGGAAGACTCCAAGCTAGAAGAAGATTTTCGATTGTATGACAAAGCAAGAAAATATGACTCAGTCATGCAAAAATCTAAGAAGAAGCTTAGTCTTTAATCACAGTTATTTGAACAAAATGTACTTATCCAGTTTTTGCTCATTCTAATGAAAACCAGTTTTCCAGTTTTACATTGTTTTACATTGTTTTGATCTTTAAGTTTTTCTTTTAGGGAGAGTTTTGGCATCATCAAAAAGGGGGAAATTTTTGGAAATAAATTTTATGTTTTGATGATAATTCATCTTATTTGTTTAAAGTATTATCTTAACCCCATTGATGAAGTGCTGAAGCCAGCTGTTATAGTGAAAAGCTAAAAGATGTCTAGAACTGAATGTATAAGTTTTACTATAGTCTGATATTTGTATAGGTTACATCAGACAAGCACTGTAATAGTTAGTGTCGTAAAAAAGCTGGCTGGAAATCATTTAGAAAGCGGAAATCATCAAGACAAGCAAATTGACTCAGAATACACTACATGGAGCGAAGAAGAAGGTAAGTTCATTGAGAGTTCTGACTCGGTTGACTTATCTAGAAGATTGAAGAACCGAGGTTCAAACTCGATTATTGAAGAATGGCGAGGGTTCAAACTCGATTATGAAGATTACAAGCCGAGACTGTAAAGTTAGACTTCAGACAAGATTGTGGTGACCTGAACTGACTTTATGGATCTTGTATGAAGACCTAAGACTCATAAGAACAATGAATTCTTAGATGATAATAAGTTATGGTGTACTCTGATTAAGTCAATGATAATCGGATGAAAAGCGAGTCCGATATTTGAAGAAGAGTAAAATGTCAGTTAATGCTCCAAGTCAGTTAGGAAACTGATAAATGAAAAACTCAGTATAACACTGATAAGGAAACTCAGTTTTATATGTCAGCCATCCAACAAACTGAAAGTACAGTCGAACGTTGTAAAGGAAGCAATTTCATTGGATGAGTTACTGACACAGCAGAACGGTCAGAAAATATAGCCGTTACAAAAGAGACGTTGATACAATTCAAATTTAAGCCAGATGAACGTTGGACTTCACACTATAAATAGAAGACTTTGCACCAAGGATAAACAACAGAATATACAAGAATCAACAAGCAATTTTGTGCATTAGTCTATTCGAATTGCTATCATCTCTGAACTATAACAAGATCAAATCTAGTATTTCTTCAAGTGTTCAAACTACAAGGAATTTATCAAGAATCCCACACTTTGAAGAACCACAAACAAGAATCAACTTATTGATTCTCAGCCCAACTTTGATTCTACATCAAAGGTTTTAGACTGTGAAGCAAACCAGGAAGGTTTTGCCAAGGACAGTTGTGACAAGCAGTCGGGTAGACTATGATTGTGGTGGTAGCTGGTGAAGAGGCAATCCTACCCTCTAAGGACCAGTGGTTCAAGCATTTGAAGAGCAGCAATTCTACTTGTTCTACAACTGTTTAGATAGTGACGCTAGGGATTAGCCAAGGACTATTGTTTAGGACTTTTTGTAACAGTTCACCTCCGGAAGTTCTAGTGGAATTTTCCTCTGCACCACAGGGGAAGAGAGGAAGTACATGATTACACCACCTGGAACCTCTATAATTCTCATCTTATATACTTTACGCATTTATTTATTTACTCAGCATTTACTTACAGCATTTTGATACTTGATTGTTATACACCTCACGAGTTCACTGGCCGACATTCACGAATCGATTCACAAAGACTCACTTTCATAATAGAATAACAAGATCTAGAAAAAGGCTAGAACTATATCCGCTACCGGTTGACTCAGTTTCAGCTTAAGTCAATTTGACTTAATCTCAGATTTGTCAGCTTAACTCCACACAAGTTATAACTGAACTTTAAATTGTTTAAAATCCAGTTTTAGGGACAAGTTTATTCACCCCCCCTCTAAACTTGTGTTAGCCTTTCCAAGGGACCAACAGTTTCAGTTTCAGTTTCAACTACTTCATTCTTTCTTTGACTTTTGGGGAGCATAACGGAGATCTTTTGGATAGTGACAACTCATATAAGGTAGTGGCCGGAAATATAAATGTTAGGGGAAAACGGTGATGATTCAAATGCAGAAAACCCTAGAAATTTTGGTATGCTTTTCCTCTCGAATACGTATGCACTATCAAGGAAACAAAATGGCTTCTTTATGACAAAGTGGTTTCCAGGACGATAAGAAAACAAAAGTGATAACATGGCTTTTTCTGGTAAGATGGCGATGTTCGACCTTGGATACCGAGAGAGGTGATTTCTCAAATGCAAGCTTGGTATATCTCAGGCTTTTAACACAAACACGAGTGTATGGCTCCCAAGACTTCAAAAGCTTAACTAAAAACAAGAACTTGAGTGAAGAAGACTATAAGAGAGGTGATTTCTCAAACGCTGACTCATGAGTTTCGTGCAACCTTTGTTAAAGTTACCTCCTTTGGGTCTTTCCTTTTTTATGATGTCGATTCTGAGACTTCTCATTTGATCAAGGAAGCCTCATTGCTCCTGAAGAAGGGATGACAATGGCGATCTTCACATCTGAAAGACCGAAGAGCTTCATACATTCCTGGTAACAGAGACAACTGAAATGCTGAGATTATCACGGTGGTCTAGCGGTAGTTTATATAGTGGATATCTGGCTTATAATATGTATTTGAGTGAGTGAAGGCCGGTGGTGCATGGAGGTGATATAGTGGGGTATATGAGAGTTAGAGAGAGTAGTTATTTTGACAGAGTTTAATCCTCTTTATTATTTGCATGTCCCCATTTATATTACACAAAGCCTCCTTTTATAGAAAGGAGGGGGAATTAGGGTTTAAGCTAACGACAAGTGGATAAAATATCTTCACGGCGCGGTTTTGTGGTCGTTAGTACCACAGTCCACAGGGTCGCCTGCTCTTCATCCTATCTCAATTTCCACCTTTGCTATTCCCTTCAAGGGCTTGTGTGGTCTCTTATGGACCCCTATTATGGTCGCGGATCGGCCCTATGAGCTACTAGTGACCTTAAAGGTTTGCAAGCTCTTAGCGGGGACCTGAACTTGGCGACCTCAATTTGATTGTCGTCGCGGATGCTATGGCTGCAGACCTCACTATCCAACCTGGTGGCTAGATAGGCTTTATCCGGTGACTCATAGGTGGCGGCGCTATTTAGACATATCATAGAGCAAAAGTGTTTGCCTCAAAACATGTTGTCTTCTAGAGGAAGTGTCTCTTCCAAAAGAGACAGTGAGAGTAAATAAGATTTCAAAAGAGTTTGAGAACCACAAAAAAGATATTCAACCATTGGAACATGAGCAAGCACCGCATAATGATGAGGTGCAGGACGCTGCTCAGTGCACGTAAGTATTCTATGTGTCTACAGATAACCACATGCCTTAAAAGGCTACCAGTGTATTCATCTTGAAGAATGAAGATCTCATGACTAATGGAGGAATGCTTGAAAGGAAAGATTAAGAGATATATATTGGAGCCATAATGTCTTGTTAGAAATAAAATTTGAGTTTTGATAATGATTCATCTTATTTGGTTGTTTACACCCCATTGTTGAAGTGCTGAGACTAGCTGTTATAGTGAAGAGCTAAAAAATGTCTAGAAATAATATGTATAGGATTTATTAGAGTCTGATCTATGTATAGGTTGAATCAGACATGCATTGTAATAGTTAGAGAGTCATAAAACTGAGAACTTGAAATCTTCTAGAAAACTGAGATTACATATCAGAGAAACTGATAACTCACAAAAAAACTAAAGTTTACTCGAGGCGAAGAAGGTAAGTTCATTTGAGGACTGAGACTCAATTGGCTTATCTAGAATCGTAAGAAATTTGAGGAACAAACTCAGTAAATGAAGAACTGAGGGACACAGACTTAGTTATTGAAGAATGAAGAACTGAGGGTTCAAACTTAGTTTATGAAGACCAAAGCCGAGACTATAAGGTTAGAATTCAGGCAAGAGTGTGATGACCTGAACTGACATTATGGATCTTGTATCAAGACCTAAGATACATAAGGACAATGATATCTTGGATGATTTATAAGTTATGGTGTACTCTGATTAAGTCAAAATAAATGAGATGGAAAATAGAGTACTAAGTTTTTAAGAAGACTAAAAACTCAGTTAACGCTCTAAACTAAAAATTGACTCACTCAGTTTTCAGAAGCTTAAAACTAACCATTCATAAACAACTCAGTTTTAGAGCTAAAAGACATCCAAAAATCTGAAAAAGAATTTGACCGTTGCAAATCAAGCATTCCCATTAGATGAAGGACTTTCATTTCAGAACGGTCACTAAAATCTGACAAATAGACGTTGATAGCCAAAGGATTCAAATTTCAAACAAGATGAACGTTGGACCTCACACTATAAATAGAGAAATTGGATCAAGGATCAAAAACACCAAGAACCGAATTGAATACAAGTTTGCAAGCATTTTAAGACCAAGCCATGTTCATCTGAATTGCTATCAATTTTGTGATCAACAAGATCATATCTAGATGTCTTCAAGTGTTCAAGCTACAAAGATTTAATCAAAATCCAACACTCAGAAGAACCACAAGCAAGAATCATTCACATGATTCTCAGCCCAACTTTGATTTTATCAAAGGTTTAGATTGTGAAGCAATCCGGTCAAGGATTTTCCAATGACAGTTTTATTTGCAGTCAGGGTAGACTGTGTTTGTGGTGGTAGCTGGAAAAGAGGCCATACAACCCTCTAAGGACCAGTGTGTTCAAGCAGTGCAGAGCAGCAATTCAACCTGTTCCACAGTTGTTTAGATAGTGAAGCTAGGATTAGTCAAGGACTATCAGTTTAGGACATTTTGTAACCGGATACCTCAAAAAGTTTTAGTAGAATTTTCCTCCGCATCACAAGGGGAGAGAGGACTGGTAGGATTACACCACCTGGAACCTCTATAATTCTTGCCTTACTTTACTTTAAGCATTTACTTACTGTTATTTACATTTCAGTATTTGTGATTGATTTTATTTGAATTATACTGAGCAAACTGAATCACAATTTATTGATATACACACACAGTACACAAACTGACATTCACCAGAATTCAGTTTTGCATACAAGCTTTTTCATAGATACAACAAGATCAGTTCTAAAAAGGCTAAAATTTATATCCACTGCCGGTTGACTCAGTTCAAGCATAAGTCAGGTAGACTTATACTCAGCTCAGTCAGCTTAACTCCACACAAGTTTATAACAGAACTTAATTTGTTTCACATCTAGGTTTTTGGGGACAAGTTTATTCACCCCCCTCTAAACTTGTGTCAGCCTTTTCACGGGACCAACATGTCTGAAATAGATTCCATGAGTGAGAAATAGGTTAAGAACCTGGTCTGTCTTACCTAACGGGAATGTCTCTGGAAGGTGTAGCAGATCTTTATGAAATATTGACATAGATGGTAATAAGATTACCATAAGGCTAAGTTGATAGGCTGAAGGCTACGTGGTGTAAACCTTGTAATTACCTTTGTACTACTATTTTGTGCTTAAGTCTATTCAGATAGTGTTTGTTGTAGCTACGTATCATGGCAATATGATAGTGTTAAAAACATTGGGCCAATGGCTGGATATTCATAGACGATAACGTGATGTGTGAGCTTATGAGATCCATTTATGGGCTCAAACAAGTTCCTCTATATAAGTTCTTTTCTTTGATATATCAAAAGAGTTTGATTTCATCAAGAGGAAATATATGCCTGATGTGAAAAAGGGTTTGTGGGAGTGTCACAAGGTTTTGAGCGAGGTATTGGATATCCCTCTCAGGATCGACACCCAATGTCACTATCGATTAATGTTTGGTAGTTCAAGGTCTTTATGAAAGCTCTTGAAAGTAGCAGTTCTTACTTTGGAAATAAGAATCTATAGTGATAGATTTGGATACTGTTTGATTATCACATTTCACATGCATAGATGAGATGCTAAAAGAGTTTAGCATAGATTATAGCAAGAGATACTGCTAGCCGGTATTCTCAGGATCTATCTGTGACAGGACGTCAGTCCTGATGATAAGGTGAAAGATGATACTTATGGAATGTTCCCTTTGCTGCAGCAATATGATCCATATCATAAGAGTTGTACCAGGTGTTCATACTGCATGAAGAGTTATAAGTAAGTTTGAAGATGATTCTGGTGAATGTCGAGAATATCCTTAAAGTGTTAATGATGGGTTCCTAGTTTATTGAAACATGGAATCGAATAAACATAGATACACAGATGTATACCCTGAGTCTTATGAAGATAGTGGGAGCCACAACCTGGGTTTGCGATCACTTTGATTAAGTGATACAGTGAGCTAGAAATGTTCTCCGCAGGAGATCACTATAAATTCTACAACTGAGCCAAAACACAGTATTACCTTCGAGGCACACTAGGAGCAGTACATGGATCTATGAAGTTCATTCCTGAACCTTGTATGGTCTTTCACATTTTCTATATAGCTGATATAGTAGTGGATTCATTGCTTAAATCAAGGACCAGGGTCTCGTCAGAGACTCATAGGTGTGTTGAGGCGGTTCTTTTTGACTTGATCATATGGAGCATGATATAAGGATAGTTTGAGTCCTCACGGATAGTGATCCATTTACGCTTAGGGTTGGTTGCGGGTATTGCATGAGATTCTTGTGTATCAACTTGGTCTCGTGTGTACGAGTGATTGGATTTTGTCCAAGTGGGAGATTGTTGAAATAGTGTCCTAAACCCAATCTGGTTGGACCAGATCCGACCGGGTCGGATCATTTCTACTATTTCTTTATGTTTGTACATATATTAAATGGATTTTTGTTATTATATATTTGTTCGTTTAACAAACCAAGTATGATATTGTATATATGATAATGTCCCTAGTGTCAAACTGTGAAAGAGAAATCATAATGGTGATTATGGTTGATGAGATCTCGACTCACTTTAAAAGGTTTGATACTTAAATGTCTCTAATCGCGTGTGCTATTAAACGGGACATTAATAGTACGATTAGACTCGCACGTATTAGATGTCTTCTATCTTATGAAGATAGGGATAGATCTCATCTATCAAAATGTAGGGACACTTGTACTGTATGTGGACGTGTACTAGAGAATACGTATGTTAGACTAACCCACTTACTTTATTAAGTGTCACACTATGTGGCAGTTGTGTAATTATCCTAAGACCGGAGTCTTCATGACATCACTGTGTGGATATTCATGCTTTGACACTACTGAGGTTTCCCCTAGCCATGGGGCGATCATGCGGTAGTGATTGGGTGTGATACTGAAGCATGCACATGATTCATGTCGTTCATCCCGAAATCGCTTATCCTATGAATCCGAGTAAATATCCGAAAGGGTCTTCTTATAAGGAATGTCTAGCTCTCGTGAATCTTTGAAAAGTGGGAGTAAATGAGTTAATTCAAGAGAGCATGATATCCAGATTATAAGATACGGTCGTTAATGTATTGACACCGAGATACGACCGTATGGATATTATTATAGCAATATGATTCTATTTACACGGTAACCGTTTCACATAAAAGGTAGTAGTCATTGCATTTGACTCTTTCGATGATTGGGGGTCATGGCAAGTTGCTAGACGCTATCCGTGATCGTTAGGTGTGAAGCGCATTTGAGTAAATGCACTTTGTGCCCACATCCAACATATTCAGAAGCCTATCGGGTCACACACATAAGAACATCTAGCCGGATTAAAATGCGGATATACCGATGAGCAAATAAGGAAGGTTTTATCTCGACTATAAAGTGTTATAGTGATAAATTAATATTGTGGTATTTATTTATTATGAATAAATGTATTACAAGATATTAGTTATGTTGATTAATTAAATATATATATATATATATATATATATATATATATATATATATATATATATATATATATATATATATATATAAAATTAATCATAGTACTACCTCCGTCCCAAAATGTAAGTCCTTTTGGGCTTTTTCACACATATTAAGAAAGTTAGTTAAATTTGTTATTTGTTATTAATTTTGATTAAATAGACTAAAATGACCTTTCATTGGTATTAATGCAAAGTAGTAAAAAGTGATTGAGTATATAATAAATTAGGGGTAGAA